>CM050653.1:51505283-52144950 GCA_027574665.1 Rhynochetos jubatus | reverse complement strand
GTCAGATAACGTTAGTTTTATTATATTCAGGAGGTTTTGAATCTCCTGGAGATTTACAAATAGGTTGAACAGACAAGGTCAGATACAGATGAATGTCAGAAAACGATGCACATTCTTTTTTTTTCTTGGTATACAATATATGTTAAGAGTTTGCTTTTTTTATCGCACTATAAGTATTAGGTCATGGGTCTAGGTGCGTTTTCTTTTTCCCCAGCAGCAGCAGCAGCAGCAGCAACAATGTGTGCCTTCCTGCCCCATGGCCTGGGCGAGAGTGCCTGCACAGTCCTGTTCTGTGTGTTAGCCTGGCACTTCCATGAAGTGGTTTTTGCAGTGACTGGGTATATGCTATATATAATGCTCACATGCTATAGGTTTGTTTTCTTGGCTCTACCAGATTTTGCTGCATGCAGTGTCCAGAGCCCACTTTGTCTCCTTTTCCCAGCTTCAGGGATTCACCTGGTATTGAACTTGATAGTGAGGTTTTGTCACTGGCTGTAGGTGGCTTCCTTGGCTTCCACCGCACATCATGCCAACAGGTGTATCTATTCAACCACGTAGCCAGCTTTGAATTCAAGGCTTCAGAGCTTTTTATCTGAGTAGGTGTCACGCCTCCCAGCAGTATGACAATAGCGGCAAGGTAACTTTGGCCGCTTGATAATGGAGCTCCACGCGCTCCCTACAAGGGCCAGCCTGACGCTCCGGCATGGTAGCACCATTACACGGATGGACCATGAGCGTTTGAGGGACATGACACTTTCCTGTGTTTTTTCCGTTAAAGAAAAATCAACCCCAGTGGGATGAGGGGAGAGAATCTGAGGCAAAGCTAAGAAAATTTGTGGGTTGAGATAAGAACAGTTTAATTGAAGATAAATGAAATAAAATAATGATGATGATAATAATATTTAATGGAAAATACTACTACTGCTAATGATAATAATATGTAATGAAAAGGAAAACAACAATGGAAAAAATAAAAATAAAAAATTATACAACCACCCAGCCAGTCCCCAAACAGCAAGAGAGAGCTCCCCGGCCAATGACCCCCAGCTTTTATACTGAACATGACATTTTATACCATGAAATGTCCCTTTGGTCAGTTTGGTCAGCTGTCCTGGCTGTGTCCCATCACTGCTTCTTGTAGAGAAGAAACTGGGAACACCAGTCGAGTATGAGAAACTGACTAAACCCTTGGCTTGATGTAAACATTGCTTGGCAACAATTAAAACCATTACTATGTTGTCAGTATTCTTCTCAGCACAAATCCAAAACGTAGCCTTGCACTAGCTAGTGTGAAGAAAATTATCCAAACCATAACCAGCACACATTTTAAGAAAATAATACATATTTGGGAATATATTTTTTTTTTCACATAACAAAGGAGAATTGCATATCATGTTTGTGTTGTGCTTTCTTATGGTAAGAAGGTGATTATACCTGACACAAACAGCTGTTTCTACCCAGATGCATACTTTCTCTATGGAGTCCTTTGTGGGACTTTGACATGTCATAGCATGGTAAAACCAAACTCATATATGCTTTCCAATTAGTTGTGATAATAAGTTGCCAAGCCGCAACACTTAATTTTGTCCGATGAAGTTGGTTTTTAGTGGCTTTGATAAGCTTTTAAAACAGTAACAGACAATGCACCTTTTTTTTTTTTAATAAGTGTTCTTTTATTGGTGGCAGATTTTTATTGACGCAGTAATTCTGCTAACAATTGCACGGTCAACATTTTTTGTTTTCCCACCTGGAGATAAATGTTTGTATTGAACACATACTTCATTGCTAAATGATATGGGAATTTTAATTTGTAACCTTTTAAAGGAAGTAAATAACTTTTTTCCCCTTGCTTTTTAATGATCCCCCCCCCTCCCCCCGATCAATTTTTCCCTTTGAGATCAATTTTACTCTATTTTCGGAGCTTATCAGTTGTAGGTGACAGCAGGCAATTTCCTATGGATTGGACAGATGCAAAGTCTTTATCCTTCAAGTCAAACTGCAGATGAGTTGAGGGGACTCTGAAGAATTTGCACCTTCGCCTTGGTGCTCTGATACTTGACGTTTGATTATTTGCTCGTTCTTCTCTGTGCTGCTTCTAAGCAGCAGAAGCCAAAACTGCTGTTCTGCAGGTTCATCTTCCATAGCATTGAACGCCTTGAGTTATAGCTTCCCGACCGTCGTATCAGAAGCTTGTTTGATGAAAGCTCAGATCTTGCCATAGCTGGGAGCCAGATTCTTTGAAGAATGTATTTCATATAACAGATCTACATGAAACACATATTCTGATAAGTAATGTTGTTGATTTTTCAAGTTTTTATGCTTCACTTGTGTGGTCATTGTACCAACATTCAGACATTTGTTCACTGTGATAACGGTTATCCTAAATGGCTTGCTAAAGTAAAATAAGGAAAAGGTCTACTGATCTTTTCACTGTACCTTATGCTGTGAAACAGACATAGGTGTTTCATTTGGCTGTATTTTCTATGTGCTCTTTTGGATGGAGTGCGAAGGGGGAACTCCAGAACTGCTTGGGGCCAGTGGCAGAAAATCGCATTGGCTCCACCAGGGAAAAAACCTCAGCCCATGTACTTTATTGAGGAGTATGATACACATTTGTGTCTTTCACAGTCCCTCTTGGAAGTCAGACATTCTGAGCTTTGGACACCTAATGGTTAGTGTCTTGTCAGAAGGTCTGTAATAATTGCATTTGGAAGGTTTTGATGCAGTATTACCTGAAGAAAACAAGCTTTTATAAAAGAGAGGTGGTAAAGCATATGTTGCACATCTCATATGATAACAATGTTTTATAATTAATTGCTCCATTGTTATATTTTTTCAAAAGAAATTTCATAATTCATGCAACCCCATATCTTTGTCACATTTCCCAACTTAAATGAAAATAAATCAAATTGTGTTCCAAATAGCTGTAGACAAGCTAACTTGCATAAAGAAGGGATACTGTTAACAATTTAAATTTAGAGTGACATACCAGTCTTCCTTGATTCGTGATGTCATTGATAAATGATTCTAATAATTTTTAATCTGGTTTATTGACCATACTGAGTAATTTACAAACGGGGTTAGCTACTGAGCTGTGTGGAAAGTTTGCCCTTGAACCGGAAAGACAACAGAAAAAATTGTGAAGTGTACTTCAGTAAATTGCAAAGTAGCAGGAATTAAAGTGTCTTGTTAGCTTCATAGCTTTGCCTTTGTTATTTTTTCATATTCCAAAGTCTTGGGTGTTTTTTATCCCACACGCTTTTGTGCTCTGGGGTAATTTAGAAATAGCTAGTGATCTCATCGATCCTGTCAGGTGGTATACTGAAGTAAATAAGGTCATTTAAGGCTTATCTTTAATACGCAATGTCATTTTTTTTTTCCTATGGGTCAAATGGCCCACAAACCTGCAGGGCTTAATATAATTTGAAACAGGTTTAGGTCTGTCAGCAACTGGCTTAGATTTTGAATTAAACTTTAAAAATTAAGAGAACATTAGTGTTTAGAAAAACATTCCCCATGATATAAATGGATAGCACTAATCCTGCTACTTTCTATTTTGTTTTCCTTCTGTCCCAATTCTGAATTTATCTTTTTTTCTTGTGTATTTCTTCATTTTACTGTTGTCTTTTAATTTGCTGTCCTGCAATCAAAATCTGTCTGTTGCTGAGAACCCTCGAATCTGTTTTCCTGTATCTCTTGGAAGGCTCTTAGCATTTCTCAAGGTTAGGCGCAGTGGTAAAATCATCACAGTTGAGATTTGCTTCTAATTTTAGATGTGACACCATCTTTTGTGACATGATGTGACCATGTTTGTGAGGAGTTAGGACAGCAACAGTCATATCTTTAGCCATGTATTTAATAGAAAAGCAACAGAGATGTGGAAATCTTGAGGAAGTGATTTTGCTGGATTACTGTCTTCTCACTCTCATACAAAGAAGAAGATATAAAGCGATCCAGGAACTTTTGCAGCTAAAATGTCAGGATTTTCTCAGAAGAAGGATGGAGTGGAAAATTGATGTAATATTCATTAATATTTATCAAATAGGGAAAACAAGGGAATAGCTGGCTTGATGCAAGGTTTACTGATGATACTCTTCTCAACAGCTCTACTAGTGTATTTGTAGAGCTCATAAAGGAGATGTCAGAGCTGAAGGCAATAGTAAGTTGTAGGTGTGAGCTAACCTTGCTCATTGCATACTTCTAACATTAGCTCACAGTTGTTATTTTAAGATTTTCTTTAAATATAACCTAGTAATTTCTTTGCTATTTTTTGATTACTTGGTATAAAGCACCTGTAAACACCAGGGTTGAATGTCTTGGTAGAATGACAGACCTCACTCCCTTTTGTTATTGTTACTTCTAGAAAGTCTGTTTTATCATGAAAACAGTCTGAGTCACTCAGATGAGCTTTTTTAAAAAAAATGTGTGCTGCTGTTATATCTTCTTTTTGAGTAGCTTAGCTTTCTATGGTTTGGCATAATGCTTGATGACATTTATCAATGTCCAAGTAATAAAGGAGGACTGGTGTCAGTCTTGCAGATGCATAGATGATTAATTTTGTGAGTTCCATTCAGTCCTGTGTGTGTATAAGCACAGGGCTGGAAGGTGCTTCAAAATAAAGCCTCTTCTTGTTTCTGTAGCACCATCCCTGTGCATTGTTCTTAAAATAAAAAATGTGAGGTTCCCACCCTCCTGAGAACACACTTTTGAAATGAAAATGTAAAGATTTAGTAGATCCTCATCAGGTTTAGCCTATAAGACTGTCCAGGCAGGACGCAGATGACTGAAATGTACGTGGTCCGCAGAGCATGATGCAGACTGAGGGGAAAGAGGAATAGTGAAAGGGTGGTAGCGAATTTGCAGATGATACCCTGGTGATAGAAGATATGCTGAGTTGGCTAAATGAACAGTGTTACGGTGTGACAGGTTTAATTGCTTGCCTTGAGCAAGTTTTAAGCCAGGCATAGGAAAATGTCCATAGAGAGCAAAAGAAATACTAGAAATTTGGACTTGGTTGTTTAAATAGAACCTAGACATATTCACAAAGCTTTTCTGTAGGCTTTTCAAGAAACTTGGTGACGTTGAACTTACGCTTTTAAGTCATTGTATCGTGGTCAGTCTCAGACTGATAGACACTGGTTTCTCCCGAACCGCCATTTTTCTGTGTTTGTTTTTCTAGCAGACTTCCAAGCTGTATAGTAACTATCCCTCTTCTGCAACCACCTCTCCACTCCTCCTCCTTTTCTGTTCAGGATTCAACTCCCTCTCTGTGCACTGTGGGAAAACAGTGTTTTCTCTCATGGAATAAAAAGCCTACCTTTGTTTCATGATGGTCAAAAATAGAGCTTTATACCCCTCTGTTTTCCATATAACAAAGGATAAAACTGGCTCTGGAGAGATGATTACAAACGATGACTATTAAGTATACAAGCCTTATAGTACGTTGTTAGTGTCCTTACATGAATTTTGACATCATTCTTTATAATAAAAAGGAAATTATGCTTTTTGGACGCTTCCCCTTTCACTTGCCCATCCATTGGTATTGCACCAATTTATAGCATGAAAACGTTGAAGACAAGAGTTGTCTGTGTTGTTTGAAAAGGTGGCACAGGAAAGGTCTCTTCCCTTTTATTGGCTTTTAAAGAAATAGACATTTTCAGGAGGAAAGAGACACCATGTTAGCAGCAACAAAATGTAGATCATGATGTGGGATGATTTCTGAATGCTTTAGCCACCATTGTCTTCTCAAAACCATGGAATGAAACGTGGCAAAATTGGCTGTGTTTGAAGTTTTCTTTAAATTTGAGGATTCAAAGGAAAAATTTCAGTAGCTGAGAAAACAATTTCTGCAGCATCTCTATAGACAGAGGAAAGATGAAAGTTTGCAAGTACAATAAGAAAACAAGTCATAAGGAACACATTCTGAATCGTATTTGATGAAGAATGTTCAGGCTGTTAATAAGAATAAAGAAATTGCAGGGTACGATGTCTATTAAAGGATCAAAGAGTAAGAGACTAAGTTGTGAAATACAGTGATAAATATAGACAGAAGAAGATTAAAACAGAGAATTAGTGATCAGAAGCTTCTGGGAGGAGAGATTTTGGAGCACTCTTTGTAGAAACTATAGAAAGCAAATACAAGAGAGAAAACAGTAGAAGAGAGAGGCATTTATTTATGCACAGGAAGAATGGGAGACCTGATAAATGTTTGACATGAGCTGTTCTTTGAGGAGTGCTTTGCATCTGCTTTTGAGTTCAACATTCAGCAGAGATTATGGTAGTTAAAACCCTGTGAAATGAAGTCTGAATTAATGGCTTTGGAATAAATATGACTTCTGATGATTGCAGGGTGTTTTCTTAGCTGGCAGCAGGTCAGTGGAAGAGCTTTTCTTGCAGAAGCAGGCTGTCAGCGAGTCCGTGGAGGGTCTTCAAGCCCCTGTAAGAACAAGCAAGTAGCAGTGGTAGTATAAATACAGTACAAAGCCACAACCTTTTACCTGGTGGAGGGGTGCACTTTACGTTCATCATTACAACAACAAGGCCCCTTCCAAGAAATTTTTTCAGCCTGGATGGACGTAACCTGGCTGGATGTATAATCTTCATACCTATTCAGACATGGGAGAAAAGGACCACGTTGCTTGGTAATGTCAGTGGTTTTCTGGAGAAGAAAAGCTCAATTCCTTGTATTGACCTAAGGAGGAGGGTTTTAAGCCAGCTAGTAGAAGAACAGTAAGGTATTTGGTGACTTCTTATCTAGGGAACTACAGGCCAGTCAGTCTCACCTCTGTGCCTGGCAAGATCATGGAGCAGATCCTCCTGGAATCAATGCTAAGGCACATGGAAAATGAGGAGGTGATTGGTGGCAGCCAACATGGCTTCACCAAGGGCAGATCATGCCTGATGAATATGGTGGCCTTCTATGATGGGGTCACGACCTTGGTGGGTAAAGGACAGGCAGCGGGTGTCGTCTGCCTGAACTTGTGCAAAGCATTCAACACTGTCCCGCACAGCATCCTTGTCTCTAAATTGGAGAGGCATGGATTTGATGCATGGACCACTTGGTGGAAGTGTTCAAGGCCAGGCTGGATGAGGCTTTGAGCAACCTGGTCTAGTGTAGGGTGTCCCTGCCCATGGCAGGGGGGGTGGAACTGGATGATCTTTAAGGTCCCTTCCAACCCAAACCAGTCTGTGATTCTGTCACTCTTGACAAACACGATACACTTGTGAGGTTTCTCCCACGCCAGTGTTTTTTGTGCAATATTAGCAAGGGAATCATGGAGGGAGGCAACACCTCAGTAGTGAATGAAAGATGAAGTTAAAGGAGGAGAACAGGGCAGACAGTCGTGGGTCTGCAATAACTGAAGTGACTAACAGCAAGAAAAGAAAGATGTCAAAAAAATGGTCATCAGTGACTTACTTTCTGTTGGAAAACACCATCCTTTTTGGTGGGAGTAGTAAACAAAGAAGGAAAGGATGACGTTTATAAACACAGGCCCCACAATGATATGAAGACTGTTCTTCTGGTCAGTTTAAAAAGGAAAATACTACAGTAATATTTACCCCTATTTGCAAGTGAGATTTTCAGACTCATGGGAAAGTTATAAACCGGACTGGCTAGTTTAATGTTGCCTAGAGCAGAGCTAGTTAATCACGTTCAGTCATTGTTCAAATAGCCTCATGCCAAAAATAGGCCTAAAACTAACTGACCATGCCAGGTCTGTGCTGGAGATGAAATAAAGAGAACAGGTGTGTATGACCACAGCTTCAGCTGGATGGGGAAAAAAGGCCTTCAGTTGATCTCATTAATTCATCAGTGTACAACAGATGCAAATACAGAAACGGTTGCCCAAAGGTGTGCATTTGTTTTTTAGGGGTGTTTTTAATGCATTATCTTGAGATAAGTAGACGATTTTTTTCTTTAGCATCAAGCATTTAGCATCTTCACGAGTGAGATTCACTGATTAACACAACTGTTGCTAAGCTGTCTTATTTCTCCTTGTGAATGGAAATACCTCTAATTTGTAAGCGTGGGAACCTAGAGAGAGACATAAGAAAATTTTTTTAGCCATGTTTTTTGTAAGTGGCAATGTTCTGTTTACAGAACTACGTAAAATGTTCTGAAGAGCAGGACAAGTTAAGGGAACACAGGTACAAACCAAAAGCTTTTGAAATATGAAAGAAAACACAGGCTTCTCTCTAACGTTTGTGGAAGAAACGGTTACTCTTGTGGTCTGGGGAAATCACATGCAATTTTATTTCTATCTGAAATAATACAGGCTTTAAAAAACACTGACAGTCATGGATAGTAATCAGTGTGTTGCCAGTTCCCTGTGGAAGGACACAGATTACCAGTTTCTAACTGGCTGTGTGCTGTAGAAGTAGTTTGGCAAGAGTATTTTGGCCTAAAGAAGAGTGTATGTTCTCCACATCTACAATGTTTGAGCACCCTTAAAGCACTTGTTTTCTAAATAATGTGAAATACGCTGCTCTTTAGTCCTGTTTGACATATGGGGATCTGGAACACAGAGTGTTATGGGGTCTCTGATCGCTGGAAATCTGTGATTGGCGACTTCGGCTCAAGAGTGCTAAATCCCAAGCACCTAACAACCAACTAGACCATCTTTTTTTGTCTGTTTTACGATCCATTAACTATCTCTGATGGACACTATTGAGAAATATATGATGAATATGTGGATGTAAAAAAATGTCACATATTCTTTTTCAGCATTACCAGAAGAAAACTAGAAACCTATATGAAAATAAAAAACCCCAACAAACAAACCAAAAAATACCAACAACCCCACCAAAAGAAACAAACAAAGAAGTCCACAAGGGTTTTGCATGTATCTAGCTAGATTCCTTTCTGTATGTGAATGAAATGCAAATTTCCTTTTTGGTACTGCCAGACTGCTGCAGGTCTCACTTTCTACCAGTGAAGAATTACATTGCTTCAGGTAGAGGGACGAATGTTACCTTGTTAATTACGGGAACAGGCCATGCTCGTGAGTCAGAAATAGATTATTGGCTCCACGTGATAGTAAACGGCACGAGATGTGCTCAGGCTGGTTTACTCTGTTGTATGTGAAATCACATAATGATGCTGTACTTTCCCAGAGGATAAGGTTTCAATCCTCTTTCAGACTGGGGAGGATATTATCATATCTTGTCTCCAAAATGAAAATTTAAAAACTAATTAATAATTGTGGTGATGAGCAAAATTCGTTGTCTTTAAGTCTGTGTGCCAAGCAGAGTAATATATAACAAGCCTTGCTGTGTATCGTTTTTCTGTTGCGCAGATGATAAAAATAAATGTAAAGCTTATCAAATGAGGTGGCCAAATGATATGGATTGTTTATCAGCCTCTTGTCTGACGCCAGCGGAGTTGGAAACGTCCCTTTGCCCTCTCAGTACACAAATGGCATGCGCTGATTGCTGCCTTCTCTAAGACAGGAAAATTACACACTGGTGAGGGAGTTTTGCACATGAGCATTGAAAGATGTGGAGGAAACAGTCAGTTAGCTAGTCTTAGGTAGCCTAAATTTAGTCTGAAGTTTTATGAAAATTAAAGGCATCAGCTGAAGTCTTGTAGAAGTTACTTACCTCAATATTCCATTTTCTGCATCATCAGGAAATGAAGAGCTTGTATGGTATAAAAACTGATTGAAGAATATTGTCCTCTTTTTCAAAGGAGGCCTTAATTGTTTATTTAACTAATACAGTTTATACCCATCATGACTACAAATTGGTAGAAAATTGAGGGGTTTTTAAGAATGTATTTATGGAGTTCTAAGACTTTTTTTTTCTTTCCTTTTCGTTCAAAATACATCTGCTCTTGACTTTGTGCGTATCTTGAAATGATGTCTGCTAATTTGTGTAGCTGATTATATTGATTATATATATTGGGTTGGCCATATGAGTTTTCAGTGATTTATCAGTCTCTTCAAGATGCCAGTCCTCTTGAATACCTGTCATGCCACAGGTAAAGAGAGTTCTGGGGTAGCATAGCACTGTTAGGAGTACTTTGAACTCCTGTCACTGTGTTTGTGGCCTGATGAGACAGGGGATAAAAGTGCTTGCTTTTCTTGTTTGTGGTTTTGGGCTCTTGATTTTGTTGCTTGTGCTTTTTAAGCTGCATTGGAAAGCTGATCTCATTTCCTTTAGAATGAATGAATAAATGCAAGTAAAACCTTGCCACGCTGGACAAGGACAGGAGAGGAATGGAAGCACATGGGGAACTCCTTAACATGGTGTTGCCAGCGAAGTCCCTGCGTCCCATCCAGGCAAACACTCTACTAATCAGCAGTGCAGTGGCGCCAAGTAGTAGGTTTGATTTAGATGTTCTGCTGCAGTAGCTGGTTTGATTTAGATGTTCTATAAATGTGTTGTTTAGTACACATCTTATTTAGGACGTGGTCTTATTTAGGACACACTTATACTGTATAGAAACCGATGGAAGAATACGGTTCTCTTTTTCAGAGAGGCCTTAACTGTTTATTTAAATAATGCAACTTAGATCTACATCATCATGACTCCCAATTTTTTTTTCTTATTTGGGACATGTGACCTGAATAAGAGCATTTGTGCTGGAGAAGTGGCTATCCTTGGATTCATGCACTGCCTAGAAACACAGTATTTCCCAACGCCGTGTGAGAAGAGATGGCTGAAGGAGTTACCATGATCATTCAGTCCAGCTCTGCACAGCTGCAGGTCACTCTGTAGGGAATATGTTGCCTCTAATGGTCTACTGGCCGTCCCTGTACCTTCTGTCTCTCCTTGCACCCCAACAGTACACTCAAACCCCCTTAGCAGCCTCTGACCAAAGCAGCAGCTTATGGTCTTTGGGTCAGAAGACAAAGTATCACAAAACAGCTGAGTGCCAGAAAAAGAGTGTGATAAATGGAAGCAGTTACCAAACTTGTTGGTTGCTGGTGTCTGCAGTGCTAAATAACTTGGCAAAAACAGAGATGGGAGCCACAGTACTGTAAAAGACTGACTGATGAAATATTTCTGTTGGCAACAATCCTAGTGTATTTCTAGCCTGAAATTCTTGTTGGTAGGTATGCCTTGGAGATTTCCCCTTGCAAATATAGTTAGTTGCTCAACTTCTCAACTCATTCATTTTCTGATGGCTCCCAGAATAGCATCCTGCCTCTTTGAATTGCTGGAGGCTTTCTGCTGTATCTGAGAGGACAATAAATGAACAAAAGTTAATGTAATGATTTAGGCCCCAAGTCAATAAAATACTCGATCATCACATGCTTTAAGCTAGACACTTGCTTATGTACCTTTCAGCTTTATTTTTGGTTTACATCAACGTATGTGCACTTTAGTATTTCAACCATGGTGTGTGACACCATTAGCTGAAATTGTGTTGTTTAACTATTTATATTTTATAGACACACACAAGACTTAAATGTTTAAGGTCTCTAAGAGAAATACCCTTTGTATGCCTGTAAATAGTGATCGAAAGAGAATGCTGTGGTTAGATTGCTTACAGTAGCATTTTCTTCAAAGCTCTCTAAATAAAACCAGCTCTGCTGTGTTACTTCAAGTAAATAACTCCTGAAATGTAAGGTTGTCACATTTGTTTACCGCCTGAAAATGGAGACAAGCATTTGTTCAGAATGATAAGCAAATTAATATTGTAAAGAAAGCATGAGAATGCTATTTTTAGAAGCATTCTTACTGGCAATTAGAAAGGAAAGAATAAAGCTTGACCAAACTTATGCCTGTTTCATCACACTGGTAATTAACTTACATAGGGTTTTTTCACCCTTATTATTACAGTACATCTATTTTTAGTTAAGGCAGTGCTCAATTTCGCTGCACCCCTTTATCAGATAACATGAAACTGGTCTCATAACTTGAGTCATCTTCCTTCTGACATGTAGAAGGCTTCCTTAGTCATGGCAGATAAACCATTTGTGAACCACATCTGCACTTTTTAGTTGTCCAATTTTTCTGTCTCTACCTTTTGAGCTTTTCTTTTTCCCTGGAGTTCTGGCAAAGGTAAGAAGAGGAGGTGGAGAATACAGTTAAGGTTTAGGATAATCTAGGTTTTGATTTCTTTATTCATTCCTGTGGACACAGTGTATGGGTGATACCTGCTACCTTGAACAGGTTAGACTTTGTTGCTGGCTACTTTTAGCGAAAACTGCCACTTAGCCTGTGTGCAATATTATTTTGTGAGCTGCTGAAAAGGCACTCAGTTTTTCATAGGCTAATGATAACACTTTAATTGCATTAATTTCAGATTTAAAAGGAATAAATATATTCCAGAACTCAGATAAATGTTCTTAGCAGCTTATTTCATTGGCAACTGCTTTAGCAAGCAAGATAAGGGTCTGGGAATGAAGTGCAATCATAACAAACACAGGCCGGTCCATCCGTGACTGATGACTTATATGACACTTGACTTGTGATGGTGTAGAACCTCTGGTTTGTTGTCTGGAAGATTTTATTTTCCTGTCGCTATCACCTATCCTGCCAGCCTGTTCTCTCCACTACCGACCGGCAGAATACGAAGTGCGTAGATGACTGCCATAGAGCTGTGCTATTTTTAGAACAGGCTCTTAGCCCAAGTTTGATCCTACATTTTGACCGTTCAGAAGCTTAAGCTCATCTAAAATAGTCTCTCATCTCTACTTGTGGCATTGGCATTCCTGCATTTGTGAGTTACTTTTCATTTATTCATTCATTTTTGGATTGCCCTTTTCCAGCAGCTCTTCAGATTGAAGTGAATATAAGAGCTTTCCCCGCCCAGAGTCTTTGCAAGATATAAATATGCCTGATTAGAGCTGTTTAGAATGGGAGTGTTGTCTGAACATGGATTCAATGTGTTCTTCCTGGTTCCCCGTGCTTTCAGTGCAAATGATGAATTCTGTCCTGTGCATTTTTTTAGCCATTACATAGTGGTTTGAGGCTCAGAACAATTCAGAAGGGGTTTTTTGTGAGCAATTCTCCTTCCAGAAAATTGTAGGGCTTGGTACTAGCCTTGCCCCTTTGTCCTGGAGAGCGTGAGCATGCTACTAAGAGCCAGAGATGGGGTAGGTGAGGGATGCATGGAAACAACAGCTGGAGCTGCCCGCATCTGCCTGCTGCGGTGAGACCCTGCTGGGCAGCCGCTGTAGCCTCCCTCTTACTTGTTTCATCCCTTCTATGGGACAGAGTGCCTAGAAAACTGAAGGTAGCATGATTTAGCTAAATGAGCTTGACATGGATAAAAGCCTTTTTGGGGCTGTTTCTGGCCTTAGAAATAGCAGTTGGTGCCTGTATTTACAAAAGTCAAACTGTGAGATGTTTTGGCACTATCACAGCTTATTGTAAAGGTATTTTCAGTTACAGTAGGCAAGTCTAAATTATATTAAGCTGCATTAACGTTTTCAAGGTGCTTTACTTAGGTAAAAGAAGAGGTTGTGTGTAGTTGAAATGTGTTGTAATTTTCCTTTCAGAATTATGAAACCTTGGTTTCAATTTTAATTTTATTTTTTTGTCTTCTGCAGTCTATAAATTTGTCATTTCCACAAGGAAAATTAGGATCATATTGCTCCTCAGGAGAAATTCTGGTTCTGCTGAAGTCAGGAAAAATAATTACAGTTCACCCACTGAAGTCACAGTTTCATCCTTTTAGCATTTCCCAAATTCACCAACGCAGTAAAAACAGCTCCCAGGCTAGTGTATTGACAACATTTTGGTTTGCAGATCTGTTCCTTATCAGAGTTGAAGACAAGGAAGAAAGTTAGATGAAAACTGGACCTGGGTTCACTGAAACATTTTGAAAAAACAGGCGAGGACCAGGACTGAACTCTGCTGCCGTCCTGGTCTCGCTAACCAGGAGAGGGTTCATGTGGTTTCATAACAACATTATTGACCAGCATGAGATGTGACCTTTTCATAGCACAGTAGCAGTCGATTCGCTACTGCTCTCAGAGGCATGTTTGTGCATGTAATGCTGTTTCTCCATATGCTCCAATGCTCCCCCGTGAGGGGTGGAGGAGCTGGGAGAGGAAGAAGATCCCAGGAGGCAGCACAGCGAGAGGGATGGTCGTGTGCCCACACCCCAGCACATGGCCTAGCATCTCAGGTCTGTGCCTTGGCCCACACATTAAAGGTCCTTTTTAGTGCTCTAAGTAAAATTTTTTTTCTTGGCCAAGCTTCCAATGACTTGTAGTGGCATTTCTCTAACTATATATATTTTTTTGGTATTTAAGAAAATATCTTACTTGCTTCAAAATTTAACAGAGCAATTGTTGTCAAACATACATACATGGGTATCTATCTACTATAAATCTACTATAGCTTTGTAGTGTGCTTGTAGCACGTTACATAAAGCCACCTCATCCCTCCATGAATCCAAGCCTGGATTTAGAAAGACCCTACTTTCGAGATCTAACTTTCTGACTTAAAAGAGCAACTTTGAATAGCAAAACAAAGCAAACACTTTGTGGGTTGTTGGGTTTGGGTGGTGGTTGTTTTGGGGTTTTTTTGTCCCCTCCCCCCCCCAGCCCCCAAGACTTTTTTGACAAGATATTTACAGTGCACTGCATTGTGATGCTCTTGTAAAATTTACCAAATCTAATAGGAAAATAAACATATTTTGCATTTTAAAAACCCAACAAAAAACACACCTGTGCTTTTCAGGAGATGGTGATTTAAGAGAAGAAAACTTTCTGATGTAGGAATAATTATTCTGTTTAGTTGCTATTACGCCTACAATTTACGCAGTATTTCTTCCTAGTTCTTAGTAGCTTTGGAAGTAACCCCATGATCACCAGGTCTGGCCTGTCAAACTTGTAGTCCTGCAACCAAGCCTGCCTCTAATTTGCCCTATAGACATGTTGGAGCTTTCTTTCCAGAGGCATGGCCGCTATTGATGTCAAGCTCATTTGCTGCAGTGGTTAAAACGTGGTTAAGATGTGTGCTCAGTTCTGGCTTGATTTTTTCTCATCTAAGGATTTTTCTTAACGCCTTGTTTCTTAAAGAGCATTTTTCTTTACCACTGGACATCTTGCCCTGTGTATATATGGATAGTGCCAAGCCACCCCTGAACTTTTTCAGTAAACTTAGTATCTCAGGTCTTTGAGTTTCCAATTTCCAGTGGTTTTCCAAACCTGTTTCATGCTAGTGGCATGTCTATCCATCCTCAGTTTTTCAGCATTCTTTGTCAGTTATCTATACTGGAACAAGTTACAGTATCCCAAGAATATTCTCTTTGGTATATGCATATCACCTCACTACTGTTACTCAATATAACCTTGTTATATATCCAGGGATTTTATTAGCCTTTTTGGTCCCGGTGTAATCCTAGAAGCTCATATTTAGTTGGCTGTCTTCTGCTGTGATCCTAAATCCTTTGCATAGCCATTGGTTTTCACAATGCAGTTCAGTCCAGACAGCAAGCGTGGCCTACATTTCTTGGCTTAAATCCAAAAACGCACTTAAACCCAGGCATATATTACAAGTTATACTGTCGTCCAGGAACTTGCAGTGTCCAGGCTGGTTGATCTGACCTGCTGGACTACCCAGCATCAGGAAATGTGCAAAACACAGTATGGAGGTACAGATTATCTGCTCAGTAGACGTGCAACAAGCTTGAAACGCCTGAAGTACGCTGAGCATATTGCAAACTGTCATGGGTAATGTATTGCAAGCTATCACAGGTTATGTGCTCCAGGGTTCCTTTATGTATGTCCATCCAGGTGTGTCTGGTGGAGCTAGACACAGCAGACGCAGTGCACTGGCCTCTAAGAAAGCTGGGCATAGCTGTGGAAGGCCTGGTAAATCTCATGTTGCTCATACCTCTGTTTGAGACATTAATGGCATAAGAGGGGTAAAGTGCTTTGCTGGTCTGAGACATTTATTTTTCATTATCTTACGTTGCTTTTGGCTACATGGCTTGTATTGTTTGTATGCGACCTACCTCAACCTTGCTGCAAAATACAGAGATTTTGGTTCCAACCTGATAAATAACCATGTCAGCAGCAATAATTGAATTGTGTATGTATTTCCTAACCTAAATACTCTTTATTTATTTGATAGCTCTCTGTGGCCTTTTTTTTTTTTTAATTAATTGAGCTTTGTGATTCAGGAAAGTGTCTGAATTTATGAAACCCCTAAGCACATGCTTAACTTAAGCCTCGTGCTTATAATCAAGTACGTGGTTTTGAACTGTTGTCCTGAATCTAGGGCTCAATTTCTGGTAGACTTATTTATGTGAACAGAAAGGCATATTTTAAGAGTAGAAAGAGGTGGTAAGTCATCAGCTAGTTCCAAAAACCCTGAGGTAATTTGCATGATAAAGATGTGAGTCTCTGTATTGTTACATGAGAGATGGTAGACACTTATACATCTATCTAGCACAGCGGTCCTTATCCTCAAAACTTTGTGAAGTTTTATTCTCCCATTGTTTGTCACAAAATCCCCTAAAGCTACAGATATGCCTTTCTTTGTCCCAGAAAATTCCTTTGAAGCTTGAATTGAGCTTAAACATGTTTAGAATTGCAGTTTTCTCCTCCCTTGAAAAATGCCCATCACGTGTTTTCATGGCACTGCAAAGAAAAAGCAACATGTATTCCTGCACAGGCAACACCAAAGGCTTTCTGCACAGAACACTGATCAGAGACATTCCCGCACCCGTTCCTTCCAATGGGAGCAGGTGGATTAAGTGATCCATTTTAACTTCCCCAGGGTCTTGGGATGCAGTCCCTTAGTTCCAGGAGGAAGCAGAACCAGTCCACTGGAGCATCTCCCCTGATTTCTCTCTGCTCTCAAACCATCTGTTTCTCCGTGGTAATAGTCTTTTGCTGTTCGTTAACCTACTTAATCCTCTAGCATAAACTGCGGTAATTTATGCTGGATGTTTGGGTTTCATGTGGTACTAATGTTACCTAATGAACTGTGGCTGCAGAAACATCTGTTCTATACAATAGTTGGGATTTTTTTTCTTTTTTTAATCATGGTGATTAGATATACAAAAAATAGTTAGGAGCTCATTAGGCTGCAAAGATTAGAACTCAAGTCTTCCTTCAGTACTGAAATAAGCCAGATTTAACACCACCCATGCAACCTTAATTTAGCTCCCACTTGTTTATGCATTGTTTGGTATTGCTGCATGTTTATTACTTGCTGCATTTTCACTTACCAAATGAAAAAGAGTCTGAAGGAAGGTTGAATGGGACACCTGTAAGACTGGCATCCTCATTTAAGCATACAACCAGAAGCTAGAGAACATATTTTTATTTAATTTTGTATGTAATATTTATATGATGCAATTGAACAATACGGTAAAAAAAAATCTATGCAAGAATTCATTTACAAGTAAGAAAACTACAAAAGTGGAAACTAAGCTATTAATATTAATGAAGGCTATGCTCCAGAATAACCTGAGAAATGGGATATGCTAAAAACAACCATTAATACACTGTTTGTACTTAAAAAGGAAAGTAAGAAAAGTGCTACTTAATTATAATGTTGCAGAGTTAATAATGCAGTAGAAATTTTAGCTCTTCCTAATTTGAGTGCTTAATTTCTCAGTCTTAATGTTTCGGTAATGTAGTTTCCAGATTTAATTTCCTTATATTTATTTGTTTTTAACAACTTGGAAGGAAAATAAGAGAAACACATTGTGAAGCCCCTGTAATAAGATCTCAGTGCTACTAACATGCCTTATGTTTTCTGTAATGTTGCTGATCGCATTTAGAGTCACCTCAGCAGCACTAAATCATTTCAACAGTTACTCCTACCTCCAGTGTCATTAAAAGTTCTCCAAGTTTAGGAAATGCATTTGGAAAAAAGCAGAACAAAACCCCTCATGTTCCTGTATGAAAATGTCACCTTATAACATCCATAGCTTTAAAAATAAAAACCAGATTTTCTTCAGGCATGAACCCTTTATTCTTCCCCTGTGGGACTCTAAAGGAGCTATTTAAACTCATGTGATCATGCATTTAAAGGCTGGACTGACTCAGCAGAGTGCTTTAACTATATGCTTAAATTCTATTGCGACCAATAGAATTTGAGCATGTGCTTAAATATTATGTTGAAAAGGGAGGGATTTACACATGTGCTTAAAAGCTAAGCATGTACCCAAGTAGGCCCATAATACATTGAAGCAAGTTGGAAGAATTCAGGTTGTAAAAGCCCTACCTTTGGGGTGACTGACTTCATAAGTAAAATATCTTGATATAATTTTTATATATCATCCAATATATAAAGCACAATGCTGTCATTATTATGGTCTGTGAATTAGCTAACGGAGGATAGTTTGTGTCAGTTTAAAATACGTACACCAAGTTTAAGAATGCTTGCAGCTGGATATCTGAATGTACATTTTCTACTCTTGAATATAGTTTGCTTTTATTTAGTTACTGAAGCATTTGAAATCATTTAGAGCCATGAATGCTATCTTTAAAAATGCAGCTGCATATATAAGAAGTTATAAACACGTATGGATAACTAATGCCAGGATCTCACACTCCACAATTTTACATGTTCTGACCTGTTTTTAACTTATTCCTCCAGTGTTTCCCTGTAAGATGAGACTTGATTATTTTGAGGCGCTGAATCACTGAACAGGGTCATGTTCAGGTTGGCTCAAGGGCATAAACAATTCCACTTTTTTATTTACTTCTGTCTATAAAAAGCTTTTTCTGCATTAGAGAAGATTTCTTTTTCTGCGGGTGATCCCCTCGCACTCATGTTAAATGTCTTCTGCCCTGTACTGTGAAAGCGCCACGTATTTCCCACAAATCATTTGGGTATTTTTATTTTTAAGAGCATATATTCAATTTTCAGTTTGGTTCGTGATACCAAAACGAGAGTTGTCAGCAGTACCGTGACGTGTGATGCTCTCCCCTGTCTTGCAGTGTTACACCCTACCTGTGGCTGTGCTGCCACTGCCCACCTCCGTGCCTCTCAACAGAGCTGGGTGTATGCACTCCTCCCTGGGAAAATTGGGGTCAGGGGAGAGAGAAGGGAAGGAGCGAGGAGTATCGAGCATTGATAGGTGATAACTTGAGGAAAACACCATTGTCAGCTGGTGTGGTCTCTGTCTGTCCCAGTGGGACAGATCCTAACTCTCAGCAGGACCAGGTCATTTGGCACATGGAGGGAGCAAAGGTTTGGGATGATGAAAGAGGCTTGAGCCACAGACCTCAGGTGCCATTGAGCAGCCAAACTTCACAGGAGTGTCACAGTACTTTATTATTGTGAATCTTTTATTTGGTATCACGGTTGTGAGAAGTTAAAGAAAAAATATTGCCCCTGGCTACAATGTGTTAACTGAAGAGCAGACAGACGATCCTTTGCCAAAAGACAGAACTGAACCTCAAGTATTGGTCAAATTATTGTGTCTTCAGGTGCAAAAATGCTGGAGGGAGTTGAGAATTTGGTGGATTTCTAGAAAGCTCCAAGACTATCTCTGTATTGGTTTGTTGGTTACAGTGATGAATCCTATCCCTGTGGCAGTTGTTGCTCCCCTAGAGCAGGGATGTGGAAGGGGACTCGTAATTTTGGTGGGTGGTCAGGCTGTATCATATATGCAGACTTTGGCCACCTGTATAACAAGCACTGTAAGACAGAGCAGGACCCAGAGAAGTGAAGTACCAGCCGTAACAGGGACGTGCAGCTTACCGACATGGGGGTATGTTAATCAGCGAAGAAGATAGGCAACTTTTGAAATACCGCTGTGAAAAATAAACTTTACTAGCATGTGTGAAACCTGCCCAGATGCAGAGGGGCATGGTGCTCCTCTCTGATACACTGTCAAACGCTGCTCTTCTGAAACCACATCTTGTAAAACTGAAAAAGACGCCGTGCCAATAGCCTAATGCTTCTAAAAATAAGTGTGAGCTGCTCAACCCCTGTCCAAATTTTAGCAAGTCAACCGAACGGTGCATAGTCGGTAAGCGTGTCTAACACGCGGTGCCACAACTGGTGACTTACTACAAGAATTCTATCAAGCACGCTAAATATAGAAAAGCTGCTTATAACCGCATGCCCCAAACCCGGTCCCTCATTAACATCTGCCCCCACCTTCTGTTCCCCCCCCCGCCCCCAGCCCGATTAGCCTCAGAAATGGCCTCTCCCCAGGCGGCTGCAGGTCCTGCAGGCAGCGGGCAGCAGCCCCGCTCCCCCGCCAAAGCCAACTGCGGCGTAGCCAGAGAAACGGGCAGCAAAAATAGAACAGCAGGATGGCTGCGCGTGGGCGAGGCAGAAACCACATCGCCAGCAAAACCTCCCGGCGTTATTTTAGGACCGATACAGAGGCCGTGGCGTTTTGCTCGCTTTTAACAAAATACTCCCCCGGGGGAGGGCGAGGAAGGAGAGGGGCGAGGAGCGTTTCTGCCCCGCTCCCTGCCTTCCCTTCCTCCCTCCCTGGTTCTCCCTACCGAAGCGAGCTGGGCAAGGGGAAGGGGTTAATTGCGCTCGAGGCCGAGCAGTGGAGGGAGGATGGGCTGGCGGTTTGAAAGACAGAGACTGGACAGCTGTGTTTGCTGTGGTATTTTTAAACGCATTAATGCAGGCTCCAATCGCCCGGCCATGCTTGACCTATTTTTGGCTCAGGCCGGCCATTGTTCTATTTCTGCCGCCGCTGGGCCACGCGGGTGTCGATTCAAATGCAAATGAGTTATCGCTGCTGCTCCCGCCAACTTCGCCCGGCCGCCACGCTGAGGGAGAGCCGGCCTGGGAGAGGAGAGGGGCGCGGGGACGGCAGCGCTGGCCCGGGCTGGGGTAATTCAGACTAGACCCTCCGGGGCTCCCGGTCCCTGGAAAGGTGGCTCGTTGGGTTTGATGGTTCGTTAAGAGGCCGTGTTTCCCCCGCGCCCCGCCACAAAGCCCGAAGCGCAGAGATATTTCTTTATTTCTCCTTCCACCTGCCGTTGGCTGCCCGAACGCAACTGCTGAAACTCGGAGGCGCTCAGCCCCCCGCGCCCTCACGGCTCCCTTCCAGCAGGCGGGGGCTGCTGAGAGTGGATCTGGGGTTTTCCCCTCTCTCCCGATAGATACTCGTGCCAGTGCTTAAACATTGCTAATTGCCGAGGCGTATTATCTTACAACCCTCGCTGGAGGAGGTAGGACCGCAGAGGGTCGTGCCCGACGCCCCTGTGCAAGTGCAGCGATGAATCTCTCGTGTAGCTGAAGTGCAGACCAGTTGGAATATGCTGCAGACAATTTACGAGAGTGAATCGTGTTTTTCCTCAGATGGGGTTTCTGGACGGGAACAGCTCTTGGCTCAGCAAAGGATGCACAGTATGATCAGCTCAGGTAAGAGACAGCTCCGTACCTCGGACTTCAGTGGCCGACCGGGAAAACACAGCCTAGCACGACAAGGAAACACCCTTCCTTTAAAGAAGTGACTTTATTTTGTGGGCTTTATGTAAGCTGTTAAATAACTACAGTAGTACGTTAGCAGCTGCTGCTTTTGCAGGGAGTCTGTCTCCTTCCAGTCTGCTGCTTTCCAGCCAGAGCAGAATGCTCACAGCTGAAATCCAGTTGGTGATTTCTTGTTTGTTTTGTTGCGTGGTTGCAAAATGGGGCTCGTGGTACAGGCTTATTCACAGGGGGACGCTTCTTCACACAGACCTTGTCAGGAGGCTGCCGTTACAGCCCCTCGTAGGCAATTCTGGTCATACGTCTATTGTAAACAGGATTTGGTGTTTCTGTGAGTTTCCTTTTCTCCACTTCGCATACGAAGGGAGTTTAATACTAATCCCTTTCTCTTTTCATTACAGTGTTGCTTTAGAATGTATTTAATATGCATGGCTTATTTTCTTACTTTAAAAATATTTGTGAACTTTGCAGTGGTACTCACATGTAATGACTCACTGAGGTGTAAATTGGATGTGGTTTTTAATGAAGGTATTCAAAGCTGCCCTGAAAGAACACTGCATGTTTCCTCACGTATTTAAAGCTACCCTTGTATTTTCTAGTTTCTTTGCTAGCTCAGTTTGAGACCTGGAAATGATGTACTGAGGAAGAATTTAGTTGGAAGAATTGTTGCCATTCAGATAAAATGTCAATTTAGACAGGCTAAAATAGTCAAAATTTCAGGTTACTCTTTCCCATTCTCTCTTAAACCCTGTGAATTCCAGTTCTGTTTTTATTGGGCTGAAACTCTGTCTTTAGATGCACAATGTTATCTCTTTTGTATCTTTTTAATCCTAGGTTTCTCACTTTGTTTTCCATAAAGTTGACTTTACAGAGTTGCTATATGTAGAATGCCAAATGAATTGTTTACATGTACTTTAGTCTTAGTTTAACCTTTTTTCTTCCTCTTCTTTTTTTTTCTCTTTTTCTCATTCTCAAAATTTGGCAGTGCTTCTCAGTTTTTAAGACCATGTGTGTAGACCACAGCTCCCTTCCCATACTGCCTGTTTTGGTACACCTGTTGAGCCCATGTTTGTTTGTTTAAAAAACTGTTTCTTTTCGTGCTTTATAGAAAAACAACTTAAAGTTGTACATGTGTTTCTTTCTTACATACAGTTTTACAGCAGACTTCTGGTTTCAGATATGAAAATAAATTGTGTCAAATGGTAATATCTTTCCTGTTAGAAAAGACTTAGATATGTCTTATCCTCATGATTAGTGTTTTTCAGTATAGAAAATCAAGGTTACCTCATAATGATTATTAACTGAAGGAGGGAATGAGAGACTGAAAGATGTTATGTGCAGGTTAAAATAATGAGAACACCTAAAGGGAATGGAGACTTCCAACTGATAATGCGTAAGATTGGAAATACTTCTATTCCTTTATAAAGCTGCTGGGTGGGTTTGCTTCTTTTTGGATCTCTCAAAGAATTTACTATTTCTCTAACTTCTAAGAAGAGATGTTGATCACCCATTACAGTTCCTTTGTCGAGGACAGAAATCAGATGAAAGACATGTTTACAGATAAGAACAACGAAGCTCTAGCTAAGACAGAGTAAAAGCAGAAGTTTCTCTGAACGTGTTATAGTTCTGCAAAGCCCATCTACAGTGTCGACCCCTTGTTCAAAAATTACTGCTTTTCTTTGGTTTTCCTGAACAGCTCAGCAGGTGTCCAGTGCCTTTGTATTGGTCAAAGAGATAAGTCTGCTTCTCTTCCCTCCTATTGTTGAGGGTTTTTTTTTCAATACTATGTCAAGTTGAAGTTAGCTGTACACAAGTGAAAATCTGGGAGTTTTTTAGCTCACTATGCTAACTTGTAACTGCCAACTAATGCTGCTTGAGTAATAGCAATTTTCTCATTTGAAACTCAAGAAAGGGAGGTAATTTTCTGTAAGTTTATAGCTCTGCTTTTCTTCACTGGAGACAAGAATATCATGTAACAGTTGATTTTTACCTGGTATTGCATTAGGCCCATATAACATATACGATTTCCCCTGTAATACCAACTAGAATAGAAGGGATTTTTAGACTTAAAAGAAACCCCCACCTTAGTCGAGAACACTATCCAGGTAACAGATGTTTAAATACGTATTCTGTAGAACACAAAATATTCCTCAGTGTTTCTGTTGGCCTTTAAAATACACAATTAGACTGCAAGTAGTTGACATTGTACATAGTCTGCAGTTCAGTTCATGTTACATGAAAACACAAAGCCTGATGCTGCTGTTGATTACCTTCAGTTCCCCGGAGATCAGTCTCACAGGATCAGGCCTGGTAACTTTTCATGTATTGTCTCCCTCTGCACTGCATATAGGGGAGAAAGAAGTAACTAGGGTGTGATCATGTGCTCTAGTGTTTGGAGTAGCTAGAATCAGTCATTTTAATTTTGCTTATCACAGTGTCCTTACTTTGAAGTTATCTTCATTTATACATATATATATTAATTTTGCTCAGGTTAAAAAGTTGCACATACGTAAGAAAAGAGCAGGTCCCTGAACATGTACATTCTGTACCCTTGAAATCTTTGAAGTATGCACAATTTAAACATTCAATAGATTTTTAGGTGTGCTAGTTTCCAGATGCAACAGACATGTATTATGCAACTCTGATTTTAAACTGGGCTGGAGTCATCCTCAAAGAGGACAGATTCATAGCCAGTGGATACATATCTGCAAAGCAAACTGTGTAAGGAATTTCTGACAATAGCAGGCATAGGAAATACTTCTGTCATGTGAAGCAGTTCTTCTGGTATTCCCTCAATTAATGCTTTGCCTGTCTGTCTCCATTCTATGATCCCTGCTTGTAAATCATACTATGAATGAGATGATCTGGATAGGTACCAATCAAAAGTCTAATTATGAATGGAGCAGTCTAGATCGGCACTGACTCAAGAAGCTGTGTAATTTGCAGACACCTACACCTTACTGCAGAGAGCATTTTCAGCTATCTTGAGAAGACTGAACTAGATTCTCCCATATGTTACTTTTCCTCTAAAATGCAGCAGTAAATGCTGCTCATCTTTATTGAAGAAAATTATGCTGATGCATTCTTATTTGATACCATAATTATCTTAGTTTCACGATTTACAGAATAGATCTGGAGTCTAAAACCTCTTATTTAGCTGGAAGTACTATTTGACAAAGCTTTTATTTTACCCCAAAAGTCTCAGCTTCCATGTGTGTGCAGTGCCACGGTGAACCCTAGCATTCAGTGGGCCTCATATCGTACCAGAATATGAGTAATAAACTGTAAGTCCTTGAAAAAAAACCATTTGGTTCAGCACAGTGTATGGCAAGAGTGGTTATTAAAACGTAGTCAGGTAATAACCAATGTAGGGCTACATTACTCAAATAGATGTCAGTTGTGTAAAGGAGAGGAAAGAACCTACCCAGCCATGGTATCTGTACATATGGGACTTCAAGAAGTAATCCCGAGTTCACCAGCTTCTGGTGATGTAATATGCCATGTTGTTTTTCCAAAGGGTAAGGTTTGCTTCTCTGGCCATATTTTGATGTACACCCTTGCACTGGCCTGCCTAAATTACACTTTGGCTTTTATCGGATAAGACATCCTCTGCTTCCTGCCCAAAGCTGTTGTGTTGAAAAATCAAGAGTTCAAGGAGGTCTTGAGCTTAAAACCTTGACTCGTCACTGAGTTGACAGGTGACCTGAGCGAGTTATGCAATCCTGCTTACTTCAGCTCACCCTTCTATGAAATACGGAAAATGATACCTGTCAGGCTCAGGAGTCTATAGAGCAAAACTGTTCTAAAGAACATCTAATGATTCAGAGTGATTAATTTGATTGACTTCATCTACTTGCCGGCTTGCAAAACACCTGCAGTTTCACAAATGTAGTAAGTGAACGTAGTCGCAGTATTTTATTCTCTGCACCAGTCAGGAAATTGAAGCTGTGTCACTTGAATATAAATGACAGAGTCAATGTTCCACGCATCATGTTGTACGGGGGCTGACAAGTCCTCACGAGCTATCTTCCCTCCGTAAACCCCACAGTACAAAATATATCTCATGGTTTATCTGTCACGTGGCTACGTGACCACGTATATATGTTTGTACACATGCATTTTTATTGCCTTCAGGGAAAATTCTTTGGTATTTGTTCTCCCTTTTTTTTTCTGGCCAAACAGAACTTTCACCTGCTCAGCTGTTCCTGTGGAGAGATTGCAGAAAGCAAATTAATTTAAAATTCCTGATATTCTTGAAAAACTTGACATATTTGCATATCTGAATCAGGTAACGTAAACTTCTTACAGATACAGAATATTGCATATGTGGTATCTTAAGCAATGACTCTTCAGAGAGAGCAAGAATAAATACGCTGAGTTTATACTTTGTGCTTCTCTTCAGAGTAAGGAAAAAAAATTGAGTGTAAAAATTCAGTTCAGGGAAGTTCTGGATAACAGCCAGAGAGACTTTTTCAATGCCTGCCCTAAAAGCTAGGTAGAAAAAACTCCAGTGCTTCATAATAGTAGCTGAAGTATTTGAATTCATGATGATGGAAGAGTAAGGCCTTAGCCTTAACATTTAATACAGTGAGAAGAGCAACACAGACCTGCAGGTATTTACGTATTTAAAATCCCACTCATCTTGAGCAGAGGCTGGAGAAGATATTGGTTATGAATTCAGTTGAACAAAAATGTGGTAAAATGGAATGAAGCTGCTTTTTCTGTTTTATGTTATTGAGCAGACATTGAGTACAGGGCAATGTTGCCAGCTTCATGTGTCCTCTAATGCTGTAACATTACTTTTTCTTTCTTTTTTTTTTTTTTTTGATTGAAGTCCCAGCTTCTGGAGCCATGTCATTACCTGACAGTCTTACTTTGTATGAGAAGATATATTTATAGGTTGTGGGAAAAGCGTGGCATGAGAATTTCAAACTACAAGATTGACAAGAATAGCAAGCTACAAAAGCTGGAAAGTAAATAAAAGAGAATGGAGAACATAATTCCAAAGCCTCTTCAAGTGTCTTTCCTGATAACATTAAACCCTGCATTTAATACAGAGGGTCTCTAGTACTGGCACTAGGACACTAGCTCCCCTCTCTTTGGTGTGTTAAAGTAAATCACCTTATTGGAAAAGAGCTTTTTAATTCAGCCATATATTATTTTAGCTGTTCAACGTTAAAACGCCTGTTGGTTTGCACTACACTCAAACACACAGGGTTTCAGCCAGTCTTCCCTCCTCTAAAACTGTGCACAGAATCCATTTAGTTCATTAAGGTTTCCGTGGGATATGAGGAACACTTGTAACTCTTCCTACTACCAGAGCTTTAATCAGACATCTGTTTCTGTACTGATTGCCCGTCCCCTTTCTTCTGTGCAGTGTGTGCAGAGAAAGCAAAAGCTGTGAGAAAGCAGGGTGGATAGATAGCCTGCAAATGTGTGTGTGTATACACGTGAATTTCAGGAGCTGGTATGGATGATGGGGAAGTTCTCAGGTGTCCTTGCATTTTAACCTTTCCCAACTACTGTTGTGGGTGGGATTTTATATGGTGGGAACGATCCAAAATACTGTAGAGAAACCAATTGGCAGATTTTATTGCTAAACACATGAAAATCTAAAATGCCCTGTTCCATGGATCTCTTTAACAGGCTGACTCCTCTGGGTCAGTTATTCTTAGCCTAGTTATTTTCATCTTATGGCATTACAGGTCTAAGATTAGCCTGTTAGGCGTTATCATGCCATCTGAGTTACCTCCTAATATAACCGTACACCGGAATGATTATTTATAGACAGAGCATTCTGTCATTTTTGCTTTATTTCTGGTAGTTTAAATAAAGAAGAGCAACATTCAAGAAAAACCACAGATTCCTTCCTGCTGCCAAAACAACATGATAACTGCCTGGTGAGGGGCAGGGATATTGTTTAAAACGTGTGCTTGCAGCAGATGCAAACATCCTCTTTATCTCTCCCCCTTCTACTAAAACGAGGTACCTCAGGATACCACTGCTCCTGTCTCTTCTGCGGGAGGGAGAGGATTGCCGGATCAATGTGCTGAGAGATGGAGAAGACGGGGGCTGTGGTTGCTAATGAGAACAAGGATATCCAGGTGCTATTTTTAGGGGCTGGCACTGTCAAGCTCCATGTTCAGTGTGTACATGTCACATATGCACACAGCTTCTCCAAAATGGACCCGTCTAGTTTTGTTACGTAAAAGTAATGTCTGCTGGTCAACTAGCCTTCTCCGTGCTTTTCACAGACGTAACAGGAAACTTCAGCAAATTGACACATTTTTAGGAAACTATTCGTTGTGGCTGCTTCACAAACATTTCTGCTCCTCCTAAAGGAGAATTGTCATTCAAAACCAAAGTAAGGCATCTTCTCCCCTAAGGAAGTTCACTGGGATCTTCGTGCTCGCATGTGTTTAACTAGGACCAAGCTTGTAGTGACAGTTGAGTAAAGAGCAACAAAAACAGTGAAGTGGCAGCGCTTCAGCGCAGTGTAGTTGTTCCTCAGGAAGCTGGCAGTTTATAAAATAGTGACATTTTAATGGATTATAGTTATCAACTCCATCTTTTTTACCTTTTTTCTCTAAATAGATGGCATGTTTCTGTCTTCAGGCACATTCTGGGTGTGATCAGAGGGCACCTGATTTGCTCACCTTTAAAATGTTGCCAGTGTAAAAAGGCTTGCAAAATCACTGGAAGCCTTTGCATGGTTGAGCGATACAGTGCTGGTTTAACTTCCCATTCTATAGTAAGCAGCTCGGTTCTTGTCAGGCTGGCAGTTCCGTGCATGACTCCAAAGGTACTGTGGCATTTAGTATAATCTGAGTATAGCCAACACATCTCTTTTATTTGTTTTGTGTCTCCCTGTTGTAAACTCCTTCTGGCTTGTGGAGTATACAAACATGATGAGCTCCAAGAATTCAAGCCCTTTGTGGATGAATGTGCTTGAAATGCAGGATGCTTTATTCCAATGATAACACGTTCCTTCTAGTAATGAAACTGAGTATCATCAAAGGGAGACAAGGGAAGGAACAGAATGAATTCTTTGAAAATGCCAAATATATAAATCATGTTTTTAGAATCAAAGACTGTTGTTCTCTTTCATGATCCCTGTGGTTGAAGGTATGCATGCCACAGGGAGGAACCGCAGCTATTCAATTTCAGTGAAGTCTGGAATGGAATAATGAGGAAGCTTAATGTTAATTTAATGATTTCCCCCAATTGTTCTGTTCTTTATCCAAGTTTCCTATTTCTTTCTTGGTGCCCAAGGCCCCACCTTGTTGGTATTGTGCAGAAACAGTATGAGCGGGAGTAGGGAAAACAGACTGTTAGTGCTTAATCTTACATGGAGACTCTTTTTGGTGTTTGCTATTCCTGTTTACGATTAGAAAAATACTGGTGCTGGCCTTTTATTTACCTGTTCACAACTCTTTTTCTTGCAGAGACAGTAAGTTGTTAGTTCACCTCACCTCCTTATTTGATCTGTAGGTCAACATCCCTATTGAGAACCACCTATTTTTCCTAAGCCTTGTGAAGTCTTTTTCCTATGGATAGAAAAGAAGTAAAACTCCTGGGCTATTCAAGTTTTTGATACTCTAATTTGAATCAGACCTATCTGCGTAAAAGAATACATGTATTACAGTATCACCGAGAAACACAAAATACCTATATTTTTTGATTTAGATTTAATGTTGACATGAATAGTGGTGGAATTAGTATGAGTCACAGAATGGTGTAAGAAATAGCAAAGGGAAAATCATCAGTGTGAGTCTGTGTATGAGCATATCTACTTTTACATGTAGGTACACATTGTTAAAGGACTATACTTAGATGCCTCAAAATGCTCATTATAAAAGTCCTTGCACCGCAGCTGCTGAAATCTAGTGGGACCTAAATTCAGGAGAGCACTTTTCCTTGGGAGTCCCGTAGATGCTCACCGGCCTGTGTCATGCATACGCTCAAAACTGTCCAGTCTCCAAAGACAGATCCACTCATTCCCATGCACATGTCAGAAAGTTGGCTTCCTTTTACTTGCTGTCACTAGTTTTTCCTAGAGGATCTGTTTCAGAAGAAAGTTTTACTCTATTGTTTCTTTTAAGAATTGGCAGTGAGTATCATAGAAGGAATTCCATAGGAAATAGTAAGTCTAGGTTTCTCAAAGGAGTATTTGGGAAGGACTGGTAGGAGGGAAGGAGTTTCAAAGAATGAGACAGTTTTATAAATGGAGTAGTGGTGCAGAGATGAGTTACACAAACACTTCCTATGTTAAAATGCTGTTGTGAGTGAGGGTGTGGAAGGCACTGAAGAGTCAAGAGAACTATGTGGGAGGTGGAAACTAGAGGAGTTGAAACTACAATTTTAACTGTCCAGGAAGAGGGGAGGAATATAAGTGAAAACAGTTATGGAAACGACCAACTTCAACTGAGATGAGAGAAGTTTCTGTTAAAAAAACCTCCAAAGCCATAATGAAGAATGTATGTGGAAGTAGGAATATTATAGAATCAACAAAAGTTGTCAAAAACAGATCAGGAGTGTGTTACTCATGTAATCACACAGTAAGCTAGAATTCAGGGATTTCTCTCTTTTTTCTGAGAATGAGTAATTTGTTTGAGAGAGGGAGAAGTGTAGGACACCAAGTCTGTTTATATACACATTACGATTTCTGGTTCATCTCACCATCCCAAACTTTCCTTTGCCCTGCAATATAGCTTAGCTTTCCTGGAGAATCTGCAGAACAATCTCACCATTTCCATCACTGTGCTCTCTGCACCATCCCTATTTCACCTTTTCTGCTTGGCCTAGTAGGCAGTTTTTGGAGCTCTGTGCTTATTTTCCATGGGGTTTTTTTTTGTTCCTCTTGGGCCAGTGCATACAGGTTGATAATGGGGCAGCTGGAGAACTTTCTGAAGAAAGAAGGGAAATTACAAATGGCAACATCAAAGTGCTATAGGCAGAGGACTATACATATCAAGCTGCTGCCTTGGAGATCTTCCATGTCTGGAGAATACAACCCTTGCTCCTCTCAACATTTAGAGGACAGAGCCTAAAATTTCACACCCAATCAGCACCTTTTAAAACTCCAGTTAGCTACGTAGCTACATTATGGTTAAGTAGAATTTATGCTAATGCCATTCCTATGAAGCTGTCAACAGTTACCTTTCATCATCCATAGGGCACGTTTCATCTGTCAGTACAAAAGGAAAATACCCTACAAATATATGTTGTTTTTTATTAAATGGAAAATTTTATCTGTGTAGGTTTCAGCAACCTGCACCGAAGCTGAATATCCTGAAGGCAGTAGCCATCTGCACCTCTGAACCATGCTAGTCCTGGTACGGTGCCACGTGAAGAGTGTGCTCCAGGAAAGCCTTCATGGCTCTCGCGTTCAGTTTCTCTTTCATTCTTGTTTTAATCTTTCTTTGTGGAGAGCATGTTTTGGCAGACATTCTCCTACTGTAATCCCTCCTTTTTTTTTTTTTTTTGTAACCTAAGAATGCTCCAGTATGCCTGTATCCTTCCTAGACAACTTGGGAATCGGTAGAATTCAGGTTACAGAAGGAAAGTTTTCCTTCATGTGATGCTGTTCCCTGGTTGCTACTTAGGTACAGGTGTCAAATACTTACTTGTGTAAAGGAGAACCATAAAATAACTCTAACTGGTCTGGCACGCTAGCAAACACAGGCCAGAAGGACCGTATCGTTGTCATGGTTGTTGCTATTCCTTCTCACTGAGTGCAGTTTCAAGTTGAAGGCACAGTTTGACTCTTGTGTCTGGCACTGGGATGTGCTGAGCCTGGTGACACGAAGCACAGACGTTTTTTTGGATCAAAACCCTTCAAAATGACTGTGCTTTCCACAGTAACACCCCAAGCAGAAGATGCCAGATCTAAAAGGAGAGAGATTTCCTTTGCTGTTCCTTTGCTGTGAAAGTCTGTACATCTGAACTGGGGACAGCCACAGTCGGTGTCCTCAGTGGGAAAGAATGGCAAACCAGAAGTATTAGTGACATTTGTGTAGTCCAGCTGTCAGGACTTGATATTTGACTAATTGTCCAAGCCCCTAGTAGAGAGAGGAAAACTCAGCTTTCCTCTTAGCATGTTCAGATGTTTGAACTTCATGATTACGAACGCAATTATAAAGTCTACCCAGAAGGCAGTAGTTGCTTTCTGCAAGAGAGAAAGGCTGCATGGATTAATCTTACATTTCTGCACTAAACCTACTTTGTTGTTATATAACCCTTACTTGCACGCCCCAGAAGGCCCGTAGTTATGCAAATAATACTCCTTTATCATATGGCTTTCCTCTTTCAGTATAGATGGATGGATGCTTGGGTGGATATAAATAGTATGTGTTCCATGCAAAAAAAAGCATAGTAATGCAAATAAAAATCAGACTCTTTATACATACGGAAGTCTTTCCAAGCTCTTAATCATCTTAAATCCAATTAGCCTTTTCCTGTTTCTGACATGGCTCCCTTTGAGATAGGATAACCAAACTGGAATAGTCCTGATGACAAAGCCTCATTGATGAATATGGAAACTTACTTTTATCCTGCTTTCAGTACTTCCTGTTTTCATTTTCAAATCTTGCTGTACATTGACCACATGTTGTCACTAAGCTGTCTGCAATGACAGCCATCTGTTTTTAAGGTTACATTAAGGTTAATGAAGCACAGTAAGGTATATTCCTCTCATTCCTTCCAATAGAAATTACTGTGCACATACAAAAAAAGAGGTAACTCTTCTCTTGTTTCCCAATCACAGAGCTTTATGAGGACCTCTGGCATTCCTCAGAGCCTTCCATGAAATATCCTGAAGAGATTTATTTCATCTGTGGTTTTAACCCAATCAATCTTTTTTCCATTATTCTTCTTTCCAAACCTCTATTAAAATTGCAATTACTGTTGTCTAACTACTATCAACCTTTTCTTAAATTTAAAAAGAATATTTATTTCCCTTCTGCTTTTTATCTTTTAACTGTTTCTGATCAATGACAGAGTTCATGTTACTTCACATAAATGCCAGAGCAGGACACAAACTCCAGTGGGACACCTTGCGAAGGACGTTTTGCAAGTCTGTGGACCAGCTCCTTAAACAGTTCCAAGTGTCACAGCCCCACTGAAATCCAGACTTTATTTTAGTCAACATTTTGTTAACCCTTTGAAAGAATTTTTTATGCTTTTGTGTCTCAAAATATGCGTGCGGCCTACAAAGTCAGTTTGCAACAAACTTGATTTGTTCCCTAAATTGTGAGATTAAAACAAGTCACATTTGAACAAAAACTGGCTCAGTGGTGGCTGTTACCAGAGGATATAGTATCTGAGAGAACACATGGGGAAAGAATATCTCTTTCCCTTTCTTCTTTCACAATTACATATATGGTTCTAGTTTGGCTAAAATAATTTTTGCTAATTCATTTGTAAGATTAATCTGTAAGCTCAAACAAAACATTAGAAATCTGAAATTAAAAACAACTTGTTTTAAAAATATCAGGAGAGTAAAGCAATTACAGCAGTTTATGGATTTCAACCTTGACTGGCATGTTAACAATTATAATGTATAAGCAGATCATATTTAAAATGAACAAAGTATTTTTGCTCCACCACTCATTTGCAATACTGACTGTAAGTTTAAATTAAAGAAAATAAAAAGATACTGCAAATCTGATACAAATACTAGAGGATAAAATATATGAAGAGGGATTAAGGGAGCTATATTTGTAGTCTATAACAGATAGAGCTCGAGGGACATGGGCACAGGTTATAAATAACTTCAAGGTAACAATATAAATGAAGGAAGGGAATTATTTGTTCTCAAAAGATGGTGAAGCATGGAATAATAGCCTGAAGCAAAGAAGAAAAGTTAAGGTTAAATTTTAGAACTTTCTCCTCACAGTAAGAGCTGTGGGGAGCAGAGACATTACTAAAGTAGGAGGCTGAAGCAGTACCTAAAGCACCAACTACAGCTATTTGGCTACAGATTAAAATTACTCGTAGGTGGAGTCATGTTACAAGATTCACAGGGCTAGACTTATGCAGACAGTTTTTTTATTTTCTTACCTGTTAGATTTTATAACGCTCACATTTCATGGTATGCATTAATTTCCTAAGAAGACTACAGAGATAGAACATTCCTTCCAATATTATTGTGCAGCTTTAACCAGATCAAGGGTAAAAAAATAAATAATCTCATGTAGTAGTGGGATTATAAAGTTCTATTATTTTAATCAAAGTGGTGGAGACTCCTGCTATTATTTGTTCTGGTGAGAAGGAAGTTCTTTCAAGAGAAAGACCAGAGTTCTTTCAAGGTGATGTCAAATATGTTTGAGAGTGTGTGTATGAGAGAGAGGGAGAAATCAACTGAGTAAAGGTGAAAAACTGCACAGGTATATTTGGATCTCTGCAAATGACGTATCACTCACCTGATCATTCAGTGGCTGTATGACTTCCAGTACTCATGGGCTTTTTATATGTCATGAAAGCAATAGGACAAAATATTGCAATATGACAGTGTAAGTGTTGTGATATTAAATTGACAACTGGCTTTGTCTTTGCTTGTCTAACATGTTATCCCTCAGACAGTAGTAGTTTTGAGGGACTTACAGCTTTAATTGTTACATGAAATATCCATTGTAAGTATTGTGTGAGTTAATACTGATCAAATTATCTAGAAGAGTTTGGGTTGCATAGCTTCAAGAAGTATGTGTGTTTATACAAGGAGAGGAGTAGAATTCTAGCTCATTCCTGCTCAAGATTTCAGGCTCAGTAGCCTTACATACTTCTGCTGTTAGCCCCATCAGACATCTCTGGTGCTGTTAAATCAGGCAGCAAGGCACTGCTCTTGAATTAAAGGCTTTTGGACACACCTCAACCTGAGATTTTTAACCTGTAGGGGGTTGGATCCACTGTATAATAGCTCCCGACATGGGCTTTTAATCTCTCAGACATTTAGTTCATACTTAGCTCTTTTCCCTGTCTTTTCTCTATACCTCTTAGCTGTTAATTTTCTCAGCTTTCAAAAATCTCGGTCTGAATAAGGTAGTTGATAATACTGTTTCTTGTGGATAATAGAGGAAAAAATCAAAATCCGGCATGGCAGAGGGCAGCTGTGGTAAGAACTTGATTTTATACTTACGACCCCTTTCTGCCATCCCTTTGGCCGCACTCAAAACCGTATTTCCTCTTTGGCCAGATGGCAACACTGCAAGGATAACTTCTCACTCAATGGCTACCCTTTGAAATACGGAGTACCCCATGTGCCAGGCAGCTCTGGTGATACGGTGTTGTTAGGTAGACTGAATACCTCTGGTCCTTCTGGATTGGAGATAAGTTTTTTAAGAGAGTGCTGGTTTTATAGCCTTGGAAATCAGCGGTGATTGCCTGTTATCTCTCTCTGCGGAGCAGGCACCGGATACCTCCTGGAGTTATTTGCCTCATTTCACTCCACAGTCTTCAGATCTTACGTGTGTGTGTCCGAATATTGACAGTTTTCTGGGTACTGATAATTTCAGCCATGAAGCAAATATGCTTTGGGAAAGCTCCAGCCTTTAAGAGGTTGGACTGCTAGGAAATGAGAGATCTGGTTTCATTTACAAAAACTTTAGTATAGAGCTGTGTGTCTGCAATCTGTATGAAGGGTAGTATTTCTTGATTTTTCTTCACAGGGCTTACCACAATCTTTTTGTCTTTCACCTGTGAGTCTGTTTTCCTGTAAGCTGGGAAGGTTGTATCTCATGTGCCACAAAAGTGGCTTCTCATGGGTTTCTTTTTGGCATGGCCCGTACAGTATACAGCAGAGCTTGCTGATGCCTTTCTTGGACTTCCCTGAATCACACTGCTTTACACTGGCAGAAAAACTCAGGGATGTTGCAAGGTCATAGTAGCTGTCCTTGTACACACAGATGTAGTCCTCCTGTCATGAAGAAAATCAGTTGAAAGTGTTGATAATCTGGCTGGTTGGGGATTCTTTGGCCTGAAGGATGTCTTACGTATGTAAGATTGGTTTATGTTAGTGATAAGGTCCCTGTACATTAAAATAATAAAGAACCTTGGGTTATGCTGAAAATTAGAACTATGTTTAATTAAGAAAAAATAACTGTTAATTTCCCAAGGTTATTAAGATGCCACTTGCATGTTTACTATGACTTTTTATGTCAAAGAATAAAAAAAAAATCTGAAACGCATCAGATTCCCAGTGGGTGAAACTGGCACTAAGATGAAAAATCTAGCTATTTGGCGTGCATAGTGGCACATTTCAGTACTTAATGTTTGCTATTGTTTAAATGAGCTGTCCATAAATACTTTAATGTATTTTTCTGCCAAGAGGCATCTGTCTTATACTGTAGAAGTCCTTATCACTTTATTTATTTCACCTTCTTGACTGACAGTATCCTTGTTTCATACCGACCTTCCCCAGAGTTGAAGAAGAGTGAATCGACTTTTTTCTTGATTTTTGTTTCTGTTGGCATATTCTCTGTTCTTTCTCAATTCATGCATAACTGTGGATTTAATCATAACACCTTTGGAATGCCTGGACTCTCCCTTGGTGTGGCAAAACCTGTACTTAGGAGGGGAGAAATTACTGAATTAGAAAATCCAACTATTTTAGGAAATAATTTATAATTTTAAATAAAAAATCTGCAGTTTTTCTATGTAGATTTTAAAATTCATTCTGGTAACTGGCATGGTTTAACACAAAATAGGAATAGCTCACAGTTACACTTGTAACAGTCACTTTCAGCATGCTTTAGGGCATGTTTGCTTACTTGATAAAATGTATACAAAAACTCTGTCTAGTAGGTGGGTACCAGTTCCTGTCCACTTTGTGTTGTGACTTTGACTCCTAAATAATGCAAGATGTTGATTGGTTATTCACAGTGATCCAACTTATTGAAAATCTAAACATTTATTGCTGTTCCAAAATGAATGATCTTAATTTATGTCTGATGCCAGCTGCTAAAGTCTGGGATTAAATTGCCATTTTCTTTCCATTGCTTGCCTTTATGTATGAGAAAATATTAGGAAAAAGTTACCCTCTGATTTGAAACTTCATTTGCTTGTGCTTGGGCCAAAAGCAAACGTTGTGCATATATGAAGGCTTGCGTACTTTCATGGACTTGAAAAGGGAAGCATGACATTAGGTATTATTCTTACTTGTTATAGAAGGAACAAAATCGCATGCTGATGTTCTTTCAGGAAATATTTTATCTTTAGAATGGAGGGCCCAGGGCCGCTGTGCGCAGCTGAGCCTGAAGCCTCTGCAGAACTACATATTCTGAAGCATTTCTTCTGGCACCTGTGCCTACACTGCCTGTGGTGTTGCTTGAGAAGTGAGAAAATTACATAGGTGGTTAGGCTGTGCTGAGCTCCCTACTGCTGAAGGTACTTTGCTGTAAGTAAGCAGAGAAGTAAATGAAAGCTGTACTCCCTGTTTTATTACTACGCTGTGATCACGCCATTGGTTAAGAGCCCCAGGGTACGCACAGAGGTCACTGTGGGGAAAGGGCCATAGTTTATTGTTTTGTAAGTCTAGAAATAGGTTCTTGATAAATAAAGTTAGGAATAAAATAATGTGTTATGGCTATTTAGCACCATATGGATTTTCTCCTGCAAGCTGTTGAATATTCTGGGTCTAATCCAAGAAGGCAAGTACCCTGTATTTAAAGCTCTGATGTTTAGAGACCCATGAATTCTTCACCAATCTAAAATGATATGTATTACACCTGGACCTCACTCCATAAAAGTATTATACGGAAATCCTTTTGTTTACGGATTCTGAGAATGTCAGGTCAAGAAAATGTTGCTTATGTTTAAAGAGTTAGATGAAATTAAAAGACTGTATAATCTTTTTTTAAATATTACTTTCAAAAATAATTACAACTGCTCTGGTAAATTGATGATGTCCTACACTCTCTGCTGTCATAATAAATGTTAACTGATCTTTGACTCAGCAGATTGAAAAGTTTTGTGTGGTCATAAGTGTTCAAGCCTTCTAATTAATAACAGTGTTTTCCAGTGGCATTGCTATCTTGGTTGGATGTTCATCATCATCTTAACTGCAGACTTTAAAAGTGCTTTTTAAAAAGTACGCTCCTTATAGCAGAGGCAAATTTTTTGAGGAAGTACCTTTGGTAAGAGGGGAAATTAATTTCTGGTTGCGTGCTTACAAAGAATTTGTGGAAGTTACTTGAGTGTTTAGGAAACAACAGGACTCAGGTTTATATGAGGCCTTACATTGGATAGACTGTCTGTTAGTTACCTGGAATTGTAATACCCGAGCTTTTTAACAGGCAAGGGAAAATGCAGGGTGGAATGATTATCAAGTCTCGTAAGTTGCCCTTTATTTTTAACTATCTATTAACAGGAAAGAACTAGTAAGTCTTTTCTGTCATTGACAATAACTGTTTCATTCTTACCGATCGTTGTAGCAGTTGTCAAAAACAATGAAGCTTACTTGAAAACAAGTTTATCTTTGAGATTTTCAGGCTAGTGTGATGTGTTGCTAACCTCTGTGGTTTAGAAGGACGTGACACTACATATTTGTGAGGCTTCTGAAGGTGTCATTCAGCTGTCTCCTAAAATGTGGCTTCTTTTTCTTTCCCCCCGTTATTTTTTGCCGAAACATTTCAACCATTTTTGAGAAAGGAGCTAGGCAAAAATAAACTATTCTGTCCTTGAAAAGTTCCATCAGTCTGTCTTATTCTAGAGCATGAAACTGTTACTTTCTGTGCTTTAGATCAGAAACTTGGCATGTGACATCTGTGGCCGAAAGATGACTTTTCACTTTCTCTGTGCACATCTATTTTTGTTGGCCAAATTTAAATTTCAGATCAAGTTTTACTCTTGTGGTGATGATAAAATGTCAAAGTATTCCGTCTTCAATTAGCATGTTGTATTCTTGTCCTTTTCAGCAGTATTGTTTTTCAAGACAGGGCAGCTGAAAGCAGCCCTGGTGCAATTCCAGGTGCCTGAATTGAAGGCAGGAACCTGTTGTATTCTGAGATGTCTTGCAGACCCTTCCACCTCAATCACTGAGCATGGTAAGGATTAGACGTTGATGAAAGGCTAGTTGGAAACTGGAAGCATAAGAGGGAGAAGCAGGAAAAAAGAAAACTGAATGGGGAGGAAATGGACTGGTTGGCCAAGGAGTCTGGGTCGGGTTGAGGACTGCGAGAAGCCAGGGTATAGTGGGAAGGATGGGAGTGGGTGAAGGACAGGAGCCAGGAGCAGCTTGGATGTAGGCAGCAAAGAATGAATAAACAACCTGAGAATTGATGAAAGTGCAAGAAGCCAGTAGGAATAGGAACTGCATACTCACATCACATTTTCTTCCTATAGGATCTCTGCCTTATCTATGTCCAGAGTGGATGAGAGATGAAAATGTTTCTATAACTTCATTGCTCTGTGCCTGGCTGCAGGCATTATAAACTTCACCCTGTTGTACCCTACTCAGTATGCAAAATTTATTAATTTCTTAATGAGCTCACCTTTTGCAACTTTCCTAAGTATTAATATATTCACATATAACACCTTTTGTGAAATGTGTGAACTAGTTGTTGCTGTATTAGGGATGGGAACTAAAGCACAGAGCATTTAAATACCAACATAGCAAATACCCATGAATTCATGGTGCCCTCATTAAACAGCTAAGGGCTTGAGGTTTCAGCGTGCTCACTTCATCTAGTACTGTTATTTAAGGCAGTGTTTGGAGGCTTAATTTGCAGTCTGAATAGAGTTCTATTAACATAGTCAGTTAATATAACAAATGTTTAATTCATCTTTAAAAAGGCAAACATTTTCATGTGGCAAAATATGAGTTATCTTTATCCAGGGTGAAGTGAGCTTCATTACAGGCAATGAATAACTAACGAAGTGTTCTGCCCTGCTTTGTGAAAATGTTATATATGATTTCTCAGAGTCATAACATTTTCTTCCATCATATGTGTCGTTTGGATTTTGCTAGAGCCTGTTTAGGTAAGAATTGATGAGAGTGAATGACTGATATAAAATGAGTTCATAATATAATATTTCTGTAAATGTCAGTTCTTGCAAACTATCTTTAGTGGTGGTTCTTTGTTTCCGGTGGCTTTTCTGCATCATGCAAGCTGTACATAGCATCCCTCTGTGTCCATTAGCATGTTCTCTGTTTTTTTAGATAAACTTTGGTTATATTATCGAAATTTCTATGGATATTTTACCTTTGAATCTGTAAGTAGCTGGAAATAGCAATAAAAACACTTAAAAAGGGTTATTCCAGCTTATGATGTTCACAAAACTCGGAAGTCGGGGCATGTCAGCATTAAGCTACTTGGCGCAGGTGATTATAAATCATACACTAGTTCTGGGGAACACCTAGAGCTTTTACAAAGGAGAGAAGGCATTTATGATGATATGCAGTCTGGGGGACACTTTGCACTTTGATTTCAATGACCACAGGCTTATTCCAAACTACCTCAGGATAACAGAAGCTGTCCTTTCCAGTGTTTTCAGGGTGACCGTCATATCTCTGAATCTTCCTACAAGAACCCAGGAATTACAGAATTCCAGTTTCTCAGTGGCATTTCTTCGTGGCTTCTTAAGTTAGGACAAGAAGGAAAAACAGCAGCTTCAGTACAATATTTTGCCAGCTGACTGCAATAATTACCAGGACAGAGCTGTAATGAACAGGGTAATGCTGAAGTGGGATGGATGGGGAAGGGAGGAAAAGAGGAGGAGGAAGCTGTAATGTTTCTCCTGGGAGTCTCTGGCAAAAGCTTCCAAACAGTCATGAGGAAATTATTTACTGTCGGTCTCTCTCCAATTAATCAGCTTGGTTTTCAGTGGAAGCCTGATTGTGTTTATAACCTTATGTGGTTCGTGTCGCTCGTAGTCAGGAAGACTGAGAAACAGTGGTTCACTCTGTGTGCAGTTCTGACAGGTCGGAGAATATTTTTTACAGCAAGGCAGAGTGGAGGAACTCGAAGCGCTTCAGCGCTCCTCCTGAACACGCCAAGCTGACACCTCACCGTGCGTCTCCCTGAGAGCTGTGGTGAGATCAGGCTTTCTTGTAGCCAAAACACTGAGCGCATACAGTCTTGCACATTTGAATGTTAATGTGTTAAGGAGGGGTAAGGAAAAAAGAGAGGTGCATCCTGATTTGCTTAGCTGTTTCTTTTTAAATACTTCTACCCTGTCTCCTTAGTTTATGTCTGGGAAGCAGAACTGACCAATTTCCCATTGCCTTTGGCAGTCGTCATCTCATGCAGACCACTGAAGCTTCGGCTTATACATGGCTTACCTAGAACCAGGTATATACCCATCTGAATGGGCTTGAGTCAGTGGAAACCGAGAGTTGTGTTTCTTATCGGTAATGCTTGGGTCATGGATGGCAAATCCATTTGCGTTATAGCTGCAGTTTCTCTGTTGTAGTTACTTTAGAGCTACTTGTCGTGATTCCTTATATCTACAGCTTCTGAGCTGCAAAGGAAGGGCAGGTGATATGGAGATAAGGAAGCTCCATTTTGTTCTTTCCCTCCCTTTCACGTTCAGGTAACTCCCACTAGGGACAGAACCGAGTTATTAGTTTATAAAGCTTTAGGAATGTGCAACTATTTATTAATAGTAATAATAATAACCGCAATAATAAGAAAAGTAGTGATAAATTTGGTCTATGTTGCTTCTCCCAGTGGTAATAAGCCCCAGGTATGAAAGCTAGATAGAAAGCTAGAAGAAAAGCATGGGTAGATTCTCACTGGGAGGTCTTGTGTCAGAGCAGTATTTTATTCCCAGAGCAGTTCTTTTGTTAGCATCAGTTCCTTTGTGAGTACTTCTCAGTACACAGTGCAGAATGGAAAGGAAGCATGAAAGACATTGAAGGAAAAAAGATAAAATGAGAGTTAGGGGATAGGTTTGATTAGTGGAGAAAAATGAGAAAGGGGGAGTGGAGAGAAAGGAACAGTGCAGAAAGTAGTGTGGTGTAGGCGGAGGTAAGTGGTTAATACTGTAAGCAACCTCAAGCTGTTTTGAGGAGGACGAGGAGACATTAAAGAAAAGCAGGAATGGTGTTCTATTGAGTTACAAACATCAAACTGGCAAAAAAGAGTTAATTAAGTTATATCCTGGCAATAGAAAATCAAATGTGAGATGGCATTTTAGCTGCGAGGTCCACTTCAGGCTGCTGAAAAGTAGTGGAGTACTAACCATGTCCTATTTTTTCCACAGCCTCAAGAAAACCTCATGGCTGCAGTGTCGCTGCTAATTTGCTTTTACATTTCATCACACGTTAGTTTAGAATTCTAAAGTTCATTGTATGTGTTCTCAAAGCTTTTGTTAGTTTATTGGGATTTCTTTACATTTCTGCCTTCATAGAATTAATTCTATAACTGACTGGAATTTTACTGAAACAAATGCCATTAACAAAGCTGAAGAGCTAAATGGAAACACATGCCCTGAGCTTGCTGTTAGGTAGTTTGAGGGCATATCTCTGCTGTTATATTATTTCTTCTCTTGTATTCAGGTACAGGATTGTTTTCCTTATTGGTTTAAAAATGAATGAGAGGGAAGGAAGTGGCCACACTGAGCCTATATTGTTTCTACGAGGGTAGCTTATAAACAGATTATCAAAACAAACATTTGTGCCACTCTTCATTCCACGAATAGAGAGCTATCTGATAGTAGTCAGCATGGTGCATCTCGTAGCGGACTTGAATTTAATACCAGTGTTAGGCTTTATGTAAGAAGATAGCCTATAAAACTGGAGCCCTGCTTTGCTGTGTCGACATGTCTGGAGCTCAGAATAAAATTGAGTTTCCTGCTTTAGCAGTAGCTTGGTCTTAAAATAACCTGAAGAAATTATAGTTCTGATTACAGAGAAAGTGAAGGACTTAGAACATTCTCCTAATAAAACCACAGGATGACACAAGGCTTAGTCATCTGTAGTCTGTCTGTAACGGGCATTTCAGAGAGGGAAACAAGCCTTTGAAATTGGATAATTCAATTTGCAATCAGCCCTAATTATTTTAAGAACACAAAAAACTTTTGGTTATGGCAAAAATAATCATCTGGAATCCAATTAGAGGAGAACAAGTCATATAATGAATGCCACACAGCATCCATAGGAAAACTGATGTCTTGGGGGAGAGAGCTGTGTTTGAAATGGACTCCACCTCTCATTTTTCTTATTGGCATTTCTGAAATAAACAATTGTGCTCAAAGGACACATCACCCTAAAGGAGAAATAAAATGCTTGTGACTGAAAGTACATGCAAAACCAATCCATGATAGACAGTAATTTAAAAGTCCTAGGGAAGTCTTTCTATCATCTTCCGAGTATTATGTAACTTTACAGTGGCAGAAAACACTTCGGGAGAGTAAATAACACCAGAAGAAAATACGGCCATCCTCAGGAAAAATGCAGATTTGAGAGCACCACTAGTGAACTGAAATATAATTTGAAATTAACACAGTTTAGGTTAGCTAGTGTTATTAAAGATGCTTCACCTCTTCTCTGGGGTTTCTTTTTGCATCTAATTTTGTTCTTTCTCTATTTTTTATATATATTTATATTTTTTATCTATAAATTTGCTATAATTTTGGTAAATCTTTATATATTACTTGTTATATTTAAAGGGTTTGTCATTGTTATGGTTTAATCCCAGCTGGCAACTAAGCCCACACAGCCACTCACTCACTCCCTCCTGGAGGGATGAGGGAGAGACCGGAAAGTAAAAGTGAGAAGACTCATGGGTTGAGATGAAGACAGTTTAATAGTTGCTCTGAACATCTTCCCATTCCTTCTTCTTCCCCCAGCTTTATATGCTGAGCATGACATCATATGCTAGGGAATATCCCTTTGGTCAGCTGGGGTCAACTGTGCTGGCTGTGTCCCCTCCCAGCTTCTTTTGCACCCCCAGCCTACTCGCTGGTGGCATGGTGTGAGAAGCAGAAAAGGCCTTGACTCTGTGTAAGCACTGCTCAGCAGTAAACATCCCTGTGTGATCAACACTGTTTCTAACACAAATCCAAAACATAGCCCCATGCTAGCTACTGTAGCTAGTATGAAGTAAATTAACTATCCCAGCCAAAACCAGCACAGTCATTTAGCATATTGAGCTTATGAATGAGTGTATGTATTATGGAGAAGCAAGCCAGTGAACTGGTCAATTGATACTATTCTTCGAGACTCACCATGGGAGAAAGCCAGTGCTACTTTGTGCCTGTATAAGAATCAGAGAGTGTCCAGTGTGAGTCTAAATGTGTGTTGCCTATATACTTTTGCTGTAGTGGGGTCAAGGGCATACTGTATTATTTACACAGTGAATAAGCTTTCCTCATTTGCTCTGCTAAATGTGGATAATTATCACTCATTTTAGGTTTTTCTGTATAAATGACACAGATGTCCAGACAACTTATTTATAGTTTCACCCCATCTGTGCTAATTTTTCTATAAATGTCCTTTTAGTGCAGCAATCATCCTGTTTTATCAACATTATCCGCAGTGTTGAATAACACGCAAAGATGTGACTAATATTCAGTGCTCATTAAAACAAAACATACCCACCCCCACCCCATCCCAGTGTCATAGTTGGAAATTTTCTGTGGCGTCTTGGTTGATTTTCCTTTGGTGGTTTTCTGGGGCCAGGTTACCTCAGCCCGTGACATCTAAGGCTGACACTGGGGTGATAGAGGGCAACAGGCAACAAAAACCAAATCCCCCCAGCTTGTGTTCAAAGTGTTGTGGAGCTACATGTATCTGGTTATCCATAAAGAAAGAACTCACAGAAATAGATACGTTATTCTTCTGAAATTAAGGGCTTTGCTTTTAGAGCCCTTAATTAGAGCCCCCACTCTGTACTTTGCTGGGTGGAGTGAGATAACTAACTAGAGTCCTCAAACTGGGAACTGGCTTTGTATGGTACCAACAGGAAAAGTGTGTAGTGTATGCAGGCTGCTTTGCTGTTGTTTGCTTCTGATCTGCTGTAGGTAGTTGGTATTCCCCTTTTCTCAGCAGTTTCCCCAACTTGCCGCTGCAGAAGCAAGCTTGCATTGGAAAAGACCCTGCAGTGTTTAGCATAAAACCTTTTTGAGGTCTGTTTCAATAAATCGCCTCAAATTCATCAACCTTGTTCAGACTGGCCCATACGGGGGTTGTATATATATAATTATTAGGAAATTTATGTGGGAAGTAGTTAATGCTCATTCAGAGAAAGAGTGTTTCTAAATGAAATTGCTTGGTCATTTATAATTGGTTCTGTCATGTCCCCCAGTTTCTGAAAGCCACCACTGCAATTTACAGTTTAATGACCTGGGGAAAATAATATTTCCAGAAACACGGCCATATTAAATGATAAGAGCAAACGAAAATAAACCAGAATCATAAAACAGCTAGGTATTTCCAGTCCCAACCTCAAAACCTTTTCTGTTAAATTAGCAAAAGCAATTGAGAAAATGGGGTCAAGACCTCCAAACTCAGTCGTACTTAAGAGCAAAACATTACAGCAGTGGAAATTCTAAATAGGGTAGAGTTTAAAATGGAAACAGTGTTATCAAAATCACAGGTTTCTGAACACCCTCCTACTTAGAGACATATCGAAGTACTTAAAAGTAGTATTGAAGTACAGTTTTCAAGAAAAGTAGTATCAAGCTGCATAAGGTAAATTCTTCTGCTTCTGCAGGTTTTTAAGTTACTTGATCGATTATGTATCCTAGCAGGTTCACTAGCGCGAGCTCATGTTTCCTCAAGAAAGAGGAAACTGTATATGATAGTGTAGCTCAATCTTGTAAATAATGGCTGCATATAAATGAAGCAGCAGCAAAGAAACCACTGACATTTTTCCGGTTTGGGAAGCAGGGTTCTGCTTGCCTATTTCCAGCGTAGTCTGAGCACTCACAGAACAGTACCTGTACCACCTCCTAACAGTCTCTGTGGAAATGGAATGTTACAGGAATTCCTCCTCTGGATGTATAGGCAAATGAACAGCTGATCTTACTGAGGTAAAATAGCACTTCAACACCGCTGTTTCTCCATTACTTAAGATCCATATTTCAGAATTACTCAGTCATGAAGGAAATTAGGTTTCTCAAAAGCACTTGGAAGGCCAGTGGCCGCTGAGACCAGACACTGGACATCTAAGATCTTTTTTAAGTGGCTAAATGTTCTTAAAACTTCCCCCAAATTCTAATGTATTTCCTCTGTGTTGCTGTGAGTGGGTTAAAAGTCTCCTTTTGGAAGATCAAACTTGTCCAACTTGTTTTGTATCTTGATGGGATTCCTCTATGCTGGTGTTTGTATACCAGTAAGATACACAGGTTCTGCTTGATGTGAGTGCTGGAAGTGTATTGCTGGGAGGGTAAAAATGCTTCTTCCTATTGTATTGGAAAAAATCCATAATATCAAAAAGTTTTGGTCTGTAACGGGGTCAGGTGAAATTAAAGTAGCCTTTCATCCTGTCTTATAGGAACTTCCTCTGAAGTTTCAGACTACCAGACTAGCAGGCTAAATTCAGCAGCAGGGATGCCTTCAATTAACTGTTATCTGTTCTATTTGTAGTACAAAGGATATGAACGGCCTACATAGCTTAAAAGAAAGGAGGCTAAATAGAACTTAAAGAGGTATCCTGCATATAGCACTCTCAAAAGGAAAGCAGGGGATCTCTGCCAGTCAGCAGTTTAAGAACATAGCTAGCTGAAAAGACTTGGATTGAATTTGTACAGGTGGGCTGTTTAGCCAGTGAGACATCCAGGAAGAATTTCTGTAGAAGAGATTGCTCATAATGTAAATCACTCTGCTGAAAACAGTTGAAAAGTGAGTAATGCAAATGAGTCTTAGGCAAAATTAGCAAGTTCATTTTAGAGGAATGCATGGTTAGCTCAGGGGATTGGTAATAATCTTGAGATCTTCATCTCTAGAGCACCAGTTTAAATTTAACCTGGTTGTTGATGCCAATCAAAATACATTGTCCTTGTTATTGATCTCTGTGAAATGACTTTCCAATGTCCTTGGAAGAAAATCCAGAAGCTGCAGTTGGTACATAAGAAAATTAAGTTAAAAGAATTTGACATAAAAGAATTGGATGAGCATGTTGATTAACTTACTATTTACCTTCTGCAGACTGACTCAGCTGGACTTCTTTACAGGGAGGCTGGCAGAGAGAATGGGAATATCATGTTCCTTGCCTCTCTCAACTAGCATAGGTCTTCAAGCTGTAACGTGACAGTGAAGTAACTATTGAGCTCTCAATAGAAGAAAAAGGGAAATGAATGAAATAACTGGTATATTTTGTAACTTTCAGAATATCTAGAATAATCAAGAAATGTGAAAACGCAACCTCTTACTGTTAACATCTTGCAATTAAAAGCACTGATGCAGCAGACTTTTAAGTTTCATCTGGTAGAGGCTAATTCCAAAGATATATGCCAGCTAAATTCTCACTAGAAGATGAGAACTTTGGCATCATGCTTCAAGCACTACTTCAGTTGTGTTACCAATAGAATCCATCTCCTTTGTGGGTTTTTTTTTAGTGTTAAGGTTTGCTTTAGAAGGAAAAAACTTAGTTTTTCAGCTGAGGATCTTTAAAAGATGTAATTACATTCTACATTAGTTCCAAAATAAAATCACACAGGAATATATATATTTATTTTAACCTAAGTCAAAGATTTGCCCAAAGGAATAAATTAATGTATGTTTCAAGACACTTTGAGGAATCATGCAAATCAGATTTTCATTTCAATTAAGCACATCTACATGCGTATAAAAGTTACCAAATTCTGGAAAAATCCTCAAATATACTTCTTCGGTGTGCTCATCTCACCCTACTATACAATTCATTTCTCCCTGTGAAGGGATTTTACTGAATTTTGTGAAGTGTGAGTTTTGTAAACTGCATCCTTGCCAAACTGAAATCTCTGTGACATCTGAATTATATTCTCTGCTCAGTTATTCTGAGCCTTCCAAGTTCTTCTACTCTGTTCTTTTCAGATCATCTGCTTAGTCAAAGACTCATTTACAGTAGCTCACTTTCACCATTCAGGAATAGTACAAGCCAAAGATGAACATGAAGCTAAATAAATGATGATAAGGAGCTGCTAGGGGCCGGTGATATTACATTGGCAGGGGAAGGATAAACAAACCTATAAAAGTTTTCCAGGACTTTAACATTTTACCTTTTTCTTTTAGTTCAGGAAACTAAACTAACAAACAAATAAATAAATGAAGTCCTGTCTTTCTTAAAAAAAAGGAGAAGAGAAAAAAAGATAAAGACTGCATTCTGCTTCAGGACATGTGAGTGCTCTGGAAGTTTTAAGACTTGTATGAAGAAATTACTTGTAGCTCACAGAGCAATGTCTCAGTAGTAAGTCAACTTCTATCCTGGATACTGAAATTATTCCTCCATTTGACTCTTAAAGTAGAAGTTAAGGGAAGTTTTGTGTTTTACTTCAGTCAGGAAGAAGAGGGGGCTATGAATAACCAGATAAAACTGAAAAATCTTTAAGTTCTTAAAAGTGTGTGTAAAAATTCATCCTTGTTTAAGTGCACGTGAGATTTTGTATTCACTTCAGTGTAGTCAGAATTTCCCCCCAGATTTCTAAATGCAGCGTTCATGGTTGTGTGACCTGAGCTTCTTTGCCTATAGTACAGAAGACTGGGATATTACCAGGTGTTTCCTTTCCAGCTAAAGTTTTTGAGGGTGAGTAGCTTTTCGAAGATGCTTTGTTTGACTTTCTGATAAGTTACGTGACAAACACAAATGTCAGGCCTGCTTGGTCATGGACAGTCAGTGGGGTTTTGCGTCTAGTCTCGTGGGCGTTGGGTTCCTGGGGCTGAAGGACGTGTTTACAGCTACCCAACTACAGGTATGTTGAGCTGCAACAAAGCATGCCCAGCAAGCCCTGTGCCTGTCACAAGTCACCTTACCTGCTTTACTGCTGTGGCTCACATACAGTGCTCGCATTTAGATTTCTGCTGGTCTCTAAGAGCTTGTGGTGTGTACATATTCCGGAGCAAAAGTTTTGGAGTTTGTCGTGGCAGGGAAAAGTTCTGTCATCCTAGAGAAAATGCATTTTATTTACATATTTTTGTAAACTTCTGGGCAATACAAAGCCTTTGGTAAAATCACAGTTTCTGTGTGATGAAAGTTGTAGAACTGTGTATATAACCTGGAAATTTTATCTGCGGTGAATATGCTCCATTTCAGAGCTCAGCTGTTCCAGTTCTTGACTGAATCAGAACCTGGATCCAAGTACCAAAAGGACATCTGTCATTCCTGTGCTCAGTTACTCTTCCTGCTTTCCCAGGGTAGGAAAGAGGAAAACCTGACAGGATAAACTGTAACACTGAGCTTGTGTTGAGGGCTCAGAACTGAGAGTTAGAAGGTGAGTGCAGGGAATGTGGTGGGGAGCTGGAGACTGGATGAGAGGAAAAAGCCCTTTGGAAAAAACAAGCGTTTGTAATTCAATGTTTGATGTAGACTAACAGCCATAAAACTACTTTTTCCTATTCTTGACTGTCTACATGAAGCTAGTGCCAATTTAAAACCTAATTTAATAACGGTATTCTATTTAAATATACATCTGTGCAGTTGATTAACATTTCCTCTTAAATTCTGTAGGCCAGTTCACTTCTTACGAAATAAAACGTTAAGACGATTAGCAGAGTTTAGTACTTAGTAGCAATAGCCAAAACCCCCAATATATTGCATTAAACGGAATTATTACAGATGTCTAAGAATTCTTTTGAGGAAGAGGCTTTTAAAGAACATCAGTTGGATTCTGTAGGAATGAACAAACATTATTGAAGGAATAGATTGTCTCTGCAACAGTTTTCAACTGGCAGTTGATCTCTGGTAAAACTTATGATTTCTGCATTCCCCTGCATGATTTACTGCTGAAGAACGTGGCTGTGGCAACCTGGCCAGTGACTGAAAACCACGTGGGGAATCTTTTTACTCTTTTAAGAGGTGTGTCACATGGTCCTTTCTGTGAATTCTTATGTGTCTTTAAGTATAGTGATCAAATCTTGAACTGTTTTTGACTGTTTGTTAACAATATGGGCTGTAAATTCAAAGTCTGTGTGAGATTTAGTTTTCCACAAAACACTGTCTTCTTGATGTTCTGCATAGTCTCTCTGTACTTGTTTCCTGACAAAAACAGAGGGGAATGAAGTTATGTTACACTTTGAGTCCTAATTTGAGCTTCAGTTTCTTCTCTGTAATTGTCAATGGATGCTCACACTGGAGGTATTGCAATGGTGGCAAGTGCTGCTTGGACAGGTTTTCTACTCTCCTCCCTTTCTTTCTGCCTTACAGGCAGGACAGAAGGCAAAAGCAGAAGGAATGAGTTGCCGGTTGTAAAGGATAGCTACTATTTTGAAACTGTATGACCTGAAGCAAGGGTTTGATATATGTCATATTTTCTGTGGTAATAAATACATTGAACTTTGTAAGTCGGTAAGATTGTATTAAAGTATTAAAGGAAGTGTCAGCTGTAAGGAGTGTGGCAAGTAAGTGGATGCTTTCTTGTTGATTTGGGGCTGTGCTCCCTTTAAGGAGAACTGGCAAGACAAGAACAGAAAAACGATGTGTCCAAACAGGACACAATGGCAGGAAGCAGACAGACAGGATGGTTCTTTATTTGTGCCTTTTAGGAAAGCAGTTCAAGATTTGTTGGTAAATAGTGAGGTGGCCATAACCTATCTGGTACACATCCCACTCCAGATAGATGAGGAAAGGCTGTGCAGCTGGGCGGTTCTCAGGAGCAACCTACCATATTGTGCTCTTTGCCATTCATAAACGAGGTTTCCCTGTGAAAATTAACCTAAGTGGCATTGTTGTATCTGGATTGTCCTAGCTGTGACTGTGGTTTTCAGGAATGGCAAGTCTCACTTTTCTGTGTAATTGTCTGTAGTCTGTCACCCGGTACCAGCAATGGTCAGGAATGTGCAATCTTATTTTTTATAGGCACACATCACAGGACTGTTCACACAACCCACATTAAAAATGGTTTTGATTTGTGACTTTTTACACCCTTACGTTATAGAAATACTTTACAGAAGGCAATAGAGCTGTGTCAAATATTCATGCTATGCTTTGTAATGACATGAGTTCATTCAGCACTGGTGGAAACTGATTTGTACTGATGGGTCTTCCCACGTGTTGAACACAGACATAATCTGTACTTGTGCCAGAAATCATTGTTTCCCACCTGTATGGTATAATCTGCTCCTAATGCCCATGACCTATTTTTAAATGTTTGTCTTTATAACTGCTTATCTGCGGTATTTATAGAAACACCACTGAAATGGTCAGTAACAGAAGTGCAGATAACAGGCGTGTAGCTCTCCTCATTTTGTGGTATATTCTCAAAATAAACAGCGGTACATCTATTTGTGCGTGCTTACTACTCACTGGAAGAAATCATATCTTTCATCATTTATCCACAAAGAGCTGTTGTGCTCTGAATTGTACATAGCTTCTGCTGTTGTTTGCATACGTGTCTGAGCAAATGATACCTGCTCTTTATATATCTTTACTTTCACAGTAGAGCTGACTGCTCTGGTGTCTGTAGTTTGCCGTCAAAACTGCAAACAAAAATGTGGTGGGAAAATACTGTCTAGAGATGAAAATGCTTATAAATTAAACATGCCGTGCAACAGGATGTTCAGATTACAGGCCATTTTTTAAGCTTTAAAAGGTTTTCTTAATGGAGATCATACTAAGTTGCATATAAACTACGCTAAAGTTAGCAAGACCCAGCTGGGTGCTAACAGCCTAACAAATAACAAACCGTAGCAGTTTAATCCAATGAGGGATTAATTAATATGATCTGAAAAGCAAATCATATGGTGGTTTTCAGAAGGCAAACTGGTATTACAGTGCATGTATAGCACTGCACTGTAGCATTTCTGACTAGAGACGTATGCAATCAACACAAAAACTAATGAGTTACCGCATTAGTAGATTAAACTGGTAATTGAAAGGTGCAGTTTAAAACCCAGACAAGTATTTCATAAGACCTGAGACCACAAATTCTTCTCAATCCTAATATTAAGACATAGTAACAGTGAAATTGCCAGTGTTTTCAAACAGTTTCTAGTTTGTATATGCATAAATATATATGCCCACAAAAGACAGAGATTGCAAAATGTCTATCCGAGGGAGGTTGCTCTCTCAGTGTGAATATATATGGCATCTGATGGCAGAATTGTCACTGCCATTGCTCTGCTCTGTCCTACAGAAATAGGGAGAGTGGAAAAGAGGCTTGGCCATGTGGTATACGCCTCCTTTTCTGAATGTGCGGAGTGAGTTACTTTCAGGGGACTGCCATCAAAGTACTGACAGACTGTAAGGAGGACTGACTCTTTGATGACAGTGTGTGTCAAAGGGGGCAGGAGAAAGCTTAGGAACTAACATAAAAGGCACAGATTTTCTTTCAAATGCCTTTTATGTCTGTAAATACTATAAAATAATTGCAGATCTTCATGCATCTGGTTAGCTGAAGCCCAGCCCTATTTTCACATGAGATGGGGTTAAATGCATGACTTCCCTCAGTACCTTTTCACCCGTTGAAGCTTTTCTCTCCAAAGAAATGATCTGCCTTATGAAAATACTCTTCTCACAGTACAATCATAGATCACCAAAATAGTGTGAAATGGTTATTGGACTAGGAGAAGTGTTGTACTAGTGAGTACTCTAGTTAACAGCCACGTGAAGTTAGCCAAAACATGGGAGCAAAATCTGTAGGAATTTCAAGTGAGAGCATTAGGTATTTACTTGTGAACCTCATTTACATCTTTAGTCTGAAGAGAGGCTTAAACCTCATTGTCCTTCAAGATGCGTATCTCACATCAGAAGGATACTGGCAGCAGACACATCAGTATAGATAAATAGTTGGCAGACATGGATTAATTCAGCCCAGTATACCCACATTTCAAAGTCTGCCATAGTGCAGTGGTTCATTAGGGCCATCAGCCTTACACCTGCAGTTTGTAGTCCTTTTCCATTACCCTGGCTTAATAAATTCTGGAAAGTTCTCGTGATCTGTCCCTTCTTCTCCAGCTCACTTACAGGAACTGCTTCTAGTATGTACCCGTTACAGATCACGAAGGAAGAAATTATTTCGGGTATTACCCTGTCTTGCCATGTGTGCTGGTGCCATAAAGCCAACTATAAGCAGGAAAGTACTGGGAGAGGCCCCAACCAGAGTTTTAGAAAGACCAAGGGCATGACTGCCACTGCTCTGTCTTCACCTGACTGTTCCTCTCCGTACTGTGCCGACTCATCCAACAAGGAATGGTAGAAAAGAGGGTACAACAGGGGAATTGGTGCTTTCAGTGGGAGAGCAGAGGGATGTCTAGCAGTGAGGCAGAACCGTCTCTGCAGACCTTCTCCTCACCCCGTTGCCCTTGTACGCAACCCCAGTGGCAGCCAGCCTCAGCAAAGCAGTTTAAGAGCCCTGGGGCTGGCTGGCTGAGATACCTTGCCAGATGGTTTTCTTCACTTAGATCGAAACTAGCTAAAGACTATTAGCTTCATACTGGTGGCTCTGTCTTTCACAGACTGCGGTCACCGAAATGGCTGGAAGGTTGCTGCTGGGAGTTGTCGACATCACTTATCGTGGGCTATTTTTTTGGTCTCAAGTGGTGCTCCTGTGCTATAAGAGTTCTGCCTAATGTAAGAGTGGTTTTATCACTGTTGAACGAAGGCTGTTCCCAAGGCATGAGGCTACCCAACTCGACAAGTTTTAAAATAGTGCTCATATGGTGTTAATTGGCTTAATTGTATTAAATACAGGATTATGTTTTACTAGCTAAGTGTGGCACATAGGATTCATATTCATCCCTGAAGAAATAATTCCTTGCGCTCACTGCTTACACAGCTCCTGCGTGTTCCGCAGCACTCACTTGCTTCTTACGGGCCATGATAATACATATTGGTTTATTAATGCAATTGGGGCTATCACTGGGCATATCTGATGTGTCTGTCATTAAGACTCAACCACACATACTCAGGGTGACTTCAGCCAGTGTCTCACCTCCTTTCATAAAACAGGAGCAGAGAGCTCCGCCTTTGCTCCGGGGAGAGGATTATGACAGCAGATCTGTTATGGTCTGCACCCTGCTTGGGAGGGCTGGCGCAGACTGCTGGGAGAGGAGATGTGCGGCTTACACACAGCGTGAAGCAGCTTAGCTCCCCGAGGTGTAATTTTAAGCTCTTCTCAGATTTAGGAATAATGATTATACTTGAGCCATTTTTCTTTAGCTTTCCATACTAACCCTTAACTAGAACATTATATAAGAGAGATTCTGTTCCAGTAGGATTAAACTATTCTTTGTTTTGCATCTCTTAGCATGTCCTTACAGTGTCTGTTTCTTAATCCAGCTCTCTTCATATATATATATATATATATATATATATATAAAGTCCAAATGTAAACTTCAAATAAAGTTGATGTTACGTGTTCTTAGTTGCTCTTCCATTGTAGCCTGATTGGTTTACGGTAGCAGACCCCAGTGCTTCTGCAGCTTTCGACTGAATTGTGTATGTTTGTGGCATGTTGTAATCGTAAAATAAAATCAAAATTATTGAAATTAACATGCATATCAAATTATATATATATTTATAAAATATAAATTAACAGAATTTCAGTAATTTTACTTTTAAAGATACTTTTCAAATTATATTACTTTCAAGCAGATTACTTGTTTTAATGGCATACAGAGCTGAGTGGAATTTATGTTATGGCAAGAAAAGTGTTTTGAGAAGAAACCTTCCTGGGTTTGTGTTTTATTTTATTCTTTTACAGCAGTGCAAGTTATAGATTCCAAAAAGCCTAAGAAAACAGTTAAGAACATACCGTGCTAGCAAACACAGGTATTCCGATGCATTAATCATCTTACTCGCCAGTAGCATGTTGATACTTCTATACTCAGGAGACTGTGGTCAGTCCCTGGTGCCCAAGGTCGGGCTGAGGACTAGAACCGCAGTCATTTAGCAGGAAGTTTATACTGGTTCAGACTGTGCCTTGGAGTGTGGGGTTAGCCTACTGTGGAAAACGAAGCCACAGGGAAGGGATGAAAACAGTTCTGCGTGCCCGTGCTAACACATACCACTGGTTCGATGAACCTACCTGTGAAGTTTCACAGTGGGAGGAGGTACCAGCAAATGTTACGTAGTTGGGAGCAGTACGTGGAAGTGATGGCAAAGAGCTTATAAAGATCATGGGAGGGATGCAAAATACACAGTATCTGGTCAAAACACACAAAAAATCCACTGCATTTCACTGCTTGATCTCCTTAAATAGGGTTTTGTTTGGTTTTCTTTTGCTGCAGTTCCCTGCTCTTTTTGCTGTCTATGCTGTGATCCTTTGTATTCTTTCAGAAGGTTTGTATTTACTTGAACTTATTTTTTTGCTGTAAATATTGCAGTATGAAATAGGACATAGGTGGTTCAGTTTGAGCAGAAAATACTTAACTTTCATAGTAAGACAAGAGTAATAACTATGCATGGAGTGGATTTGTGAATTCTCTTCACTTTTTTTTTTTTTTTGGAAAGTACAATGCATCATCTTGAAATTAACTTCATCTCGAAGTTGACTGTGTTACAGAAGAAAGAAGGGCTTGTAATCTAAGGTGCCAATAATAGGTGACAATGATTTATCATTAAATAGTTGCAGATCTGTTTCTTGGAAGAAGGTCTGTTTTGACACGTTTATAAACAATACAGTTATTTCTAATTATTCATTTTATTTTAAGCACCTTTTTACTTCACTCCTTTTCAGCAGGTTCATGGTAGGATCAGTAGGTCCTGAAATGCTAACTGCATTGAGGTCCGTCTTTTGAAGGTTTCAGGGTTTTTTGTCCTCTGCACACCAAACTGTACATAACTTATAGAAATCAGTCTTGCTTTCTTCAGACATATTTCTGCCTTTCTACCCTTTGTTAATAGGATTCTCATTTAGAAACAGGAACTGTGAAATGTGCTGGGGAATAAATAGATCTTTTCTAAATAGACATTGTCAAGGAAGAGCAAAGGAAGTGAATTGTGCGAATTCTTAGAACAGTAACGTTTATTTCAGAAATAAACGTACTTCTCAGGTCGGAATGGCTTTTGCTTTGCAAGTAAGTTACTTTTTCTCTGTCTTTGTAATAATGGTAATGGGGAAATTGGTGGTGGTGGTTTCTGCAGATGGGAGGTTGTAGAGGGCAGTTGGTAGCTGTTTGAATGTACCCACCAGGTTGATATCAAAATTGGAAAAGCCAGCAGTTTGAAGCCTGGGTGAACACTGCACTGAAGCTTGTGTCATGTGAGCCTGCCTGGCATTATCAAGATAATCTCATTGCTGTAGCAGTGTTTTGAACTCTTAAACACGTGCAACTGAACACACACACGGGGAAAACAAGCCCTGTAAGGTCTCAGCAGAGGGCTTTATGTAAAGGGCTGGAAGGTTTAGTGGGTAATTTTCCATCTAGTGTCTCTCTTTCACTGAAAGGAGAGCTGATCAGTAGCTTCATGCAGGAGAGGCAGAAGATACCTCTGAGGAGGGTTAATGTTGCTCTGAGATCTCAGAAATAATTGAAGTGAGCACTAGTTTCTTTACCTGCCATGCTCTGGGGAAGTTCCACACAGGCAACCATTTTTCAAGAACTAACCAAATTCTGAATATCTTTTGGATAGTTTGCACACAGGTGCTTTCTTAGGACATTTGGTCTGTGGCAGATAACTGTATCGAGCCTCAGGATTTTCACTAAATTCTGGAAGTTTGGGGCCTTTAGCCAGATTTGAGTGATGGGCAAGGTTCTGTGTGTGCCTTTAGATGGTTGTGAAAGGCCATCATTGGATGAAAGTCTTAAGGTGCTGCTTCAGTGGATTTTATTGAGAGTTTGTGTGGCAGAGGGCACAAAGTTCATGGATTTTTCAAAATTGTATTTCATTTATTGAGGTATTAAACTGTGTTTCTGGATATGCATGTTGTATGCTTTGGATGGCATACAGGAATCTAAAGCTGAATATCCTGTGTCAGACATAATTTCCAGTCAAAAATTTTTAATAAGCTAAATGTAGTTGTAGCAAAAGTTATGTCAGATGGTTCAAAAAAAAAAAAAAAGGATTTCAAGTGATCCTTAATGATTTGCTTGTTAACTGTTCACTGAAATAGTTTGCCCCTGTGAACAGAAAGGGTGATCCCACTCAGTAGCATTGGTGAGATCTTCACCTTCTGCCACAATAACATGCTGTCAGTATAAAGGTATTTGCACAAAATTGTGTTGTATATGGCCATATGCGAGTCATTGTTGACTAGCAAAGAATCCTTGGTCTCCTTTTTCCAAGTAGTGCAGGACCTACAGTTGTTCAGCCTTGTGACCCCAAGTCATGTAGCTTTATGGCACTTGATTTCCATACCTTTTTAGAGGTGGATGATAAATATAGCATGGCACTGTCTGATGTCAGCCTCCTTGTAATTAGTGGTGAGATCTCAACAACTTCATGGCAGTCTGAAACTGGTCTCCATGTTACCAGACTGTCCTCTAGGATGAGGTGAAGCAAGCTCTATAAAAGATGGTGCAAGTTCTGGAAATGAGTGAATTAAGAGAATAGTGGGAAGTGACAATTAGTCATTTCTCATTTTTTAAAAAAGATTACATGCTAGTTCTTTATAATCTCTGGCTTGTAAAGTGAGCCATTTGTTTTCCATGTGTCGAAAGGCATTTAAGATAAATCCTTGAGAAGCTGTTTTACGTGTGTGTGGACTATCAATTTGATTTTTTTTTTTTCTCTGGCATATGTAGGTGTAAGTGGAAATCAAATGGAATTTTATGGGTATGTAAGCGAGCTCTTTCTGAACCACGAGCTTGTCAGTTTGTCACTTTGGGAGAAAGTGAAAGATAGTATCGGGTTATCAGCTTTGCTTTGTGGTGTTTCATCAGGTGCATAGCTCTCAATTGACAGAATAGTATTCATTTACTTGGAATGAGTGAAATCAATGACATCTTCATCGTCTGTATTTCCAGACCTCCATTCCTTCAGGTAGACTGACTCTTGGTCATTCTTTCCATTTTTATGCCGGGTCCAGACCCTATTGTTCCTGTACTTCTTGCAGGGTGCGTCTGTCCACAACTAGTGGTTATGTAGAGTCTGTGTATTTCTAGGAAATGGTGTTTTATGTTGGTGAGTAGGGAGAAGTTATCTTCATGTGGTATACTCTTCACCTTCAGTTCCTAAGACGTTGCATGAAACACGTTTTATATAAATACTACCATGGTCTTAGTGTTCATTTAATTAATTAAACTTTAGAGTCTGGCAGAGAGAGTGCTGAACCAAGGTTGGCTACAGGAAAATCCATACCAGTGTAGAATATTCCGTTTTATATCCTAATTAAGGAAAGAAAATCAAACACAAGCATACCTAAAAATTACTGTAAATTACCTGATTAGCCATATAAATTCCTGTTTCTTAGCAGCACAACTCTAAGAAATATAAATGTGCATGGCATAAATATAAAGAGCCATAGAAAGTGAAGCTGTACTTTCTGGACACATCAGAAATTATTTTCATGCTGTTCTTTATTCTTTTAATATGCTGTATTATAATATTTTCAATACACTAAAACTATTGAAAATCACTTCCTGGTAGCTTTTGACATTTTTTCAGTAAGAAAGAAGAAAACTCAAAAGTAGTCTAAATTACTGCAGTCAGGAAGAATTCTTAAATTTCTGAGAATGAGAACAAATTATGCTGAACAGAAGAGCGTAGTAAGGGATGCTGCTGCTGCAGTTAATAAGTTCTGTTGGAAATATCAGGATCCAGCCTTCTGCAGTGCATTGATGAGAAGGTTTCAGGCTAGATTTCAGTTTTTCTCTTGTTAAAGTGAATGTGTTAATGTCTTCTGTATAGTACCAAGCTCTCAGTGCTTTGCCTTACAGTCAGTATTACAGCCTTTCCATGGCAAACCTTAAATTACTTCTGCCACCTTCTCCTGGTCCTTAATATGCAACAGCTGATGCAATAATTCCATAAAATATTGTTAGTTCTGTGTCACTGATCATGGAAAGTTCTGCTTAATATGCAGAAACCGAGCCCATACTTTTACGTTGCTCCTTGTATTACAGAATTCTAGTTTGTAATGATATTTCCACCCAGGTTCAAAAGCACAGTCAACAGGACTAAATGATCTTCTTAGTGCAACGTCCTAAGATTTGTTCATCTTAGTTCTGATGAGAGGGTACTTCTACTCTGAGTGATTAACGTGTTAAGTGGGGGGTGGAGGTTTCAGTATAACTAGGATTATTTAAATGATTAGGTTGAGATTCTCGAAGGACCCAAAAAGTTTCTTGAAGAGTAATTTTGAGTGCTTGACTCCATTCAAGCAGTCAGTCTAGTGTGCATGTTCCAGGCCTGATCTGCAGATTTCTGAAACTTGAGTTTGAAATTTGAGAAGAGTTCCCACTGATTTTTGTAGACTTTTTAATAAGAAATTTAATTTCTGGTAAAGCTTGCTTGAGACTGAATCTCTCCTTTGCGACTGGAGATATCGCCACTGGCTTGACTGGCGCTGCATGTCAGATGAGTTGAGATGAGAGAGAAACAACCAGCTAGTGAGAAATGGACCTCCTGAAATGTGGAAAATCAGAAATGGGTAATAACTTTTGGATTTTCAGTTTTCGGAACTGCACTTGCTAAGAGGCATCAGAATTGTGTAGAATTTTTCTATGACTGTTGTTTCTTTTGGCAGATCAATTTCCTAGAAGTGTTTAATTGCATTAGTTTCTGGAATATCACAGAATGCAGAACCATTTTTCAGCAATAATTTAGAATAATAATCATGGAAAATATCTCCAGCTCATGTACTGAGAAAGTTGCCATCATCTTAATAATTCTTACAATCTGCTTTTAAAATGCTCAAAAATTATAAAGATGAATGTTTGGTAGAGTAGGTAGAAATGTCGGTTTCTTTCCTGTACTCACCATTGTAAGTCCATAGCTACTTGATGATGAAGGTGACTAAATCATAAACAAACCAAAGAAAACCTGCTGTACTTACAGTTTTGAGTTGGGTCAGCATATGTCTGAAACAGTTTGGTAGTGACTTGGACTCAAATTAAAAATTAATATTAAATTGGATAGAAATATGAATATCATTCTTATTATGTCAATTACTATTTTTTGTTTCCTTAATATCTTATTAATCTGAAGTCTTACAGCAAAACCATACTAATAGGAATTTGGTTAATGAACACTTAAAGAAAAAAAGGTGGTTTGCTTATATCAATGAACAGAATCTCATTTAAGCTTTGTTTTCATGATATTTAGTATCCACATATGTATGGATATAAACTAATGTATTTCTTAGTGATTTCTTCCCTTCTCAGTGCTTTTTCTTGTGACTCTTTTTTGGCTGACCAGAACAGGATTGACTCCCTCTCGTGGTTGAAATCCTGTCTCTGCACTCCAGAGGGAGCCTTACAGAGACCGCTCCAATCTGGAGAGCACAAATCATTAACAGTATTTTCTAAGTTTAGTGTTACATCATTATTTTTAAAATAGCAACAATTTTTCTTTCTGTCATACAGAGTGCAATGTTAGTGTTAAGTTTCCTTTGCTATCTGAAATCTTACGAATTTAGGGCAGATATTTACAGAACACGTTTTTAGGGAATCAAAGTAGATAATCAAAGTCAACAGAGATATGAACACAGTAGTGTTGAAATAATTAACTGTTTTGAAAAGAGGAAAAAAAAGGAGGAATTTAGGTAAGTCGTGTAATAGTGATGATGCTAAGTATGCCACAGAATTACACAAATTAGATGGTATATACCTAGTTTGGGATTTTTTTCAGCTCAAGAATTAAACATGTAAAAGTTTCCCTTTGCCAAGATACCGTTTTGTCATAAAATGGAAGGGCTCTGCATTATTTAGATTACAGCTGTGAACCCGAGATGTCTATTTTCAGGTAATTCCCACAAATCCCAAACGGCAGAATATGAGAGACTTTTGTGATTACTTACTGCAGATTATTATGGTTTGGATCTGTGTACTATAAAGCCACAACTGTCTTCACATTAATGAGACAAAAATATAAATAAGCATCCTAGAAGATTGGCATTTCCTTGCCTGTGAATTCATAATGCTTTTTTGTATATTTTATGTAACCTCTTTTACTGGAGTGCCAGCCTTATGTAATGATTTAGTAATGAAAATGAGGCCATCTGCATGGCAGTCAAGGTTGTTCCCTGAAAGACATACTCTGTCTGCAGCACAAAATAGATTAAATCAAGACCTTTAAAACATTCACAACCCTTTCATCAAGCTGAGAGGGATCTTCCTCAGAAAATCCCCCTTAGTTTCTTCAGAGAAGCCCATCTTCTCTGCCTATTGATGTCCATCTAGTTTCGGAGCTTGACTGCTTCATAATATTCCCATTGTCTGTATTGCCATTGTTTGTCCCTTTTCATATTCTGCCACTCCTAATTCAGTTCTGCAGTTTAATAAATTCTACCTTCTATCTTCATTACTGGGACCGTATCTTCTCCTTTCATTTTCCCTCCCTTACCCACAGTGTTTTCTCTAGGCATGCTGTAATCTCTTCTGCTGCAAGGTATCAGTAGTCCAATAGGTGGACTTCCGAAAAATGGCAAGCCAGTAATCTAGTATTCTTTATTCATTTTATTTCAGCCCCTGTGCAAACATACTAGGTGGTTTGTATGAGCAGAGGAAGACAGGACTCCTAACTGTGCTGCAACCCAAGGCAACCTGGTACAAAGGGGAGCAGAGTGGGAAAAAATATATAATGCAAATAAATACAACTTTGCTAATCAACATCTGCAATTGTTAAATTTGCATAGGACACATGAGAGTTTTATTTCTAAGCCAACATATTAAGTAATATTGAGTTGCCAGTCTCTGACTGGCATCTCATTTAATATCCCATCAAAAAGAGTCTTTAAAAGGTATTATTATCATTTTGTTGGATTTTTCCCCTCCTCTGTGGGAGATTTCAGTTTGGTTCTTTTTGTGTGCTTGGGATCAAAACCATTTTTAGTGCCATATTTGTCAAAGAGCAGGATGTTCCATAAATATTTATTTAAAACATTGGAATAGTAGAAGGTCTTTCTTGATTTCCTGGGTATAATAGAGAGGTTGTGAGCTTATTGAGTTACATGTGCATGATATTTTTTGCTATGCAATAAAAAAGAAGAAAAGAACAGCCTAAATATTGTAGCATCTTGGGGAGCACGTACAGCTACAATAATAAAAAAACCCTAGGAACTGGAAAACACTTTTTGGGGTCAGTCATCTTTTTCCCTAAAACAGAAAGTTGCCAACTTCGAAAACTGTTGTGTCATGTCTGCTCTTTGTTTGTTCATAGCATTTCAGTTAATGATGCAAGAATTATGTATGCATGCAAGTGTACGCCCACAGATTTATCTCCCACATGCTTTCATTTTAATTAATTAATTTTAAGGCTTTAATGAAATGACCAGCAGGTAGTCATAAGCTGGCACCTACTGATTTGGAGACATAGTACCTACTAAGTTCTGCAACCACTAAGTGGTGCTGCCACCAAAACTTCGACAGGGTCTGGCTGACAGTGGTACTGATCTGTGCACAGCCAAAAGAAGGGTATTTTACATTCTTCCCTGTCATTTCCTGTGCATGCATGCCATGGGGTGGGCATATTATGGTCAAATAGGCTACTTGTTTTGTCCTGTTTTTTTGTCTGGCCTGCAGCAGCAGTATCTAGAGTTTAGGAAAATTGGATACCTTATATCAAAAAAGCATTTTCTGTAAAGTGAAAATGTGCTTGTGTGTTGATGGGTGTAGGGAAAGTCTGTGTAAGTGTTCTCCTAGCTGAAATATAAATAAAGTAACTCAGAAACCCAAATATAGCTCAGCTTGGATTTCTTGATAACAGATCATCCCAGGTTTGAGTTTAAAAGTGTCTCACATTCTGATGTGATTTACTGGGCGCATTTGCCTTTATTCCTGTGACAGAAGTGGTTGGCCTCTTATTTGCGTGAACCCTGGCAGGCTCGCAAGTGGAGCTTTTGCTCATGTATTCAGTAGAGAAGAAACAGCGAACACTGTAACATTTAAAAACTTCTTGGCTATAACAAATTAGATGGCATTTATGGTTGTGTTTGTTATGACTGTTTGACTCAAAAGCCTATTTGCCGGGAAGGAATCTGATTTTAGTAAATCAATATAATAAAGCCTTTGATTTTTTACAAAAGCCAGCTAGCTGTAACTTCACTGTTGGTATTTCAAGGCCTCTCACTGATATTTTAGAAGTTTGTGGTTGTTTGAGCTTCCTTTCCAGGCCCTGGGGAAATAAGAGAATGGTAAATCAAAGCCCAGATCGCTGTTTGCATTTATTTTACTTCTCATTATGACATGTATGCAAACACTTAAAAGAAATAGGGAAAAGGTATAATCATGATAAGATCCCTTTTACAGAACAAAGGGGAATACATTTCTAGTCTAATTTATTACACTTCTCCTTAATACTATAAACTCAGTTGAGTGCCTCATCAGGTTTGACAGTTCACTTATACTTCTAATTCAGTGATAGTACTGTTTTAAGTAATTACTGACTCTTGAAGGATAATTCAAGAAGATAACTGGAAAGTACTTTTTCTGATCTGAAATCTCTATTTCTTGTGCTTTTCCTTTCCAAGCGAGGAAGTTTTAAAATTGCAGGCGAGTACTGAAGTGCCATAAAAAGTCATCGTGTTGCATTTGAATAAAATCTTCCATTTGCATTTGCTGTCTTCTTTCTGCATTCCTTGCCTGTGACAACCAAAATCCAGAATATGATTGAGGGTATATAATTAATCAAAAATATTTAATAGCATTTAGTGAAATCTAAGTGACACTTTTTTCAGCTTGGATGCATCCTTTAGTGTAATTATGAGTGGAGAAAAAACTGATGATTTTAAATATTGGTAAAAAGTTTTATAAGTGTCATCTTAAATCTGGATGATTTTTATTAAAATGAGATGCTCTCAAAGCTGTCTTCTTTCACTGCTATACTCGTGAGAGAGATTCTGCATCAAGCTTCTCAGGTGGCGTAAAGAAGCTTTGCCTGTATGGAAGCTAACAGAGGAATGACAGATTATGCCAGCTGAGCATTGAGGTACAAGACTTTAGCCACCAGAGCTGGGGTGATAAAAACATCCCATGGGAGGTAACCTAACCTTTCACAGTTTATTGATCATCTGACTTGTACTTCTCATGTCACTAGTTATTCTTTTGCATCTCTTAGCTCCTGCAGTTTGCCACGCAGGTCTTGCCATGGCACAGCTTCCCCCAGAAAGCCACGAGCCACCTCTCCTCTGGGGAACGGGCTCCAGAGCAGGCCATTTTTTGGCAAGGTAGAACACTGAACAGTTGCTGTAGTAGTTTTCATGCCAGACTCCGTCCTCTTTAGTCATGGCTATTCAAAACCACGTTGCTCATTTAATTTGCCCACATCCTCACAACGGACACATTGCTCCTCTATTAGGTCTTTATTTACACTGGCAGTGAGGCCAAGCACTGCATGCTGCCTTATCAGTGTGCCAGGGCTGCTCTTAGATTACAGAGTGAGCAATGCTCCTGTAATGCTGCTGCTCAGCCCAGAAAGCTCAGAAATTTTAACTCCTCCTCCTGTGCTCCACCTCTGGTCGCCTGCTCGTGTCTTATTGCCTGCCCAGTCCTTTTCTGCCCCATCTCCTGCCAGTTGCTTTGTGTCTCACCTGCCTGCTGTAGTTTTCCCCCTATCCTTTGTTCCTTATTCCTGCAACTTTTGGCCTCCCGTGGTATTTCATTTTTTCAGTCTTTTCAAAGATGTTTTCAATCTAGGTTTAAAGAGACTGTTAAGGCTTTTCAGGTATCGGTGCTTTTCAAGTCCTGAATGAGGTAACACACAGATCTGGACAATTAGCACATAAATCTGGACAATTCTAGGTTTAAACTGGAGAGTAAATTTGAAGCATTATCTTGGCAGGGTGGGGGGGTGGGTAGAAGGGAGGGGGTGTGCAGCGGGGCAGAATCTTCCACTCTTTCCACCATTTAGAGCTCGTTTCTGTAAATTCCTTAGTGCTCTGATTATGTCATGATTGACTGATGGCCACCCTGCAAAAGGAAGCTTTTTCACTGTCTTTGAATGAAGAGGTCAAATGGAGGCAGTTTCTTTTAGAGTAAAATGTGCAAAACTCTTCTGGTTTGTTTTCATTTTTTTATGAAAAGCATGTAAAAGCTACAAAAAGTACTGCACAAGTTAACAATAAATTTAGGTAGGCTCTTTTTTGTAGGGCAGAGTTCAAAAGCATACCACTAGTATGAACAGCTCTCCCATTCTCTCTTTTCTTTGTAATACTTCTCTAAGTTGATGTCTGGGATAAGGTGTGGCCATTTCTTGGCAGAATTTCTAGATTTGTTTTGGTGTGTTGTCAGGAATATTCTTTTATTGCCTACTACTGAAATTGCTGGTTGGAGGAGCTTGTCATCTGTCTCTTGTCACTTGTCATTGTAATTTAGCAGTCCGACTTTTGTAGTCCTCCTTGCTCACTTCATAAACCTTAACTGCTTCTCCAGTAAAAGGCTGCCTTGGATGACCAAGGCAGGAGAAAGAGCCTCACCGACTACGTGCCCTGTTCCTCTCTCCAGGCTTCCTTAGTGTCCCAGCCCAACAGAGTAACTGAGAAATTCCTTTGGGAAAGGTTTAGCTTGAATCCCTGCAGTTCCAGCAAATTCACATGGTTCCTCTAATGTAAGAGTCATAAAGGTACTAGACAGGATGCTCTGGTAAACAAGTCTACTAAGAATTCTTAGTTGCATCTCAAATGAAGAATGGCAACTGTTCAACTGATGGCAGCATACTTTAAGTTCCTGTTGTTTAAGATGGCATAAATGTCTGCCAGGAAAGGTAACTGCCAACAGAAAAAAGATTGCCTCTCTTGGGAGATGATGGTAAGAAAGTGGGATGGTTTATTTTCTGATATTTTCCTTTAGCACTTGTGATTGAGAAGATATGTGTTTTCTCATAGACCAGGAATTGAAACTAGTCTCAAGGAAAAAAAGCTTGAAATGCCATCTCTTAGTGAAAGACAGTTTTTCAGTGATTCCCATTTTAAGGGATGGTTTCAAAAAGCAAAGCCTCAGGGTTAAAACAAGCTCTTTTACCTCTTTTTAATATGCTTCAAGCATCTAAATCTACTCAACAAGTATGCTGTTTTGCGAATATCTTATTTTCTTTCCACTGAATGTCAAAAGCACTGTGTGAAGTGACATCTATGGAATATAATTGATATGAACACTCTTCTGAGACTATTTTCGTTGTTATGTTTCAAGATAAAGGCAATCGACTATTTATAGGAAAAATAAATACATATGCCTTTTGCAGTGTGCTGTAGCTGAAAATTAAATATTTTTCTACTCAAATTTTGGCATGCTTCCTGGAATCACTGAGCTTTCAGTAACGTTTTCAGTTAATATTCTGCAACCTACTGTTGTATTCGCCGCAGCTGACATGAGCTCAGAGAGTTTGTCTTTATTTAACCTTAGAGAGGAATCCCAGGCTTGCTCTGCAGTCAGCAGAGCTGTTGGGAAGGACCTGCTCCAGACCGCAGTCGAGGGAGTATGGGCAGGGTCCCTCTCTGAATTGTGCCTGCTACAACCTCGCTACATTGGTGATACTGGAAATCCTGCAGAACAAGGCTCCTTCACGTGAAATTAGCTTTTATCAAGCTCTTTCATTATTTTCTATTTTCTTTCATTATCCATCCTTTTCCTTCTTTGGCTAACATCTTGAATCCTTTTGTTGAAGTCCTGCATCCCAGTGCTTCTAATGATGTTTGGAAGTTGAGGGCACTGATTAGCACATTCCTTTTCTACCTGAAAAATACATACATCAGTGTAGATGGGGTGAAAACCATAAAAGGCCCCGATGAGAATAAACACACTTTCCTCTTCTGAGACTTAGAATTGCATTGAGGTGGCAGTAGGGAAGATGCGTCAGCTAAAAGTCAAAGCTTTTAAAGACGCTGATTCTGATTCTCTGCTCCATTACACGTTTTTCACACTGATGTAGCTCCGCGGGCCTGCTTTGTCTCTTGTCAGCTGGCAACGAGTGAGGAGAATGTAAATGGCCTGTGGCATTAGGACAGCTTGATTGGTGATTTTATAGTTACTTGTTTAGAATAATATTGTTGATTAGCTTCACTGTTATCCAGCTAACTATTAGCTATTACAGTTTTAAGGCAGTGTTTACCCCCAAATGTTAGCATTTGCTGTGTCAACCGTTATTAGCAGTATTGGTATAACCTTAGTGTTAGCAATATTTGTACCAGGAAATAAATGCTTGTCTTTATTTGTCAGTAAACATTGGCATTTAAATAACATGAAAGATTATGTATTGATTTCTACAGATTCGTGTCTCTAGAACTGCCTAATGTTTATTTTCCCCCACATTAAGGAATGAGATATAGTTGAACTTGGTGAAGTTGATATTCCAGTGTTAGATTTATTATTTGGATGTGTGAAAATGCTTGGAAATGTATATCTTATTAAACTCAGCCTGATTTTGGGTATACATTTTACTAATAGTAGAAGAAAATTTCCAGTGTTAGAAAAACCTGGAGGCCTCCTTTCACGAGAAGTGCTCTGAAAATGAAGAAGTGCGATGCTCCTCAGAGATAGGAAGTATTAATCAGCCTGAATCACCGTGCAGATCTGTAGGGGTTGATTTGTAGACAATAACTGCAAAATAAACTGCAGGGTTCAGTTTGCAAACACTATTGCAAACCAGACCCTGCAGGGTTTGCCAGGCTCCGGTTACTATTATTGTTCCTACTATGGCTTATTATCCTGTCACAGAAGATGTAAGAAAATCCATCTCTCCACTTTAAACATGATAAGCCTTTGTCACCTACAATGCAATTAATGTTAAAAATAGAAAAGCGCTGATGATAAGATTGTGACTTGCAGGCAACGAGCCATTGTCCAAGCACTGGAGACTTATCTGGAGGGCCAGTCAGCCTACACGGTTTGCTGTCAGTTTGCTGATTGCCATTTCTCTCAGAGTTTGATGAAATATTCATGTCTCTGCTCTGCTCCCTACAAGCACTATTGATTTCTTGTATAAACGCAGCTATATTTAGTCTAGACAAATGGAATGTGGATTGCTGCTGAATAAATGGGATGAAAGGCTGGGGTTTTGCCTGTCCGTTTCTCTTGGTCTGTGGCAATTATTTATAATCAAGAGTAGTTTTTGTAAGTTAAAGGTGATTTTTTATAATTTAGCTATTAGTCTCAGAACAAAAGTAAGCACTTAGGCACAATCATTCTGTTGGGATAGCGAGTTAAGAAGGCAAATTATGCTCTGAGGTTTACAATCACACTTACTAGGATTTAAAAAAAAAAAAAAGGACCCAGATAATTGTATGTTTCCAGAAATTTGATAAGAAAATAATATGATCAGTAGAAGATATTTGGTGCTTCGGCTCTTGTTTTTATAATACTTGTTACTAATAGATTTGATCATATGGTTAGAATTCAGTTCTCTCCATTTGCTGCAGTTTCAACTTTTGGTGCTTCATATTTACTGCTCCTGCTTGCTGCAATATTTCTGTGTCATTTTGGTTTTCTCCTCGAAAAGAAATAGCAGAGCAAAAGGAGAAAATACGCTGAAAATCTTGTTCCCTAGTCATTTCCAACAGCATGTTTGTTTTCAGCTAATAATCTTACCTTCCTGTGAAGATAGTAGAGCAGTAGGAACAGGAGCGAATGTGTTTGTGTTCCACTGTCCTCTCGTGGATGGAATCAGAACTGCTGAGCTTTAGGAGAGACCCTCAGCTGCTATTTATTTTCCTCGTGTAGAAATGTTACTTGCTAGTTTTTTGTTCTTTTAAAACGGATAGTTACACTTGTGTCTCTTCGTTCAGTGTGAAAACCTGAGCTCTAAATGTATTGTAGTGAAAATCATCAAATCTCTCTTATACTACTTTTTAGTCCCTTCCATTTAAATAAGGAGATGGAAAAACACAGGAATACTTTAGTGTTGGGTTAACAATATATACCATTGCTGCAACAAATTGGAATAATTCAGGATGTTTTCATTTTCTTACAACTTATGTATACTGTATTACATCTAATCCACCCCAGGCATAATGGTTATTTTTCAAAAAGCTGTATTAAAACCTCTTTTTTTGTGTGTCAGATTATTTTCTGCAATTATGTTACTCCTATATCTTTACCAGTTATATTTACAAGTGGTAGCCATGTAGCATTGGATAGCTGTTCATGTGTAACATCATCCTCGGAAAATGTACATGCTAGCTTTGGAAAATGGCTTGCAGTGCAGTGAGAACTGGTAGTCCTTCATCTTACACTGAGGAAGTACCCTGAGTGTTTCTTGTGAAGCATTAATGGCGACTACGAGATTCTCACTAAATATTGCTCCATTGGGCTGTGACGTGGTTTTAGAACTGGGTTGCTTGATCATGTGTTTAGCAGAATATTAATCTGAGAGTATTTTTGCAGAGAATGGAAATAAAATGATAAAACTATTCGTAAAATCTCCAGTTGCTAGTAGGGATGTCTGAAGTTTGCAGGCAGCATGGATTGCGTTACTGTTTTGTTAGTTCTTGGAATGAAAATGGTCTTCACGCCAGTAGGAATGATCTCTGTTCTCCTTCTCCAGTTATATTTAATATATACATGTTCTGTTGTTTTCTTCCCACAGTGGATGTAAAGTCGGAGGTTCCCGTGGGATTAGAGCCTATCTCACCACTAGACTTGCGAACTGATCTCAGGATGATGGTTCCCATGGTGGACCCAATTATGCGCGAAAAGCAGCTACAGCAGGAACTACTCCTGATCCAGCAGCAGCAGCAAATTCAGAAACAACTGCTGATTGCAGAATTTCAGAAGCAGCATGAAAACCTGACCCGCCAGCATCAGGCCCAGCTCCAGGAGCACATAAAGGTAGCAACATTTTTCATTTATCCCTCGCTTTATCTGCAAACTGAATATGCTTAGGCAGACATAAAAAGGGAACATGCCTGAAAGGTTCACTGTGACTGAGAGATAGTGTTTGAGTGCTTATTTCTCTGTATTTGGGCAATAAAAGCCCTTTCAAGCAAAACTGCTAGCACCAAGTTGCTCACAGCAAACCAAGACTGTGAGAATCATCAAGCTCATGAAGCCACCACCTCCACAGACCATCAGACTTTCTATTTTACAAAGCTGGATTTTAAGTCAGACTTCAATGTAGCCGTCTTTTCTGTATGTGCAGTTTTGGGTATATCAAAAGACTGCTCTTTTGGGCTATTGCTTGAGTTTGTGCCCACAAATCGAATTGATAGGCAAGTGTGTAATATTTGCATTTGTAAAATAAAGGCAAGCCCTAAAAGTGTCGTGTTTTCACTCTTAGCTGGCTCATATAATGTAAAAAGAAAATGATTCATGGGATTACATGCACTATGATAGGATTGCTATAATAGATTGTGACTGGGAATTTATGATCTTGCCTTTCTTTTCATTTTTTCCTTCTCATCTATTTGCCATTATGCTACTGTGCTAAGCTTCCGCTCGATGGAGCTGACAAACGCAGCAGAGCACAGCAGCCAGAGTTGGGCGATGCACTGGCAAAGAACCCTGTACAGTTTCCAGGCATTTTTGCCAAAAGAGAAAGAAGTGAAACCAGAGCAGCAGGCTGCTACCTGACATTAGGGTTCATTTTAGTGACAGCCAGTAATGCATTATCCCGCTTAAAAGACTGGGGAAAGTCGGTTAAGAGATGAAAAGAAGTGTAAGCACAGAACCTGATACTCAGTTATTCAAGGGGGTTGTTTTAGCCAGGGCTGACCTAGAAAACAGTGCAAACTGCACTTTCTCATGTCTTTTTGTTCTGTGCAAGTTACAACAGGAACTCCTAGCCATTAAACAACAGCAAGAACTCCTTGAAAAAGAGCAGAAACTGGAGCAGCAGAGACAAGAGCAGGAACTGGAGAGACATCGCAGGGAACAACAGCTTCCTCCCCTCCGAGGCAAAGAAAGAGGCCGAGAAAGTAAGAGCCAATGTACCATGAATCCTAAGAAGAAATTTATCTGTTCCCCTTCGCCTTCTCCCAGCGTAAATGGACGATGAACAGGAACCTGGAGCCTGTTATTGTGTGAAATACGCAACTAGAGAAGTGGAGGCAGTGCTTGCAGAAAGGCAGGGCTGCCCGTTGCATCCGTAAAACACATTGCTGGTTTGTGTGCAGGCTTGGAGGACTGTAGGAAAGCACATTTTGACAGGCCTGTGTATATGCCTCTCAGGAATCTAGTTCTTTTTATGAAGAAAGAGGAAATTTGAAAGCCTAAAGCTTCAGTTGAGAACTTATTTCTGAAGAGCTTATTTCCCAATACAGAAAGCACTACAAAACAGCAAAAAAATCAGATTACTTGCTGATTAACTAATTTGTGTGTTCCTTCAAGAGTGAAAATATAACTAAATATTTAAGAATATCTTTGGCTCAGACTTCTGAATACTTTTGCGAGTACTTTTTCAAACTGCCTTGTGTTTGTTCTGGAGGCCATTTGATGAGGCCCAACCAAGAGTTATTTCTAGCTCATACATAGCTCAGATATAAAGGATACCGTTGGAATTCGGTGCACACTAGAGGGAGACAGATACAAATAATTCTCCTTAGTGAAGTCAGTTCAAAAATCAGGTTGAAGTACACTGTGAAGGTATTCAAAATGAAGCTGCCAGGAGCAGATATTGTTACCTGCCCTGCTGAACAACGACAAGAATTAACTGACAAAGACCAAAGCATAAAAAGAGCTGTACATTATGCCCCTGCATTTTTTTTTTCCTTGGGTGCAAAAATGTATCGGTTCAGCAGTTGTAGGTGTACCATATTGTAGGCTTCAGAAATTAAGGTGTCCGTGGTGCTTCCACTAATTTGGTGAAAGCATCACCAGCCTATTCACCCAGCAGTGAGAGTGGCAGAAACTGCAGGAACAAAAGATTCCTCTAAGTGGTATGAAAAATCAGCCTCCATATAAACAGTTGGGCTTTATTTGTGCTCCCACCAAAGGAAGAGCAGCAATGTGAACTCAATGGTTCCCTTCTCGGTTTGGCTTACTGGGTGGCTGTTCAGTACGTAGAAGCCAGCCAAGCAACACTTGTGATCCCTCAGGCCCAGCGTTTGCTGCTATTGCTGATGTACTTAATGAGTAGAAGAGGGAAGGACGGTGCGGGGAGGGGAGTTAGGGTCTGAAGCTGAGGGGCAGTAGAGGTATTTTATGGGAACTAGGTCACAGGGGTACATGCTCACCAGCTAGCTGTGCTGTGGCAAGGTTGGGTAACAGCTTAGAATATCAGCACGCCTTAGTGCTGCTACTTTCAAAGAAGTTTTTTCTTCCCTTTTTTGTCACTGTTTATGGAAAACTGGAAGAAGATTTGTCTTTTTCTTGCCTTTTGTTATGAAGAGTATTATGTCTGTGAGTCAAGAAGCATGTCACATGCTGCAAGTAGGAATTGGCAATTTAACTGGACATTGGCACGCCCTACTTCTTTTACTGTATTGAGCTAGTCACCAAGAGAGATCAAAACACACTGTCTTTCTAAATAAAATATAAAAATATATTTATATATATAATATATTTATATAAATATTAATATATTTAGTGCTGAAAATCAGTCAAAATGAAATAACATTTGGACTAAATGTTTCTCTCTAAAAGACTGAAGTTGGCCATCATTGAGAAATGCAGTGAAGTCAGAAGGAATATTTCAACAGTAGATTAGGCCATTTATCCAGGGCCAGATGTATCTAAAGAATTTAAACTATTTCCTAATAGTTCTCAAATAAAAAACCAAGGATAGAACTAAAATGATAGTGAAAAAAGGTCACTTTGAGTTTGCGGTAAAGAATGTTTTTTCTTTTAGCAAAGTAATAGTAATAGCACAGCAAAATTGCCCTCTGAACACAATTTTGGTTACGAGTAGAACGCTGCAGAAAGAGTCAGAGGTGAGCCTTTTTATTCAAGTCACTTAAGAACCTGTACCTGTGATGCCTGGAAGACAGACCGCAGTCTGAAACACGAGTCTTAATTGATAACTTCACTCTTATGACACAGAAACAACAGAAAGATCAGAAAGACAGTGTGTTTTGATCTCTCTTGGTGACTAGCTCAATACAGTAGAAGAAGCAGGGCGTGCCAATGTCCAGTTAAATTGCCAATTCCTCCTTGCAGCATTTATATAAATATATTTATATAAATATATTATATTCAGTGGTGGAAGTTATCTGTATAATGTATTTTTTTTAATTATAATTTTTTAAAGTAAATATATGTTTAATTCTGTGTGTCTTAGGGGCAGTGGCCAGTACAGAAGTGAAGCAGAAACTTCAAGAATTCCTGTTGAGTAAATCGGCAACAAAAGACTCTCCAGCAAATGGGAAGAATCATTCCATCAGCCGCCACCCCAAGCTCTGGTACACGTATGTTCATTATTAAGCTGTTCCCTTGCCTCGTTGAGGTATCTGTTAAAGCTTGCCAGAATGCTTCACCAGCAGGGGTATTAAGAGTCTGCCTCTAGAAGAAGACAGGAGTTCAACCATGAAGTTAGCAGAAAGCCCGAAGTGTAATTTCTGGTTGACTGAAGAGTACTTGGTGTTCAGTGATGAGAGCTATACAGAACAACATGCAGAAATTTATATAAAGTTTTTATTTCAACTGCTTTATCTCTTGATGCTGTCACCAGTTTTACAACTATGCCTGTCATTTTCCCAAGTCTCTTCAATTTTTTGCAGTTAGAAACACTTTGTGTTTGATCTACTTGGATTTCCAATCGATCACAAAACTAGTTTCTTCTTGAAGAGTTGCTTCTTTCCAGTGAAGTTACTTGAATGGTGTACATAACTCACAAGGATTTTGAGAGGGATAGTGGTCATTTAACTTTTCTTAATCTGATGGATTTTAGTATCCAAAACTGCATATTCTTATCATGCCTTGACCTTGATAAGAATCTGCTTAGACCGTTGAAACAAGTGATTTTGTTGAGTCCTGTAATGGGCCTATTGACATTTTAAGAGTTTCCTGGTTTTACAGTTTTTATACTTTTTTGGAGGGGGAGGAGGGGGGGAGTAATTAATTCCCTTTTCACTTCCTTATTGCAACAGTTGCATAAGTTAATCCAAAAGTATAAACTCTGGTTGCATTTCTGAAAGACTTGACCTTCAGTGGGACAAACAGAAATGCATATGGTACAACAGATTTCCACCTAGTGCTTGTTCTCTTTAAACAGTGTTACTGAAGGCTGGCTGCCCTTGGAGTTTCCATTCTGAGCTAATCAGAGCATTATGGTAACATGATGTAATATATAGTTATGTTGTTTCTGGTGGAGATACAGTACTAAATAATACTTTTTTTCTAATAATGTCTAAAGTCTCTTGAGTATGTAAGATTTCTGGACCGATAATCTGATTTCAGCTCTGAGTCTTCAGATGAGTGAGAACAAGGAGCTCTGCAGAAGATGTCTTCTGCCACACCAGGGAAAGCTGTGCTTCCTCTCACAATCGTGTCCCATTTCAAAGAGTTGTATTTTTGATTAACCACACTACATTGGAAAGATAGGGAGAGACTCTGTAAAAGGCCAAGTAAAATTATGTTTAGATAAACACAGAGTTTGAAAGTTTCCCTTCTTTCCCTGTCCTCCCCTCTAAATAGAAGAATTGACCAAAAAAAAAAAAAAAAAGCCCTGTCTCTGGGCCAGATGATGCAATTTCTTTGCAATTTGCAGTTTCCGTGTTCAGAAAGATCTGCCCACACAATTTCTTTCATTCAGCAGTTGTCAGAAAGCACTCTTCAGCTTGGAGCTTCTCTGTTGACATGAGTGCTACGTGCTGCAGTGCTGTGCTCACAAAACTGAACTTAAATACAAGGTTTTATTCACCTTGTCCACTAAGTAGTTTGCCTTTCCCGGCCCCCAACAGATAATAATTCAATATTTCTGGTTAGTTTTATACAAGTCCCCCTGCCCTGAAAACCCCTCACATTTTGATAGAAGAAGCTGGATCGATGTACATCTATTTGTATGTAATAAACAAGTCTTAAATGCCTTTTGCTGTGCCTCAGCTGGTTCGTATTAAAATGGAACAATCTAAAATGGTCAATTCTCCAAACTGGTGACAGATCCTGTCTGTAGGTCAACATGACTCTTATCCTATGTGACTTCTATAATGAGCGCAAAAAGTGTGTTCTTGGGAATCCCGAGGAGTTCCGTAACTTACTGTAAAAGTGAAATTGGTTACATGAGCCTGTGGTTTGTGCACACTTAGAGGAACAAGAACATAAACACAGCTGAGACATGTGTACAACATGTGTAGATAGTTACTGCTGCTGGTCACCTCAGTGACTACTAATTTGTGACCTCTCTGTGTCTGCTGCAGGGCTGCCCACCATACCTCACTGGATCAAAGCTCTCCACCCCTGAGCGGGGCCTCGCCACCATACAAATACACTTTACCAGGAGCACAGGATGCCAAGGATGATTTTCCACTTCGTAAAACGGGTGAGTTAGCTTAGTTTATTTGAGCCCCTTACCCAGCAGTTCTCCCACCCTTTATTTTAACCAGGCTGTCCATCAGCAAGGCATGTCTCATAATCCACAAAGCCTGTTCAGGATGATACTATGAGTAAGTTCAAAGATCCGGATGGCATCTTTACAAGGTCAGACTGACCAGATGGTATTGGGAGTAGGTGTTTCCCAATGCTAACAGTGAAAGCTTCAATCCTGATAAATTTAGTTTCTGAACAGACCATCATTTCATGTATCTTTTATGCCATTGTTTTCTTTGTCTCAATATTACTTCTGGGTTTAAGAGCTCGCTCTCTCTTTTGCATGTCAGATACAGTGTCTGTCTTCAGCAGTTATGCTGGTTTTAGACAATGTTTTTGAGGACATTTTGAGGGGAGTTCATGGAAAGAGGAGGAATTGGATTAATACTATGTTTTGTGTCATTGGTTGTCAAAATTTCTATTCATATGTGCATACACCCCCACATCTGTGTGTGCCTTTTACACATAGGAATGTGTAATATTGTACAAAAAAAAATGTTCGTTTCAGAGTTTCAGAATGTTTCAGAGGATTTAGCAACTGAACCTTTTGTCTTGAGAGCAGGTGAACTGTATACTTGACTTTTTCTGCACCATAAAGAAAGCTAGAAGCATGGTGGTGGAGTCCATGTAACCATTGCCTCAGGTCCTTGGTGCAGTGACCGGTATCCTGGAATGCGGGGAGACACTAAGAGGAGGGGAAAAAAAAGAAAAGAAAACATTAGATCGCTTATTGCATGAGTCTGCTGTTGAGTGATACAGTTACATTCAGAGAGAAAGTCTGACCCCCTACTGTGCTAACAGCCTTTGAATGTGATTTAGCCACTGGGAGATTGAAAACTAACTGCCAAACTGGTACTGGCTTGAAAAGAAGTGGCATTTGGAACCAGCATACATTCAGAAAGAAAATCCAGTCTGTATCTAATACTTTGGGGCAGACTCTCTAAGCTCATATTATATCCCCAAATATTTCTGAAGGAATGAAAGCAGGAAAAGCAAAATGCTAATTTATTCTAGCTGAATTACTCTTTGTACAATATGGTGGCAATATAACAAGATTCTATAAAATCTTGTTCAGGCTATTCAGTCACAATAAGCCCTTATGTGGGTCTTTGCTTAATACCACTGTACGACTTACATTTTCTGTGCCAAGAGAACATACATTTTCATTTTTTAAACAAAAGGATACACTCTACATCTTTGAAATGCTGTGAATTCATCTGCATGTTTTTGAAATGCAAGTTTTAATTTTTCTTCTGTGTTTATATATCTTAAGTGTTATGATTGATATTTATGATGTGTCAGACTGTTGATCTGTAAAACAAAACATTTTCAAACATTGTAACAGTAAAATTCTCGTGCAGCTGCTAATACTTTTATATCTCTGTGGGGGTTTCAAAATATTCCTTAATTCAATTCCCATTGTCTGCATAAGAGGACTATAATATAATTAAATCCAGATGTTTTCTATATGTTATTCCAAATATTTGGGCATGCACTGCCTCAGTTCCAAACTTGAACAAAGGACATGATGACTCTCTGAAAAGATATCTACAGAACAAATAGACAGATAATAATATAATCATTAGCATAACCGTTTCTATGACATTTACATAGTGATTCTGATAAGCAAATATAAATGAAGTGTACAGCATGTTTTATGTTAGCAAGGGAGTATATTTGATAGCTCTCCACGTCCATGAAAACAGCCACTGTTAAATAGCGTGTTTACACGTCCAATCTCTCTGTATACTAGAGTTGTTTACTTCCAGCCCTTAGCAACATCTCCACAAAGGTTGCAATGATTGTTCGCCAGGTTGAGACTAAAAGCAACAGGAACCAGATCGACACAAGTCAAATGACCCTAAACTGGTCTGGGTGGTTATAGGGCTATCCTCCAGGCAGAGGGGACATTGTGGAGCCTGTGTGATCCTCATGGGACCTTACAAGACAAAGATGTCCCACGAACACTCCTGTATATGGACAGGGTAGAAGCCTGCAGAAATCTGACCTTTGCCATGAGGGGTGAACCTCTTTTCCTTTCCTTTAGGCTATGATTGCTTATTGCCACTGGCTCCTGGTAAACCCTCTGTGGTGCTGAACCTGCATGAAGTCAGCAATTCATATGAAAGCAAACGTCACATTCCTTTCAGCCTTAAGAAAGGAATACCTGTTGTGGGTTTTAATCACAGCTTCGTTTTGCTTCTCAATTTTATATTTTGTATTCATAGTATAAATACAGAGGTATCTTTCTCTTCTCCAACCTTAATGTAATGCGCTTGGAAGATAATTCTGATTGAACCAGTTACTCCGAGATCAGATTTAATGGGCAGCAAAGCTGAATGATTCTCTCCTGACATCCTAATGTGTTTTTCAGTGCTAAGGGAACAGCGAGTGTCACACAGGCATTGTAAATCATGAGGCTGGCTTGCTCACATTCTTGTTCAGTAATCTATTTAACCTTTGCTTAATTAGTCCTGAAGTGGCATCTCCTTATTAATCTTTTAAAAATTAATTCAGAGAGACTGTGTTAAAGAGGAAAATATTCTGTGCAACCTTTCTACCATCTAGAATGATGGGATACATAGATGACTAAGGAAACACTTAACACAGTCTCACTGCTCGTTTGTTTACAGTTAGGTACCAGAGTTAACATCTAGCGCAGTGACTGTGGTTACTCAATAATTCTCTCAGCCATGTGGGTTCTTCCTTTCCATACAAGATGCAGCAGAACTTGTCAGCAGCAGGCTTCACACAGCTTAGCTGCATGGAGGGTTGGGACTGTCCTAGGGGCTAGAGGCCAGGATATGCAGCTCTTTGCACAGCTGCATTCAGATGCTCGTGTGTTGACAGACTTTCAAAAGAGCAGAGCAAGGGGAGCTGTTGCTTCATTGGACAGATAAATATACCATAAGACAAAGCTACACATCTGTAGCTGAGAGGTAGAATTTAGCCTAAACAGCATAAGATCAAATTTTCAAAATGCCCACAACTTTCACCATGGACACCAGTCCTAACTTGTGTTTTCTGTAAAGCACCCAGAAGCCTGAGCAGCACATGGCTCATTAACTTTCAATGAGACTAATGCATCTAAATTACCCAGAGAGGTTTGAAAATTCCTCCCCATTACTGAACACTGTTGAAATTCATACTGACTGTTCTAAGAGCTCTGATGGGAGCTGTGCACTTTTGAAAACCTGATCATTTAATATGGGGAACTTTTGATTGCTGGTCTCCATAATTCTGTCTATCTGTCCAGGAAAATATTCTCTCCTTAACGAGGCTGCTGTAAAACTAACGAAAACGTAGCAAACAACATGGGTTCGATAAGGCAGAAGTTCTTTCCAAAGGAAGTTTTTTTTGGGTGTTGGGTTTTTTTTACCTTGTCTAAATAAATGCAGAAATTCTGGCAAATGGCCATAACATTTGCCTTCTCTTCAATATGTAGTATTTTCTGTGGGCAAGTGTTGATACAAACCAGCAAAAGCCAGTGAATTTCAGTAAAGGTTAGCTTTCTAACCAAAGCTGCATGCTTTTTTAAAATGTTGCTGTAGATGGAATTTCTGCATTTTACCTCATGTTTTGGCTTTTGTTGGAAGAAATTCCTGGGGTCATCATCGTATCAAGCACAAACTGCTTTCTCTTTCCTGAGTTTAACACAATCATGGCAGAATGAGAATGTCAATTAGTATTTCTATTTATTTTGGTTTTATGCCAGTTAAATCTTTCCTTGCTGATGGAGTTGTAACCTTGCAACTTGCATTTTGCAAGGGACATGCAGATTGCTCATAATAGTACCGTTTCAGAAGATGGTTGTATCTTGCTTTCCAAAAGCTGGAAGCATGCTCAATCGAAATACAGCATGTTTTTTTTTTAAATAGCAAATAGTACAGGGTTCTTGCTTGGAGGGGGGGGATTATGTAATTTCATACAGGAAAAAAGAGGAGATGAAGGATTGTTTAATATTGTGATGAAAGAGAGGAAGAAGGCTGTGCCGCACTGTCATGGAGATCACTTTGTAGAAACCATGTTACGTTAACCTGATTAGGCAGTAGAATAACAGCAGAGCTCTTGTGTAATGAGACTGAAAGATTCCTGAATGAGAACTCAGCAGATGTAATTTTTTAAAAAAAGAAATTCATTAGAATATTTCCTTACGATTATTCTTTCTGCACTTACTGACCCAGTGATTCACTGCTGCAGTTGAAACTGAGAAGAAAAACATTTTGTGTGTGAAAGTTTTTCCCTTTTGTGCCACCAAATTCCATTTCTGTTTGTATTTTCTAGGAAAACACTCTCCTGTGAAGTAACAGTATATGAAAAAGCTGTTTTTCTTTTGGTCTTTGTTAAAAAAAAATACTTAGAGGATGAAAACCCCTCAATTACCATGTCTGCCAAAATGAAGAAGTCAAGCTCAGTAGAGGGAAGCGTTATTTTTTTCTCTGAATTTATGAGTGAGGACAATAAATGGGAGAGGCACTCTGTTTATTGAAGCAGGGACACAAGGCAAACATGATATGATTCTCCTAATTTTATCCCATTTTTCATGGATGCCAAGCATTCCTGACTCTTATAGGCCTTGTTTTCCTGGGTTAAGGAAGAGTCTTGACAAATTTGAACTAGGTGATACGCCCAAAGGAAATCACCAGTGCTTATGAGAGACAGGGGGTGGAATCAAAAAGTGTCCTGATTCACAGCCCTTCTTTTTCTTGACTTCTCTTCCCATTAATCACCAGACCTTTTTACCCTGTTAATTCACTATCAGTAACTTGAGAGGGCATAATTAGTAATAAGAAGTTATAGGGGAGAAACTTGCACTTGCAATTGAAGAGTGAATCTGAAGCAAACCGTTGTTAACAGCTTCTTCTGTATTTGTGTAATGGACAGGCCAAAACAGAGTTCAGCCCCTGGGAGCCAGCAGCTCTAAGGAAATGTGATACCACTGTAGCTACTATGCTGGGATGTAGTCGTCTCGGGTCCATCAGGGTTCTGGAGCCTCCTAAGCTGGGGGTGAGGAGGAATGCCCTGTCAGTAATTTAGCTCGCATTAGAGGGGAAATTTTTTGAGATAGCTTAAGATTAAATAAAAATTAATGACAGGGTAGGCTTAATGATCCTACCAGAGGGAAAAGAACTTGTGTAGGTGTGCTTTGGTATCATGAAAGTTGCCAGGGCCTGCACCAGGATTCAACAGGAGTAATGACCAGGATGGTTGCTGTAAAGACCATTATGGTCTTTACATCAGTGTAAGATGGTTCCTCTAATATATTTTATTTAACACTTACTTTTAGTCGCAGGAAGTGAAGACATTACACATGAGTGATTCTTACTCAGTTTCAAAATGACCTGGATAAAGGTTTTTCACTGTATTGCTGTTTTAGCAAAAATAACTCAAATTATATATGCATCATTATGTGTTGTGCTAGATACCAAACCTTCTTGATGGCTAGACTAATTATACAGTCTTGGTTGAAATACTGTCTTAGTTCTCCTTTTACTGCCCAATGCATAGCCAAAATTGAATTACAAAGTTCTGCTTCGTGTTGTTACATAAAGGTTTTCTTACAGAAATGGTGTATGTTTTATAAATTAGCATTAACAAGTAGCTTGCATAACTTTCTGATAAGCGAGTAATCAGATACTAGACACCTTTTCGCCGTTTGAACCTAAAGGAAACAGCTTAAATGAGGGGCAGGGAGCAGTCCCAAAAACTAAAGCATTTTAAGAGCATGATGTCCATTGAAAATGAAGAGGAATGCTTTTAATGGGTATTTTAGAGTCTATTCCCTCTGGATAAATAAGTTACGAAATATTGCATATAAAACTGAGACTCTTTGAAGTGAGTAGAAACTGTCCTGTTTGATTTCAGTGGGACTAGGATTTTTCTGCCACTGTGTCTAGGGCAGTGACAGTTGAAAACTTTTAGAAAAGTAAACAAGAACATCTAAAAGATGGCAAAAAGAGAAAAACAGAGAAGTGAAAAGTGGAAATCACATGGTATCAGATCATCCAAAATAGATGTTGGTTAGTAAAGATTGCACTTCTCCAAACTCCTGCAAAATATAGTTTCACTGAAAAATCTGTTCAAACCCACAACTCTAATTAAGGGTTTTAGCTGCCAAATAACATGTTCTGGCTAAAGCCAAGTAAGTATTACAGAGCCATTCATGAACAACGGCATAAGCTTTGTACTTTGCTTTTGATTTTCTCATGGGAAAGTAATATAAATGAGAGTGATACCTCCCTGTTGGCTTTAACTGTTAGAAATGCAAAGCATGCTGAAATTGTACATAATTCTCTTCCAAAGGAAAGGAAATAGCATTTCAATGGTTTTCCTCAGTGTCTCGTTGAGTTATGGTGGTGCACAATTATTCCTGTTAAATTACTCTACCAGATGGAAGGTTACATTGTATATTTAGCTAATTAAGTTGTAGGGTAGTGGAATTCTATCCCAGAGCATAAAGACCCTATCTAAAAGTAAACTTGTTTTAATTCAGTTTCGTTCTGAAGGTGCAGTGTCAACGTCTAATTAAGACTTCAAGCAGGTGGGAGTTTTCTCCTCGCTTCGCTTGATGTGGAGAGATCCCGTCACCTTGCCTACAAAAGTTAGACAAACATGTTTTGAAAGTCCAAACAACTTTGGGGCCACTTTTATCTTCATTTGTCTTCAGTGGAGCTGAAATGCCTTCCTACTCTTGAGCTGAATTTGGCCCAGAGTTGTCATCTGCTAGGACAGCAAGATACACTGTGTTTTGGTTGCTTTTCTTTTCTTGGCGTCTTGTACCTTATGTTGCCTTTGGACAACTCTCAGAGTATGCTTCAGCATTCAAGACCTGCCCAGCTCTCATCTGCTGATGACATTGATGTCTTGTTAAACTGGGGGAGAAGGTGATGGTGTTTCATCATGAATTTCTGAAAGTTGATGAATTATTAGATTGTACTTCTTGCCTGCCATCAAGGAGTTATCACTGTTGGATATTTTCCTAGGTTAAAATCTGTGGAATTTAATCACCCTGTAAACTAATTCTCTCTTGTATCGGAGTGGGGGAACAACATAATCATGAATATCATTATTCTGTAACAAATAAAACATGTATCTAGGGGTCAAATTGTGACCCGCACAAAAACCTCAACTTTTGGGGCTAGGGGATTATCTTTGGCACTTCCTCACTGAAGAAAGTATTTTTTTCTTGTGCAAAATTACTGATTCAGTGGATGCTGGAGGAGGATTTAGGCTGAAGAGTGGGATTTGATATATTTGCAGCAAGTATGGTATTCTATTCACATTGCTTCTTCCCAGCTAGAACTGGCTGGTGCATGTGACTGGAAGTGTGGGTGAGAATAACCAATAGAGGCCTAACCAGAAAGACTGCCTGTCATGCCCGTCTGAATTTGGTTATTACCATTCAAATGAGGGATGCCTTCTATTAAATGGCCTATTTCACCTCTTCTTTCTCCTCTATACCTCTTGACAACTCAGATGTGATCTGGCTCCCTTAGGTGCTATAACAGTGAAAAACAATTATAGAGTTTGAAGATTTGCAGGGAAGATGAGAATGAAATTTAAAATATTCTTCTTATTTTATTGTGTTTCAAGAAAACAAAGTATTATTTGCTTTTTAATTCCCTATTTATTACTGGAAAATAATACTAGTTTAGATGGAATAAGACGGACCTGACATAGCAGTAATATGCCATGGTTTCAGCAGACTTGACGTGTAACAAGGACTCAAGGCCCAGTGAAACTGTGGCCTCATTGAAACCACTATATAGCCCCATAGTGCAAATGCAAGAAGATGCTGTTTCTATGCTAAGGAATGGAATTCATCAAGAATTCTATTAAGACACCTGTTCTTTTGCCTCACAGGTTACATGCAGAACAAATATCAACAGGAAATATATTGCACTGATCAGATTTTAATGAAAAATATAAAGATCTAATTCTGGCTAAATGCAAGCAGTATATTAAGTAATTCCTACATCTTACTCAATAAATCATTCCTGGAAAGATAACACTTGTTTGCATGGGTAATAAAACAGAAATTTTGTTTCATACTGACTGCAATGAGTAACAAGGGAAAGTTAGATTTTAAAACAGCTTCAGGGAATATTTCATTTTCAAACCTTCTTTAGGAAATCAATGAAAATTTGCTAATCTTGTTAAATTGGCTTCCTTAGCCTGAAGAGAGCTGAAAGGCTGCGAGATCCCCTTTAATCTAATTAGCTCTTCTACCATGTGTTTCACTAAACCTGTTTTTTTATTTAGGGAGTGGATATTTACCTTAGTCTGAATAAATAAAGCATTCTACATTTTACAAAAGTAAAATAAAGCAAAGGACTAAAGGGTTTTGCCTATGACCAGTGCTCCCCTTAAGGTGAATGGTTGTAAAGGAAACAGTTTCGGTATATGCTGAAAGCACATTCGATGATGCAAGCCAGAAAAACAGGGTGTCTCCATCCTGTACTGCTGCATCTGGTGCTCCCGCCTCTTTGGGACCACCCAGCGGTCAGGTCCGTATGGTTCTTGGAAGAGCTTTAGAGGACATGAGTAAATAGGTCTCATGAATCTAATTAAAACTCTTTCAGAAATGGCATTTTAAGTTACCGGAATTTAGAAATCATTGAAACTCCTGAACTGTACTACATGCTGGTATCTCCCAGTCTGTCAGCCAATGGAGAGGGCATCTGACATGTTCATTGTCTGGTTTTGTCTTGTATCAGGACGTGGTCTGCTACAGCAAATGTCAGTAAGTCATGTATGAAAACAAAAAGTCACTGCTCATCTTGCCAATACCTAATATATTCAGCCACAGTCTGTGGCTGCCTACAGGAAGCCAGAGCAGAAGTCAGAAACTCCATGCAGAGCAGAGACTATTTACATGTCTGCAAAAACCACATGCAGCAAAGGAAAGGCTGTGAGACCACTGGGTCCCTCAGAAGGACAAACTAATTCCTAGATCTCCACAAAGCTGCTGAGGAAGCTGGAAACAGTTTTGGTACCTGACCTGTGTTCTTGGCCTTTCTGCCTGGCTTTGGTTGTGTTCATAGTTCTGGTGAGGAAGCTCAGACTTATCTCCTCGTTTGTCCTTTCTGATGGTGCGTAGGAGTATCTTGTGCCTTTCATTCAGCCTACAACCCTGAGGGGGAAACTGGAAAGTTTCTCCCTAGACTACTACCCTCAGACTACCTTCTTAGGAACCTTAGATGGACCTCTCTTGCCTATTAGTGCTAGGAACAAACTTGACAAAGGATAAGCCACGGGTGTGCTGGTAATACAACCATCGTGCTAACCCGTACCATCTCATTGTTTTCTCTTGTACCTCCGTTGGTCTAAACTCATCATCATTCTTTTGTCCCATACCTTAGGCTTTAACCAGTCATAGCCTGTCATGGTTGTTTGTTGTAAAGCACATAATGCTAATCTGTGCGTGGGCCTCTAGTGCAATAGTATAAAAAATAACAACCTATGTGGTGTGAAAAAATAAAGATCCCTTGACTATGTAGTCCTTTATCGATACTTTAAGATATAAGACAGGAAAAAACAATAACTCCTGCATGAAGTACAGCAATTCAAATCAGTATAATATATGACCCTTCACAGCTTAAAAAAAATGACAGCTAAAGAAATAGAGAATACCAGTAAAGATTTACTTGGATCATGAAGTCTTTGTTTCTTAGTTGTTTATGTTGACTTAAATACTTAGAGAAGTCCAGGTTATTGTTTCAGAACGATCTTCGTGATAACAGCTGGTGCCTGGGCAATAGGGAGCCATTTATCATTCTCAAGTAAGATGTGAATTTTGCCGCTGTTGCTCGTGCTGTTGTTGGAATCTTCGTAGCCAAATTTAGCATCATTTACCTCGACTGCCCCACAGCTTTTCTAAGCCAGCCTGCCAGTGAGGAAAAGGAAATGCTTTTACTTTAGAGCCTTTCAAAGTCTGGACAAAAGCTCACTTTCTGTTCTTCAGGTTTCCTATATATGGCTTTAGCCTCGAGATGAGGACCTGCTTGCTATGCAACCTCTCCCATCCCCCATTTCCTGCCTGGGTTCATTAAACGCTGAAGTTGGCACACGCTCTTCTGATACAAAAGTAGTACTGTGTTCCAGGAACCATCAGAAAGTAGTGCATTATTATCTTTTACATTCCCTTCATATATATGTATTCTCCCCATGTGTAGAAAGGATTTTTATCCCTTCTTCTTAAATATCTCTGTGTATTTAATAAAAAGAGACAGTGAAGCAAAGCCCTGTCAAAAAAAAAAAATCCTCAGCTCATCTGGGGGCAGTCTTGCCACAGGCAAGATACTAGCTTTAATGCTAGTATCTGCAAATTGCTAATATTTAGCAAAATGGAGTATAGGGCATAATGACTTCATCAAATTGTTTTCCTATATGTCATGTTTGTATTTCATTATATTGTTTCTCAGGACAGAACAGTTTTCTTTCACCTGAGCAATGAGGTTGCTGTGATGAAATTAACATACACCTCTATGGAAGCCTGTATATTTTCCATTTTTAACGGTACAGTTACTTACTTCTTTATTGCTCTATGAAGATGCCATAAAAGATGAAAAAAATCTTGGAGAAGCTGGCTGTCCTCTTCACCTCAAACCAAAGTTCTCAATTCTGTAGATATAATTACGAGTCATGCCAAGCAGTTAAGTAGCCAATCCCTGGGTTGCCTGTGATAGCTTCTGTTGTTGTTTAAACTAATACTTTCTGTATCTTTCATACCTGTTTCTCTCTCACGGTCATTTAAAGACTAATACCAGTTTATTACTACCAGCACTAAAAAGGGAATAAGCGAGGTAATAACAATGAGTCTGAACAAGCCACATTAGTGCAACATCTCATTATTTCAAATTATGATGCAGAGTTACATGAACAAAGTCATTTTCAGGCTACTCTTTCCTGAAGTCCGCTCGAGTTAATTGCTTGAATAGGTATCAACTGATTCCCACAGAGATCAATGGCATGGGCTTTGATGGCCTTCAGAGAAAATAGCTGTGTCTTTCTGGGTTTTTTGGCAACAAAACTCTCAAATAATGTATTTTCCCTTTTTCCAAGTGGGAACTGATTATTAGTTGTTCAAGGGTGCTAAATGTGGTAGAAGTGCAAAGATTTGTGGAGCAAAGAGGCTAGGCTAATAGCGACCAATTAGGCCAGTATCAGATGTATAGTGGTTCTGAGCAGGACTTTAGCTGAATAGCCCAACCTACCAGCCTACTGCCATCAAAAGGTGCAATCCTGTTTTCCTCATCTGACACACTCCCAGCCACATGCCTGTTTTTCTCTTGTCTCTGGCTTTCTGGCCCCTTGGTCAGAGGGTTCAGCCCACTATAGTTGCAGGCATCTAACAACAAACCCCACCTCATTCAGCACCTCCAGTGCTTTAGAGAGGCCCCGTTTCCTCAGGAAGGTGAGATACAGGACGTACCCTGTATGGGGTGGAATTAATCTAGTTTGGAGTCCTGGACTCCAGTGGGATGCTTGCTGTACAGAAAGTTAGCCGTGTGCATTAATTATCTTGCTGAGTCAGTGTCTTGGTTTATGGTTGAACCACTGCATGAATAGACTGCGTCATGGTCTTTTCAAAGATTTTGTGGTATTAATGGAGAAAAAAAAAGGTTAATTCTTAGGGACTTGTGTCTGCATGAGGGAGCTACTCTGCAGCAAGCCGGTGAGTAAAACTTTAGCCTCAGAAGTTATTTGGCACTCGCTCCCCATGTGACACTTCTTTCACACGTAGAGAATGCCTTTGGGTGATGAACATAGTCACCCTTGATAATGGATTAATTAAGATGACCAAAGCTTCTAATACTGTGCAGCAGAAATACTTACAGGGATGGCTAATGCAAAACAATTATGTTGAGCATTATCCCTCCATAGACCACTTTTAAGAACCACTAGTTGAAGTATTGAACCTGATGGTCATTTATTCTTCACCATTTGCCACTAAGGCTTTCCAAGTGCTGGCAGTGTGTCATGGGAGATGTTCGAGAAAGCCTGTCTTTGAAGCAAACAGTCTGCAAACCTTGGCTTTGTTTGTAACTGGGAGGTTTATTTTATAATTTAAAAACCGCTCTTCCCCCATGCCTTTTCATTTTCAAATTGATTATTTCCATTTTAAAATTATCTTCATCTTTCATGCAAGGACTGTCTTCTCAGATGACTCATAATTGAGACATTGACATCAAAGTCTGCTTTCTCTGCTTATATGATTGATTCAGATGCAGAATATGATGGGAATGCAGTAAAAATAGAAATGCAATTGCTGTGACTTCATACAGAAGTTGAGCATTTGTCCAATGCGTGTTGCAGAGGATTTGTATCACATTAGTCTGTCATGGGTATGGAAATATTCTCCTAAATTTTAAGAATACGAAATAGTATAAAACAAATAAGTGCAAAAGGAATGAGTACCTTTTCTTCCAAGTGTCATTGTACCTGGGTGAGACCTATGATGAAAGCATGTAATGTAATCTTAGCCCATCAGTTACATTTTATATTTTCAGTTTCATAGTAAATTGTGTCTCAGACGGCTAACAAATAATTGATGGTCTTAATAATGGTAATAACTGATAAAAAATAAATTACTTGTTAGTATTATTATTATTAAAGTTTTTTAGTGTTTTGTTCGGCTGTGTATCTTGGTCTGAAATGCACTCAAGGCACAGACCACTTAGAAGGGAGCACTTGCCAAGGGAGATGTAATACGTGGCAAAGCCAGTGCACGATGGCAGGTACTGCAGCTTACAGCAGCGCTCACAGCCTGAGCTTTTCCAATGTCCCCAACCCCGAGGGAACAAGTAACACAGCAGGAAACGGATGTATGATCTTACATTTTGGTCAGGGACTGGAGTTAGAAGTGTAGGATTGAGTTCCTGTTCTAAAGTGACAAATGGTATAAAGCTGAATTGAATGAAGATTTTATTAATTTATTTTTCTGCTAACTCTTGCTCGTTCTTTTGGACTGGGCTTTGGCCTGTGCACAGGAGAGCGAGCTGATCCCAATTTCCATCTCTCTCTATTTTGAGACACTGCTTTGCCAAGCCTCAGTTCCAGAAAGGCAAATATAAACAAATTCTATTCTACAATTATCTTTCACTAGCTCTTAGCAGTCTGTTTGGTAGAGGGTTTACTGAGAAGAACAGATAAGTAAGTACATGAAATACTTTATCATGCTAAAAATATCACAAAACAAAAAAACACATTAGAGCTTCATCTCTGAACTTCATATGAAAAGAAGTGTTCATTTAGGAAACAAAGGTGGAACTTAACCAAGGTGCATTAAATATAATCCTAGGTTTTCTGGGAATGAATCCTACTTGTTCGTTTTCAGAGCATATATTTTTCTGTGTAAATGTTCTTAGGACACTGTCATAAATCTGGTTGTTTAGTGTGTTACTCAGAAAACATTGAAGGTCTGTGCCTAAAATTGCTGACCAAGAAATGTTCTGCCAGCAAGGCTTGTTGTAATTTATATTTCTAAGAGTAATCAAAAGGCACCAGTGGAGGCTTCTCTCTGTTTCTGTCATCAGACCATAATCGAGTTATAAAGTTCCAAGTTCCAAGATGTATTTCCATCTGAGTTTTCACCTACAAGAGAGATAAAAATTATGTAGAAGTTGCATTCATCTATAATTTATACCTATGATATTAACAATAATTAGTGGGTATCTTCAGAATTAAAATGGGATGAGAAAAATACTGGGGTCCAAAGCTTTTCAGCTCTCTTCCTCCCTTATCTAGATGCCAATCCGAAATGGAGTTGTATGAAGAACAGCAGGATGGCTGGGGAAGATGGGCAGTAAAATCTCTGCCTCCAAGCTCTCCTTGGACCAGATGAGTCTGAATGTCAGAGGTGCCTGACGCAAAGCAGTAATTTGATTTGTAATAATTTATTTTCTTCTCTTTGTTTCCAGCTTCAGAGCCCAATTTGAAGGTACGTTCAAGGTTAAAACAAAAGGTGACAGAAAGGAGAAGCAGTCCTTTACTCAGGAGAAAGGATGGAAATGTGGTCAGTTCATTCAAGAAGCGACTCTTCGAGGTGACAGGTAATTAAGAATGGAGAGATTCTGTATCAGCTGCAACTGTGTCGTGGTTTAACTCCGGCTAGCAAAATAGCAAATAAACTTACAGAATAGTGGTGGTATTTTGGAATTGAAACTATTTGCTAAACGAAAAGTTGTATCTTCTTTTTTTCTGCTGCTGAAAACCATATTAAATAAATGCTTGTGTATAAATAGCTTGTAATCCACAGCTTACTACCACTTACTAAAAAGTCATTGTCAAACTGAAAGCCATACTTTCAAACTAGATTGGAAAACAGTACTTTACTACATCAAGTGCAAAACGACTGTTGGTAGCGGTGGACATTAAAGGAGAAAACAAGAACAGTCTGTTCCCTTAATTTGTGTTTTCTGTACAACGTTTTGAGTCTTGCATTTCCCACTTCCCATCTCCCATGGAAAATGAAGATTCTAATAACAGATTCAAAAACACCTATCTGGTATTGGTTAGGTTAACCAGGGACCTTTTGGAGTCTTGTGTTTGGCCCTATCCCTCTGGTTTCTCTTGTTTGAAAAAGTTGAGATTAGTTGGTTTTGATGTAAGGGCTCACTAAGCTGTTTTTTGAGAATTAAGAGTTGAAACATTTAAATATTCAGTGGCACATTGCTGGTCGTAGCAGATAGTAAGGATTCTTAGTAATTGAAGGGGAACTTTTAGGGTGTAAAAGTACAGAATTATGCATATAGGGGAGATTAAAAGGGGAAAAAAGCCAAGTAAAAATTTGTCATCAAGTAGTATTTGTTTTCTTGCCCTGGAACTTAAAAAGTGACAGAGTGGATGAACCATGGATGTTTAGGCTTTCTTTCACTTGTTTGGTATTGCAGAGTGGTAAACTTTGTCACATGTATTATTTTGCAGAATTGCACCCAAGTTCCCAAACAGCCTAAATTCCCCTCACATTTAGTCCTTAGGATTAGTGTGCTGCCAAGGCCTCATCTGTTGATTTGAAGGAAAAGAGCATTTACAGTGTTTGGCCTCATTCTGAAGTTTCTTCCTTTGACTTTGCATCAATATTTGGTAGCCTTGTGGCTTGTTGAAGTGATGTTATGATCAGGCCATATGTTGATGGAATCAACTGTTACTAGTCTGTCACACATATCTGAATTCACTTGGTGTGTCAGAATTATGTCACGCTAGGATGTAAACATAACACAAGATGAACAAACTCATGTCAGTGTCCCTGTACATGCAATTCTTGTGACAACTTTCACAGGATGTCACTGGGACATGGGTGTGAATGTAAGTATGAAAGTAACTAAATAAGGTAATTTCCCTATAAATTATTTCCAGATTAGAATTTTTACAACTAATTTATTATTTCTATTGGCTGAAGCTCTTATGAGATTCTTGATTTCCACATCCTTTGTTTTAGCTGATTTCTTTATATTTTCTATGCTCAAAAGGAAGGTAAAAAATGAAATACTTATCCTCAGAGGTTTGTTCCTGCAGCAATTGAAAGAGCAGAAACCTGAAAATAAATGTGTTCTCTTCCTAGCTTTGACAATAATTCAGAGCCTTTAGAGATTGCCATTATAGTTATTAATATCGGCTATATGACATTTTGCACCTTTCGTAATCAAAACTTCCCTGATCAAGCATTTCTGGCTGAAACCTTTTTCTCTTTTTTTTGTTTTCTTTATTATTTTAACTGTAAATAGCCCTTTTAAAATGCCTCTTTATACAGAAAGTACTATTGTAATGTGAGAAAGAAGTGTAAGTTTGTGTTTCTCCTCTTCAATGAAAACTAGTGAGAGTATGACACGAGAACTTTACCTGAGCAGTTAGTATTCACTAACAGATTCAGGGTACAGGGTACAGGGTACAGATTCACTTCACTAAGTCGAAGTCAGCTCTAGTAGGAAAAAGCTACGTGTCCAAGAAACAGCTAGGAAATCTGCCTGGAATTTCAGTCAAACTGAGGATATATTTTGCACATGAACTGTAGCAGAATGAGTGAAGAAGCAAAGAAGTGGCTGTAGAATATTTACTGACACGTTTAGATATTAACTGTTTTAACTTCTTGAGTACTTTAAGTTGAAAGCTGTCCAATGAAATAGGCTTACCTCTACTAATGCTGCGCTTTTCCATCTTTAACCTTGTTAACTGTTTCCATTACATCATTTTAATTTGTATCAATATAGGATTAGAATAACTCAACACAACACACGACAAGATCATCCTCTTCCCTTTATCTCAGACAGAACTCAGGAAATTGTAAATCGAGATAACATGCAGCCTTTCAAATGCTATTTTAAGATTTTTGTATGCTGTAAATATTCCGTTGTATTTATGCCAAGGATACAGTGTAAGTGGTGTATATTTAGCCATTATTATTGCGTATGTAATGATTAGTCCACAACAGGCTCATCTCATTTCTAAGCAGCAAGCGGATGGCAGTAGGCCTCATGAATTGACGACATGTTATCATGACCTTTGCAAGCCTGGTATCTCTGTTATTTTGGTCTCTTACAGAGGCAGGACTCTTTGCAGTTAAAAAGAAAATACTTCTCTTTCTTTTCACTCATTACAATTCTATGTATACTAAGTATCCTACCATTTTTTGGGAAAAATAAATAGTAATTTCTTCCTTTGTGAAGCAGGCAGATCACAAGGGGAAAAGACCACAAGTATCTTTCCTGGTTAGCTCTGTTAAAATAAAAACCAAAAGAAATGGGAGTGAATTAAAAATCTTTAATGTAGGTAAATAGTTCATTCGTAACTGATAGATATTTTTCAACAGGAAAAAAAAAAAGTCATCAAGAGCAGACAATTAATCAAAATCATGTGTTCCTTTCCAGTGTGAAATTCATGTATGTTTAACATGTTTTTCAGAATCCTCAGTCAGTAGCAGCTCCCCTGGATCAGGTCCCAGTTCCCCAAGCAATGGTCCGACCAGCAGTGTAACAGAAAATGAAACCTCAGTTTTGCCATCTAACATTCAAGCTGAGGTAAGATTCTTTCTCTTTCTTGGGTAGCTAATTGCTCAGATTTCTAGACTGGAGAGATTTGAAAATTCAGTTTGATCATACTCATAAGCAGACTAATTGCAGAAGATAGAATTATCAGGGATACCAGGACGCCGCAGGCTGACATCAAAGTATGTTATACGTGAGATAGATCTCCATATATGAGATGCATGTCCAGGAGACTCTTCGGTAGAAAAAGTCCAAACAAAAGCAGTAGTGATGCTACTGGAAGAGTGGGAGGGAGCTATGGAAGGAACTTGGAAGCATCTGTGTTGCAGAACATTACCTTCCAGTATAACCTGAGGAGATGCACAATGCTGAACACTGATGAAGAGCTTTCACATGCAAATTTGTGATTTAACCATTGGTTACCCTAAAAACTATGAGTTAAAGTGATCCCAGGTTCAGATGGCTGCTGAAGTAGATTTTTTTAAAATTACAATATTGGAGTTAGGTGACTAAATCCTTTTTCACATCTGCCTTTTATCTTATTGTTACCTCAGTTTCCTTATCTAGGCAGTACTTATCAACATAACTGACATGACAGGAGTCTTGGGTACTTGTTTTGTAAAGCAAGACTGTACATGGAAGGAATCTTAACTACTCCTTATTCTGTTTCATACATGCATGCCTATAACAACAGGAATGCAGATGGTATGGTAAATCAGTTGTGATAAACCTCATTTAGCATAGATGACATGCCTAAGTCACGCTTTCCATGGCAATATTGTAAAGGGACAATAAATTAATGCAACTAAAAGAGATTCAAATTCCACAATATTCTGTATCCAGTACCTGTACTTACAGCAATTCCTGCTTTGGTGGCAAAGTTTTCTATTAATTCTTGGTTTATACTGTTCATGTCAGAAAAAATGCATAAGAAAATGTGATTAAACAGTGTTTTAGCTAATGGAGCTATTTCTCCAGGTCAGTGGCAGGACATTCACCTCAAAAAAACCTGGAATGGGCAGTTCAACCTCCAGCAGTGACTTTTGCCCATAATGAATTAATTGTGTGTGTGAACTATGATCCAGGGGGCAGGTGGGTGACCTCTGCACACTGATTAGTAGCCTCTCTCTGGCCCGTAACCAGAAAGAAAAAAAAATTGCATTGATGGCTAACATGTGGTCTTGCCTCATAACCCCCCTGTATGTGATTGCAAAGAAATTTAAATGATGCAGAATAAGCTCCATCATTTGGATTAGATCAGGTCGTAGTTCAATGGAATTAAATTGTATATTTTAATACTGGGAATGTTTTAGACTGAAGTTTATAATGTGTGGGTATTAGTGCTGTATTAAGCAGGAAATCTTGTCCAGTTGGATCTGTTGTTGACTTGAGGATACTACAGAATGCAAAGGAAATAATGTCCCTGACTGATACACGGTGCTTGTTACTTTGCATAGTTTCTGGACATTTGCCCACAGGGCTGAGCCACCGTCAGACATGCGTACAATGTGGTCAGGCTGGCAATCTCTGTTTGGGAAGGTTCGGAAGGGTTGTAGCAAGAACCAGCAGAGTTACATTCTGTTGATTAATAGAACACTGCATTGCAGATCATTTGCCATGACTCTGCACGACATCAGAAGGTAGAGCCCCAATACACAATCACGGATGCTCAAATAAGCCTAGGAAGTTCCTTTAGAAGTTGAGCTCTGCATGCCAGTGTCTGTCACTTAGCTCGCTGCAAGTGTGCTAAGAAGCTGAAACTACTCACTTCCATTTCTGGATCCAGTCGGCGATTTCTGTACCTCTCTGGTTACTTGACTGCTAATACTGTGGTCCTGTGGGCTCAGTGATTTTTCCGTAACCCTCAACTTCAGTGTATTTTGATTTCAGTGGGATTTTCTTTGGTAGTTTATCAGCAGCCAAACTCCTACATATCTTTTTTCTAATTTAGCATTAGCTCCAGCTCTCAAAGACTGAATATCTAATCAATTTTTCATCAGATACACAAAGTACATAAGTTTCTAACAATAGGATAAGTGTTCCAAAATCACCCAAAATATCACTTGTTTTGCTGTAATCCTGCATGACTCACATAACTGTTGTTTCATAATCGTTGTTGTGACATTTGCAGTAAATGTTGTGCTCATATCTGAGTGGGTGGATAGCTGCGGTTTTCATGGCAGCAAGTAAAACAGTTTTTGCTGGGGGAAAACAGGTTGCTATGACAGAGGGCCATTTACCAGTAAAACATGAGTCAACGCCATAAATGATTACACTTCTAGTGCAAAGACAGAATTAGAGCATTATCAGTAACGAAACAGATTTTTAGAGTATTTTTGCCATATCTCTTTGAAAAGTAAGACTTTTAAGTGGTTTACCCTCTGGAGCAGACAGTCTGGTGGGCAGACATTTACGTTTTTCTGAATGAACAAATGTGCGTTGCAAATGCTACGTTTTTGCAGATAATCTTTTACTCTTGCAGTTCCCTTAATGGTGCTTTCAGTACCATTTGTTAAAACACTGGTCTCATTATATGAATCTTGAAAGTTAAACTCAAGATTTTAATTGCACCTTATAAATAAAATGCTGTTTTTATTAGGCCCAGTTGTCTCCAGTATCATCAAGGTTCACCGCAGTAGCTATTTGTCTCTTGTAGCATGCCGTACACTTTCAGGTCACCTGCTGTGCTGGGGCTAAATCTTACTTGCATGAGAAATGCAAGCAGGACTGAGCCCCCGCACAGCACGTCCCTTGAGTTCAGAGGGACAACCTGCCTTAGGCATGTGAAATGATTAATATTAGGTATTCACAGCCTGCTCAAAAGCCACTGAACACAATGGAAAGTTTCCAGTTGGTGTAAGTGGGCTTCAGATCATATTCTTTCTCTTTCATTTGTGCTTTGCAGAGCAGCATTTCCTAGAGTATCACCTGATTATACAGGAGACATCAATGACATGCATGGCAGATAAACACATACTTAATTTGTGCAACCCCACAGCACTATGTTTCTAATACTCAGCTCCTGGAGGTTCTCTTTGCAAGTGGCTAGTGGCAAATACGTAGGTTTCTGTCCAGCTGGTGAGGTTTGCTTCAAGTGATGTGAACAGAGTCTAATTGATTAGCAAAAAACCCACCCCCAGAAGCCTTAAGAAGTACAAATGTAATTGTGATATTTAGAGCTTTGACAACTTTACTGTAGCTCCACAATTTAGCAGTATTAAAGCCAATGCATTTCCTCTTTCCTTCCTAATGTATAAACGTGTATATAAACATGCCCACAGGAATTAGGTGATCCTGCTTCTCAGCAGGTCCCAGTACCAAAAGAGAAGTACAATGACTGGACATGGTTACTTTCTGATCATCATGTCCTGTTACATTCAGTTATTGTGCTCTTTTGTAAGATGGTAACTCTGTTGACACAGTATTTTCAGCATCAGGAAGCAGGATCCATGGACACTGTGTGTAAGTATGTAGAGGAGCAAGTAGGGCAGTTGCTCTCTGGGGTACTTTATGTGCCAATGCCAACCGTCAAGTCTGCATGTAGGACGAGGACCATGGCTCAGCCATTATGCTGCCAAATGACGCTGCTGGCAGCTCCAGTTTGTGCCACCATTTCAAGGTGTTATCAGCTGTGTAAAAAGAGAAGCTGAAGGGTCATGCAGTCGTGCTTCAGCATGTGCAGGACCCTAATCTGTGCAGGTGGGCTGCTAAACTTGTTTTGAGAGATCAGGTTTAACTGACGTTTAGGCTAATATTATCTGAAAATATTTTTTTAAAATCAGTTACCTCCCCAAATGAAAACTATAATTATTAGCAGTATTAAAATTTGGATGGAAAGGCTCTTAGTGATAAATTCCTCTTTTCAACATTAAACATCCATGATAGATAATGTGATTGATTCTGCCTCATGAAACAGTCATGCCTGACCTTAGTGTGGGAATGTGCTTTACTGCCATACACCCTGTTACTGTTAGGTTTGTTAATTCAGATCTTAGAAGATAATGGTGCCGTACTGAAAATGGAAATGTGCATCTTTGAAGTAGCTTTGTGTAGATGCTGCAGTTGCTACCGATTTGATTATATTCTGCATTATTCTACATGCTAGACACGAGGGCTGCTGCAGTGTCCTTTTTCAGATGATCTTCTGTTAAATATAGACTCCCTCCATAATATCTCCACAGTCTTGGCCTACTTGGTTTTATTCATGGTCAAAGGTGGGTGCTATCAAGGCAAGACGGTGTTAACTGGGAATTAATGTAATATACAAGTGAGGCTTCTTTGTTTCGTATGCTATCTGTTGACATTCCCTAGGCACCAAAAGAAAATTACAGAGATAGACTTCTTCTGTTATTGTCTCAGGGATAGGTCGTATCTCCAAACAAACTGTATGAGGAAGGTTATGTTTTGGAATAACATCCTGTGTTTTTGTGCTTAACCACTTTTCATTGATGGTCTGAAGTTGCATTGTATTAGCAGAAAGTATTTTACAGAGTTAATTGATATTCCAGGTTTGTCCAGGGGAAAAATCTACAGCTCACCACAACATGCTTGACAAGTTATTATATTTACTTTAGCCAAAGCCCGAGTGTGCAGTATCCCTCTTGGAGGTGGTCTATTATTGGAGTCCCATATGCTTTTTGTTTGGGAAGAAAGCAGTCACTGTGTCATACTGTTACACAGGGTATTCTTTTTCAAGGATGTTGTTCCCTTGGGGACCATATCATGCCAGAGTTCCTAAGTCTAATAAGACCTTTGTAGCTCTTATTCTGTTAAAGTTCTGGGAGGGAAGCAAGAGTTAAACAGAAAATGTAATTCAAGCAACTATACTAGACCACATGTTGAAAAACATGACTGTTAAAGCAGAAAGGCAAAGGCTTCAAAAAGATTCCTGTTGTGCTAATGTAACTTTTAATGTTTCTTCCCAATGAATCTACAGTGGAAAGGCAGAGGGTGATCTTTGTAGTATGTCTGGTTTTACTTGACAGTAATTAAAAATATATCAGCAATTCCATGTCCTTGAAAATTATATCACAAGGCTTCAGAAGAAGTGTTAAAATCTTTAACTTGAGGGGAATTAGGAAGGCTGTGAGGGGTATCCCACCATCAGAGAACTATAGGATGCTGGATATGTGTATATGCATATACAGAGAGAGATGGTACATTTTTTTTTAAATGGCAGATGTGGCAATCTGCCTGACTTTCTACACAAAATTCCCATGTCAGTAGAAGTAAATAAAGTGCCTGAAGCATCCCCATATCACAGTCTGGGTAAGAAAATGCATGGACTAGATACAAACCACATTTCACACCTTACAAAAAATTCTAATAACCATGGTCAAGTAAAGGTCTAATACATCCACATTTGTGACACCTTTGATACAGCTAAATATTCTTCTAATTTGTTAGCTAAATTCCCACTGAGTTTCTACTGGTGAAAGTGCAGGTGGTGAGAAGAACTGATGTTGATGATGTTGATGAAATGTTCTAGCAATTCTCAAGATTTCACTTTTGCACGGAAATTTGATCTACTAACCAAGGAATAATATATAAACTGATAGGTAAATATCTGTGAGTTGTTTTCTTAGAAGTATGAACAGCTTTTTCACAGGGACAGTACTGTTCCTTATCTGGAAGCCCACTGGGTTGCAAACCAATGCATGACGCATAACTGGCTTTCAGTGTGGCAGGATAACAAGGATAAAGTAACCAAGATAAAAAGCTTGGAGGTTATACTTCTGTTGTTTTTCCCCTTTATTCCAGCACCTGGTTTCACAGCAACGCCTTTTGATACAGGATGAATCAGTGAACTTGTTGAGTCTGTACACATCCCCTTCTCTGCCCAACATTACCTTAGGACTTCCAGCAGTACAACCTCAAATCAGTGTAAGTGACCAGTGTGAAGCCTTCCTGTCTATTTTTGCTTCCAGAAAACTTACTTTCTGATTATTCTCTTTTTTTTTTTAGCATTTTGGAACGTAAGCAATTCAAACCTTTCTTTGCATTGGGCAACATCTGAACATTTAAGGATACAACCTGAAAGCAATAAGCATTCTTAATAGCAAATAAACAAGTGCCAGTGGGGAGCTTAGCTACGTATGGGCCTCATGCCATTTGCATTTATGTCTGCAAATCAGATAATAGATTTCAAGCATGGTGAGAAGTACATGAGGAGATCATTGAGGATAAAAGTTCAAATTATATGATCACCCCTACCTGGTAAAGTACAGCACCTGCAACTTTTTATGAGATTCCAGTAGCAACCTAAGCTGGGCTGGAACATAGCAGGGAAAGAATCTAGGGTTCTGCAGCTGGCTTTGTTATTTGAGGGGTGTGCAGATCAGACAAATAAAATCAGTGATATGTGAACACATTTGAATGACAAATTATATTCATATGAACTTTGTTCAGTCTGCAGCAATCACCTATATTTAGAGCTAAATGTTAAATTAATATGTGGAATGTATGCAAACACAGACATGGTATGCATCGAGATCCATGCTGATGGATTAGGATCTTTAGATCTAGACCAAGTTACAGTAACTGAGAGGTGAAATCTGAGGCCCAGTAAAATATCTGAAAATTTTGCTCCTGGTCAAAACCTACCATTTTTTGAATTCCAACAAAAAATATAAAAGTAGTAATAGAAGTTATATGGTGGAATTATGCAACAGTGTATAAATTCTGAAGAAATTTTAAAAATGTAAATTTCTTAGAACATGAATTGGAACTTCCGTAAAAATTTTAGGTGTGCAAGTACAACTTTCCATGGTGTAAAAAAAGAAAACAAATCAACACAATCCACTATGGTTTGTAATAAGTGCTACTTAATTCCAGTACTAAATGTAGTTTCAAGTTAAAGTTTCATGTTATTTTATGGTTTTTTTGAGTACATTTACTGTTCTCACCAATAATATATTGTTGCCATCCAACATTTTAACATCAGATACAGGATGTTGCAAAGAAAACTCTGTAAGCTCTAAATCAGGTCTCTAGAAGCCTTTCATGAGATATTTATAAGCAAATTATTGTTTTTAAGGGATGGGAAAATATACTGATCCTGAAAAGTAGTACTTACTTTTCCAGACGATCTCATCAGAAATTTCTTAGCTATTTCACAAAAAATATAACTAGCTTCAGAGTAATTTTATAACATTAAAATGGAAATGAAAATATGTTTAATTTTCTCACTCAAATCATCTGAGCTTTTGATGTGGTCAGCTAGCACCAAGTATTACTTCTGTCATTCGAAAAATACAAGTTGTTGATTAACGCAAGTAATGCTTATTACTCTTACCAGAATAAGCAATTGCAAATTGAATGTAAAGTTTACTTTGGGGGTTGTTTTTCAGGAAAGGGTGATCACAGAGTGTGAAGTAAGCATACACCCAAAAATATTAGTGGAAACCTTGGGTTGCTTCATTAGAATTTATGGAATTTATATTATCAGAGATACTGTTTTTACCATGACGTATACCATAAGTGGTTAACTGCAAGCCTTATCATGCTTATTTCTGTTAGGTTATTATTCTTGCGGTGAAAACTTTTATTCTGCTCTTTCAAGAAAAATTATTATTTTTAAACTAGACAACAAAGACATATAAAGTACATTTGCAATGCTGAAGAGCCAAAACTTCAAATCAATAACTGTGCAGTTTCTAAGTGCACTTTAAAATGCCACACACATGCAATAGCTCTTGATGATTCTGTAGATGAGAGTTTAACTACACAAATTTACTTTGCAAAGGGTAAAACTTATGTTTGTGCTGTCCTTCAGGGAGTCAGGGAGTGCTCCAGGAAAAGTAATAGCTTCCCACTACTACAGGTAATTATTTTGTTTTGCTGATTGGCTTGCTGTCTGAGTGAAAGTTATGTAAAAAAACAAGCCTTGCCTATTCCAAACTCAATGGAAACTATTTCCTCTGATCCCTATTTTCCTACGCAGGAGGCTGTGGGAAGGTCCGTAGGAATTTTAAGGATAGGTCCCGTCTTTTCATTAATATGTTCTAACTAGTAGTTCCCTATGCTTTGGCTTTTATTACTGATTTTTTCAAGTGGTTTCTTTACTCAGTTTCTCACACTGTTACATTTAACTGGCATGTTTTCCCTCCATTTTCATCTCACAGTCAAAGTGTAAGATAGGAATGTTAAGCTTTTCTTCTGTATGTATTGATAAAGTATGACCTAAGACCATCTAATCAAGCGGAGATATAAATGGCCAGGTCTATGGAAAGCAGTTACCATTGCCATTGTTCTTTGACAGGCTTCATCGTCATTCAAAGAAAAGCAGAAGGGGGAGACCCAGTCGCTCAGACAAGGAGTGGCCTTGGCTGGACAGTATGGAGGGAACATTCCTCCGTCCTCAACTCATCCTCACGTTGCTTTGGAGGGAAAGCCTAATAGCAGCCACCAAGCTCTCTTGCAGCATCTGTTGCTGAAAGAACAAATGAGACAGCAAAAACTTCTTGTGACTGGTAATGATCAAGGCTTCACCGCAGTAATAATTTAAGATGTATTTAATGACATTGTATTCACATTAAACTAAATGTGGCAATAAAGATACTGTACCTCCTAAACCTACATGGAAGGGTGGGAGGAAAAATGATAGCATCTTTGTTTTCCACCTTTAGTGATTCTCCCTCAGTCTGTTAGCCTGAAAGAATTCAGTGATTACAGAAAAGAGAAAATGATTACTTCATCACATTCTTTTGCAGCTGCTGAACTTCCCAGCATGGCGAGGCACGTGGTACATGTCCCACTGCATCAGCGCTGATGCAGAGTTCTGCAATATACACCCCTCTTCTTCGCTGAATGCTTTCTCTCCTATTAGAACTACTAGTTTGCTGTTTTTCACACGGGAGTAAAATGTCCCTGTTTTGCAGGAGCGGTTCCTCTTCACCCACAGTCTCCTTTAGCAGCGAAGGAGAGAGTCTCACCTGGCATAAGAGCAGCCCACAAACTTCCTCGTCACAGGCCACTGAATCGAACCCAGTCAGCTCCTCTTCCTCAGAGTACTTTGGCACAGCTGGTCATCCAGCAGCAGCATCAACAATTTTTGGAGAAGCAGAAACAGTACCAGCAGCAGATCCACATGAATAAGGTGAGTTCCCAAAGTAGGGAATAAACGTAAGGTTGAAAGCTAATAAAGAAGTTCAGATATTGGTGCCATGGGGTCAGGGACAGCAGATGGGTTCTTGGATGAGTTATATTGTTTATGCATAGTTGGTGTATATATTTGTATAGATCTTAATTTTCAGCCTTCTGAAAGATGCTAGCAAGGTAATCTGTGGCTCTTGACATCAGTAAAAACATAGTTCAACGAAATAGGGTTCAAAGCATCTTGCAGGTTTAAATTACAGGTGGTTTCCTGTTGAATGGTAAATGATGCCTGAAAGTTTACTAGATTTCTCTCTGATGTTTTAATGAGCACTTTTGAGTTTCAGCAATCATTCCATTCCTTTAAATTGTGTTTTAAGATTCCTCATTGTGGACTAGTGTGTGGAGTAAATATATAACTCATTTGAACTAAATCATGTGGTTTGTGTAAGAAACTTACTGAACATCTGGATAAATTTTTAATCAGCTTTTATCGAACCAACTTTTTCTCCGTAAGTCAGTTAGTAACATGAAAGTTTGTTATCTATATGGCAATGCAGAATTACCATCTAGGGAGGAAGAGAAAAATGTGCTATTACTAACATCAGATACAGAGTTGAATTGTGCCTCTCATTCCCTGTTGAGTAATGTCTTATTGTGGGGAGGTGGGGGGGAGAGGAAAAGGGATCATCCATTAATAAACAAAGAGCAGCAAAATCTAAGTAGATCTATCAGAAGCTAAAGTTTCTACAACAAATGTGTTGCTATTCCCTCCTCTAAAATGAAGATATGCAAGTATTTAAATGCTCTTATCTGAAGAACTTTTTCCTGCACTTTCTACATAGCTTTTCAAAAGTTGTTTGCTGGAGCTCCTCTAGTCTTTTAAAGATACTAACCATGCATCTTTAGTTGTCTTCTTTTGTTTGAGTGTTACTTAATAACTATATGTAAGAGGCAATGGCCTCTTATATATGAAAAGATAAAAAACGGGCATTTAGCCCTTGTACCTAAGAGAAAAGAAAAAAAAAAAATCAATCCACCTTACTGGGTGAACTTCCCAGGGTATACTGATTCTTTGGAATCTACTAAGAATTCCCAACAAAATTAGAAACAAACCTAGAGTTTAAGTACATAGTTTGTACAGTGGTTTGGTTATTAAATCTTGTCTTAATTAGGAAAAATGAAGACCAGAAAACTTCAAAGTTCAGAGCTGATCCTTGCATGTTAACCCCTCTCAGCTTGGGTGTTTTGATTACTCAACTAGGACTCCAGTTGGCTTTTCTTTGAGTATGCATTCCATATGTTTAATCAAGATGGCATATGTATATCTCATAGCCTCAGGTTTTGAAAATATTTCACCTGCCCTCAATTGTCTGAAGAGAAAATAATTTTTGTCGGTAAAGTACTGAGTCTTTGTGATGTTTGTGGGTATTCACTACAAACTGATCAGTTCATGCATTCCTCACAAAGCAAAGAACCCCCCTGACATGTTTTTGTTAGATCACATGCTTATTGACATAAGTTGTACCATAGTCTCTGGGGATGTGTGCTGTGGCATATAGGTACATTTGTCCTGAATGTGAAAATTAAACTTGAGTCAGATGAATGTATTCCTAGTCACATAGGACTATGAGTGCATTGCACCTCACAAGAGCTAGGCTGGGTAAGGAAGTGAAAAGACTGCAGTTGGTTTGAGATAATGCTTGTTTCAGTAACATATTTTTTCTTAAACTTCAGTGAAAATATATGCTAAGGAGAATATTTCCCTCTTATACTTGAAATGTGCTTTCATTTTCACATGGTTATTTGTGATAAAGAGACAAGACAATACGCTGTTTTAAAACCTAGTTAACCTGGCTTTTATTCTCTACAGTATAGGCTATACACATGTGCAGATAGTAAAAATTTTATCATAGGGCCTTTCGCTGCTTTGAACCTCCGTAAGCTACGTCCTTTGCCCCAGTGGCAGTCATCTTTATCCCTGCTCCCAGAGCAGCTAGCCTACATCAGGAGCACTGTAACTTATCAGAGCAGCAAACATCTAAGGAGGAACAGGATTGTGCTGCAGCCACAGCAGCAGAGGGTTATCTGAGGATGCGGGTAGTTTACCAGACTTTACAGTTTGTAGTATCTATGTTCTTCTGCAGCACTGTTCTCAGAAGAACCATTCGGATGAATAGTACTGAAACATGTCCGTGCTCTAATCATGTATCTGTCCTCTGCAAGTACAGAGAAAGCCAGGGGCTTTCTTACATACTTAAACCTGATTCGTGAAAACTGGCATTTAAGGATAGCCCATAGACAAGAGAGTGAGAAAGATCAAATCAGGGAGTGGCTTTTAAGTACTGAATTTAAAACTATACTTTAGCCCTTTAATTTAAAGGTTGAGATTGAACACCTGTGCCTACATTAGGTTTTTGAACTCTGCTAGCATGGTGGAATAAACTTTGTTCATTCTTAAAACTTGCCTCTATTTGCAGTTGAAGTTATTTGTTCATTATATATTTTTATAGCTTTAGAATCAAACTTAAACTCTGCAAAAGGGAGTTACTTGAACGTTAAAACAGTTGATATTCTAGACCATATAGCAAAGCAACCCAGTATGTTCTTATTTCTTAGGACAGTTTTGGGCATGTGTCAAGTGAATACACGCACTGGTTATTTTCCATTGTTCTGCCCCTTAATCTTCTGTTCATAGGCTGTATAATGAAATCTGCACAGAGATATAATTCCCTCCTTCTCAGTCATGAAAAATGTAGGGTTTTTTTTATAAGGAATACTCAAATATTCTCTTAAAAATACTGGTGAGAAAGACCAGAACTGACAAGACTATGAAATGCTAATTGATCAAGAGCTTATAACAGGTTAATACCTTCTTTTTCTTTTCCATTTCTCTTTCTTTTTTTTTTTCCTTATGTTTAGGACTTCAAGTACTTAAGGTTTTAATATATTTTAACTGAACCCAGTATTTGAATGTTTGCCCTGAACTAAGATAATATGGCATGTGTCATCACTCCCTGAAAAATGTTCTTGGTCAGATCTTTTTGGCGAACATACAGGTGAATCTTGCTGTAACAACAAAAATAGGAAGGGAGGAAGTTTCTTCCCCCACCCCATTGATCTTGTATTTGTTTTGTATTAAACAGCCTTTTCTTTTCTTTGAGAAAAGAATATACTTCATCAGCAAGCCAGTGCTGCTGTGAGGGTGATAACAAGCAAAATCTAACATAGGTCAGAGGTAAAGAATTCCCCTGGATCATTTCCATTCTGAAAAGAAACAAATCGTTGCCAAGAGGTGTGTCTCTGTCCTTAATAACAAAGAGAAGATCCCCAATGGATTATTTCTGGTCAGCTGTCAGATGCCAGACTTTTGATGTGGGAAACGGTATACGTCTCTACTGAAGTCTGACATTTATACCTGCGGGATCTAGTATGCTGACCTTCTTCAAAAACATTCTGAAAATGTTGACATCCCATCCAAAAGTAGGTAGAAACCCTCGTCCCAGCTTTCTGGGGAAAAAATCATAATGAATGTGCAGTAACCTGAACTCCGCTTGTCTTAGGGAAGATCGGCTTTACCGTTGTCAGCTTTAATATACTTCTGTCCAAATGACAGCTTATTTCCTCGTAACGCCCTTTGATCACCATTGCAAAACTTCATTCTGCTCAATAAAGGGAATCCAAAGTCTGAAACCCCCAGATGAAATTATCCCAGTCAGGTACCGAAAGACCGCTATTACAATTAAAACCTTACAATTTTGGTGCTATTTGTGTATGTCTGTATCTAGAAAGCTTTGGCCCTGCTGCTTGCAGATAAAAGGGTCATTTTGACATAAGTAGTGTAAGCGCAAGGCCCCTAGCAGAAGGCTGCATTCAACAAAAAAATCTCAGAGATCGTAATGTGAAGAGTACGTGCAAAAGCCCTCTGTCTTTAAAGGCTGCTTTTGTCATGTACGATGCATAAGGTCCTGCCTCTGCGGAAGCTAAACCAGCACTGTCTTCACTGAGACCAAGATTTCATTTGACCAGTGGGGGAACCCTAAATGTGTTCTTAAAACAATGTGTTCATAGCATTTTGACAATTTGTTTTCATTGGTAAAATCCTCCCCTGTATGGGAGTAGCAAAGATTAAAACGATGGGGCAGTTTGTAGTGTGGACTAAAGCTTGAGAGTTTCAGTTTTCATTCCACAGAGTTAATTGGTTTAAAGCATCTTTGTATAGGGAATCAGTGACTGGGCAAGACTGTTAGGTTAAAAGTACATAAATAAATACATCAGAAATGAAAATTCATTAGTGCTTTCAATGGTAATCATAATCTACCAATATCTATTAATAAAAAAATGAAAAATAATATGGATGCTTCTGTTGATTTATTGATGGAATCATCAAATTTCTGATGATTTATTGATTCCTGTTCTTAATGGGAAGATTAAAGAATCTTCCTATTTATTATAGGAAGATTATTCGTTTCAGTAGGAATATTGAAAAGATAGGGTTAACCCCAGATTAATTGACTTTGAATGACTTTTAGTGAAATAGGGAAGACTGTTTGGATCAGGTTCAGCTGGAGTAGATTAACCGAGTTTCATTAAACCTGTTGCAGCTGAGATTTTAGCTTTCCAGCTTACACATCTGAGTAGCATCTTCTGAAGGTGAGAGGGAGCACATTTCTTCTTTCAAATATTACTTACAGTGGAGGGGATTATTTGGACAAAACTATAGCAACAGTTGACTGTGTTCGGAACTGAAAATGCCCAGAGTATTTTCTCCTTTACTGAGAACTAAGGTTAAGCCACAATGCAGAAGAATGGTTCTGAAAGAGAAGTACATCCCTTAGAAACATTGCACTTTAGTGACAGGACAACAGTAAGCAGGTGCCAAGTTTTTTCAGCACAGCTAACAATGTACATGTAGCTGGTTAAAGTAATCTGATAGCCATAGGAGAAAAGGAGAAAAAGTGTGTTCCGTGAGTATATAAATGAGTTCTTAGAAATAACAGCCATGTATTTAAAGTGAACAATTAAATAAGGAAAGAAGTGTATGTGGTGGCTGTTGCAGGATTTTGTTCATTGTCTCTTTGCAAAGACATTATATATAAAATACTGTGTTTTTACACAAGCTTATCATTACAACAGAGAAACAAAGGCAGGACTGCAACTGAAGAACCTATAAAGTGGTGCAATGTCCAGATTATTTATAATTCCTTTTTTCTGTACATGCAAGCAAGTGAGATTGTGTTTGATGTCTTTTTTGGTTTGACTCTTGCAGTTGTACAATGGTGTAGATATCTGTAAATGCTCTCTCTCTTACTGCAGCTATTTACTTTGGCTGATGGACATCCCTTACAGTTTAATTTCCTGAAAATGAAAGGAAAAATAATACAGGTTACATTAGCATGAAACCATTTTTTTTGAGTGATTCCTTTAGTTGGAATATCAGTAACAGTATTGTGTTCTGGTTAAAGACAACCAATGTGTACAACTATAATTTATTAGTGAAATAAACAGTGGTTTTATTACTATTTTTAAATGTAGTCTTATTAAAGCTCAGATTAAGCAATCATTTTCTCAAAACCAAAAATGTGCATTAAAGTGAGGAGAAAGTCCTGTATGTACCTACAGATAAATTCAGAAAAAATGGTAAATGGGGATTTAAGGTGAAAGAATTAAACATTAAGTGTAAGCAGAAGTATCCAGCTACACAGTGAAAGGACTTGAGCAGTATTTCATTCAAGGCTTATTTTCTGCTGTGTAATCCAGCTTTAGTTAGAGCGATAAGGTTGAAGTATTGACCCTAAACCGCTATCTCTGAATCTCTCCAGATAGATAGGTAATTTTCCACAGTAGTATCAGAAGATATAATGTAAAATAAGATGTTTCTGACTTAGGAGAACTGAACAGTTCCTCCTGAGACTCAGGAGAAGTGAACTGGTAATGCTGCTAGTGTAATTACTGGAATAGGATGGGGCCAAGCTGCCTTTCAAAACCACTTTCACAAATAGGAAAGCATGGTGGTGATATGGAGAAATGAGTCAGCTGTGGCTTAGCAGGCTGGACAGCAGGAGTGGTTTTTAGGTTTTACCCCACATGCCATCCACCCATTTTTATCATGCTCCATCATATGAGAGGACAGGACTATAGCGCCTCATAGCCCCTTGCCTGAGGCTTAGTTAAGTCACAGTGTGAAGCATGTTTTTTTGTAAAATTTTGCAGAAGAGATTTTAATACGTATGCATTTTATAAAAATTGCTGTGAAAATATGTAAAGGTTTTAATTTCACAACGGTTTAGAAGATTTGATTTGGTTAGCTCCGCCAAAGTCTGGAGAAAATGACCTGCGACTTCTGGGATGTGGGAGCAGGCCCCAAAACAGGAACACTGCAAATTGGAATGCACACAAATGCCACTCTAGTCTCCGCAGCCCCCTCACATGTGCTTGTATCGTTCCACTGATTACACGCAGAAAGGGTTTGAAGGTGTTCCACGTATTTATTGTACATAGCAGGCCATCGTGTGTTGCCTCGGAAGGCTCAGCAACAGCTATGTACCATACAGCAGCGTGAAGAAGAAGGAGCCTGACATAAAAGTGAAAAAGCATCAAAGAAAGGAGAGCGGGAGTGAGCTAAATATGTCTTAACTTTGCTGTGGACATGCATTCATTTTCTCTTGGCTTCCCCTCTAGAATAACCCACCTGATGTCAAGTAACTGGCGCATGGAATGGTTTACAGATGAATCTGCATCAGTGGCTCTTGTAGCCGTGTATCTGTCACACAGATGTTTCGGCTTGTATTTGCTTGCTAGCAGCCAGACCTGCCTTCCTTTTCTTGCTTGAGGAGTGGAGAGGGCTCGCCCACGTTTAAATAAGCGACAGAGGGGAGTGTACCTGAGCTGGATACACGTAGTTAGCTTCAGTGCCTTCTTGGTGAGCGTCATCCCCTGAGAAACAACTGGAAAAGATCTATGGGTTTGATCTGAGCAATTTTCCAAATGCACCGTAATAAAAGAAGATACTCTGCATTAGTCGCAGTAGTAAGGGTCCCCCAGCTTAGAGCATGCCACCTGCAGCATGCAGAATACGTGTGTTGTGATTTGCCAGTTACTACAGTAATGAAAAGGGATTTTTCTGTTTGTTTCTTTTCAGTAAGCCATTAAACTCCCATTACACCCAAAAAACCTGAAGTTTGCTGTGACCGAAGCCTGTAGACTTCCACTGTGGAATTTGTTTCTCCACCAGTGTGGGGCTTACGCATCAGCACACCAACTGGAACTGCACCAACAGATCTTTCAACTCTTCTTGTTGACTTTGTGGGTGTTCCTGAATCCAGCTGTAGCTTCTTGATCATAGTTTACATGACAACCCTGCCCTTCACTAGGGTGGCACTATTTCTGTAAGCATTAACCAGCAGAATGGAACTCGAATGTCCACGGTTCGTGACAAAATAGCTACAGTGAAGCCATCCAGTAACTCAGCATTCAGCACTAGCTAAAACCCATTTTGAAAGAGTTGATAGCTGAGGGGGAGAAGGCAGGTGGAAAGAGGGAAGTGTGTAAGAGTAATGATAAAAGGTGAGGGGTTTTCCCGTCTCGGTATATATGACCTTGGTGATACAAATCAGTATTTGCTTGAAATCAAGTTGGCTAGTTGAATAAATGGTAATTACTCACTTGACCCTGTAGATGCTTACTCACGCGTCTGATTTGTGTCTCTTTCAACAAAACAGAGATTTTCTTTTCAGTTTCGGGGTTTTTGGATGACATTTTGAGTACATTTGCTCCATCTTAAATAGTAGAACATAAACTATACTTGATTGCAGTTCTCAAGCATCTGGCCCCTCAGCAAAGCAGTTAATGTTGTAAGCTCCGTATTGTCTGGGTATCATCTGTCTTATATCATCTCTGCTGAAACAGAGATACCTGCAACATGCAAAACAAACGCTTTAGTCTTTCCAGGCATGGACTACATGCTTGTAATCTCTTTGTGCCACGGGAGAGGTGACTGATGCTAGCTCTTTGCCACAGCTCCTTTGTCAACTTCTAGTGCTTTCATGCTTTAATCGATAGAGAGGCTTGTGTGAATATTCCCTAATTTGCTTCTAAAAAAATATTCACCAGATTACTAATTTCTTGTATTTTAGCATTCCATTATTATTTTGTGTTGTGGAAGATGAACTGCATTTTACTTAAATAAATTTCTGCTTTTATGTTTGAAGAGTGTGAAGGAAGACTGGTTTCTTCTGATTACCAGCTGTAACAGTGCAACAGATGTGTAATGTTTTCAGTATTCTGCTTTATTTTACTTTCGTATTACTGTACAGCACTCCCTAAGTACATGGTATTTTCTACTGCAGAATAATAAGTGACCTTTTGCTTGGGAACTTTGTTTCTTTTTTCCCTGTATGTTAATATTTTAGCGACGCATATCTATCAGGATTTGTTGCGGAAGCTCTAATTTTGTTGGTGCAAATCTAGTAGTTCTTGGCATTTGGTGTCATTGAAAGAGTCAATAACTGTTCCCCTCCTTCTCTTTCCAGATGCTCTCTAAGTCCATTGAGCAGCTCAAGCAGCCTGGCAGTCACCTGGAGGAAGCTGAAGAAGAGCTTCATGGAGATCACTCGATGCAGGAAGAGCGAGCTCCCGCCAGCAGTGCCAGCGTTAGGGCTGAGAGCAGCAGTGCTGGTGTGGATGACAGAATAGGACAGCAGGTGGGGGCTGTGAAAGTCAAAGAGGAGCCACCCGACAGTGATGAGGATGTTCAAACCCAGCAAATGGAATCTGGGGAGCAAGCTGCTTTTATGCAACAGGTAATAGGCAAAGATATAGCTCCAGGATTTGTAATTAAGGTTATTATCTGAACGTCATGTGCATTTTCTAGGCTTTGATAAGTGGTTGTGTTTTGATTCACTGATCGAGCAAATCCTGATTTACTGTTCAAAGAATCTGAGAAAGGCAAAAGTGTTGTATGTACACTTGAAAACATAGTGAAGCTCATCCTTATGGCCACTAATTGAGAAAATACCTGTTGCGGTCAGTTATTCTACATAAATCTTTGCGTAGTAGCTAATAGACTTTGTATTAGCCCAGGATTACATTACATCGCTTAGTTCTAGTGAGAGAGAACTCGTATCACCTAGCTCGTTGAGATCAGTAATTGCTGGAATTAGTTTCCAGACCTGATTGATGAAACATTCTTTTTATCTGGTTTTGAATCCTCCGACTTTTGCTTTTGGCTGTCTGTATATACTGTATCATACTGTAGTCTTGAACACTGTTAAGGTTAGGGTATTTTTTCCCCAGTAGACAGGTACTGACTGCTACACCAGTGGACCCAGGCTGGTGTATAAAGTACAATTTAGAGAAGAACACAAGGTGGATGTAAAGAGGCAAGGCGAGGCACTGTTTGAAAGATCACATTGAGGGTTTTTTGCACTGCTTAGTTAATTTTTCATTCTGTCTTATTTGATAATACTGTCTGCAGAGACATCCTTAAGTGAAGCAGATGCAAGTACTCTTGAGAAGCAAAATGCAGCATTTGGTTCCAGTCAGTTACTAGGCTATTGCAGGAAAAGCACAGAACGGTTATCACTATCATCTGATACCCAATCACATGTTTATTTTGTTTAAATAAAGACTAATCACACAGTATCACGTAACCTTTACCGCTTGGTCTCATGGACAAATCCTGAAGTAACGACAGCATGTAAAACGCCAATTTGGCAAAAGGAAACTTCAGCTTGTCGGCGAGCGTTTCACCAAAGCTGAAAAGCACGGTGTGTGCGTACCGCCAGCCAGCCGGTGTCCCTTTCTGCTGCGGTAAGGCCAGGCAGAGCAAGGCTGGATGCAGTGGAAGGCCCTGTTTATTTAAGCCGATACTTTGTCAGGTCCCCGCTGTTCTCCTGCAGAAAAGTGATTTTGGGAGGGGGGACAGGAAATGCCTTATGGAAACAGGAAGCCCAAGTGATTCATGTGCTGAGGAATGCGGGGCGGGGGGAGCAGGGCAGCGCTCCCTCTGTTTTTAAAGGCGCTCTATGAATTGATTTATTGTCAAAGAAAATAACAAAGCGAGTAGGGAAATTGTTAAGGAAGCTTTCCAGTGAAACATTTCCTTCATATTCCCTTTTGATATGTTTACCTTGTTTTATAGGTTTACTTTTGTTAAGCTAGTTAAAGATTCATTGTATTAAGATCCCCTTTAATAAGGATAATCCCAAACTGACCTGGAATCCTTGTCAGGTTTTTTTTCTATTAAAAATATTTATATTTCTAAAGCTGAGGTATTTTAAGGTGCAGTATCCTATTTCAAAAGAGATAGCTGTTTTGCCAAATGTAGGAATTGTTCTAAAATATGTTATTAGCATGTGTTGTTTACATTATGCTCTAATAATACTGAATCTCTTATAAAATGTTGGAAGTTCTAAAGATACATTATCCTTTTTCCTAGAAGGTCTCCAGACAAATGACTAAACAGTAACTATAAAATGAAAGGCCTCCTGAAACACAGAGATCCTCATAGATAGGAAAGATTTATTAATTGAGAAAATACGGGTGATTTTTATGTGTGCTTCATATTTGAACAGAAATCTTTCTGCACTTTGGCTGAAAAAAATCACATACACGTTCAAAAAGTGAAGCATATAAAAATGATATTATATGGTTTTCCCATTCTGTATATTTTTAGTTTTCTTTGACACCTAACGTCAGCCTCATCAAAAAGGGATAGTGCATCTTTTAAAATACATTTTATTTGGGGAGAATCATGCAAATGAGAAGACTTTTGTACAATATCACTTCGAAGACATGTATTGACAAAGGACAAAAGATATTTTTATAATGTCATTCAGTGAGAAACCCCATTACATTTGTGGGCTTTAATTTCTGATTCTTTCAAATTTGGATAAAATTAAAATAGAGAAACTACCTGGAACCAGTGAAAAGGAAAACTGGGTTTAAAAAACCACACTTCTATTTGATAATTGTCTCTTACATTTTAAATCTACTGTATTTATTATAATTTACACCCTTAGAGGTGATCTCCTGTTTTGTGTTGTAAATATATTCTGTTTGTATGTTCCCTTTTTTTGCCTTCTGATATAAGTCTCTTCCTTTCTCAAATAAAGTTTTTTTTTTAAAAGATCCCCTTTCAGATATCTGACTTTGTGTAAAGTTGATAACTTAGTTGCGCTTTTGCTTTGTATAACCAAATATGTTTGCTACACATTGTTGAAACAATTCAAGCTTTCAGGAGCAAGGCTTTTATTCTGCGATTCTTACAATGGTTACACAAAGTCTTTTTTCCGTCTCTTGTTTTATCCTACATCAGCCATTATAAGCTTTAGTGATTGTGGAAATATTATTGATGCATGCTCCTTTTCCCATCACATCATCTGTCTTGAACATGTGATCATGTATTGTACCACATAGCAGAGGTAAAGGCAAATCCCAGTTTCTTGGCTCCTAATTATACAGAATTCAGATAATGAACTGAAATCCATTATATTTATAATTTCTGCCTAGAACCCAAAAGCTTGTTGATCTGAACCTGAGCTTATACTAACTGACCTCTCTGATACTCCTCAAGACCTTTGCAAAGCTAGAGTTCACCTGTAAATGTGTTGTGGGGGGAGGGAATCTGCAGGCTTTAAAGCCATTGTATGAGACAGTGAAGTCCTACGAAGATATTAAACGTTTTAGTGCTTTGTGACATTTCCTGAACTTTGCTTCAGGCCTACCAAGAGAAATAGTTTGTACTACAGACCTATCTTTGCTGCTGAAGTACATGACAAAGTTCAGAAAATTGTTGCATTCTAACTCTTTTAATTGTTCATTTAAATTGCAAAGGCTCTTAACTCTGATTTTGGTATAATTTTAATTAAAATAAAATGCTTTCAACAACATAAGTATGTAAGAGTAAATATTTCCATAAGCCAAATTCAATTATTTTTACTGATGCAAAAGCGAAGTAGTAGTTCATCAATAAGACACCCACAAAAAATAGATAAAATGTCAAGGTTTAGCTTAGGAAAGCTTAAATCTAGCATTAATACTATAACAGTAGTAGTGCTTGTCTTACTGTTCATTATATATTTAGAATCTTGTGTCTCTAAGTAAATCATGCTTTCAGCAGGGATTTTAGTGAGATGCCTTTTGTTTAAATACTCGTGTTGGACTTAGAAGAGCAGCCTCAAATGTTTTCACTTTACAACATTCCCGTTCTGGAGGCTACACCTGGATTTTTTTTCTAAACTGTTTACCATGCATCAAAGAACCCATAATGAAAAAAATAATCATAATTTAATACAATTCACAAGCCTTATCTTTCTCCAAGAATTATGTGCATCTTTTTTTTTTCTACATAGATGCTTATTCTGTCCTGCTGTCCAAAAAATAAAGCCACTATAGCTACCAATTTAGTAGTAATTAGATTAAGCGAGGAGAAAATTCTTCATAATATTTATATACTCAAGACAGACCCACATTACTGGAATGCAGATATTGTAACGTTAGTCTTATTTTCATCTTCTGGCATTAACAAAACAGGATTAAAACCCAACTGCCTGAGCAGAGCAGGAGCACTCCAGACACTGCCATCATCACCATCCATTCTATCCAGCAATTCATTCATGCACTATCTTCATTCCATCTTCATTATCATCAGGATTGCTAAGACTTACTCCATGTTACTCAAGACAACTGTACCCTGTTTTTATCTTCACTGGCATTCTGAGGTAAAACTCTATAAACGTCAGTCCCAACACCAATCTAAAAATTACTTGCTTCTCCCCCTTATGAGCACTTCACAATTTGCAGCCAAAATTAGCTAAGCCGAGTTAATTTCCTTATTGTATTCTGTCCCCCTAGCAGCATGTCCTACTTATCCACTTAAGGGATGTTTGTTTGCTTTTCATTTATTTGTTTAGTTTCTGATTTCCTTATGCAGTTCCCATCAGCTGGGTGGTAGCAGGGCTTCCGTACCTCATTTCTCAGTGGAAGAACATAGCTTAGAACACCATATGCTGAATTGCTGGTCAGACAAAGAGAAGAGCATCCCAGATAAAATGGTCTTCTCTTCACTAGGGTAATAATCCCAGTGATTTTTGTGGAATGTCACCACTCTATTTGGTAGACACTGTACTTTGCATTTGGTAGACTTTGTGCTTTGCATTTGTTTTCTTCTCATTTAGAATTAGATTAAAGGCAAAAAGTACAATTAACTCAAACTGCACAGTGAGTGGGAAGGCTGGTTTCTCTGCCATACTCACACACGCCCACAGACAGTACTGGGAAGGAGCAGCCTTTAGGCATGTCCTGGTTGCTGGTCCCCCTTTGCTGAGCTCATGTCACACTCTTGCTTATTTTAATTCTGGCCCCATAACTCATCTAGCCCATCCAGGAGAACTTCCCCAGCTACCCGTGGGCAGAGACAGCTATTGGAGACCCCCAAGGGTTACTCCATCAGCAGCTGAAAGTTAAAAGGTTACTAGCTTAGAAACTTGAAATCAGTCGTAGCACGGTACAACATACTTGGTCTCGAGAATTTCTTTGAAGTGCAGGAGAAATGGAAATGTGAGTTTTGAACAATGGCAAACTTCCAAATAAACCTTCCACCTCCTCTCTTCCCTCCCTCAAAATGATGTTGTAACTGCTGTCTAACATATACTAGCTCAATCCACCTTTTTTAGGCTACCTTAGTCATCTCCTTTAACTCCTTAAGCCAGTAAGAGGGGCACTAACCTTGTACTCTTCTGCCCTTCCTCTCGTCTGGACCGCACAGACCCAGTACAACCCCTACATAACACAAGCTGGCACTCTGAGTTCTGGCGTCAAACTTAAGCGATAAACTGTCTGGATGGAGGGGGCAGGGGTGGGTGGGTAGTTGGATTAGTTTTGTGAACATTTATTGATCTGTATGAGGAGAAGCCCTCATACAGAAGCGCACAGGGACAGGTGGCTAAGGTCCTGTCCATCTCTATCAAGTTTTTAACCGTGGTCTTTAAAAATGTAGGGTTTTATCAAATGCTACAGAAGAATAATTCTCTTTTCTTATGCCACTTGTGAAAGTGCAGAGTAATGAGAATGTTCACAAGTAATTTTTCTTTCCCAGTTGGATTTGAAAGTGATCCATTTTTTTTCCAGAGTATCAAATCTACTTCTTAATAATGGCCATGGAGATTATTATTTTTGTTTGTCTGTCCTATTGTAAGCTTGCAGTAACAGAAGGTGTAGGACTTGTTTTGTCACAAAATTAAATCAAGAACTGAATTGTCTGACCAACCATATGCTGTTACAAAATAGCAAAATTACTTTGTTCCACTGACACCTGCACAGAATAATGTTTAGAGAGCTTTTCTTTTTTGAGCCAAATATTTATGTTTTTCCTCCTTCATATACTTAGGATACAGCACCGCAGTATTTCTGTTACTGCTCCCTTTTGTTAGCGAAAACAGCATGTAAGGAGACTTCTGGGGCAGCACTAGGCAAAATAACTTAATCAGGGGTACCTAGCTAGCGTGAATTGACAGACTAAGTCCAGATCCTGGTAATTATCACTTCCCATTTTGACAGTCAGGTGATATTACTCTCATACCATTGGGCAATTTATCATTTCCTGTATCAGACAGCACGGGGTTTTATTATTATTGTCATTGAAGAGGATTATGTGTTCTTGGAAAGCTGCTTCTTTAAAGGCTTCATTTTTGGAAGGATTCCGCTTTGACCTCTGAGTGTCTCTCTCTCTGTCAGGCACACGTATGCGCACACACACCAGTTTTCATTTTCCTCCTTCCTTTTATATATGAGACTGAATAAATGCACAGTGCAGTATACTGCTGGCTAAATCTTCATAAAGCCCTGTTGTTTAATGCCCTGGAAGAGCAGCTCAGGCTGAATGCCTTTGAGACATAGGTGCTCTAATGCAGAAAGCAGTGCATAATCTGTCTCCGCTCGCGTTCTGCCCTGTGACCTTTGGGTCCCCAGGAGACCAAGGAGGTCTTTCTGTTCATACTGCCCGTATTTCCCCAACAAAGGGTCTTGTGAATATTACAGCTATGAGACTGCAGCCACGCAGCGATGGCAAGACCTTAAGAAGGCTTTGCTCAGGTTCTCTGTGAAGCAGCTAGTGAAGTATGGAGGATGCAGTCTCCAGCCTTTTCTAGTCTTTTCCTTTTGCTCCCATTAAGAGCACCATGGTAGTTTCTAGGTGGCAGCTTGCAGATTTTTAAAGTGGATCTCTGCTATTGAATGGCCCAGCTGTTTCTAAGGCTTGCGCTCTCAGATCTTCCCCTACGAAAAATAAAAGTTGAAGAGGGCATGGCTCCATCACTGACTGCACACAGGGACAGGTGACAATCCGTTTTCCCTCATTTCTCACCTGTTTTGATCATTCTGACACCTTACCTTAGGCCATCAGACGCTCCAAAGCCCAACAGCACATCCCTTGGCAACTTCCTTTTTTTTAATAGAATTTTCTGTTCTTGCCATTTACCTACCTTTGTACATGTCTTCTATGCAGAAACTAATAGGAAACTGTGACAGATTTTCGTTTTCTGAAGCTACTGACTTTGTACATTGAGCTTCAAAGCTTCTCTGTTAGTGTTTCTGACAGAAACATAAAATGGCACCACTGAATACAGGGTGCCATCACCACAGGCTCAGCCCAGGGACACCTCACTTGAATTTCAGCAGGTAATTAGGCCTCACTAAGGATGCGAAATATTTCAGTTAAAATACACGCAGCATTACCCTTTGAGATACGTGCGTGAGTTTTTCCATAAGAGCCTCCCATCCCGTCTCGGGCAAGCTCTGAGAACACAAACACAGGCAGCACAGGACCAGCAAGAAAAAAGGGGACAGGAGCAAAATTCATTCCTGCAGCATGAGATTGCGACTGAGCATGGGGCCTGTTAGTTACCCATGTTGATGAATAATGCACTAACCAAGCAAGCTGCTCCTTTTCCTAAGTCCTTTCTGAGAAGCTGGGTTTCAGTCGACTGTTTTCAAGTTAGGTAGTATTATATGTCGCTATTACAGTAGCTTGGACCCTCCTGTAAAAGAAATAATCCTTTCTTTCACCTCTCTGGTCCTTTCCCTCTGGCTTTTAATGAAAGAAAAAGACTCAAAGCACTCACTCAGTTTCATTTTCAATTGCTGCTTTCATGCAAGAATCTGTAATTTGGTAAGAAGCTACATCAGGGATGAGCTGACTGGGGGGTGTTTTGCAATTAGCATGCTGAAGCCCATGCTTGTTCCCAGCTACATCAGGGTCGAGCTCTGTGAGAGATCCAATAGCTGCACTCTCGAGCCTTGCCCTGTTTTGTTGACCAGCGGTTCCGACAGCCATGGACCATCAAGATGCTTTCAGGCTGTGAAACTGGTCGGCATGAAGCCCCTTGAGACAAAGAGCCAGTGGGTTCAGGCTGGTGGGACGCCATACCCACAGGAGCACAGCGCTTGTGAAGCTGCTGTCGTAAGGGTGGGCTGCAGGTGGTCACCACAGAGAGATGATTTTGTGACAGTTTCCTTCATGGATTTGGTTTTCAGTACTCAGTCCTGGAGGCCATGACTAAGTGGATCATTTAAGCCTGAAAGGATACTGTGAACTTCGCTGGTCAGTCAATCAGAAAGAAGCCAGCGTTTGGTTCTCTTTCTTACTGTCAGGGCCACCTGCACATTTAGCATCACTGCAGAAGGTTGAATATTAACTTACAGGTACTGAAAGCAGGTTAGGTGCATTAGAGAAGAAACATTTTTGGAAGCTTTCTATTTCTTCTTACCAGAGTGAACTCTGCTGTGTCTACCTGCTCTTCTGCGTGATTACTTCAGCTACTAATTAAGAAAATCACAAGACAGGGCACTTAATGTCTGATGCATAGCAAGTTATTATTCATGTAGTGCTGGTAGTTTCTATTTTTCCTTTCTCCTTCTCCAATATGGATAATAAGGATTGAAAAGAAAAATAAAAGGCTTCAGGTGAGGACTTTAGGAATGGAAGAGAATTTGACAAGTCAGGAGGGACACAATCCCACTGAGGTTATTTGCATTCAGCCTGCAGAATCCTGTCAACGCAACAGTAATTTATGTCAAGACGGACCAACGTATACATATTTTGCTTTTCTGTGTCACAAAGTTCATTCGTTGAGCTAAGAACTTGGGCCTCACAAAACAAGGAGATTCAAGCCATGCAGCTGACTAGGCAGCCAAGATACTCTGTGCAAAATAAGAAGCTGGGAAATACTCTCAATACCTTGACCACTGCCAAAAACCAGCCCCACTCAGCTCTTGCCTTCTCCACACATCACCACTGCAGTGCTGTTGCATCAGCAGTGAAGAACTCCTGGTCACAACTGCTGCTGTACTTGATCCCTGTGTTGATAAATGCTGTGCTGGAGGAGGTCCTCAGGGCTTATAGCAGGTCTTTGGAACGAGGAATAGGGACCAGACAGGAAAAACAAAACTGTCCAATTCCTTTGGTCTGAGTAATTCACGGGCATCACCAAGGGAAAAATAGAACTACTTTCTTCATCAGTAGCAGAAGCCACTGGAATGAATGTAACCTGCTTTCATGGGTCCAAGTACATGACAGCATTATAAGAACAAAGAAACCCTAGCAAGTTCTCTCTACAGGCTGAATCTCCCGTGTGCCACTGCGGCAGCTGTGGTGGTACACAGGCTCCTTACAGCATATAGCTTCTGTCCCTAGAACAGGTAATGCTGGAGAAGCACCAGGTGAGAAGCAGAGCTGCTTTCCAAGAACATATTTCGCAAAGGCAGAAGCACAGTTAAGCCCAAAGCTACCACAGTGGTTCTCCCCTTCAGCAAATAACTCCTCACCAGAAGCTTCCCCAGCCCCTTCTCCCTCCTGTGGCCATCCTGCAGGTGTACCAGCCCCTCTGCCAAGCTCTCCAGATTTGCCCCATTTCTGATGATCAGAAGGCATAGAGATCCTCTTGTGAAGGGCCACGGGCCTTTAAGTTTTGGCCGCTTCACACACATGCTTGGCCACCCCATGGCCGGGTTGGCTCCTGGCAGGGAAAGGACAGTGGCTGGAGGTCAAGGCCAGATGGGGAGCAGGGGGAGTGGAGTCCTCCTCATTCCAGCACTGCTGTGGGATGTACTGGTGAGGGGAGACTGAGGAGGTGAAGCAGCAGCCATGAAACATCTTACAGGACACCTTGTAGCTAGGTTTAAGAGCCCTCCTTGGCTTGGAGAGCAGCTCCGTCCCCTCCTGAGGAGGACAACATTACTTCAGCCAGAGGCTCTAGGTTGCTCCTGCTGCAAAGAACCTTCTCTGTCATCTTTGTTCTCAGAAGACAAGGTGGTAAGGAAGGATTAACTGCTTTAGCCTTTTAAGTGATTGTTTTAACCCACTGTATGGAAAGTTCAGGCTAAACAATTTCAATTGAAATTCACTGATCCTGTCACAGAATAGAAGAGTTCAGACAGTTAAATTTAAAAAAAAAAACCCCAAACCACTCTGCCAGCTACTACCAACACGAGTCTTTGGTTTTCACTTTCCTGTGATTGTTGTCTTCTTTAATTATTTCAGATTCACTGTTAAACACAAGCTTTCCTGATCAAATATTGGAGATTATTTAGTAAAGAAAGCATTCAAAGGAGTAGAAGAAAAAAAGTCCCAAATCCCAATTCTCCATACTGACTAAATCTTGAATCTCATTTCAATAACTTGAGAAATATTGTAACTGCTAAAGATTGAGCCAAGAGTATCAGCGTTCTATCATCCTCGTTACAGTTCTTTTTAAAGATAAATTAATGTTTATTCCTCCAGCTGGAAGCTTGTACTTTGATTTCACTGAATTGAATCAATTATTAAACTTAATACCGTAGTTCTATGCAGACCTGAAATCAGAAGCACTGAAGTTTCTGTTCTTTCTTATCTGACCATTGTGTGTCAAGCAGACAGATAAAGCGAAGACGGAATATATAAAATGCTTATGAAATTATCCAGTATGTATTTCACCAGAAAACTGAGAGATAATTCTTTTTTTTTACTTAGCTTTCATACCCAGGCTTTCATGTGCTGTGATGGTTTTCCCTAAATTCTTAGTTCTCTGCATTTTAAGAGCATTTTGCAGTCTTCAGGGTTTATCATTTATAGGGAATGTAACCGTACATCATCTCCTAAAGATTTCAGGGACTGGACATTTAAATCAGTGACTTCACTGATTAATATCTCCTTCCAAACTGATTTGCAGCCTTTTCCCTGTTGTGCAAAACCATAACAAAACCAGAAATACCAGTGATTTAATTTGGCATCATCGACCACTGAAAGAGGAGCCAGAAAAAGATTAGCAAGTGTTCTAGTTGATCTTTATATAGCGCAGTGACAAGTAAATTCAAGGATGATAGATGATCCCACTGACCAGCAATTCTTCTGACTGTACTATGGCATGGATAAACATGATGTCTTTTATAACAACTGGCCCTGAAAACATAGAAATTTCAGTTCATACTGCTGTGGAAAACAGAACCGAAACAAAAAAATCATTTTAAATACATGCTTGGAGGGCCTGACTGTTGCAGAAGACTGACAAATATGTTAGAATCTCAGTTTGTAAGACACCCAAGATGTTTCTCTTAGCTTTACTGGGAGGATTTTACACACACACACACACACACCCCCCCTCTGAATCACAGCGTCAGCACTACCCTCCAGTGTAAACCCAGTAATGCTTCCTGAATGTTCACATGCTCAAGGCATTTTGAGCTGCACCTTGAATAATACATAAATAAATAAGGAATGAACTTGTTTGGCATTTCAGGCCAATGAGCAAAGCCAGGGAGTGTGGTGAGTACGCTACTACATTCCCTTTAACTTTATTTTTGTGGGCATCATGCATTTTTAAAACAGTTATACATTTCCCTGAACCAATGTAATATAAAAGATTTACTGTTACAGTTTGTGTGTGGCCAGGCAATGGCATATGGAAAACATGTTTCCTGCTATTTAATTTAATTACTCTAATCACGTGCCAGCCCCGGGCATGTCATTCTGGACCTCTGAGGCTCTTTGTCTGTCAAAGAGATGGACAATATCTTGGCTTTGTTTAGTTGCTCTGCAGGCTGCAGATAAAACCACTGAAATACTGACTGTTTGTTTAACCAAAACTTTGTATTTTAACCATTTGGCTTTGATTTTTTGTTTTACAAGAAAAGATGACATTTTGGCCTTGGTGAGCTGAAAAGGAAATATTAGGGATATGAAGAAGAACTGTCACTTTTGGGGCTTAATAGATGAAAAAGAATCCTCTAGCCTTCTGGTCAGAAATCAGCTTTGTTAGCAGAAACTTAAGACATGTATCGCTGTTATTTTAGAGTTGCCTGTTAGCAAGGTCAGCGGGAAAAGTCTTGTTTATAACTGCTCCTTCTAACATGGTTAGCCCTTCTTTCAGCAGTTTCAGTAGATTTTTGTTTCTTTCATTGTAATAGATGAAACTGTGATGGGTGAATACTCATACAACAAATACTCATGCCAATAATGTTGCATCCAGGTGTAAATTAGCTTCTATCTGAAAATATCTGTAGAGTGTTAACGTAAGAAATATCTGCAAATTACAGCTTTAAGACTTTTGACAAGAATTTAAGAGCTGATACACAGATTACAGTACTCCATTCATATTATAAATCCCAAATCTACAGAGAAATTAATCACACACTTAGCTTTAAGTATGTGCTTAACACCACCACTTCCTTCACTTGTAAGCAAGTGCTCAAACCCATTTTTGCCCTGCATCCAGAAGTGATACTGAAGAGTACTTTAGGCTGTGTGAGGATAGGATTTCTAACAATCCTGTTGTCAGAAGAGGAAAGAATAAGAACCCGCTTTTAATCATTTTAGTTCCATATTATAAGAAGTTGCTACATGTAGAAAGACTTGTCTATTATAACATTTTTGGAAAAAGAAGTAATGTCAGTTACTTTAAGTTTCAACAGTAAATTAATCTACCTCTTCATATGGTACTGTGCCAGCATCCTGCCACAGTAGTTTTCAAACTGTGTTGTGTGGAAGAGGGTGGGCAGGTGGTCTATGAACATGCTCTCAGGAAGTCTGCATCATCAGCGGGAAAGACTGGATGGGACAGGATACAAAGAAGGACAGCGTCCATCTGAGCGGACTTTACCTATTTCTGACATTTCAGTGCGTGGTTCTCCAACTGTCTTTGCTTCCCCTCTGTTTTCTAGCTGAATCAATGAGATAAAAATTATGTGCTGTGTTTCTTATGTTGCTGTACTGTGCAACTTGTAGGAAGTAATTTTTTTGTTACTATGTACTGAATTGCAGCTCCTGTCCCATTTAGCTTTGAGCCAACCACTAGATGACACTACTTCCCACTTACTTGACAGGTGTGGGCATATGCTCCCATCTCCCCATATACCAGTTCGCTTCTTTACGTGCTTCTCAACCAGAGAACTTTAAAAAGTACGTTACAGAGGAATTGCTTTCACCGCTATACATTTTGATGAATTTTGTCTGAACACACGTAGGTATTTAGGTGTGTGCATGAAGCTGTACACAAGCATTACAAGCAGCACACGTGTGTCTTTGCCTGATTTATAGAAAACTCACTATGTGAGTCTTTAGGGTGTTGTAACTTAGCAAGTGTTGATGACAGCTCTACTTAAAAGAAACCAGAGGAACTCCAAGAAAAATTTAATAGGCTGGAGTTTGTGGAGAACATTCCTCTTGTCCCCTACATATCCATACCCCACCCCCCAAAAAAGGGATGCTTCTGTAAAAAAGGGATGACTTCTGTAGCGTAATTTTGGATGGACTGGGCATGGAGAAAAATAGCATGCTGAGGAGTTGGGCAAGAGCAGGCTACCCTAACCAAGGCAAAAAACGACAAACTGAGGAGAAGGAGAAAGACACAGACAGGCTGTCATGCATATCCATAAGGCAGCTGCTGCCGCTGCTGTGGTTTTTAAATTAGGATGAATGGACTTTCCAGAAGGACGTGTGGAAAGAATCCCGTATTTCTAAAGCCTGATTTTCAGAAATCCAGAAGCTCCAGATTACTTGAATAACAGCCCCTCCAAAGTTACATTTATGCTACTAAATTGCATGCACAAGGGCACAGGGTATGAAGGTGGAGTAATAGCACCTTAGATACACTTTTATTTTTGCCTGTGTCAACAAGCATCTTCCTTTGTTCAGCTTCTTCTCAATGATTTATAACACGTTTGCTCTATGTGTGCTATAACTGTAATACATGCGTAGTGTGATACACTTCATTTAGCGAGTATTTTAAATGGCCATACTGAAACAGGTCTTTAAAAATCTGCCCGTCATCTACAAACAGGACAATGTACTACCCATAGTCAAAGCAAAAGTGGGAATTACTTTTTGGTTTAGTAATCTAAATGTGAAATATTTAAAATCATCTTCATTTTGCACCTACTTTAATCCTGATCCCCCGCGACTGTGGCAACGTGGGTACATCCCTATCCTCTATCCCATTAGCCAAGTAATTCCGTACTCCTGTTGAAGGGAACCTGCAAGCAGGGGAACTGAGCCTCCTTGCCTTGAAAGGATGCTCTGCTCTGTTTTCATTTCTCATTCTATTAGCATTATTTTTTCTGTTTTAATGCAAAGAGCTGCTACTAAAGTTTTGTAAAGCTTTACAGTCATGTCATATGAAGCCCATGTAGCGTCTACTTAGCACTAGACTCGCAAGCAAGGTATTTCTGCCAATAAGCTATTTTTGTTATATCAAGTTTGTCATAAGAAATACAAGCTCAATTGCTGATTTGTAGGCCTTTAAGAAGTTTGTTCTGTAGGACTGTAAGAAGTTACATTGCCTTAATAGTGTCAGTTTTGCTGTATCTGTGCAGCAATTCAGTTAACGTTTCCTGTAGTTCTACTGAATGTTTGGAAATTGTATTTACAGATAAAACCTATAACATTCACAACTAAATTCTTCCAGCTTACAACATTTTAAGTCCATAGTTCCTCTAAAAGAGCAATGAAACACCATAGACTCAACACTGTATTTACAAAATTATGTTTTTAAGTCATTTGTCAACAAAAAGAGATATGCTTATCTGTTTGCAACCAACAGTTTAACTAGATCCATGTAAGAATTGAGATTTTCTCAGCAGTTTAAGGGTGTCCAAGTCCCCAGGAACACCAGTGGCTGCAATCAAGGCTACCTAAATTGCAACCATAAACGATGTAATCAAAAGGAAAGATACAGTTTTATCCCATGTACGTGTTATTTGGACAGGTTAATTTATTGGGGATTATGGATCTGAGGAGAAAATACATCTAATTTTAAACATAAGAGAAAGGCTGAGAAATAAAATGTTAGAGGTTTTGCTTGTTTATTAAAATGCTGTCTTGTAGTTAATCCAAACAAGTGTAATTACTTTCTCAGACTTTGATTTACCCTGCAAAACTTGTGCTCTTGTATTTCATTTAGTCAGGACATTTATGCAAATTGCCTGTTTTTCACCAATTTCCTACAGTTTCTTAAACTTGTCAGTGAACATGCCTGAGCCTCCCTCCGAAGACTGCTTAGGAAGGGGAAAAAGCTCTCCACCCTATTTGTGGCTAAGCACGAGCTCCAGGAAGGTTAGCTGGAGTATAGCAAAAGCCGGCACGACAAGAAAGCAGCTTATCTTCAGACCTGAATCTGGAACTTGCAGTAAAAATACCCTCTTGATGCATCCACTACCCATGCAGGGACAAGTTCCCTGCTCAGTATGATTGTAAAAGCACAGTGTGAGCTTTTGCATTGCTTTTGAAGGGAGATAACAAAACAAACAAAAAGTTTTAAATCACTTTTGTTCTCTCCTCACAAAAAAGACTTTAAGATATAGAGACCCAAGAAATGCTGTCCTTTGGAGCAAGCCTCTTCCCTTTCTCGGGGCAGGGAGCCTTAGGAAAGCAGCTTGGTTATACCTGCTATGCCTGTGGAAAAGAAATCAAGGCTTAATGATGTTTCACTCTTGCCCTGTAGCGAAGGACTTCTTGTTAGCTGGATCTTAGGTGGCAGCAGGAAAAATAATATCTTTCCCCAAGTAAGTTGAAAGGCAGCAAAACTGCCTCAAAGTACAAAGTGTGCAAGCAGTAAAATGGATATGAACCAAACTCGGAAAGTGGAAAGGAACCTGTGCAGCTTTGCACAGCCCTGGAAGCGAAGTATTTATAAGCAAATGCTTCAAAGTCCTTTCTCACTCCTGTGCATTACTGAGGCAGTAGGAGCAAGCACTGGGAGCAATTCAAACGGTGACTGGGGTACAAACAGCCAAATACAGCCTCCGGTGTGAAGCTGCCTTCACGTCTGCTGGAGACACGTGTGCCTTTTGACAACTGCTGTGAAAGCTCTGCCCGTATAACCCAAAGTCACTGCATTTGGATCATCATTTTAACCGCCTTGGTGAAACTTAGCTTCTCTACTAAACCAGGATTTGGATTAGAATAACCTACCGTGTTACGAACTGTATCAAACTCTCAATCCCAGTGCACAACATGGAGCAATGCAGTTCAAACCGTATTTTAAACTGAGCAGATACCAGTGGAGTAGAAGAAAGTTTTCAATAAGGAGGAAAAAAAAAGTATCCTTGCAAGCGTAGCTCTTCAGGAAGTTGATAGTGAGGAGTCGCTAGGAGGATTCACTATCATCAAGAATTCCTTTTAAGCTAATCTGAAGACACAACCGTTCAAGGTTAAACGAAGTCCTATGACAATTCAGTGAGATTTTTATCTCAATAGAAAAGAATTTGGTCTGGTATTTTCAAATCCACCTTTTGCCTAAGGCAGCAGTGGTGAGGTCCTTCCTGATGTAGAATCATATGCAGTGATGCTTCCTGCGACGATAACACACGTATCTTAGCTCTCAAGGAACGTAAGCGACCTCACAGGTGAAGAAAGAAACGCATCCAGAAACAACCACAAACCAACACCAATAAACAAACAGAAAAGGCAAGAGACACAACAGAAAAAAGCATCAGCAGATACAAAAAAGAAACAGCTTCAAGCTTGCTAGAGGCAATCTCTTGAATTTTGAAAAATATTTAGTTTAGAAAACTATCTGTGTGAAATGTGTTACACCTACAGCACAATCCCTTTCTAGCAGTTGATCATTTTACTAAGATCATTGTAATAGTTAGTTTTACACGCCTGAGGTAGAGAGTGGTGTCCAAGGCAAAAGATTTATAGTTTGCTCCGGGTATAATGGTGTGAGAGGAACTGCCTGCCAAAAGGGACTGTGATTTGAAGAGGGCGCCTTTGGTTTGGTAGGTGGTGTATTTGTTCTGTGGCTGGAGTTCACTAGAAGAAGTTGTTTGATGCACTGGCCAACGATAACTATCTTGGGAGAGGGAGAAACCCAAATCCTCCAAGTTTCAAGGAGAGAGGAGAATGAAATACTTGGGTATGTGGAAAAAAAAGGATGACAAACTCCATGGCAACATGAAGTAGATCAATTCATGGGGCACTTTGTGGTTTATCACTGAAAAAAAAAAAAAAAAAAGATTTATTGACCCCCCAACCATGGTAGTTTTTAGTATTAAATAGACCTCTTTTGAAGACTAAGCTGCTTGAGAAGAGGAGACAGTAGTTTTGGAACAGAGCCCTCAGCCTTAGAAATAACACTGCTGGTTTGGCTCTGCTTCCAATGTTGTTGCCTGGTTTTAAAGCTTTTCAGCAGGACTTCACTCCAGTCCGGTGACCAGCGTGAATCACTGTGGAGTAGATTAACACAGTGTTTTCCCAAGTGTCTAATCTCGTTTTAGGATCAGAATACAAACAGCAGCAAAGCATCCTTAAGGCCCAAGGAGTCCTAGGAGCAAGCCTCCATGTCGGCATTTGCGTTACCTCGAGCTCCACAACATTGCTTGGGCTCTCCAGAATTCTTTGAAAGTTCCAACATTTCTGCTCTGACCTAAAACTTTGCCTTTGCACGCTGAGTGCGGCTCTTGGCTTGCCTGCGCGAATGGTGTTATATGTATAACATCTTATCCTCTATATCCCGCCTGCTGAGTGGATTCTTCCTTTCAAGCTCGCTTTTTATTGCTGGAGGGAGAATATTCCTTCTCTTTTGCTTGATGTTGTTTCTGCTGGTTTAACACTCCTGAAATCAGGGAAGAGCTTTGCACTTTTGAACTGGCTTCAGTTCTTCCAAGAGGCAATGGCTGAGAGACACGGATTGAAAGTTTCCTAAGCTGTTCACATACCTCTACAAGGAGACCAGGCTAGTCGCATGCAGATTAAAAACTATTTTCAAGTTGTTAACCAGAAAATTCCTCTATTGTTGCTGGATTTGGCATTTTGACATCAAGGGATTGATCAATATAATCAAGAAAATACATGTATCTGTGACCCATGTATGAGGATTAGAAGATATAAAAATAATTAGGAAGTGTAGCAATAAGCAATTCCAAGTCACTGATGCCAAAGGGGATCTACACAAGGAGGGACAACAGTAAAAGATGTGGCAGAGAACCATCCAGCATGCGTAAAAGAGAAGAAGGACAGGTTAGGCATTAGGCATGCTTCAGCCCAGCTCAGGCTATTGGCCAGTACAACATATAAAAACTTCCATGAGGTAATTTTAAGTAAAACCACTGAAGTGCTTAGGCACCTATTTTGAAGGTGCCGACTTGCCTGTAAGTATGTGGGTGATTTCCTCAAAGGTCCATGCAAGCGTGTTCTCTGTTATCTAATGAAAGCATTGATGTATTTGCTTATGTATGCAACACCAACAACGAGCTCATGTGTGAGAGGAGCCTAACTAATCTAACTAATGGTGGAGTCAGCAGACCCATAGACAGCCTGCCTCAGGAGGTAGGAGAGGTCTCACAATCTCAAAGTCACTTTATAGACTCTGAGGATTATTACATACTTCTCTATGTATTAAAGGATGATAGGTTTGTTTGAAGAAAAAAAAAAAGCAACAACACCAAAATTTGTATGTAAAATCCCTAGCTTTACATGATAAATCTTGAAGTGAGGGTTCCTTAAAAACATATTTTATAAAAAATTACTAACAATATTTTGAATATATTACAAATTAAAATGAGCACACATTTTCGCATGTCACTCCACTGCCTTTTCTCGTGTTACAGTTAGGTCAGAATGAAAAAAAAATAATACAGGGACTGTAGTAAGAACCATAATATAAAATTATATGTTGATTTTTCCATGGTCTATTAATATCTTGTTACTGTGAGACTGTACTGCTTGGTGGTTTCTGGCTTAGTGGTGTTTGGCTTGTAGGTAAAGGAAAAAAGAAAAAATAGAACAAGACCACCTCTGACATGAATACTGACCTCCAACTGCTATTTTATGTAACTTATTTTTGGTTATTTCCACATTTTTACCTTTAATAGAAATTAAATAGCATTATATCTTCTTAACCTGTGTACGCCTTTGTGCATGCGCAAAAAATATGTGCGGAAATACTTTTATCTTGCTTACAAGTTTCACCAGTATCAAGATCAAGACCGTCTCAACTGCTGAATTCTGGATGGAATTCCAAGGGACATTCCACTGGGTAATAGAGTAGAAGATGTAAAATTGCCAGTAAGGGGGAGAGAAGAATTTTCTCCTGGAGTCACAGGAGAGGGTGGGAAAAGCAGTGTAAGAGTGGTGCCTAATGTGTTCTCCCAGGGCAATGCCTTTTAGACACTCCTAAACACACCAGGTTGCAATCCAACCCGCTTTCCTTCTCCTCCTCTTTCAACAATAATTGTATTCCTAAATATCTAACAACAAAATGTTGAAGAAGTTCCGTTTTTATCTCTAAGACAAACTCGAATTTCCCTTTGCCTGTGAAATGATTCAGATTCTGAAAACGTTACCACGTAGCTTGTAAAGGTTGGTGGTATTTAGTTATTGACATAAAAGCCTCAGTGAGGGACTGTGTTTGCAGGGGGCTGCTAATGGAATACAGAACCTTTCGCCTTTGGGTCACTGGATCAAATCTGTCTCTTGTGGATAGAGACCAGAGTTTGCTACAATTTAACTTTTCAGTGCCCTATATAAATTAAATATGTAGAAATTAGAGATGGAAAAGACCTGTTACAGCTTGCAACCTATCCCCCTGCCAGTGCAGAATTGTTCTCTCTAGCGTATTTCCCGGTTACAGATTTTCCAGCCCCTAGTAGGTCCTTGTCCACCCTGCAGAGCAAAGCAGCTGGTATTAATTGATACCCGAGTTTACCCGGGTCCTTGTGAACTCCCCACGCTGGCACCAGAGCTGTGGGAGGGATTCAGCAGACACCTCTGTGCTGCCTGCCTCTGCAGGGGGCACTGAGCAGCCAGCAGGCCAGGGACCCCACGTGTCCCCCCACTGCTGCTTGGGATGGAGGAGCAAGCAAAAGGCCCAGCGCCTTCCCACCCTGTGCAAAATACCTTATAATACAGGGGGATTACTGAATCTCATTTTCACTGCCTCGCTTATCCCGCATTAAAGTCCTACCAATGTCCCTTCCATAACCAAACAGCTGCAGGTCATAGTTCTAAATTGTAGGTCTGATGGATTAGTTCGGGTAGCAAAGGGGAAGGAAAGATACTAGTTCAGACATTGATATGGACTAAGTTTTCCCAAAGTTTGGAAGATATTTGGAAGCTTGCTTGGGTCTTCTTTTAGATTTAAATGTAAAGGTTTGAACCCCATTATCTTTTACAACTTCCACTTGCAGGTAATTAACTGTGTAATTAAGTAGTAGGATCTGCATACTGACAATATTAGTCTTGTAAGATAGGTAATGGCTACTGGCTACAGTGCTATAGATGCAGATGGGCTTTGCAGGCTAAAAAAACCCAGAAAACCACACAACAAAACAACACACCTCCAAAACCCAAACCAGTAACAGTGGCCCATTGCAAAGTAATAGAAACGTGTAATAATTAAAGCAGTTTGCATCGCTACAAAGGAGTCCAAGTGGGGCTACTTTATCTTACTACCTTTGAGTGCTTAAGGTGCAAGTTACAACACTGAGACAGCATAGAGTATACGTGGGATTTCCTCAGCATTTCTAATTTTGGCCATATGTGCCCATCCCACAGACTTCATAATCCAATGCTTCCTGCTAAAAATGCTAGAAATACAAATGCAACCTTCAAATTATCAGAGTGTTTTTAGGAAGAAAACTGAACTTTGCTGCTGTTGCTCCCTCAGGGCACCAAAACCCGAAACGGCAGTGAGGGCGGCGTGTCGGAGCTGCCCCATGCACCCCAAGCCGCTGCTGGCAGGTGCTGCTGTAGGAGCAGAGCTGGCTGCTGCGCGCCCGCAGCCCAGGGCTCCCGAGTAGCCCATAAAATGCAAGTCTCTCCATTAGCAGTGCAGCTAACGATTGCTGTGTTACTGAAGTTAACTCATTTCTGATATTCACAGTGCCAAGGTTTCAGCTGCTGCAAAATTCAAGCAATCATAAAGGAAGATCCTTTGGGCTTCAGAAATATTACAATCAGGTGGTAAAAAAAAAAAAAAAAAAAAAAAAGGGAGCAAAGGGTTTTAAACAAAAGACCACCAAACAGGAACACAAGTAATACAAAAGAGATGGCAGTGTATCTGCAAAGGGGACACTCCACACTTTTTTTTCCCAGGTGAAAAACCCACAACCTTATGTTGTGAAATGTCTTTTTAAACACAGATTTAGAGAGTGAAATTGAAGGTTATAAACTAGTAGCCAACAAAAGCAAGAAAGGCTGGAATGTTGGTAACCAATTGCAAGCACAAGATCCAAGCAAAACATCTTGAATTGCTAGTACTGTAATAAATTACAGTTTTCACTTTTGTATTCTGCAAGTGAAAACAGCACTAAGTCAAGCTTGAGAGGAGGAGAGTAAAGGATGACCTTTTTAATTCACCCGCACCCACTACAAGTAGAGGAACTGCAACACGGAGCAATGAAAAATGAAAAAACAACACCCATCATTGTGTGAAGGGACAGATCCTGCGCCCATAAAACGAGGGTCCTGTGTTGCGGAAGAGTTAATTGTCAGGTAGCAATAGATGAAAGCCAAACCAGATTCTGGGATGGACTGCTGTGGTGGCTGTTATCTCATTTTCTTCCATGGATTAATTTTCCCCCTCTTTAACTTTAATTAGATAAAAGTCTAGGGGCGGGAGGTGGCCCTGGAGCGCTCAAAGGGCAAGAAGTGGTCAAGAGCTGGTTTCTCTCAAACTTTGATTAGCCTATTTGATAAGTGATACTAAGCACCCCAATTGGTTAATGAATGAGGGGTTCCCGTGAGGTAAGTGGCTGGGAAATTTAGCCTCCCCCACAAGGACAGCGAGTATGTAAACTTCTGTCCTTCAGTTAGGTGTCTACTGTGGTTAGGAGTAAGGGTGATTTATATCCTCTCTGGGTCCTGGAGTGTATCTACATTGATTGACTCCCTTGATCTTGACATCAGTCACTTGGGCTTTCAGAGAAAGGGGGACATAGGAGATAATGAAAGCTACATTAAAGAAGACCTTAACATTTATGTAAACGTTACTCTATCTTCAAAGGCAGAACTGTCTTTCAACAGAAAGATTTATTTCCTACTTTAAAATATTAGAAAGAAAAAGTTGCGATATATTCAATATCAAACCTCTAGCTTCGGTGCTGGTCTCAGCCTTTGGGTTTTGCCTCTCATTTCTTGACTCAATCACATTATAGTTAGAAGTTTCACTGCATACTGCTTGCAAACACAGACACCCTAGTGTCTCCTGCAAAGGGGCATCATCCTGTCCCCGTGGAAAGAGGGGAGAGAGCAAGACAGAGTGAAGAGATTGGAGAGTAGAAGCAGAAGTGGGGAGAAAACATTTAGAAAGCTCACACATTACTGTCTGTTAAATGTGGGGCTTTTATACATGTAAATCTGTGGCAGTAGAAACCAGAACACTTAAATAAAACTAAAATGCTCCCCTAGTGAGTATCATGTACATAATAAGATTTCCCCGGCTGGCTGCCAGGCTCTCCTTGGCCCCGAGAGCAGGGGGCAGATTTGGGGCACACTGGGGCTGGGAGGGAGTCTGGCGGGAGCCAGCAGCATCCTCGATCCGCTCAGCGGGTGTCCCACCAGGCCAGCTGCAGCACAGACATACATCAATTAAAGCAGCGTTTTCAACGATGCTGAGCAGAAAGGTGATTCGTACAACTGGGAAGCAGGGCCACGCTATCACCCGTGGAAGGCACAGACTTTCCTGGGTAAACATGTCTAATTCTGCTACAGAATACCTTCTCTCAGGGAGACATTAACAAAATCACAAGGGCAGCAGGCAAAGTGGATGAAGAACTGCTATTCGCCAAATCCTGCAACATTAAATTTGGGAACTTTTGCTAAAATTAGGAGGAGATCAGTTTAAAAGAGACAGGAGTATTTTTTCATTGAACCATGAGTAGTGAACTTCTGGAATGTATTGCCATGGGACATTTTAGAACCAGCAGTTCAAAACAGGATTTGACAAATTCATGGGCAACAGGGTCATAAGCAGATACTAAAGGAAGGAGACAGGGAGGTACCTCGAATATCTATAATGCAAAAACTCTGGATGCTGGGAGAATACAAGGGGAATGAATTGCAGAGAGTAGCCATGCTTATGTGCTCTCACTAAATAGCATCTCCTGTTGCCACAGTCTGAGTCTGTATTGGGCACAATGGACTGGTCTGATGCGGTAAGGCATTTCTTGCCTTTTTAAGTCTGATTTGGCTCTATCTAGTCCTTCAGTCACACCCAAACTTAGATTCTTCTGTTAAATTTACGTATTTTTTCTGTCTAGCTGCGGGGTGAAGCACACTTACGCTTTCTTTTTCTTCAGTGACAAATTATGCTTCTCAAGACACATCGTCAACAAACCAAGCCTTTTTTCTTCTCAGCTATGTCTCCCAAAAAGCTTCAAATCTGTCTTCACAACATGCGAAATGCAGTAGTTGTATTCCTGAGTAAAAGACTAACTGTTGTCAAAGGCAGCCTAAAAATGCAATGAAGTGGTAATTCACAAATTAGGGGGTACAGAATTTAATTAGATGATTCTGGACTATAAATATGTCAAGAATTAGGACGGGTGTGCGAGACAGGGTAATTAAGGTAAAAAAAAATTAAAAGACTTCCCCCAGATATTAGTTACTATCTTTTTAGGCAGAGGACATGCAAATAAAATCTTAGTTGCTAAGTCCTATGTGGCATGTTTGGTAACTAGTAGACGTAATATTTGCACTTCTAAATGGAATATGATCCTCTGTCTGGGAGAACTGGTCATTAATATATAACCTGCAGAGCTGGGATATTCCTGTGGTAATGAATAATTTCTTTGCAGTGAAAACATAAGCACAAAAAACATATAGCAAGGGAAGAAGGGAGAGAAATTTTCTTCCTCTTCGCCTCATGCTGAAGATCTTTCCTAGTCTGAACACAGAAATGTAGAATTTCATAATTTGAGAAAACACACCCTCAAAAGTATGAGGGCACTGAACTGTAATTACGCTTAGAGAAGTACCAAAATTCAATGGTCTTCTATAGAGACAAAAGGAAAGGGAAGGGCTGGCACCTTGCCTAGGTCCAAAATGAAGTGACATTAATACATCTGGTCAGAGCAAGGTAGCAGGAAGTACAAATTCTTTCTTGGACAATGTCTCCGGACAGATAACATCTAAAGGGTGATATCTGTAACTTTATGCTAGTTCTGCTATATTCCTTGACACTTTTTTCTGCAGTACTTCAAACAAACCAACAAAACTGTAAGTGCTAACATCCCACTTAAATACACCTTAAAAGTAACCTAATAATCAAAGCACAGTCAAGATATCATGAAAAAACCCTCTGCAAGGAGCTCTTGTTGATGTGTCTCCCCGTGTTAAGGAGGAGTTGACTCTGAGGTTTCGGCTCTCCCACTTCCCCACTCTTACATAAACAGTATTTTCTGGCTAATCAAAGAAAACCACACCTGACCTTACATTTATACCTGTGATTTCCTCAGGTCCGCAGTGTTATTCTGAGAGAACAGAGAACCCATGAGCAGAATTCCCTAGTGGATTTATCGGCAGCTTCTTACAGAAATAAACAAAAGCACGACTCCTGCGCTGGAGCTACTGTGCTGTGAGCCAATATCTGTGCGGATATTATCAGCGTCTAGATCAGGTTTTGAACTCTTCACTTAGTGACCAAAAATCCAGCCCCATAGAGCTATTCCTAAATTACAGTCCCAAAGTCCAGAATTACTGATTACTCACTACGTGGCAGGCGAATCCCTGTGACCAGCCGTCAGAAGATTCACTGGGCAAACAGCACAGCTAAGCAAATAGTTTGACCCAACATACGGACAAGCCCAGAGCATCAGACGGGAATCACACGTGCATAAAATCTGCTCTAGATGAAAATGTTGTCTACAGAAAACTGCATTTATGCTTTGTCAGGGTGTAGCATATACTCACGGTGATAAATCACCTGCGTTTCTCCACCCTCCCTCCCCCAGCTGCACAGTGACTACCTCTTTCAACCAAGTCTTTGAGGTCAAATCAACCTTTTAAAAATTCCTCTTTCTTAATGCTCTAACATGCATGGGTTCATAAAATTAAATTACAATATTTTTATCTGTTTGGGATCAGTACTCTTTCCTCCTCCTTGTGTTTACTTTCCTTCAGTGGCTGACATCAAAATGTTTTCTGGAATGCTGGGACTAAATAAGTTATGCTTAACCCAATATCTAATACAAATAGCCCTAAGGAAGCTCCAGCAACACAATCATAAAAGCTACAGTTTCTTTTAATAGCTTGCCACACTTTGCTGATATAGTATTTCTCTAATCACCAATCTTTACGTGCCTTCCTGACCTTGGAGCTCTCTGTCCAAATGACTTTGTGGTATCAAAGGCTTGTGTCATTGGAAGAGTGAATGGCTTTCATTTTTCCCCCTGAAACTTCCGGCTCTTGGCATCTGCAAAGAATTATTCCAAGCAGTGTTTTGCTGCCTTGCGGCCACTGCCCTGTAGTGGCCTGACTGATGGAAGTGACTTTCCCCAGAAAGGTTACTGTGGTCAGCAGTGGGCGGGTGCCGCAGTTGGTGCGCAACCAGACCTGCTTTCTCAGCTGATTTTGTCCGGCCGTCGGGCTACCGCAACCATACGCTGCAGCAATTAATTAGACATCAAATAAATAGGGTATATACTGTTTTTGTAGCAGAACAGAGGAGTAAGCAATCCTCCATGATAACCACAGATTCGGAAGCCTTAATATTACAACAAAGGTGAAGTCATCCGTCTAGAAGCTCTTAAAGAACTAATTGCTGCAGGGGGACCTAGGGGATCAGGGTTCACTCAACAGAACCTCATACCGTATGAATGTCCAAAAATTACAGTTGTGATGCTTTGACCATTTCCAGGCGATGAGCAAGTCAGTGCCTGGATCCCGTCTCAGTTATTTAGGCTGTATGATTTGTCTCTATTAAAGCTGTATTCTTGTTCTCTCCAACCTGCTCCCATCTAATTACTCTGCTCTCACTTTTTGTCCTCTTGCTCTAGTTGCTTGTATTTACCTCTTTATTATTATATTTTTTTAATATGAAATATTATTGATCTTATATGGGTAGTTACTATGCTGAAACAAACTAAACATAACGCATAGCTTTTTCCTTCCCACCTCCTTCCAGGCAGGGCAGGGGGGTAAGGAGGAGTATAATTTTTCATTATTTTAAGTGTATTACTGCCTTTGCTCCACAACTGCAGTCAAGCACCCTTAGTGTAGATCACTGCAAAGGACAAACTGCTTGAAGTCTCCATAGCTAGCCTAAATAAAGCCAGGATGAGATAAGGTGACACACAGGCTCAGGGAGGTTAGAAGACTGGTGTAAGCTCATACAGCTGACCAATAACAGATAGAAGAAAAAGCAGGATTTTCAAATTTTAAGAGACAAGATTAAGGCAGCATTCCTCAGAGATGGATTATGTATTTCAATTACTCAAATTTTAATTCAAAGAATGAAAACAAAACATCTTCAGAGATCCAAATCCTCCTAAAGCAACCTAACTTGACCCAAATCTCTCTCGGGGCTTTCAGCCCCTGGTGCAGGTCTTTCAGCAACATGGCCCTGTAACCCTTTGCTAAATGAAAAGGAGAGGCTCTTTCAGCCACTCTACAGGCCTCCATGCTGAGGGCTTCTCACTCCCTCATTTCTCATTAAAATATGAGGATGAGGTGAGACAACTCACACCTCTGGTTTAGGCACTGAGCTTGTGCACTGGCCACCCCAAGCTTTCTCCACGGGAATGCACTGCCTACAACAACAGGACCCTGTCTTACCTCTCTTGGTCAGGATTATGGAGGCACAAATAGATGTCTGGCATATGAATGCCTAATAACAACAGAGACGAATTTACTAGCTACCTTTTGACTTAGAGATTCCCCATGTCTTTTTGGTTAAGATTCAATGGGCCTAAAATCTCAATGCCTTCAGACCCCTGTCAGATGGCAGCTACTCAAAACCAGCGCAGTTTTTCCTCCTGCCACATGAAGTTGTAGTTTGTTATTTCCACTCTAACAAGACAAATGTTGCTTTTAGCAATCATTACACAAGTAACAAAACTTTGTTTTCAAAATAGCTTGGCCTTACTAGCTTGAGTAACTTCATGTAACACATCTGTACTAAAAGAATATGTTGAATCTCCAGGTATTACAAATGCAGCCAGCTCTGAAAGGGACCTCAGTGTTTACTGCCACACACACACACACACAGATATACTACAGGTTAGAGGAACTGGCAGATGCTTCCATCTGGAGTTATACTGAACCCAAACTTTCAAAGAATTATCTGGGGTTTTGTATCAGAACCAATTCTAGGATGTACTTAAAATCAGAAGAATTCTTCGCCTAATTAACAAGCTTATATACAATGCACTAGAATACTTGATACTTCATGATCTCTCCCTCCCCAAAGGAATAAACCTCCAGAACTTCCTTAGTATGTAATGTATAGTATGTTCTGTATTATAACATTGAAGACTTGCTATATGACAGCAATCATCAGGGCTTAAATCCAGGTTTAAAAAAAAAAAAAAAAAAGAAGAGCCTGGTCATAGCTTAGTTTGAAACCTCACAACACAAATGAGAAAAAGTGAGAAACAACCCTGTCACTTATTTCCAACCAATTAGTACAAGGCTTCCACATTCTCTATAAACTGACTGAAAATAAGCAAAAAAGGCCAGGTAGCAGCAGTCAGATTCTTCTGGATTAAATTATGTCCACCTGTAGAGCAGATTTCAAAGTCCAAAGAGCCCCTTGAATGTGTGAATCTCAACTTTAAAGAGGAAAAACAGAGTTATTTCTAAAACTGCCAGTGTAAGTCAGAAGCTCAACTATTATCTCACCTATGTTTCCCCTTTTTGAATGTCACAATTAAGTGTTTAATTGCTTTAATTAGGTTTCTCTACTGAGAGTAGCAAAGAGAAGACCCAATGCCCATAGTCAAAGGAGAATTTTGAATAGGAGAGAGAGAAGGAGCAGGGAAGCTCATTGCCTGTGGTTGGGCCTCTGTATAGCATTAGCTCTCTGATGAGGCTCAGGGCTAAATCTGCCACGTTTTAGCATTTCTGTTGATATTGCCATCAGATTGGGTTTGGCCTCCTATGAATCCTGGGAAAAAAACCTTCAAATGTGTCCTGTCTGGTAGAGTACCAACAGGAAAGCACTTTGCTGGGCTGGTGAGACCCAATGCTTTGAACCAACCCCAAACCTTTCAGCCCACCTCTGCAGCTCTGCCAAGGGTCTGAAATATGTTTTTAAACATCTTTTTGAAAATGTTTTCTGGGATCCCTTCACCAAATCTGTCACAGGAACAATCAGTCTTCCTTTAGTCACCCAGTCTGTTCAGACCCCTTTTGCATCCACCTTAAAGCTGTGGAGCATGGGTACCTAAATTTGTCTGTGCAGTGCCAAAAATCTACGATATTTTATAGTGCCCTTTGCTCTTCTTTCTCCTACCCTTTGTCCAGCACAACAAAACAACTTCTAACTGTACCTCGTCTATTATCTGTTTTAAGAAGAAACACTGAAAGCCACAGTACTGTATTATTTCCTAATTAAAACAGCCAGAAATGGAGAGTATTATAGATGTAATGCAATTATTACTGATGCAATTGTTAAAGGAAGGACTTAGAAATCATCAGTTCTAATCCCTGTTCACTTTGGAATCATATTTCATGAGCCTTCTGCACCTCGGTTTTTCCACACAAAAGTACTCTCAAAGTAGCAGATGAATTACAGATTATTTTGATGATAGCCTTTAATAGGATAGCATCATGCAAGGGATATATATGCATAATAATCATAAAAGTTATTACAAAGCAAAAAAAGGCATTCCTTAAAAAAGACAGTAAGTGCAATTTTATATGTAAATGCACATATAAAGTGAAAAAACCCCAAATAAACCCAAACCTTCACATGTGACATTATATATCTGTCTCAAGAAAAAAAAGGGCACCTAAGAAATTATGCCTATGAAAAGATTTTAAAACTAGTAATCCATTGGCAGACAATAAGCAAGTACAGCCTTGTTTCCGGCATGTTAGGAGCTACAGTTCTGCAACAGAGCGAAAAAAAATAAAAATCCAATCACCAAAAGATTTCATTTGTCACAGGCCCCAAATATAGAGCATTTGGGGACAGCTATAATGTTATCTTGAGTGAACACAGGGCCAACATAATTAGGAATAAAGAGGTAAGAAGCAAGGGGAATTGCCTGCATAACTTCACTTTGTAAAATCCTCCCATGGAAGATGGCAGGTAGGAAATCTGCATAATAACAAACTTGTCACAAGACAAGGCCAACTAAATACAACAATTAAAATTAACATTTTGCTGTGACTGGCTCTCAGGATTCCCCCCCTCTCCCTTCTCCCAGATTTCACTAGATATAGTTGAAGTTGTGGCTATTGATTTGGTGCAATATTTTCCAGTACATTCTTTCCCCAAGTATTGTGTGGCTGCAAGAAAACTGTCTCTCTGTGGGCACTGCTTTAAGAAGCAGCTATTGAAGTGCCAAACCCCACTCTCAGATATCCCAGTGAAAACCCAGAATAAATTTCTTGGTTTCCATCTAGTCTATCTAGACTTAGATCTGTGTAAATAATCCAGTCTGGCCCCAAAACAGAGTTACAATGTGTTATAAATTATAGCTAGTTATTGGAGGGGACCTTCTCCCCTGACTGTCAGGTCTTTCCTTTTGAGAATTACTGGAAGCCCTCTGCTCTTACTTCACCCACACAGCTCTTGGGATTTGTGCTTCCCAGCTGGCTCATCTGCCACTTTCCAACTGCTTGTGGTCTTCCTGCTCAGCCACTGTCTCCAAGAATCCCCAGCATGTGGATGCCCTCCCAGGGTGCTACTGTGCTACGCTCGGGGAAGTGCTTTAAGGGTCTGCACCATCAACAGACCTGATCTTCAGGGGCTGCCTTCCCCAGTATCACTATCTTAGCTGCCCTTAAAACAAAGGGCTAGTGGTTCTGAGTGCTAAGCAACCCTCCTCTACAAAACTAGCCATCTTCTAAATTTAAAAGTGGTTTTAGTTCTATATTTAGGCAGTTCTGAAAATTTTATTCAATGTAGTTATGACTGTTGCAGGTTTTTTTTCTTGTTTCAGGAAGGAAATAGATTGTAGTAAGGAGTAACAGAGTACAGATGAGGAATATAGACTGAATAATCATCTCTAATAATAGTAATCTCTAATTTTCTGTCCTGTGATCTCTTAAGCATTCAGACTTCTTTTCCTTTAACTTACTCCTATATATACTTCAGGTAGAGATCTCTTCTAGATAGAGAAAAATGTCAGCTAATGCAGTGAAGTAGTCACACTTTTTTAGTGTGACAAACCACTTCCCCAAAGGGCTACACAGGCATAAGTGTTGTTATTGCCCCTAATTGTTCTCCCCAGTTTGTATTCGTTTACTTGTTGTTTCCATTTCTTGTATTTGTTGTAATACCTCGTGATATTTGAGGATTCTGAAGATGGGAACATATGGAAGACTCAACTTTTGTTGGAAAAAGAATAAAGGCAAGAAAGAACTAGAAGATAGTTGAACATGCAAGCAAAATGGCTTTGAAATTTTATAAACACAAAGGAAATGGAGAGCGTTACTGTAAAGAAGAGAGGGTGAGAGCGGAAGAGGTTGGAGCCAATGGTATTCAGTTGTTCAGATTCTGTAGTACTGCTCACACTCTCTTTTACCTTTTAGTCCCATCCAGTCTTCCACCTCCCTCCTTGTGACAGCAGTCTACCCCCTAACTACTATTTTAGAGGGGACATTTGAAGTATGTTGCAGTGAAGCAAAATCAAATTTAAATAAATTCTTCCATTCTTCCCACAAAATATAACAAGCACGATGGTCTTTTCTGAACTCTACTCTGTATTTTGAGTGCCAAGGTTTGCTCAAGGAATGAGAAATTGGAGAATTCATTTTGCAGTGTGCATTATACATTGTGCTATGCTAGCACATACTATTTTTCGTGTTTCTTTTAACCCCCTAGCTGTTCCTATATCAGCAAACATAAGGGTGTCCGTCCTGTGTCCCCCATTTTCAATTTGCCCATTCTGGCAGGTCTCTCATTTGCTAAATGCAGCAAACCCTATGCTAAGAAGCATATAGTAAAAAAAAAATCCCTGGTTTCAAGAAATATTTAAAAGTAATCTTTAGGTGTTCAGTTCAAATTACAAATAATTTGATCTTATTCCAAATTAAATAAAGGAAGTAAAGCAAGCTGTACTTGTTTGCTGCAGAAATATATTTATTCTATAAATGTAGAGCATTCTACAAATATATAGAATACTTTATAGGTATGTAGAACAGATCTGAAAAGATTTATTTTTCAGCATCTCAAATTATATCACCATTTCACAACATATTACTACTCTGTGTGCCCAAATCAAATAAGTGAAGAGCTGAACACTGGAGAGAGAAAAAATATTTTTAAATATTTTGAGATATTTGAAAATATGTGTGTACACATAAGTATTTTTTCAAGAAACTCTTAATACAGATATTTTGGAGAAAGGAAATCTGTTGACACTTTAACCACACTCTAATAAGGTGTTAGATTTGATAATATGTATCTCTGAAATCTGCAGAGGGGCAGAAGTCCTCCAGCAAAGGACTGGAACCTGGTATCCATCAGGTTACAACTGTTGTCACACAGGCGACAGCAGAAATGGATGGTTTGTGCAGAAGAGCTCTGGTGTGGGCAGTGGCAACACACCCCCACCCCTTGGAGTTTGTGCATTAAATTCAGTGCTCTGTGGACAGAGAACAGAGTTGGCAAAACACCTTGGTTACAGCTCTTAGCTTTGCTGACCGCATGGTCCATTGATGCTCCCTGTTCTGACCTCACGTACCTCCATGCAAGAGGGAAGATCTATGCTCGTGATTTTATGCTTAGACACCAATGTGTCAGTGTGTGTGGACTCTACAACGAAGAGCAGGGTTTTCAAAGGGTTTTTTTCTATGTCAGGCCCAAGTAATTTCCGTTAATTCTACAATAAATCCTGAAGTCAGCAGATTTGCCTATAAAACCAAAGAAGAATCTGTTGAAGCACGCAGAAAACAGATCTTCAGCAGGGCTGCTGCTGAATTTAGCCTGGAGACTATTATTTCTCTGCATGAAGGCCAAAATAATGATTCTTCACTTAAAAAGAAACCATACAAGTCTTAAGAAAAACAGTTCCAATGAACAGCAGAAAAATTGAAGTGCTTGAAATGATCTGCATAAAATAACACCAAATTGATTTGCCAATACTGTTGAAGCAAGTTGGATATTATTTCCCAGAACAATGAAACAGGTGGGGCAGGTGATTTTTCATTAGTTAGTTTTGGCCAGCTAAGAGTTTAACGGAATGACTTCTGGAAAGCTGCTAGGACTAGGTGGTTGTAGCCATTAAATGCTATTATAAGGCCTATTTATTCTTCACATCAAAGTAAAAGAAGCAAATACTTGTTAATACTGAAAGTTAGAGCATTACATGTGGACAACTGTATTCTCTCATTGGTATTCATTTCTGCACTTCTCTGTATTCTTTTTTTGGAAAGCACCGTATGACTTCAGGAAAGTCTTGTGGTATTTCTAGTAAAAGTAATAAAGTAACAAGAATCCTCTAAAAAAGATTCTTTAGAGAAAAAAAAAACAACAATGCACAAGATATTCAGATGGTCCCTTTCTCCCCTTCGTTGTACCCCCAAGTATTCATGTATTTGTATTAAATCTCCAGGAGAGTCAGAAGGTGAGGAAAAGATTCAGACGGGACTGCGAGTGTTTGGAGAAGTGCTGCATTTTCTTTGGATGCGTGCTGCACACACCACAGAGTCAGCACTTCAGCAAAAGTGACAGAAGTCAAGTACCTGCCAAAGTCAGGAGCAGAGAAGGCAGGTCTCACAGGAGCGGGAACTGGGAGTGAAACCAGCAGCTCAGCTGGACTCCTGGAATTTTCCTCCAGTAGAAAGTGCTCTGCCTCGAGGGCCCTCCCTGCTCTTACTCCCAGACACCAATTCCCATCACTTTTCTTCTTAATGACACCAGGCTTCAACTTAATGACTGCCTGGCTCATATTTCTTTACCAAGACAGCTGAAAATTAATCAGTGTAGCCATCTTGATTCCTCACCTATGTTGGACCAGGATGGCTCTTTCTCAGAAGGCAGTTGTTCAGATGCTCAGATTTCTGGAAACTCCCCATCCAAGGGAGACAACCTTTACCATCTCTCCCTTTGAAACCACAGGTCAACAACCCACTCACCTCCCTGTGCAACAGCCGGAGTAAGAGGTAGGGTCTCGACCCTGCTGTTACATCCTACAATGAGAGGCAAGGAGTGTGATGCCAGCCCTGACCCACATGTAACCAAGGCAGGGAACGCATTGTCTCTTATGTGACGTGGCAAAGCAACACATTCTTGTCACCCTATTAGTAGTCTTTGCTTTTTCCTTATTCCTTGGCCCACTAGACAACAGTATTGTCATTTAAATAATGTGTTTTGCCACCCCAAAGGTGTTCCTGCCCTGGAAGGGAAGAGTGGCAGGAAGGGGGCAACGGCTAAACCCTATCTACCTTGGCAGTAGCTGGAATAAGGCTGCTCACAGTCTTCCAAAAGGCAAGGGGAGGGCACAAGGCTGTTTTGCTGTATGTAGCAACCTGCTGCCCAAGGCAAATCTTCCCTGCCCTGGGACTCTAGGCAGTTCTGGGGTATGGCTTTCATCCCACTGACCCGATATATCCAGATGCCTCAAGGCTAACTGCCCTGTTCCTTCCCATCTATGCTTTTAATTGCTCTAAACCCATTTCTACCTATTCATTCTGTGTGTGTATCCATACTTGCTATTTATTTGCTTTTCGTAAAAATGCTGATTTTGAATTTGTGGCTGACTATATTTCAGATGGTGATACTGATTTTTTTGCAGTACTGTTGAAACTGATGACCATGGAAGTTTGTGGCTTTACATGTGGTTTTGTCAAAAATAGTATTGGTAGGGTTTCTTGGTCATGTGTTTTCTCTAAGTGACAGAGCAGTTTAAAAGAAGACCTCTCAACATATTCACTTTCAGTGATACCTCAGACTAATTTCTATTTTAGGTTGTATAGATTGACAGAGACAAGTCATTCTTGCACTTTCAAATTTATTCTCACAAGTATTTTCAGAAGATCTCATGACCTATTTTTACTCAGCTCCTGAGAGCAACTAGTTATGGTTTTGTGTGAGGAGAGCAGGTAGAACAATAGTTCATAAAACTCCTGGGTCAAAAGTGTCACAACTTCTGCTTACCTTCAGCTCTTTGTGTCCCAGTATTCCTTGTTTAGGAATTCATTGCTCTCTCTATTTTGGTGTTTGTTGGTCCTACCCCTGCCGAAGGTCAATCCTATTACTATTTGCATGAGGTACATGATTTCTGAAACACTGTTAACTAGCTACATCTGAACTGTATGAGAAGTTCCTAGACCCCAGAATCTGACTGAATCAGACTTTGGACAATGCATCTTGGTTTGGGCCAAGGCTGCCATCACGGGCACCTTAAAGCAGGACAGAGCTCTGTTTGGTGCAAACAGAGGCCATTTTGCTGGATATGGCCCCTGACTGGCCTGGGCAGCTCTTGGATTCATTCGGCTACAGCTGCACTGGGAACATGGGACATCAAGGAGGGTGGTGGGGAAGACAAGCGGCAGGACCTGCAGTTACTCTGTTCCCATGTTGCTAGAGGGGTCTGGTAGAGGCTAAGGAGTAGGGCCTCCAACAGGAGCCAGCAGAGCAGGCATCAGAAATATCCTTCAAAGGAGCTGGAGGAAGTACTTGGAAGTCAGCAGGTCTTCCTGCTGGGCAGGTTTTGTTTTCATCCTCACTTAGGGCAAAACTTCCTGCAGCACATATGTATTTTTCCTCTTTGGTAATCATTTTTGGTTACCTCTTTGGGTAATATTCAGAAAACAATGTGGAAATTATAAGAAACAAAAACCAGACCACCAAAACAATGCTTTGAGAGAAAAAACCTTGTAAGGTTTGTAGTACTGAAGGTCTTGAGGTAGAGGGAAGAGGAGGAGGAGATGGGCAATACGTCAATGATCTTCAGTATTGAATTTTACTTAACTATTAACAGTTAATAGACGTTAACACACATTTCATACTTCAGCAGAATGCATTAGAGGCACAACGAGAGAGGGCTATAAGCCTAGCCACAAATATATGGGAGACCATAAGCAATAATCCCACTATTAGGAATAGCAAATTTTTTTATTTCTCAGAGAAAAGTTTTCTACCACAAAGAAAAATAAAATCTACCAAGTGAAAATATAAACCAAAACAAACCGAAGCCAAAAAACAAAGCATAAACCCTGAAGAGAGGTGTGCATATCCCACGCACACTTAGGATTATAAACCAGGCATACTAAACTTAGTATTATAGTTAGTTTAATCACAGCTAAATAAAACATATCAAACTAGATTAAAAAGCAGGCTTGAGGCAAGAAAAGTTTTCATGACTAAACCCCAAATATTTTTTCCTCTCTATACAAAACATAGCAGCTCGAAGGAACATTGATTCATAGACAATTCACTTATGCTTATCCTCCAATGCAGACCATCTAACTATCCAACTGAATATACTTGCTGCTCACCAGTTCTCGCAGCCAGTAGAAATAAAGTAGATTTCATTAAAATCCTCAGAATATACAAAACATTAAGCACAAAAATGTACAAATCACACATCTACATGATAGGAGCACTCACACCAAACCAAACTGACTTTAGCTCCTCCTAAAAAATCCAAACCCTACAGTATTACTAGAAGAATAACAAATATTTACCTCCTGTTCCTCTGAAAGGATCATCTTCTCTTTAGATACTGATTCTAAAAGTCCTCCACAAAATAATTACTGAGGTCCTGAGCTGGTTTCTGAGGAGGACGATGAATGGCCTTCTACTCACTCCAGCAGAGACCCTAATTGCCTGCCTCTACTAATGAACTAATCTCAGGCACCTGGACCAGCAGGCTCCATGCCGGGCAGGCAGGGCTCCGGTTACCTAAGAAATGCTTCAAATATATTCGCACAAATCACTAACCCTGCAGATGTGCAAATACTGCTTTTGTCATATTGCTGGAGAGATGGACATGTGTTTGCAGTGCTGTAGCACATAAAACCTGAAGATGAATTCATTGTGTTGCTTTAATCCTTTCCAGAGGCCAGGTGGGCATTTGGGGAGCCAGATTAATGTGTTGATTATCCATATTACTCATGGCATTAATCCACTTGTCTGTGTGACACAGAGTATTTCACAGAATGGCTGGAAAAAAAAAATGTATTTCATGAGTGCCTGTTGTCTGTAAAATGAAACCTAATCAGGAAGTTAACCTAAAGCTTTGGCTAAAACCTAAACAAGTCCAAACTTTACTGATGCCTGGAGTTTTTAAAATTACAGTTGAAGGATCTGGAAGTTACCAGAAGATGTAAGCAAGCCTCAGTGTAAGCCTTGTGAGACAAACTACTGCACTTCTAACAGATTTTATAATGTTTTCGTGAACAGTTTTCTGTGACCTCAGAAATTAAAGCAGGTGTCATGCAGCTTTCCATCCAACCATCCACGAATTTTTTCTCATTCCCTGGACTGATTATGCTGATAAACATGTGTTAAATTCTAGGTATGTGTCTGGTTTCATTTGAGGGGGGAAGAATGATATAAACAAAGCACACTTTAGCAGGAAAATAATACAGCAGAGCAAGAACAGGCTCTCTTCTTGCTCTTTGACAAATTGCTGAAATATATGGCTGTCTGGCTCATAGGTGATGTTCACACAGGTTAATTAGCATTTAAAAAAAATTACCTTGATTAGTCCATATGCCTGAAAGATAGTGTTATTTATATTGCTTACGTAGACACAAACACCTCTTTATTTTTTTTATAAACAAAGGTAGCAACATCTTCCTGAATTATCTATATTTTGTAGTTTTTCAGACCTTGCTTTTTTCTTCTTCGAGACACCGTTAAAAAGAACAAAAAACCCCACAAAAAACTCCCAAAACAAAACACAAAACAAATTCCCCCAAACCCACTTAAACTGACTTTTTCAGATCAGAGATTAAATTTTAGAACTGAATGGTAATCTCACAGCTTCACTGAAAAAGATTGGGCAGGCATTGCACAAGTTGAGTTCGGTTCTGAAAGTGAAAGAAAGGCAGACAAGGCAGCTATAAAGGCTCGGAGCTCACAGTCTACCAGCACCGAGGGAAGTCTGAACAGAAACATTTGTGCACAGCATGAACCCCTCCCCACTGATTTTCCAAGAAGATTTCCTTCAAGAAGTACACTTAAATAACACTGTTTAATGCAGACTGCTAGGATACGCTGAGGCACCCTCACTATCTTGCAGAGCATTCCAATAGGGAACAAACCCTTTTTCCTTCTGTACTCTAGTAAGTCTCAGAAAAATGTATTCATGATAATGAATTATCATTAGGTAGTGTGAACACAGAAAGCTGCTATCAAAAATCCCTCTGGTTGAAGAACTTCACAGATGCCAGCTGTCTATTAACACAATGGATGCAACCTGTGAAGCTGAGGAGAGCAGCAGGAATAACAACCATTCTGCTGATTTCATGCATGGTAGTAAACCTCTGTGTGAAGAAGGGCTCCTGCAGCTAGAAGTTTGGCTTATTCCAGACTGCTGAGCTAGCTCTCATGTGTTGGAAGAGTAGGAAGGAGATGGTGAATACACTAGCATTCAGACAGGGCTGCTGTCACCACTTGACCCTAGGATGCCGGGAGTAATTGTGCCACAGACAGCAAAATATGTCCTGCGCCTCCTTTATTGGGCACTAAGGCACATTTGAAGAAAGTGAATCCTAATTCCTCAAAGGAATTTATCTACTTCTGTTCTCCATAAGAAAAATTTTCAACACAATAGTAACCATGCATTCTTCACATCTCCTCTCCTATCGCATGCACTCCCAGCAAAGGTTATGAAATCTGTTTATGCCTAGGAGCATAAAAAAAACCCAAACCCTCCTCTGAACATTTACCACAATTAAAATAATTAGTGAAACTAAGTAAAACCAAGGCATTTAAGGAAAGAATTCCGGAATGTTATGTTCATAAGGGAAGGGGATACACAGACCTGTTCAGATACCTTCACATATTTCCTGGAATATACAACACCGCTCTGTCATCATACATTAAAAAAGCAATAGGAGAAGTTGGGACTATATTTACAGAAAGGAAAGTAGTTCAATGACCCCAAACCAAGGCAATTCTTGTAAAACTCTTTTTGCTTACTCAGATTTTCTTTATTTATTTAGTCACTAATGATAAGGTCCCAGGTGATTTACCCTTCCCATAACCTTATGTCTTCTCACTGAAGTGGTGGCCCTAGATATTAATGTGGGTTTTGAGGCTGCCTTTTAAAGCATTTGTTCTCATTTCAGCTGTAATTGATAAGCACTCGTTTTCTTAAAGGCATCTTTTTTTACATGCAGGGAAGACATTTTCAGTTCCCATGAGCTGTGGATTCATTTTGCAGCACACAAGGGGCTGGGGTACTCCCAGGTACTCCCACCTGCCTTCCTGCACAGCCTGAACTCAGTTTCACCTCTCCAAGCATCCAGAAATCCCTCCTTGGACAGGACAGGCCTCTGAGCTGCTGTCACAAACGACAGCATACAGCACTACTAATTGTTACTGGGTTAAAAAAAATAAAAGCCATATATGCACCATATTTATACTTGCAGATATATATATACGGAGCCCAGGTGAGGATAAACTGTCTGCAGTTCTAAGACAAAAGTGTAAATTTCAAGTGAATTTATATTGCAACATGGTTTGGAAATATCTTTCTTGCATTCACTTCCTGTGAGGTTCTAGGACTGTATGCACACACACACACACGCACACACACACACAAAGAAAAACAGAAAGAAGACATCTTGGGAAGCAATCCTACTCTGTGGATTGAGTGAATGCCAAGGTTTCTGCTGACTTCAGCAGGACTTCAGCCTTTGTCATGTCAGCAAAAGTCACCGTCTGTTGACAAATAAAGCAGAGGGGAAAATCTTCCTTTCTGCTCTGTCTCAGCCTTTTCACATGTGCCTACCTTTCCTGAAATGTTTGGCACTGCCTACAGCCAGCAGCAGTTATGACAAAAAAAGATGGTCCCTAAATGGGATCTCATGTAACAATTCCTGAATTTCTAAATGATTTGTGAAAACCTATGTGCAAATCGTTCCTGTTTTCCAGGCAGCTCTGGGAACTCAGTCCACTGTAGAAAGTTGACTCACGGTTTCCCAGTGAATTGGGTACTGAGTAGTAAGGACACCTCTTTTCACTTTCAGTGCTGTAGGAAGATTTTATTTTTTATTTGTGTAGGGTCATAAAATGCATATTTAACAGCATATTAGAAGAACCTTTGTCTTTTGTATGCATCTGCATGTGAAGCCAACTTTTCCTCTGTAAGGGAGAACTGACAGGTTGCCTGCCATCACCTACTCTCCAGCAAAGTCAGCAGCCCACACTGTCTGTGTGAAAACATCTGTTGAATGGATTTATTGACTAGGTCTTAGGTGCGAGTTGTTGGGTTGTTTTTTTTCCACACTGTTTATTACAGCCCTGACCTAATGAACTTAATTTGTTGACATGTTTCCCTCAGTGTCTTACTTGATCCCATCTCACATTTCTTTCTACTGTGCTGTTTTCTTGGAAACAGGAGTTCCTGGCGCATCGGCATGTCCACCAATTGCAAATCTACCAAGCTCAGATGGCTACAGTTGGCATGGCAGGATTAGATAAACATCGTCCGGTGTCCAGGACCCCGTCTTCCCCCACTGATTCCACATTACCTCACCCAGCCGTGGACCAACCCAGCCAGCATGTCTACACGACTGGTAGGATTCCCTAAAGACTGCTTTTAATAGGCAGGGCAAATGCGTTTGTTCATGTAGGATCAACAGATTTAAATGCCTCAAATACCTCCTGCAGCAATGCATCCAGTTTTAGCCTTGCTGTTCCTCAGTTTTATGACGTTATACTGGCATCAATTCAACCACTGCAGCTGATAAATCACAAGGTTAATATTCACACAGTCGTAAATTATTATCATTGACTGGCTCTGGCAATATAGCAACAGGTGCATTTTGGGTGCCTTTAAGTCATTTATAGCTTTTTCTTTCATTTCCCTATTCTCTGGTTCTTTTCTCTGTGTTCTCGTTGCTGTTTGGTAAAGAGACCACCAGTAAGTTGAAGAAAGACCACCAGTGAGTAGGAGAGCTGCAATATAATTCTCAACATCTTCATTTGACAAGTCAGTCTATGCTACAAGATTGCTTTCCTTCCAGGAAGAGCAAAGCTGTGGCCATGACTAGAAGGTGATGTTTGCCACAACTTTGGTGCCTTGCAGCAGTTGTGTGGAGCCTACAGAGGAAGGTCTTATGGTTAGGCCTTTGGTAGTTCAGACACTCAAGAAGCATCTCCTATAGGTATGGTCTGGGCTGTCCAATGCAAAGTGATTAGAACCCCAAAAAGGAACAAAAATGACCACAGAAACAAAATTTCTTATTTTGGGTAATATAACCTTGCAAGAGGTTCCATCAGTGTAACATTAAATCTCAGTGTAACATTGCAGCGTGGTTAGAAGTGAAGATTCACTTACTCTGTGCACAAGAAAGTGGAAATGAGTACTTGGAGAAATCATTTATTTGGTTTCTGCCAGAAGTATTAATTCCTTCACAGCAGTTGACAGAACTTGCCATGCCCTGAAAACTTCCAGCCCTTCAGACCATGACCATGGATTGACGTAGGATGGAGTCCTTAATGGGCCCTATATGTGATTGTGTGACACCGCGTGCTCTCCCCTCTCTCCAATTAGGATGTGAATTTGGAAAGCAAAAATTTGTTCTTTTAAAGAAAAAAACTGCAAAGGCAAAAGAGATGTCCTTAAAGCACTGCAAGTAAGTGGGTAAACCGATACAAGATGACATTCAAAGATGAAAGACATTTCTTCTTCTGTAAATATACTGTCAATTTAGGAATTTCACTTGTTGGGTAACAAACATTTGGATTGTACAGAAAGAAACATGCTAATTCACTTTCCATGAGTTTCTGCACAAAGGCCAGCTGTGTATAGACGGAATTGTGAAACAAGGCCACTGTTTTTATAGTTGTGGTTCAGAGAGCCCCCAGAACATTGTAAACTCATTTTGAAAGATTCACAGAGCACACCAGAAGTGAGCTCACTGTGTGTAGGCTTCAATGTCCTGTTCAAAAGTCTACAATTCCACTGGAAAAGTTGAATGGAGTTGCAAATGTAAAGGCTGGTGTTTCAATCTAATTGCTAAGGTTTACTGACCCCTCCCTTTATAAGTCCCCAGAAAGGGAAGTAGTGTCAAGGGAGTAACATATATCTGGGGGCTTGTCACGTCAGTGAAACTGATTAAGAAATAAAATGTGAGGTTGAGATGGAAGAATAAGAGAAGGAATGAAATTACGTAGGAAAAACACCAAATGGAGATGGTGTAGGAATATTGCACGTACTAGGCATAAAAGGCTCGAGATCTGACATGAGGAAGCCTAATGGGTTCTGCAATGGAAATGCAGACAGTGCATATGCAGGGTCGGGGCTGCTAAGAGGGGACAGGCAGTTTAACCTTAGCCTTTTAGTAAAGCATTGGTAAATGAAACACAGCAGTAGAAAGACAGAAAGAGAGAAGGAAAGAGAGAAAAAATGCTTCTTATGATAACTGAGATTCCCAATCCTTCACTGAACTCCTTTCTCCAAATCCAAAACATCTTTTTCTTAAATCCTTTTTTCTTCCCTTTTTTGAATCTCTTTCTGCCCCCTCCACTACTCTTTCAACATAATCATCTGTACTTCTCCTATTTCCACATTCTCTACAACTTCATGCTTCTGCTTCTTCACTTCTGCTCTGTACCTTCACCTCTTTCATATCCTCTAGGTACTGGCTAACGACATAACGCAATTCTGTAGCTGCTTCCAAGCCGCATCTGTGCTAACCAGCCAGCCAGTACCCCCTGGCCAATTGTCCAGTTTGTAGGTCCAACAAAGGCACACACAAGACTTTCCTTGCTGCTCGAGGAAATCCTTTTCCTTGACATGTCTTCAGGCTTACAGACGTGTGTGTAACATTACATGTATAACTTCACTTTCTGAGTGCTTTGAAAATAGAGCTATTTTCTATACGATGAGATTGACACCTTTGGAGCGGCAGTGAACAGACATTTTGCAACATCAACAGTTCTAATAAAGTTTCTGTGAATAACTAGATCGATATGTGTATTATTAACGTATGGTATGGTGTGTGGTGTGGTGTGGTATGGTATGGTATAGAACGGCTTTATTTGTGCATAGTATTTCCTGGGTCTGGACGGTGCCCAAGCATTTATTCATCAGTCAATGGGAAGAAAGAAACCCAGACCCAATTTTTACCTCTGCTTATACAGCCTTTCCAAAAATGCTTTGGGAGAAAACCCCTGAGCAACCTGGTCTCATCACAGTGCTGACCTGCTCTGAGCAGTGGTTTGGACTGGAGACCGCTGGAAGTCCCTGCCAAGCTGAGCTATCCTGTGGCTCTGTGATTTGCTCCCTTAAGAGACCACAAGATGCAAGCAGCCATTGTCCACAGCAGTTGCAACACTACCATTCTTAAAAGAATGAAAGTCAGGAATGGGTGGGAAGGGAGAAAATCCTAGTACAGCACAAAGTGAGGTCAAATTCAGACCTTAGAAATTAATGAAAAACCACTTCCCTGCCTTTAATTATTTCAAGAGATTTTTTTATTCCTATTTAAAGGCAATATATATTCTTGGAAGAGAAAAGAAAAAAGAGAGGGAATACTGTTGTGGCAGAACATTACATGGGGGTCAAAATTTTTGTGAGTCATGAGAGAAAATGCTCTTAACCAAATATGCGAAGGGAATCAGAATGATGGTTGTGAGAGAGCTATGCAATATATACGCACAATATGCACAAGATAATGAGTTAAAGATGGAAAAAAGTATAAAATCTACTTGATGTTCCTTTAGATGATTTACAGATTATCTGACATTATTCAGTTCAGATTTTTCTTCTGAATATTTTATTAGATATGCTTCCCTTGGGTTTTCTTATGGGTACAGTTGTTCTCCAGGGCATTTCACCTTCTTCAAAGCATGTTTTTAGCCAACAATTTTTAAGTCTCTTGCTTTCCCCTCTGTTTAAAATATTATTAAAAGAAGCTGACCCAAACAAAGTATTTTAGAAAAGAATGAGTGTAAGGGAGTCCCCACTAAGAAGACCTTGGTTTTGCCGACTTAATGTAAATTCAGTTTCTTTTGTCCTGTGTCCTCTATCATTACATGGTTTGGTGGTGCCACCATTCCAGTCTGTCATCAGGGCCACATACTGACCTCAGCAATATTGGTGTAAATCCAGAATAAATCCGCCGGTCTCAGTGGAGCTGCTCAGATTTACACAAGGAATCTGAGAGCAGAATCTGGCTGTAGGCAAATTTTCTGGAGAGACAGAATAACCATCTTTTATTAATATTTCACAGCAGTCTGCAATTGAAAACAGTTGTCTCCCTCTCTCTCTTTTTGTGGGGGTGGGGAGATTATTGGCTGAATCCTGTTAGGGAAATCCTACAGGCTATTTTTAGCAGTACTGCATTGTGGTATTGTACCAAGCACATGTGCTGTATGACAAGCAGCCACACATCTGAATTACTTGCACATCCTAAATCAATTTAGATACTTGCAATAAACGAAAACATATATTTCAGTCTTTTTTTTAGTCAATTAATCCCACTAGAAATAAATTTTGCACTCACTGGTGTGAATATCAGACTGTTTAAAAGTTTAGAGTAGATGTTTCTGCTATGCAATACTGACCTGACCTGATTAAACTGATTTTTGATTCAGACTAAATAATTCACATACAATGAAATGACATTTTTGTTTCTATTTTAGGAAAAATGCTAGTGCACTAAGAAAGGAATGTTTATGTCAGCTGAGAAGGCATCTGGAATACACAGTTTCAGCATTTCACTTCGAAATCTTGTTTAGTTGCAACCCTGGTATAGGCCATCAGAAAGTGTCAGTATTACATAACATCTTGATTCTGTGTAATAATAACATAGTAAAAACCATATTTTTGTATTTCTGTTAACTGCAGTTTGGACTATGCAAACCTGAGCCTGTAGGGAGCATTGACAATTTGAATAAAACATTCATTGAAAGAGTGGCAGGCAATAGACACTTTCTGCTATTTTCCTAACATTTAACAAGTGTTTCCATTCAAATACATTGAATATGACTGTGTACTCTGCCTAAGAGCTTCTGAAAATCCTCATGCATGTACATTTAGCACCTAAACACCTTCTTTGTTGGGCAAGGAGGTGGAGGGGAAGTTTTCTTATCTAATGGAATAATGACCACTGGCAAACTGTACAATCTGGGTAGGCAATATACTGTAGCAGTTAAAACTTTGTGTGCCAAGAAATGGAAAGCAGGTATCTAAGCACGTACTTATTTGTGTGCATATTTGTTATTTCAAATGACTTATAAGACCTGATGATAGAGCAGCAAAGCTTATAAATGGTGCAGTGCAAATAATGGCAGAGAAAGGAAATTATTAACTGCTTTGACAATGCCAGCAAAGATATTAAGCTGCATTCATTTATTAGCTCCAGATTTTCACTGGTTCCTTTTTTTTTTTTCTTTAAAAGAAAACAAACCAAGAAAGTAAATACAAGAATTATTGTTAATGAACTGTTTTGTTTGTTAGGTAGTCATTTAGTATAAACTTAGTCATACTGCACATAGGTATTATTGTTGCATTCTACTTATGCTAAACATAATTGTTTTGCTATCATTTTGGCTTACATATCAAGATCCCAAAGGATCCTAAATTACATGAGCTAAGAAATATGGCAGCATAAATATTTCTAGAGCAGCATAATTTCTGGCTGGCTTCTAACTGAATTATCTCAGAACCTTAACTTTGCATTGCTCACAATGTATATAGACTCTTGTAAAGTGTTTTAATACTTTATTAAAGTTTAACATCCATTCAAGAAGTTTGCTGAATAAGGGCAGTGTTGAGCATGTTGTTGAATCTGGACTTTAATTTTGTATTTTCTTCACTGGCTGACTTTTTAGTAGCAGGCTAACACAATTTTCCCAGAACTGTGTTGGCATCCACAGTAGTGGTGGCACATAAGAAAGAGGTTTCGAATGCCAAGTTTTTCAGCTTGGAGAAATTGTTAATTTGAGTCCCTTTCAACTCTAAGGGGAAGAAAAATCCAAATGTTTCCCAAATGAAAATGGTTCACGGGGGTAAGGAAAATAATTTTTGTTCCAGACATTTTTGAGGGAAATGCAAACAACAAATAAATAAATAAAAACATTTTTCAGTGTTTCAGACTTGGTTTGAAAGCTTTGAAAACTGAGTTTAGCTCAAGCCTACTTGGTAAAATTTCTCTTTTTCTCTCAATACACAGCTACAGACCAATGTCATATTGATAGCTGTTCTGTATAAAATTGTTCTGCCCTTGAATAAATGAGCATAGAAAATTAAAAAGGACCTTGCATTGCAGTCTAACAACAAGATTCGGTCCTAATTAAGTACAGGGTAGAACTTTTTTTTTTTAATGAAAATGGGCTCTGGCTACCACTGCTGCAACTCTTTGAAACTTTCATCTGATACACTTTGAGATCTGGAATTAATATAGTATTAGGTAAGCTATACAAATCCAGAGTAGCATTGTCATTTCAAAATTAATTTTAAAAGGTTTTTCTGAATTATTTTCCTCACACTGCTATAAATATACAGTCTTTTCTTGTTATATATAAGTTAAGAACCTTAACTGACCTTACTAGCTGGAGAAAAAGAAAACAAGTGATTCAGTAATAGGACTGATTTGTTTTAGCCATAAAGCTTTAACAAGACACTACACACTTTTCTTTCTTCTTTACAAGTAATTTCTTTTATTATTACAATACCTTGAAAACGCATTTGTGCCTTATCAGTATCACAAGATGTACCTTTTAAGTAAAAATTCAGTCTACTAGGGGAAAGGGGAATTAAGATCCAGAATTTTCAGCTTGCTCTAACTGTCAAATAGAATCTAGCTGTGCTACAGTATGCATGACACACAAAGGTATAACTTGCATTTGTTTCTCTTACTGTTTCTCCTTGTTCTGTCTTTGTGCTGAAGGTGTTGTCTATGACAGTCTGATGCTGAAGCACCAGTGTATGTGTGGCAACTATGCTAATCACCCTGAACATGCTGGAAGAATCCAAAGCATCTGGTCAAGGCTGCAAGAAACTGGGCTGCTAAACAAGTGCGAGGTAATAAAAAATAAAGACCAGATACTTGACTTGTTAAAGTAAATGGCAAATTTCTTAAATGCTATATCTGTCTTACTTCTGTAATAAAAGAACAATTTGTCTTAGGGATTATGTGGACTTGAGTGACAATATTAAAATAATGCACTTTAGGAAAGCACACTTCCCAGTCAGAAAACACAGAATGTACAAAATGAAGGTAATTTATGCACATGCATCAGATCACAAAATCCAGACATGACTGTGTTCCTCACCTTGATATAGAAAGGTAGACAAGCAGTAATCAAATGGCTAGTGCAGTCCTTTCAATAGCACAGTTCTTAACTTTTTCAAGCAGCTCAGGATTTTACTTCTGTAGTAGAATAAACACTATTTGGGTTTTTTTTTTTTTTTTTTTTTTTTTTTTTAATGTAGTTTGTATCACTCCATAAGCACATTGCATCTTTTCTTACTTCAGACTCTAAATTCTGTTTTCATAGCATTTTTGTTTGTCTGGTGTACAATGGGTAGCAAGTCAAGACCTGAGACATCCAAGCACAATCTTCTAGACAATATCAGAGCAAAGATGGAACTTTCTTCTGCTTTGATTTCTCTCACAGAATTGCTTATGAAAACACCATGCTTAAATAAAATATAGGCTCTGAGGTTCACGTATGACTTGGGTTACTGAAAAGCAGCTTTTTCCTGGCATTCACTGCTTCCCATGAGTTGTACAGCACTGTCAACTTTTGCAGAAGTCTGTGGCAATTGAGGGTCCTTACTAAATTGCAGCACAAGTTAACAAAATTCAACACAAATTTGCTTATGTTTTGCAGGATCCCAAGATTGCCAGGGCTCTTATACTCTGTATTCTTTCATTGCTTTTCTCTGTATATTTAGGTTTTTACAGACACAAGGGAATTGGTACAACAGGTCCCTTTGATTAGCTGTTAGTGATTGTCCACAAAGATTTTCTGCAGGTAGCCTAGTGTACTGGGCAGTGAGATATTGCAAGCACTATAAATGGATTTGTTGTATATGCTCATCTAACTAGATGGCAGCACTTTAACAGGTTAATGTGTTTTTTTAGCTTGCATAATTTTGTCAATCTTCAAGAAGACTTTCTTTCACAAAGCCCTTAAAGCCACATATCACATGAGTGGGTTCCTTTGTGGGATCACATACTTAAGGGGCGTTAAACATGCAGCTGAGTGCTTTACTAAAATAAGGCCCAGGTACCTTATTGACTCAGGATCTGTATTATAAAGAAAAGATAAAAAAGGGAGAAAAAATAAAACACAACACACTACCATGTATTAGTTTATTCCATAATAAACAGGTATTGCTGAACATTAAATTGTGTGGATCTGGAAAAAGGTATAAATTGGTAAAGCAGTATAGATTAGTCTGAGGAGCCTACAATCCAATAGTATTCTGCAAAATTTAAAGTTTTCTCTTACAATTCTGCAATTTGAAAAACTGAAATATAGCCTTTTGCAAAATCCAGTGAGTGGGCAAAGGGGAAACAAGTCACATTATGTTGAATGGTATTCAGTTAATTTTGTTTCCATTTTGTGTTTTAAAATGAGGCTGGAAGGTGAAACGAGGTGTCAAAATGTAAACTCTGATGATAAAACTTTGAAGAACCTCAGTGTGAAGCTGGTGTATAGACTGGGTGCTTATCTTGATCCTCTTACGTAGCTAAAGATGGGATTATAGTTGATAGTGCAATCAGTCCTTAGTTTCACTGAATTCTCTAGCACTTGCTTGACATCAAACACGTCCTTATATCTGCTCACTTTTAAAAATAAAGAAGGATGTGGTGATTTGACTAATTGGTGCTTTGATTCTTTAGAAAATTGTTGAGTATATGACTCATATCACTAAAGGAATGGTTATTGCATTATTCAAGAAATAATAGGCCATCATGAAGCTGCATTATGGAACGTACCACACTGAGGATGTGGATGTAAAGCATCACGGGCAACTCCACTGTCTCTTTTACTGACTTCCCAATGCCCCCTCATGGACATTAGTATATATCAATATAAATTTTCAGTATAGTTTCCCACAGATTCTGTCAGAACGAGTGAGGAGACTGGAGGAGATCACTGGTCAGGTTTAGCCATGTGCACTGCTGCATGCCAGAAGGGCAGCTTAGGAATAGCAACTTGCAACAGCCACTCAGGAAATCCTCTGTAGTAACTGGGAAACTTCTTTCTTTTCTTTTACTGAAACAATAGTCCCACAATAGGGCTGCAGTCCCACTCTTGGTCTGACAAGGAGTTTCAAGATCAAAGCTAATTCAGTCAGAGGTAGCTCAGATCTTGTTACCTTGAAACACGTGTATCCTTAGCCACAGGCTTGTATAGGGCCACCCTTATTTTCTTAATCTGACAAGAAACCCTTAGGAAAATGCACAATCTATGACCCTACAATCATTGTTATCTATACAGGGAGAAAAACATGGTTCCTAAATCATGTAATGTGGATTAACCCCTGTAACGCAGCTCAGGTCTATGGCCCTGGAGAGCTGACTGGGCAAGTGCACATCTCTAACTGGGCATGGAATGATGGAAGTTGTATATACTGGGCTAACACTATGCTTGCTGTTGTTAATAGATTAAAATAGGTAGATTAATGTGGACTTAATCTATTACATATATATATTGCTCATATTGCCCCCATATATAGCCTATTTAAAATATAACTTCATAAAATCATAACCAGGTGTCCTGGTTTTGGCTGGGATAGAGTTAATTTTCCTCCTAGTAGCTGATATAGTGCTATGTTCTGGATTTAGCATGAGGATAATGTGATAACACACTGATGTTTTGGTTATTGCTAAGTGGTGCTTATACTCAGTTGAGGACTCTTCAGCTTCCCATGATCTGCCAGCGAGGAGGGGCACAAGAAGATGGGAGAGAGCACAGCTGGGACAGCTGACCCAAACTGACCAAAGGGACATTCTATACCATGTGATGTCATGCTTAGTATATGAACTAGGGCAAGCTAGCTAGGAGGCAGCAATCACTGCTCAGAGACTGGTTGGGCATTGGTCAGTGGGTGTCGAGTGGTTGTGTCACTTGTTTTTCCTGTGGGTTTTTTTCTCTTTTTCTTGTTTTCCTTTCCATTACAATATTTTTTTTTAAATTTATTTTATTTCAATCATTAAACTGCTCTTATTTTAATCAACAAGCTTTCTTACTTTTGCCCTTTCAAGTCTCTCCCTCACCCCACCGGGATGGGGAGGGTGAGCAAGTGGCTGTGTGGTGCTTGGTTACCAACTGGAGTTAAACCATGACACAAGGTTTGACTGGGGTACTCAAAGCTGTGCCTTCACTGCAAAATAAAATATGCCTGGGACTCTTCTCCAGCACTGTGGCCAACTGGCATGAAAGGCCCATGTTCATACTACCAGGAATGCTCCCTGGCTCATGCCAGTGACCAAAACATGTCTGGGAGTTTTTTGGGAGAGTGCTAGATGCTGCTCAGCCAAAATGGTGTGAAGAACCATTTTAGCAATTTAACAGTACAGATGATTGCGTTCCTCTGCCTGGGAATGTTTCCTGGCACTGCTTAATTTACTGCTGCAGATACAGCCAAAAGGACTTGCTTCTCCAGACGATATTTTGACTTTCTAGCCATAGATATTTGATCTCTAGAGTTATTCAAACAACTTTAGAGGGTTTTTGCTAAATTGAGAAACTAGTTCTATCTTTTGCAATTTTTTAAAATCACATTATTCTTCCAAATAGATACTTTTCTTCCCCCATTGGCTTTCCCAAGACAAATGAGAAACATTCAGATCATGACCAGCCCTGGAGAGTGAGATTTGAGAGACCCATCCCTGACTGAGCCCAGGGCAAGAGAGTGGACTCATTTCCACCCATAGTGGACTTTTTTATAGTCATGATATATATGTATTGGGAAAATAAAAGTTCAGTATTCTTACATTCAGTTAAAAGTTTTGTGTATGTTTACTGAAATACCTATTCTGTGTTTGGTAAAGGCTGACAGATATAGAACAGATGGTTATCAAATACAGTACCAGAATAGGGCAGCTAAAAGATGCAAAGATTGACATAAAAACATTCGTTATCTTTTTTTTCCCTCCCAGTTTTCTCTTGGTAAAGAGCAATGCACAGTTGCCCTGCCTTTGGGACACAAAAAAAGGACTGAATTATGTTTTGGTTCTGGTGTCTGCTTTCTACTTGTTTGAGGGAGAGGAAGTATTTACATAACTCCTTTGGGGCCATAATTTATGCACACATGACTGACATTAGGCCACACTGATCAGCACAGTTTTAGAAAAGAAGAATGTAGACACGGTCCCACTTTGTGCCCCCACCTCTACTTCCTGTAGGGACTGTGGTCTAGCAACATTTTTCTTTTCAGCCTGGGATTTGATCTGAATTTTGGTAGCTTTCTGGATCAGAGAGACATTTTACACCTCCTGCTGTCCACATCTCATGGACCAAAAGGGAAAGAAGGAAAGAATTCAAAGATTTAAAAACCTTTGTGTCTGCCAGATCACATAGACTGAAATATATGAAAACTATCAGAATTAGTCCATGAAGACACTTTAAGAGTAAAAATTGAACATACTCTGGTTGCGCAGCTGAAGATCAAAACACATTAAGAGAATAAATGCATCTCTATGTGGGTACATCCATGACAGAGATATGCTTGCACTTCTCACATAATGGAAAGATTATGATGTGGGTGTACTGAGTGGCAAAAGATCCATATTATCTATGTGTATTTTTAAAAACGAGATAATTTAACAACTATGAGAAATCCCATAGGAAAGACTCTGAAGGCCTTGTTTACAAATTAGATAGCCTAAGGAAGTTTCAGAGACATTATCTCCGTACAAATAGCTGCAGTAAAGGCAACAGACACCTTAAACTCAGAGACTCAAGTGAGAAATATTGCTTAAGCTATGTCAACAATTCCTGTTAATTTAGCAGAGAGAAACAGGCGGTGTCATCTTTGTCTTTTTGAATCTCTGATTGTGCAAGAATTTAGTCTGCTGAAAGTCTAACCAAAATCTTGAGGTTAATAGAGGTTATCTGTGTGAAACTTTAATGGTCTGTTTTAAACAGAAGACCAAACTAGGCTGTCCTCTTTGACCTCAATTTCTGTGAATGGTGAAAGTACTTTTCCACTCTGAGAAGAATACTTTTCTAGTTCTAGACTGATTTTTGAAGCACTCAGGTGCAGTAGGTCACTCTCCTGAGGTGTGGAAAAGTCTCCATATGTCTGCATATGTCAGGAAAGAGCCAAGATATGAATTGTCATGCACATTAGAAAAGGATGACTTGTCTTCTACTAAGGATGTAGTAGATGGATGGCTGTAGTATTCAAATCCCCTTGAATGAAACAAATACATGTTCTATACTATTTCTCCCTTTTCAATAATTTTATGCCAGTTTTCTGCTCTCTACTACATACTAGCTTTTTCTACTACATACTAGCTTTTGATCCTACCATGGCAGATGAAAATTAAGAAAGACACTTTAATATAAAAAAGATGAGACAGAAGTGGGTATGTAAAATATACAAATGAATATGTTATGTTATGCAAATGCACATGTCTGATAACTCATGCCAGTGAGAGCCAGAAACTATTGTTTTGCATAACTGAAGTTACATGATTCCAGATTCTGGCAACAGGCTCATGACATGTGCTTTTGTAGACCTGCTAAATCCTGACATCATTGTGTAAGAAGTACTGTTCTAAGCAATTATTGCTGGTAATTTTTAATATAATTTATTTTTTCCTCTGTGTAGAGTCTGATGGCTGGAATTTTAATGTTATTGCAAATGGCTTGACAAGCAGAGATACTACAAGGGTGGTTGAAAGGAACAGTAAATGCGGAGGTGGGAATGCAGAAACAGTACGGATGTGTACTGTTTACCCTTTGCTTTCCTTCTGCTGTTTACTGTGTAAAAGTGCTTGCTGATGCTCAGGGTTAGAGCTGGAGGTGCCATGGAGGGAATTCTTCAGGATCCATGCTCTGGACTGTGCCTGCCCTGGCAGCTCAGCTGTTGGCAGTGCCCCAAGGACCTCTCTGCTGAGAGCAGCCTGGAGTGAGGTGTCCTGTTTGGTGCTGTTTGGTTTCTGAACCAAACTTGTTTCTGCACAACCTGTTTCAGCCCTAAACAATCTGGCTGGCAATATTGGGTAGTAAGTAGCTCCTTGGAACACATTTTGGCCACTTGCAGACCCTACTCTGTTAGTGCAAATCACTGTATTCCATAGGATATCACAGAGCTCCCTGCAGTAAGCTGTGGGTCTTTTTATAGTTAAAGTGATACGGCACTTAACAGCACTTTAAAAAGAGCCAGGCAATTAAGTTTCTTAAACATCTCTTAAAGAGTTTTGGTATAACTTGTAGAAAATATATGACCAGAGAGTGAGTATTTTACTCAAGCTTCTTTGATGTGGCCTTCATAAAATACCTCTTTACTTTTCTTACACATTTATTTTAGCTGTCCTAAAAGCCGGCCTCCCTTCCCAATTTTGCTGTGGAGAATTGGGTATATAGATTTTAAAGCAGCTTATTAGAAACATAGACCTTAATGAGAATGGATGAACAAATAAATGTTACCAGTCACCTCACTTGTGAAGAAAAACATTTTATCTGACCCAGAAGAACCATTACAGAGTTTACTGACTTCGTGAAGTAACATAATGTGCTGATTTTGATTGTGCAACTGTGTTTTAAAAGGATGTTGAGTGCACTGCTACAAATTCTCATGTGAGACTGGGAGAGGCTTGAAGAAATCAGAGATGAAAAAGAGCTTATTAAGTCATTTAGTTCTTGGATCGTTCCCTAAAATGTTTTTTCCACTGCTGTGTCCAGTCAAGTTTTAAACACTGCAAGAAATAGGGCTTCCACTATTTCCCTGAGGGGGAGCTTTTTCCACAGTCATCTAGATCTAACTCTTATGACATTTTTCCTGACTAGTCAGAAAAAAACCTGCCACTGCTTAACTCAGTATAAACTGTGCATGGTTATTCTAACCTGCCCTAGGCAGCTCCTTTCTTCTACAGTGCACATTCTCTTCAATATTTATCATATTGCTTTCTTCTCCTAGTTAAAAGGTTCGCTCCTTCTGATGTGCATAAGTAGGTGATGGATATAATAAGAATTACAGCTTAACCTCTAAGAAAACTAGAACTGACTGGTATTTCTGTAACAGGTTGATCACTATTAAGAATAGGATGCTCTATTTAGATAACTCCTGTACCTGTTTATCTATAGACCTTGACAGCCAGACAGATACACAGTCTAAGCTGTTAGAGGTTTTGCCCCAGGTATTCGTAAGGACCAGCTATGCAAATGGAGTCCAAGACCAAGGCTCTTTTCTCTCTACATTATCCAATATCAACAGGAAAGATGATCTTGGAACCATAACTTTGTTGACAGTGCTGTTTATTATGCCTCAAGCTGAACAAAATCTGCTTCGTGTTGCTGTGTTTGCAAAGGCTGTGCAGCACTAGCACAAGCAGAGAAGTAAATATTCAAGCTGTAACTCCAAATACATACAAGGAACAGATCTGCTGAATAAGAAAATGTTAGTTTTATCTTTTCTTCCTTTTTTTCCTATCTTTCTTCCTTCCTAAACTGATTAAATTTCAATGGATTTATGGAATCCCAGATTTTCTAACACTGATTTAAGTGGGGAGAGTACAGGCTGGAGAAACTTAAGAGACAAATTCCACACACGAAAATGTAAGGAAGTAAGTGAGTCAGCATGTGAAACAGCAAAAATTATCTTGGAATATCGAATATACATTAAAAAATAAAAAGATATCAAAATATTTTAGTAAAGCATTTAAACTTTTATTTTCTTCTCCCTGGCTCTCCTCACTGTGAAAATGTTCTTCCTAACAGCATAAATCACAAGAACTGGTAGTAATGCAAAAAACATTAATCCTCATTCAGAACACATCTGCAGCTTACAGGTGTGAGTAAGTTTTTGGTCTTTAAACTAGAATTTTTCTAGACAGTTTTGTTACTTAAGAAATACTTCACCTTTTGGTTTGTAGCTCATGTCTATATTGTAGAAAAGAGGCAGAATCTTTTCTTTTTCTTGTATGTGAAACCCTGTATTAAGTTAACTCTGCTAAGACTTAAGTGAAGCATTTGTGATAAACCACACACGCATTTGTTTTTCATATAGCATTACTTTAATAAACAAATCAGTGTCACATTCCTGCATGACGCAATTTCTACCCATTATTAATCATACTAAATGTTATTTCGGACCTTTGCTGCATTTTTTTTTTCTCCCTAAATATTGTCAGTGGAATATTGTAGGCCTCTGCTGTTTTCTTTCAGCGAATTCGAGGTCGAAAAGCCAGTCTGGAGGAAATACAGCTGGTTCACTCTGAACATCATTCACTGCTGTATGGCACCAGTCCCCTGAACAGACAGAAGCTGGACCCCAGGAAACTCCTAGGTCTGTACAGGCCTCTATTCTACTGAGAACAGCACATTCCAGCACTGTCATTAGTCATAGCTGGTGTCAGTTTAAAATACTTGGCAAGCAGTGTGACAAAAATTCATTTTTTCCAAATGCATTGCTATGTGGAAGGAGAATGTTACAATGGAAGCCAAATATAGATTAGCAAAATGCACAAGCTGGAAAGCAGCAATAGACATTTCTCCTCAGCCACTTCCAAAATCATCGAAGTATTAACCCTTTACTGTAATTTGTTCTCCATCAGAGATCAATGGCAATTTTGAACATGGTTGGTCTTCTATCTCCTTGTGTACTTGATTTGAAAACAGGAGTTTAAGATACACTTGCTTGTCAGAATTGCTTGTTTGCTGTTCTCATGTGCTTTATTTCAATTATTTCAACCATGCTGAGTGCAGATACCATGGCTAAGTCCTGCTAATAAGTGAATTTATTTTAATGCCTTAAGCAAGATATGGTATCTTTCTGAATAATAGGGCCAGGGGGGGGTTCGGGGGGATGGGAAAACGGTGGGGGAGAAACACATTAAAATATTAAATAGATTTATGGATGTACAAAATAGCAGAAAACGGACAGGATTTTCATATCAAATATCTTCATGCACAGCCAATGCTCGGTGTATGCTTTTCATGATAGAAAAGTGAAGTTAAATTGAGGTCTGCTGTGAGTGTAGCATGAAGCAGATCTACTTGTCAGACCTGCTACAGAGAATGGGAAAGGAAACACAAAAAGTAGTGCATTTTGGAAATAATCTGTGAGTGAAATCCTGCCCTTTATGTCCCAGCACGCTGGATGCAACACATTCTCAGCTATTTTTATAACACTTTTAGAATAAGATGTGGAGCTTTCCCTACATGTAATGAAACCCAAACCAAACAAAATGATACTAGCCATCTACACTGCCACATTTCTAGTAATGCATAGCAATTATCTTGCTTTGGAAACTAATGCTGAGTTTCTCCTGTAAGGCAGACTATTACTTCAGTGAGTCGTAAGAGTAGATAAGAAAAATGTCTTGATCACGTAAGTTTATACATCTTCTTAGCCAAGGCAACATCAAAACAATATTGCTTACAGTATGATAAATTCTCAGGAGCTTGAATTTCTAAGGTTGGAAATCCCACTTAAAAAAAAGTTTCCAAGAAAAAGTTCCAAATTCCTGCAAAATGAAAATCTGGAAACATTGTTCAACGTTGTCCAACATTGTCAAAATGTTCCATTTTGATAGTCAAACATTTAATTTAAATTTTGTTGGTTTTGAGTAATTTAATTTTAATTTTTACATTATTTAATACAACATACATAGATCTAAAATATTGTTCCCATTTTGGATCTCAGTGGTTGACCGCTATGTAAGATACAGTGTGTAGTTGCAGCTACAAGGTGAAAAGAAGAATGGACTTGGGTATCCTCGCTGTGTTTCTGCCTGTGTATAGAGAATGCAGAAAGTCTTGTTTACCCAGTCTCAGAAAACCATTTCTTTTCTCACAGCTCTTTGCTTGACACTCTTCGCCTTTTTCACTTGGCACTTAGTCCAAAACATTTGTTCGCTGAGTTTAATTCAAGATCACACTCCTTGCATATATTCTGAGTGTATCCTTGGCTTATTGCCTTTTCCTGTCTCTGTTTCTAGGATGTTTTCTTGCTGCTTCTCACATAGCCTTTTACCAAGACAACAGTCAATGAAACCTTCCCACATGCTTTTGCATTTGCCTGTTTTTTGGCTGGAAGCTCTAAACATTTGAGTTTTCAAACTCTTCTATAAAGGAACTTAATTGCCTCTTACATTTTTCCACAATGCATTGTGACGGTTCCACCTTTAATTGTCCTCAATTCAGGGAGGTTGAACCTAAGCAATCCTGACATTAAAATTAACATCTTGGTATAGTATAGAAACTCAAAATGATGTGTAGCAAAGAAGAAAAATCTAAAGGAAATGTTTCTTATAAAAATGTCATCAATAACAACATCATCTTATAAAACATTTCTATTTCAATGAAAGTACATATTTTGCTACATAAATTGTTCCATCAAATTGTGGCTTTGAACCCTAATGAAAAGGAAGACCTACCTATTCCTTCCCCTACTCTTCTACCCACCCAAAAAGACAGAGGCACTTTTTGTTCTTCAAAAAAAAAAACTTTTGTTCACAGTCCCCGTTCAGAAGAGTGTATCTGCGTTGTCTGAGTCTTTTTTCTTCTTTTTCTTTTTTTTTTTTTTTAATTAACAAACAGCTTCTTTCAAACAGAAAAGAAGCACTTGAAGGAATGAAATTTAAGTACAAGTAGGGCTAGAAACGTGCTACTTGCCAATAAATTCTTATTTCATTGTCCCTGTTCAGGAAAAAGACTGTTCTGGAAGACTGCAAAGCAAAAAGGCTGTAAACTACTAAAATCAGTGAGAATTATGCACACAGTTATAGTTCATGTATTCTTAATACTTTCAGAATATGAACTTGTCTTTATTTTCCCTGCATCAGAGTCTACAAATGCAGCTATTTCAGATCATCACTTCAACTTCAACACTATTGCGTAGTTAAGCTTTTGACTGATCTTATTTCAGTGTGGTGTGTTAAACAACATGTTATGTTGACTTGCATTGTCTTGACATAGAGGAAACTAATATGCAGACGGTGTGTTACATCTCATTACAGTTTCATGTGACAGAATACGACCTCTCAAACCTCTTTGGTTAAGCTCGAGGGCAGAACAGTTATCAAACTGGTCTTACAAATTTGTTTGCTTTTTTCCTCCCCAACCATTATTAAGAAAGTGTTTCTAAAAATCAAGTTTCCAATGATTACAACTTTGCAGAAGTGAGAAATATACTGTCAACATATCCCTGAGAGTGACACAGTAGTTAGAGAACAACCAAAAGATGCATTCACAGAGCATCTGTGCAATTGCAATTTCAAGTCAGTGAAAAAATGACCACTTACTTAGCAGAAATGGCTTCATTGTTGAGCAATGATATGAAAAAGAAACAGGTTCGTCAAACTGTACCTTTCCACAAGTGAATACACTTTTTAATTTGTTTATTATTTTGAAAGATAGTTTTTGCTCATCACTTTTTTTGCTCATCAGACTCCCAGTCCCCAGTAGTCAACCTCCTAAGCAGCTTCCTTGACATGTGCAGGGCCCTAACCTCAGTCAGTGATGGGTGCATCAGCACCTAATTTGACTAACCATTTTCTACTGCCTTTGCGTGTTGAAATCTTAGAATACAAAACTTGGATAATTTTTCTAGCTCTATCAGTATATTGTTCTGCTGAATCATCTCTAAAAGACCTTTCTCTGAAGTCATTTGCTGATGACTGCAAACTCTGTCCTGATGCAAAGCCAAAAAAAAGATAATTTAAAATTTGTCTTCTAACCTACTTGAAGTATCCAAATATCTTTTTTATTATTGTTAAACTGGGATGTGGAAAGGTGTTACTTGAAAATGACTGCTATTTACCAAATTCTGTTGGGGCATCAACTCCAACCATCATGGGAAATTCTACGTCCATTCGTTTTCAGTGTTTGCTTTTTGCAATTGATTCTCTATGACAAGGAGTGTGGTAAGCTCTTTCATTTCTGCAGGGCTAGGTAAGTGATGGTCTCACATTCTCTTAGTAGAAACTTTCCCCACTCTTCATGAAATCTAGATGTTCTAATGTTCCGCAGCCTGTTTTCTGCTTCTCTTAACTACTGCGCAGTAAGAAGTGAATATCCTGGCATGTTTCTTGGTACACTGAAAAGGCTTCATGCTTGTTTCCCCACATTTTACGTACTATCTGTTGATTGATTTTAGTGTCCTTCTTCACCATCTGCTTTTCTGGTTTTACTCTGTGTTTGTTGTTTTTAATAGTGTTTACCTTACACAATGTGCCCAACTGCAGGGAGATAAATGAGAATTCATCTGTTCTCTCTTATGTCCCAACTCTGCAATGGAATTTAAGAGAAAAGGTCTGGTTATGCATTATTCTAAAAATACCTTCTTTTATCTCAAATTACAGCTTATGTTTCCATTAATGTCTCCTGGCACTTTAACAGCACTAATTTTTTAGTTACCTGTACAACACTTTTTGATCTTCCCCACAGTAAAAAGTGAAAAATCACTGTTTGCATTCGTCCCTGGATCTGCTTAGCAAGAGATCTGGAAACTCCTCCTGTACTTCTACTCTGTCAGCCTCCTGCAGCCAACATTTCCTTGCATGTCTGGGTCTGTTAGGACTCACAGTACGAGAATACTCTGCAGAGCTGCTGCACCTGCATTTCCCCTGGTAGCTCCACAGGAGGTTTTGTTTGGCTTCTCTCGCACACTGTGCAAAGTGATCAAAGGCCTCTAGTCGGTTAAAAATGCATCTTGGATTTTACTCAAAGTGTAACGCACTTTCTTCATCTCAGACCTTGCATTCTGGTCTCTCGTACTTCAAAGATTATGGCTTATAATTGTCTTTATACATTTCATTGGCACCTGCTAAACATGAGTAACTGCAGCGTTCGCCCCTTCCATAACAATGGGTGGCTCCTCTAGGTAACTTGAGTGATTCACTATCTAACGTTTCCTCCAGATGGCAAAGTTACAAAGCCAGTTCTGTGATACAGCAGGGGAAAAGCCTATGTTCTCTTCCACAGCTGCCTTAGGATCAGATTACACACTGGGATAGGAACTGCATCAAATCCTGAGATCCTTACCCAGTTTTCATATTGTCCTTATCAAGAGAAATAGTGAGTTTAGTGGTATAAAAAACCCCCACATGAATGAATTAAAAGTGAATATAAATATTAAGATAAACACTATCACATTATCTAATGTGTAGTGCAGAATAAGTTAGAAATTAGATTTCAAAGCCTATGAAGTTTTTGTTACCTTTAGTAGTATGTATTTGCAGAACAGTACTGAAACAAGTAGTATTTTATTTTATGTTTTTAAAATCTTAACATATTCATTGACAGTATGTAAATGAAGAGAACAATATTTTTGCATATATAGGAAGAATAAGACTGCAATTTTCAAAGGATAAACCTTTTGGAGAGATGAAGTTAAGAAATTAGTCATCAGTTTCATGTAAGCTTAATGAGGTTCCCTCTGTTGTCAGTGAAAAGAAACAGGCGCTTCTCAAGTGTAATTCATCCCATCAGTCGTCTAGGCTGGGTGGATGTGCTTACCTCACTCCACTGGCTGTAGAAGCAGCTGACTAGCTTAGACAAGCTGCTTATCAGCTACAGATGATGGGATGACTAGTTGCCATGGTTCAGAGTGACTTTCTGTGGAGATTCGATCATCATAATCTTTTGAAACTGCTGCTTACCAATCTAAAGACTTGTCACTGTTGCAAAAGAGTACCTCAAATGTCCCATGGCTGATTTGCTTTCTAAGTACTATTAATATTATTTATTCTAATAGATAGCATTTTCATTGTATGATACTGAAATCTGAATCACTGTAAAGAGTTATTACTGTTTCAGTATTTAAATGTATTTTTGATAAATTATGCTTATTGTTTCTTTTTATTTTCTTTAATATATAGGAAACGTGTCTCAAAAACTCTTTTCCTTGTTGCCTTGTGGGGGACTTGGGGTAAGTAGATGTTTGGATTTTTGCAAGAGGGATGGCACACAAGACATATTCATTCATGAATTCTTTAGCACTATTGCATTATCCGTTCAAAGTTCCAGAAGATGATAAAAAAATGTCGAGATGAAACCTGAGCCATTATCATATTGTGTTTTCAATGACAGAGAAGACAGTACACTGTAATAAGCATATGGAACAGATGGAAAGGAACATATTTTGTGGTAATGTGTACATTTCTTCATTGTCCCACTTTGGTTGTTTTTCACATGAACTCTATTTTTGAGAAAAGTAACATGAGTGCAATTGATGTAGCAGAAAGAGCTTTGGAGAAGGAGTTTTGTGTAATGTTGAAAAGTAAATATAGCTTCAGCTTTCTCAGAAAGAACAAAAAAATTACCAAAGATAACATTTAGCATGAAAAATGCTGATTAGCTGCTAGCTAATAACTTCGGTGGTGTTAAACAAATTTTTTGAGCATTTTTATGTCCTATTTTAGAATGGATTCATTCTGAAATACAAGGTTGCAAATATTAGGACACAGTAGAAAAAAGTCTGCAAATAAAAATCTGTTGCAACACAAGGTAAAATAATTAATCTAAATGATTGAAAAACATGTAAAATAGAGGATTTCTGCTGATGTTGGTATCATGCTCCTATTAAATTCTAGTGAAGATAATAATAGGGAGAAATAATTTTTCACGTACAGGGTTCTTTTCACAGAAACGTATTCTACTGGGTCCATTATTTACTGATATAAGCAATATCAAAGTGAAATAATGATATTACTTGATACTCATGGGCTGGCTGGATGATGGATATATATTTCAGTTCCCTTCGACTGTTCCTGAGTATGCAGGAATAAAGCCACAATCTCTGGAGGTCAGCTTCCAGTGGAAGCTTCAAATGTTTTATTCACTCTTATCCTTCACAAAGGATAAATTCCATACCATACTAGTCTTGTTCATAGTGTTGGGGTTTTTTGTTTGTTTGTTTGTTTGTTTTTAATTATGAGATACCTGTCAGGAGAAATACTAATTTGTTAAGGTTTTAACACACAAAAGAAAGCCATTCTAAGTTTCAGTATTTAGTAATGTTTGAGGATTTCTGAACTATGAGTTAAGGAACAAAGATTCAGGAAATGGTAGTCATTCCAGCTCCTCTACTGTGGATTTAACTTGCTGAGGATTCTGCCTAAAATTTGGAACTCGGTGACTAGCAACTTGCTAATTTTGAAAGTTTGGGGTCATGACTGCATGTAGATCAGTTAACATTACACATTGGCATGTAGACATGCATGTCCACATGCAGCTCTCTGCACTACTGTGTGCACATATAAACACACATGCACACATGCACACATTTCTGTATAAACAAAGGTAGTTTTTCCCGCTGTGGTTGCAGTTATTAAGGAGTTTAGAGAAAATTGAACAGAAGATAAATAAAGTTGAGAAAGAATGTTGTTCAGACTTTGAGTAAAGAGAAGCTGACGTGAAATTTCTTGACAAATCTTTTTGAGGGCTTTGGAAAGTAAATAGGAATGTGGTATGTTTTGAAAATTAAAGTATAAGATTTTTCTATGAAACAAGTTATTGTGGTTTTAAAAAATCATGAATAGAGATGTGCTTTGAAATTCACTGATGAAAATATGTTACCCATTCTAAAGCTAAAGCAAGTCAGAAATGCTCAGTATATTTTCATTTTTTCAAGCACTTTAATTTACCTACACTTTTTTGAGTCTATTATTTGCTTTATTTCTTATTTAAAATCATGGAAATTGGATTAAAGAACATGTTGTAGAAATGGATCTTTTATTTATTTTTTTTCTAGTTGGTTTGGCTTTCTACATATTATTATTGTCAGGCTTGCTGTGGGGCTCTTTTAAAGGAATGGGTTATGACCTTTTTGAAGGTAAATAATCAGATTAGGAGCTCTCTTTCAGTGATATTTATCTGTCTATTGGTTAAGATGAGCTCTGCGAAAGGGAGCTGCTTCAAACTGTGTAGGAAACAGTTCCTAATTTACTTTCAAAAATGATGGTGGAAAGAAAGAAGCAGCATTGCTGCTCAGTAGGTTTCAATTTGAGTGTTATAAAGCAGTAATCAATATAAAGCAATAATAGTAGTTCATGCAAAGAGTTTAAGGAGGGGAAGAATTTTTTTTTTTTTAATTTTTGTTCCCATTTATTTTTTGCTTGCTTGTTTGCTTAGTTGTTTACTAATGAAAACAATGAGAAAGTATTAAGAGAAAAAAAGGGTCCATTCTTGCAGACTGTATGGCTGTCTCTTGAACAATGGCTTTCAGGGCTCTTTGATCCTATTGTCTCCTAACCATATGGGAACCTTGCTGGCTGTTATTATTCAGCTCTTCTATTATTAAATGGATTAGTGGTTAGACTACTCACACAGAGAACGGGAAACCTAGGCTGACTTCTCTCCACTGTCAGGCTGGATTTAATATTACAGCCCCCATCTCTTGGCAGATGTTGTTACCACTGAGGACATCATTGATTGTTTCTGGTTGGGGACCCTCACACCATGAACTGAAGCTGTGCCACTGTTGGAAAGAGATCTGGGCCAGTAAGATAGAGCATAAGTAAGATAATGCCCATGTATTTAAGGCTATGACCTACCTATCGTGCATTTATAAGTAACATGAAGTTCTAGATCTGAGCTCCTGTTCCACAGCTTATGTATTTCACGTGAAAGAATGACTGGAAAAAATGAAAACTTCTCTTGGGGCAAAGACTGGAACCTGAGAGAAGACAGGCATTGAAGAGATCACCTGACAGGCTATGTAGACTATTGGCATGAGTTTAGGATGGCTTGCATTATTCACAAACAAAAGTCTGACTAAACTTTGTAACCCTGAATTCTACTATATTATTGATTTTGTTGTTGTGTCTGTTCTAACAGCACCAGTAAGTCCAGTCAAGATCAGGGATCCTCTTCTTTGGACATTACTTAGGGAAAGGTTTTTGCAACAATTCTGAAAAGCAAATGAGAGGCAGTGTTCATAGCCAGTATTTTCTGATCCTGTTGCATCATGGCTCTAAAACTTTTGTACGAGTGAAAAATGCATATAAAGCTACTGTTTACAGATTCTGTAAACATTTTTTATCCATCTGAGTTTTCTTTTAAGAATGATAGGGACTGTTTATGTCAGGGTCATTGGTGAATTTGGCTTGGTAAATATTAGGCTTTCAGAAGAAATCAAACAATAAACTTTATAGTTTTACAAGAGGCTATATAAGTAATAATTAGCTCTCTTATCTAAGAGCACAAAGCTGTTTCATACTGACAGCCAAATTGAACAGGTCTCACAGAGAGAGAAATAAAAGTTGTCTGAATCTAACCTCCTAAATTTGCCCATAACCGGTTTTATTTCAGTGATGGTTAGTTTTTTTATCAGATCCAGGATCACCAGTATAACATCCGCTGAAATATAGGACCTCCCTCTAGCAATAACCCTTTTCATTCTTTTTTTTCAAGCTTAATGATGTTCCAGAACCAACTGTTATTAAAGAATTCTAATACCAGGGGGATGAAATTCCTTGTGTTGGAGAGAGACTAGCAGCTCTACAGCCAGCAGTTTTAATAACAAGAGATGGTTTCTTGCAGCTGGTCAGAGGTTTGGAATGTGAACAGTTTTCCAGGAGAGGTGGGTAGACTGCAGGTGAAGCGGCCAAATAGGGAGAATAATCACAAATTACTCTTTGGTTCTGTGGATTATCAGACTATTACAGTTTTTCATCTGTAAACATCTACAAGAGCTATAACTGACCATTTGATCAATGCATCCATCTATTGCAATTCTTCCTCTTCTGTTGTGCTGTGAAAATGACAATAAGAGAAGCAGAAATCCACTTTTAATGGGCGTAAGTTTCATCTCCTTGCCTCAATCTGTCACTAAAAATAGTGATTGTTTTCCTGCCTGTTTGACCTGCTGCTGTGTGAAGAAATCTTGAAGTCATTTCTCAGCCATATTTTTTTGTCTAGTTGATAGGCAAAAAAAAAACCCCACAAAAGCAAAAGAAGAGCAGGCTTTTATGATAATGTCATCATCGGCTCGCAGCTTCAAACACTTCTGCGGCTTTTGAATTGTCATTTATAACTTGGAACTGAACCGACCCATAATTCCCTTGATGCATTTAGAGAAATTGATAACAGACTGCTTCTTTTATGGCTCAGAGGAGGCAACTCCAATCACATCACTATTGGCAGTCAATATTATTTTCTGACATGGTTGTAAAAGTATAAAGGGGCTTATGGCATTTGTTTAGATGAGGAATGGGCTCTCAAGCTGTGCTGGGGTTTATGGGTCCAGATTACTGAGAAGCAAAGGGAATATGATGTTTGCAAACAGGATATGATTTTATTTAAGTTTGGGTTTCATACGTTGTTCCCTGGGGATTGTCCTGCAGACAGAAGAGAATTTCACTTTTATCATATGAAATTGGGCAGTTATCCAATCCCCCTGCTCTCCCCCCACCCTCAAAAGACACTGCTCCAAACCTGTAATGTTTAAAGTCAGATCTTTAAATTGCAAGAGGAGGAGCTGGGTGAGAACACCACCCTGAAAGAAATCAGACTTTGGCAGAATAAATATTTAGTGAGCTGAACAGAGTGTAAAGATATAAAATCTCCCTACATTTTTACAAAACTTGCAAAATATTCATAGTTTTTGAATGTTGAATTTCTTCCTGGCATTCCTTGCTGTGGTAGCTGGACAGCACTACTTTTTGTCCTGACCACACAGGAAGAAAAGCAATAAGAAAGGCAAGATTTCACTAGTACACGACTTTAGTAAGTCATCCAGGCAACAAATTGTTTTCCGCTGCTTCTCAGATCATCTTCCTGCTTCTTCACTTGATCTTCTCAGTCTGGGCCCAGGAATAATTTTCAGCCTTTACGCTTTATGACTCTTCATTCCTGTTCTTTGTATAAGAGCGAATGGTACCAACCTGGTTCCATTACCATGGTCCAATAGTGTAAAAATTAAGAAAGTATTGGCAATGGCATTTTCTCCCTGTAGCAGATTTTAGGCTCCAGGCTGCTTAGGGGTCTCTCCTTATATCTGCATGAAAGTCTGGCTGTAAAGAAATTAGACTGCCTATGGTTTGGCCACTCAAATTAAACATCACCTTCACACAGGTGTCACAATTAACTTGTGTCCCTCCCCTATATCCCAGGATGTACCAAAATAGGTATAGCCCTTGCATAATATCAACCAAACAATATGTCTGTTTCTTGGTTTGGGGAAAGCAATCTACTATTCCTAGAAGCTCAGCTACTTAATATGATGCCTTCTATTGTGACATCATTAATATACCATGCTGCCAATATATTCACCTATAAATTTAAGCTACTTGTCTGAGTGGCCTTATTATCCTACTGAAATCTGCCAGTTATAACATTTTGGAGCAGATTGCGGGAGACTTCCAGGAATAAAAGTCTTCTTTACCTCCTAAGCCTCTCTGGCAGCTACACCATCCATAAAGAAATTCCAAGATCTAATCAAAACAACCTCACAGGCACATTATGCTTTAATTGATATATTTTGCATGACTATTTAGGACTCACAGTTTCACAGCATTGACTGTGTGATATTTTCTGCAGAAGTCACCAAGACATGTGGTCAAAACTGCCATCCTAGTACCATCCCAAAGCACAACTTAAGACCAGCGGGGATGGGACCAGAGCAAAGGCTGGAGTTTTGTCATCCCAGAGCATTCAAGGGTCTGCATGCTCAGACACTTTGTGCAGTTCCAGATAAACCTGTTTATCCACAGGATAACCTAAATTCCACCCAGGGAATGAGAGTGTAATGTACTCCCAGCTGCTCTGGTAAATGTACTTTTTAGGTGATATAACCCATCAGTTCTGGCAATTCATGATAACCAGCTGTTTCAGTGGGCTATGTTTTGTAGGAACAGACCAATTGACATTACACTTTGGTCAAGCTCTCATCCATAGAGAACTGTAGACTTTCTAGCTGACAAACTCACAGCTTCCTTGTGTAGGCAAACTAAAGAAGAAATAGAGAAATGAGAGAAAAGCTGCACATTTACTTACTTTCAGTTCAGAACAACAGTTCTCTGAAGATTCACTTGTCTGGCTTCACATATCTAATTTTAGACAAATTACTGAAACAACCAAAGCAGGGCCTTGACTGCCCTTGCTTGCCTGTGCATCACTAGAGCAGTCCACCTAAGATCAGAAGAACTGACTGGAGGTTCTTGATTTCCTTCATTGACAGGGACTTGAAGCAACTAAGTTCCTAATTTTAGGCACATTCTCTTTAGGAAAAAAGTTAGCAAGTGTGATAGCATGAATCTGGATGATCAGAGCAGGAAACAGCTATTCTTCCTTTACTGAGGTACAGAGACTTCATCTCTGGATCTGGAAAGTACAACAGTATCTCACCTCTGGGTAAGGATGGTATGATGCATTTAGCATATCAATACCATAGAAAAAAAAAAAGAAAATAATCTCTTCACACTAAAGATTTTTGTCCCATTCTTGTCCTTTCATGGCACTGAGGTAGCCCTGTGCCATCCACCCTGATGTTTAGACCAGTGAGAGGTGAAACTGTACAACTGAGAAACATAGTTCCTTGGCATCGTTGCAACGAGAACGGAATGTTTTAGAATAGCCTGGCTGCTTTAACTTGCAGCAGACAAGAAGAGAAAGCTCAGGGGTGGTAATCCCCCCACCTGGAGTGCTGTGTCCAGCTGTGGAGCACTCAGCATAAGAAGGATATAGACCAGTTGGAGCAGGTCCAGAGGAGGGCTACGAAGATGCTCAGAGGGCTGGAGCACCTCTCCTACGGGGACAGGCTGAGAGTTGGGCTTGTTCAACCTGGAGAAGAGAAGGCTCCGGGGAGACCTTATAACACCTTCTAGTACCTGACGGGGCCTACAAGGAAGCTGGGGGCGCGCTTTTAATAAGGGCCTGTAGTGACAGGACAAAGGGTAATGGATTTAAACTGAAAGTGGGGAGATTTAGATTAGATATCAGGAAGAAGTTCTTCCCGGAGAGGGTGGTGAGGCACTGGCACAGGTTGCCCAGAGAAGCTGTGGATGCACCATCCCTGGAAGTGTCCAAGGCCAGGCTGGATGAGGCTTTGAGCAACCTGGTCTAGTGGAGGGTGTCCCTGCCCATGACAGAGGGGTTGGAACTGGATGATCTTTAAGGTCACTTCCAACCCAAACCAGCCTATGCTTCTATGATTCTATGAATCTGCCAACATGTCAAATACAGAGTTTGGTCCCTCGGATAAGTTTTTTGATGTTTTTAACAGAAAAGCCTTTTCCCTTGGTACTAGACAAGATTCAAATTGTAAAGAAAGATACAACAAATGGAACACAGTAAATTATTGTGAAGTTAATCAACTACCATAAAGTCAAACCTTCAAAGGTCTTATTAATTTTGTGCATTTCCTAAAAACTATTGTGTTGCCAAAGGCCAGCAATATACAAAGAAACCTTTTTATTTGCTAGAATACGAAACATCATATATATATATACACACACACGTTAAATGCAAATAGTGGAGCAGTGTAATATACAATTTACTAATACTATTCACTTTCCCCAGACTTAATCACACACACACACACATATGGATTTGATGGGAATTCTGTAACTAAATCAGAATTCACATTTGCACTTTAAAAACACATCATGTGTTTATTGATAGAATTTAGCCCCCAAGATGGACAGAAAAGCTCTCTGTAGAGGAAATGTTCACATGTTGCTTGTCTGAATAAACACTAGGTTCTAGCATAGCTGCATGGTGGCCTCTAACATAAAGATCATCTACATCCAAGAGGAAAGCTGAAATGCTATGTATTGCTAAAATGTGTTCAGCAGCAGATGATCAAACTTTAAACAAATACGCTTGAATTCTGCACATGAAAGTTCTGTTTTCTGTAACTACATGCATTACAACCAACTACACATTGTTCTATCTATTTGCCCATGAACTCCTGGAAACTGCATGATCAAACATAAGAAGGCAGTTGCACAAGCATTTTCACACACTAACCCATTAAATACTAAAACAAATGTCAAGTTAAATTAATAGAGTACTCAGGCCTAGGTCTGAAAGTGCAGTAACATTTTTACAAGCATCTGGTGATATATGCCACATATCTGAGACTTGAATCTGGGCCTAAGTGTTTTATTTATGAGTTTTTTCTGAAAACAAGTTCTAATCCACACCTAATCCATGCTATCCTCCCTCCATTCTCCCCCACCAATGATCCACACTTTACTGTTTCACCAAGGTTTTGAGATCCTTTAGGGTGTATAATGTATGCTTTATGAGACACAGGTTCTGAATGCCTGTCATAAAAGTTAGTTTAAGAGACTAACCAAATCAAACTATTGCTTCTGAAGATGTTATTCTGTGCAGGCTTTGACTTGACTTAGCCTGATTCTTTTCTGAATCTCATTTTGAATACAAAGCTATTTATGTTTTAACACAGACCTCACATATTTACTTGCTGTTTTACAAACCTTCAGGTGAATTCCGTTTGTACAGAGTAGAGGTGCTGCACTTTTTATCAGTAGCTGACTACCACCATCAGTAATTCTGCTAGACATTCAATCATTACTATTTACTTAGCATTTTTTTGCTGAGCATTTTGTGAAAATGGTCTTTGATTTATAATAGCTTTACGGTTTAGATCACTATTGGCAGGTGAAACTTGAAAAATGTTAAATATTCTAGTGGGTACATGTACTGTCCACATTCCTTATTCTTGCCCTGAAAGAGACTTTTGGGGTCAGAATTGATAGCCTCCAAAATTCTTTTTTAAATTCCATTTCCATGAATATTATTGCTGATAAATTCTCCTACTGAAATTATTCAAAAAAATGGAGAAACCAATGCATGCCCAAGTGAATTCCATATTTTTTGTTTAAGCAATGATTTGTGAAGATCCTTTGAACTCTTCATCTCACTGGAGCCTAAACATCACATCCCCTTCACAAATTATTTGTAAACCACACTGGTTATCAGCTGAAAAGCTGATATTCTGGGTAGTCTTTATGGCAGGCATTTTAGATTAAAGCAGCTGGAAATGACTTTATCAGAACAAATCTCTGATACAGCTGTAAAATAGCAGTAAAAATAAAGGAAGCTCACTGTACATATTTTTTTGCTAAAGTAGCCTGCTTTTACACACTTCCTGCCCACGGGATTTATGGAAGAGACGTCAGCCATGCGAATGTTTTCTCCTTTGTTCCTTAACGAGAGACACGGCTGACAGGCCATTCATTACAGGTTGTTCCTTGGAGATGATGTGCACACCTTCGCTTCTTTAGTCATGGTGAGATGAAACAGCAGCTGAGAAGCACGTCGAGGACCTTTTGCTTCTTAGTGGAAATCACAGAGGTGATGAATGACCACCAGGTCATCTGTAGGAGTGGGAGGTGAGAGATACGAGCACGGCACATGGAAAACTGCACGGCTCATGGCCGGGAGTGAAGTATTCCAAACCTACGCTCCAGTATTTGCTGGCATCAACTGTCTCCAAGAATGACAGACTCCTTGCTGGAAGTGATAGCAAAATGCCACACACAATTTTTAGAGGTTGCAACACTTCTGGAAAATATTTAATTTCTATTTTCATGCCAGGGAACTAAAAAAAAACCACAGTGATGAAAACATATTTGCTCTGGCATAAGTGGAAGAGTGTGAGACTGTGAATGCTTTTAAAGCTAAAGCCCTGCAATACACAAGTTTTATTAAATTTCAGAATCACTGTGGAGGTCTGTATGCCTATTTTATTTCTCACAGATTTCTTAATCAGTTTGCTTACTGCATGTAGCTATACTTCTGTTAGCTGACTAGATTTTATTCACTTTTCAGTTTCATAACCACTTATATCCAAGGACAATATTTTTTTTTATGTAGTAGTTTTTCCAGATTTGGGTTGAAATATATCCATCTGATATGCATACTGGATTAACTTCCGTCTAAGAGCAGTTGAGCCCAACCTCTGCTCTTTAAAGAAAGGATAAAGAATCCTTTTAAGCTGCTGTAAAGAGCTGCTACTTTTTATCTTGTTGTTCAGGATACTGGACACATAGAAAACAATAACTGCTATCAAAGGGTCATCATAATCAAAATTTCCATGAACAGGTAGATGACAGATTGCATTTCTGTACTATTCACAAAGAATAAATAGAGCATCTCTGCTAGACACATGTGGCAAGTCTAGGGGGACTGGTTTTGATTTTTCTGATTGCAACAGTTGTGCAGAGAATTCAGAGCAGGAGGAGCAATTCATTTTTAATTCTTTTTAAGAGTGAAACTGGAATTCCACTGCAGAAGCTAGATTTATGTTAAAGTGCAAATTGTGTGTGTGTGTTAGAGAGATAGGGCAAGCTCTAGTATACTTTGTCAGAATCCATCCCAAAGCAGTAGCTTGGGTTCTCTTTTATATTGTCATATAGTTATCCGTTGATGTGTATTTAAGGCAACTGCAGATTTTACAATAAATATTTAAGATAGAGAAATAACTCACACAGATGAATACACCATGTAGGGGATGAAAAATGGAACAGTGTGTCAGACTGTGAGCAGCGTCTCTGGTCAGCAGAACTGTGATCCAGTGACCATTAGGCAGATCTCAGGAGGTTTCTAGAGGAAGGAGGAGTGAAACAGAGGATCCTGAGTGAAGAGGTTCTCTAGCAAGGGAAGTGTCAGCTAAAACAAAAGGCAGTTATGAATATCTTTTAAAAATTCTGTATTATTCATGCCACTTTTTTGCCACTCTGAGATAGCTTCCAGATAAATGTAAATAGCAGAACAAGTAACATTTACAGTTTCAGCAACTGCAGTGTTTTCAGAGAGGCCTTTAAACAATATCTCTCTCAGCTGTTTCCATATCCTTCCTCTCCACCTTCACATACACATGCCACAACCCAAGCGTGGCATAAGGGTTTGGTAACTTTCAAATTTCATAGCTGGTCTTCCTTAATATGAAATATTTCAGCCATGAAGGGGTACGGTACAAGCCTTCTATCTGCTGAAATGTCTTTCCTGCAAGAATTCTAGATTCTTAGCTTGTTTTCAGAATCCTTAAGGTCTTCATTGTGAAAGTCAAGTTATCAAATAGATATTTCTTGCAGGAAGCATTCATATCAAGTTCTTTTTGCAGTGCAAAGCAGGGAATTTCTGCACACGGCTCTTGAAACCAGTGCATTTGGTCAGGAAAAGTTATCTACACTTCTTTTCACTTCAATCATTCCCTTCCTCTTTAATGCCTCCACATCCACTTCAGGGACAGGTAGCCTAATTTCTATCATCTGTAGCTTTACAGAGTATTAGCTTTGCTACACATGCCAATGATTGAGCTATACTAGATGTGTTTGAAAAAGCCTACAACCTACAGTGCTCGTTCAGGAAACTCGGAGTGAAGTAAATCCATATGTGTGTTGGAAAGTCAGTGTTCAGATAGGGCTCGTGTTTTCTGGCTCTTGGCGCTATCATGCAGAATCCTTCTTTGAAAAGCTACAGTAGTGAGAGATTTTTTGATAATGAAATGTGTGGTATGCCCATAGCTTAACACTGACATTTTGATGCTTTAAAAAAATGTTATTTTTCATTTGGTTAGACATTCAGAACATTTCCCTACCCTGACAATGGTTTTAAAGAAAATTTAAATGAAAATTATATATATAATTAAGCCAAAAAACCCCCACAAACAAATGGGGGGTGGGGGTGTGAGGGGTGGGCTAAGATTCTGTGTTAGAATTCAGCTACAAATGCTGCATTTTCTGTAAATTTTGTTTAACATTTTTTGAAAAAAAAATTCCTCGTCAAGATAGGGGTTTTACTGAATTCTTTGGCTGTTGCAAAGTACTTGCAGAACAAAAATAACCTCATATAAAATTCCATCTGATTTTTTCATAGTCTGTGATTCAGAAAGCATCACATTTGTCAAAAATTCATGCATACTTAGCATCCAGATAGCCTATCAGATATAGGTGTTATATACATGAACTAGAACCACAAACCAGCATGTATTCCTATTCCCTTTACTTGTATAAAATCCAACCATTTCATCACACATGCATGAAGAATAGCCTATCTAGAAGGATTTTACATAGCTGCATTTCAAATATAACATGATAACTGGGCCAGCTAATAGCTGTATTTTTAGTGGGTTTGCCATTTATATAACTGTATTTCAACAGCAATTTACAAAGTAAACATCGAATAACACCAAAATAAAATCTCTGTTTAAACACCTGAAATATTTAAGGCAATACATGGCACTACATAGATATAAAATGGGATGTAATGGCATTTTCCAGTCATTACAGCTGAAGCGTTGGCTGTAGGATGAATGTTTTTCTAGGTTGTTCTTCATGAGATGTAAGTTTATAACACTGTGCCTTTTCTAGGTAATTTTCATATGTTTATGTTAATTTTCTCATATTATAACACCTGTACATGAAGGTATGCAGCTCCAGTTGGCTACCATTGGCTTTGAGAATTTACCATTTGTTACACGTACCATGCCCAAGAGATCAGCTAAAATGTCCTGAATTTCCAGTGTACATGTAGGTGGTCATTTCTGAAAATTCCTCAGGAAATGCTCTTTTGTTTCCCGATTGCCCATTTTTACTTCCAGACCAGGTAAAATTAGGTAGCAGTCATTCAAATGGTATGAAATAAACTCTTCAGTGGAAGATCTTTGGTCTTCTTGTCCTGGTTCAGTCTCCTCACACTCAGCTGAAAACAGAAAATGATGAATGCCATATTCTCAGCGTTCGGTGTTTGGAGAGACTGCCGTCTCATGTGTCAGAGCAGACAACTGTCTTGAGGTGTGGGTATTCTCAAGCTGTGGTTACAATTTTAACTTAATCAGCCTTCCTGGAAATGAATCATAGTCCCTTGGAGGATGCAGGCTCCTGATTGTGCCCTGGTGTACCGAGCAGCTGCCATTGAATCATTTTCATCCGCCACTCCTTCATGTTAACCTTAATTTTCTAGCCATAAAAATGGTAAGAAAGCACTCCTTACCAGCCCTCTTGTTGATACTTTTTTATTTAAATTACTGCACAGTATTTTTCAAACTTTATTATGGTTTGATTAAATTGATTTAACCAATGACCTCTACTTACTTATCTCCGCATTTGTTTTAAAAATGAAAATTGATTCACAGTTGCTTTAAAGCAATAGAGACACAACCTGAATGTCTGCCTAATGTTAAATACATCATTATTATTTTTACTACTCAGTTTCTTTCTTGTTTCTTGTTGTAATTTTCTCAGTTACCTATTGATTTGTGCGTGTCTTTGGGAAACCTACTTAATTTCTTTAAATCTCAAGCTACCAATCTACAAAACAAATACAATAAATCATCCCAAATCAAGCTGATGCTGCTTAATTGTGTTTGTACAAAATTTTGAATTTCTCAGATGAAAACACAGTGTGCTATTATTACTGTTATTCTAAACTTTGCAAGCAAAATCCAGTCTTCTTATTGAAGTCTACTGTGAATGTGAACTATTTTCATTAGTTCTGCTGCGTGCACACAAAACCGATTGAAACGATAGAAAACTCAGGTCCAGTACACTGAAAAATCAGATCACGTTAGTAGCTTGAAATATAATATTATTCTAACAGTAATGGTAAAGGCATTTGACAGGTGTAGAGAAGATCAAGCTTCTTTCTGTTTCAAATGACTAATCAGAGAAACTCCTCAGAACCTCCAGAGTCGAGTAGCAGTTGCATCCATTTTCAATTACTTGATTTCTCTTTCCTTCTTTTTTTCTTCCGCCCTGCCCCGCCCCCCCCCCCCCCCCCCCCCCCCTTTTTTTTTTAAGAAATTAGGAACAGAAGCTTCTGGTTCAAACTTAAAACATGTCTCAGTGTGCTTGGAAGTGATCCAAACAGCATCTGCCACAGTATTTTGTCTGTCCCTAAACATTTTGCTTTTCATGATAAATTTGTACAGTACGATACAATTAAATGTACTTCCCATGGAGCATCGAGGAAGTCTGGCTGTCTCTTTGGATGACTTTTTCAAACTGTTTCACACCATCGTGTCTGCTTGGCATAATATCACATAAGAGATATACAACATTTCACCTATAAGTTTTGGTATGATTCTGCAAATAAACGGTTACTAAAAATAGATTTCAAAAGTAAAATTTTAGCATACCAATTGAAGCTGTAGAGCAGTGCTGCTTAGCCATCTTTATTTCCTTTATAATATTTTTTGTCTTCAGAATACTTTATCCTGCTATTTCATGTATTATTCGTGTAATGTTTTACATGTCACACTTGCTCATTTGGAAGGCACAAAAGATAATTTTCTCTAAACAACCACATTAATTTTTTACAATGTGAGACCTAATGCCTTTCAGCCAAAACTTAACAGTTCATTAAAACAGGAGATACATTGAGCGTTGCATTTTACTTCATTTTATTTTCTGTCTATGGCAATAGCAACTACTGAAATTAATCTAAACAATTAATCGTTCTGATTTCAGTCATGTAAAAATGAATCCTGCATGGGTAGGAAAGACAAGCGCTTACTGCTATTCTTTTTTATTTTTTAAAAGTGGTAATGACCTGAGTTGCTGGTGAGTTTCAGTGGCACAGGTTACCCATGACAGCTGCTGGAGCCATTGGTGGTCATCCCTGCAGGATGCTTGCCCTGCCACTGGCAGGTCCCTGTCCCCCCGCAGGCGTGAGGACCTGGCACACGGCATCTGGCTGCCGGTGAGCAGGCCTGGCCTGGCCGATGTAATACTGTTTGTAATGAGAAATCTAAACAGGGAATGGCAGCGAGGCATGACAGGAATGTGTTTCCATTGGAGAAGCCCGTGCAGAGAAAAAGCATAAGCAAAGCCATGTCCAGAAGGCCTTTCAGCTGGCCAGGACGGAAGACTGATGTTATTGTACACGGGCTGTCACGCTGCCAGCCCTCCCTCATGGGTTTGTTTTCTCTCATGCTCTCCTTCTCCCTCTCCCTCTCCCTCTCTCCCCTGCCTTCCTCCCGGGGCTGGCTGTTTGCTCAGGTGGACAGTGACACCGTTTGGAACGAGCTGCACTCGGCCGGGGCGGCACGCATGGCGGTGGGCTGTGTCATCGAGCTGGCGGCTCGTGTGGCCTCCCGGGAGCTGAAGGTGAGGTCTGGGCCGCGCCGTGGGTGGGAGAGCCGGGATGGTGGAGCTTGAGGGGGGGGCTGAAGGGAGGTGTTGTTCAACCACTCTGCTCTGGGGAGGGTGGCGGGAGAAGGACCGAGAGGATGGCCACGAAGGTGTGGCAGACCAGGCGGCTCTCCCAGGCCTTAGCCTTGCTGTTGGTATGCTGAAGCAGTGGTGGGTACTTGCAGCACAGGGTGCTACGCCCCAAGGTGAAATTACTCATAGCATGTAACATCTCACAGAGATATTACAACATCTCTGGCAAATGGCTCTGGCACAGCCTTTTGAAGTGAACTTTTATAATCTATTTTTTTTAATATGGTTGTTTAGTCACGTGCATAACCTCAGGATACCACCCAGAGAGAGGGGAGGCACAAAGCAGCAATGCAGGGGAAAGAGGGAGACGGCTGGTGAGGAGAATGATGACCCAGGAGGTGCCTTTCCACTAGGCTGACCACCCCACATTATTCTCCCTGGCCGCCTTTTCTTTCCTTTCCTTTCCTATCTCTGTGCCACATGATCTGCAAGGCATGATGTACAAAACCCAAATTATCCCCAGTCTAAACAATTTATAAAAGCTCCAGACCTGATGGACTTTGACATTTTATTTGGTATTTTAACAGCCCTATTTAAAGGTACACCATATGCAGCCGGAGTGCAGGCTTGCCCCAATAAACATTGTTGGAGCTAACATGTCTCCTTAATGAAACTGTTTGTTCACTTTCCAGTCCAAATACTAATGAATTCAGTCTTGTTTCCAAAATCAAGATAGAAGTAAATATTTTAGAATCAGCATTGTATGGTATTTTTTTAAATTCCAAAACGTATTTGAACTTGAGAATTTTCTTCTTGTATATCTGCCTTATTTCAGTCAATATACATTAGCTACATATATGGGGAGGGGCTCATATGTTTATGTGTGTATATACATAGACATAGAAAAGATAATTACATAAATGGCAGCATGCTCAGGTGAAATGCAGTCCTGTATCTCCAACCCAATTGAATGCAGTTACTAAACTTTCACTTTCAGACATCAAAATAATTAGCCAGGTCCTACACAAAATGATAAAATTTTTGAAATCTCAGATCAAGGACAGGGTGCATCATATGGGATCCTCTTGTGCATGCTTTCTCATGGGTGCTTCATCTCCATTAAACATTTTGGGCACAGTAGTATTCAATACAGAACTCACTGTGCATTATTAGCACCTAATTTATGACATTAAAGGGTTTTTTTAGCTAGATTTTACCTTTAGTAATCGTAGGACATGCCTCAGTCTCTAAGTCAATATAAAAGCAAGTTTTGATAAAAATAATGAGATATGTCCTGTGTGCAGTTACATGAGCAGGATCTACTGCAGAATCTTTACCGCTTACCTCTGTACACTTCTGATGTCTTTACGCAGTATGAATGCTCTTGGTTGTTTATGTGTGTGTGATGGACAGCTGAAAAGGATCAAACATTGGCCACTGTGAGATCTTGATTGCTACTGGCTTTGCAACAGTCTGTAAACAAAGATTTTAAATTTAGTACTAGTTTGTAGCTTACTGTAAAGTTATTGTAGATCTTATATGGAATCTTTGTCTACAGTGCAGAAAATTGAAGCAGTCTCATGCAACCTCCCATTGAGACATAGGAAAGGTAATTGTTCAACAGACATGCCAAGTAGTTGGTTTATATCAAATCATCAAGAAAATAGGAATGGAAAGGATTTGCTGTGAAAGAAAATGAGGAATACTCACACCATTCCTGATAGGTGTTTATCTAACCTGCTCCTATACTTCCAGCATGAAGCCCAATGACTTACATGCCACCATACCAACTGTATGAACTAACAATCCACATGTGGTATTTACAATTTAAGGTTAAGGAAAGGCTATTAAGGCCTGACTGACAGAAGGAAAGCCCACTAGCAGAAGTTCTGGAAATGTACTGATCCTGACATTAGTTATTTTGGCAGAGGAGTCCTATGTTTGCTTTGTTACTGCATCCATACAAACCTGGCTTTTGCTGGCAAGTTGTTCCCAATACCATCATATGGTAAAAGACATTAGGGAGATTTTTTCAGTGTATTCTGGATTTTTCTACACAGTGTTCAGGATAAAATTTTAAGTAGATGTGAGATTTTAACACCACAGATCTGTACGTTCCAATCTACCTTTATGAATTTACATGTTGCTTTTCCATGTTGCTGCCATTTTTCCTCTAGGAACATACATGTTGCTTTGATCAGCTGTTTCTAGTATAGGAAAATTGCCAATTCTGTAGTGTACTTGTAAAGATCTGAGGGGAAGTAAGCGAAGCTGACCACTTCCATGTGCATTCACTGAGCAAATATGCATGTGAAGCAACCATTTGGGGCCTGTACTGTGAGCACTGAGTGGGAGGATTAAGCTCTGATGGGAATCTGGAATGATCTGCTGCAGCTTCAGAATCTTTGGATGACAGAAAATGCCTTCCAAGAATTGTGTGTAAGCTATAACAGCTCTGCAACATGTAAACAGCAAAATGATCGAAGTAGAGAAACATGCTGTAATTTTTCCCTGGAAGTTTACCACTGTGGATTGTTATCAGATGGTGAGCTGTCAGTTTGGTGTCGTCTTAAGAAAAAAAAAAATGAGACAGGACACACTGATTTGTTCCGAAAACACACAGTTCCATGAGAAGAGCTGTATGTCCTGAAGTTTACAGCAGCAAGCGCACAATACAGCAAGGACTTCCCACAGGGCAGTGCTCCAGATTGCAGTAGAGGAGGCAGTGGATTATCTACCCACTGCATCAGAGAGTCACAGATGCCTTTTTCTGAAACAGCCATGGCAACATCAGGATAACCTCAGAGTAAAACTATCTAGTATATACAGTCAGGGACAAGAAGCCTTAGGAATGAAAAACTGAACTCATTCATTTAGAAAGTGCTTTTCTGACATGATAATTATCAAATTTGTTGGTGTAATTTGGTATGAGCAGCTCAAATATTTCTTATAGCTTGATGAATCAATATATATAGTTTTAAAAGTCTAACGTGATTTTAATAAAATTTAAAAATGCTTTTTTTTTTTTTAATGGACAGGTATTTAATTAATTAAAGAAACTAATTATTTGCGGTACTGGAGCTAAATGTCTTCACTGCCTAGCTAGAGTGTAGAAACAAAAAGCATGAACTGCCCTGTTTTGACTGGCATCTGACAATTTAAGTCCATTTCAGGAAGGAAAGGACAGGACATTTTAATTTCTATGCTTATTCCATGGTCTTTACTGGTATCACTTGCTATTGCATAGAGTGATAGTCATAGGTTTGAGCCATAGGTACATGCTGCTAAAGATTGAGACTACCAAATAGATTATGAAAGTCTGCAGAACAATTGAGAGATTCACTGCAGAGATGGGCATTAGTCAAACCCATACACAAAGCAAAAGTTTCTTTACTTTATTCTGAATTTCCTGAGACTATCAGTCCCATTTCACACAGGTTTTGTCTGAGAACAGCAACATTTTGTTCATCTCATTTGGACAGTGTTCAAGAACTGACCAGGAGCTGAGAGTTCTCTTCACTGTAGTTCAAACCCCTTGTGAGACATCAGATTTCTTTGATCTCCTTGACTAATGGGGAAAGCATCAATATGACAGTGCCAAGGGTGTAAAACAACGGGGTTTGCTGAAATTCTACTGCTGCCGTAATAGTAAATTACTGTGAGGTTGGTTTTTTTCAGTATCAAGACAAATTGTCCCTTCTCTGGGGGGTCCTAATCTGGATTTTTTTTATTGATTATATCAAACAATCAAAATTAAGTACTTCTGAAGTTTGTTTAATAATATAATAAGCACTCATTGAGACCTGTTTGATATACATTTGAGATAATATTTAACAGAGAATAAAGAATCACACCACTGAAATATATAGTATGGTGAATGCAAGGTTATACTGAATCAAATTCAATGCTTTTTGTCTTTTTCATTAATTTATTTACATGTATGAGGAATGTCATCTTGGCAATATTAGAATAAGAGATGACCCTAATGATTGCATGAAGGTCATCTTGTTTTGAGCTTTTTATAATGCATGATGACATATTTATGTTATATGGAATCGGTGCCACAACTCTCCTGTTTAGCTGTTTTTCTGTATCTACCTTTGCTCCTTTCTCATTTCCCCAACAGATTTATGTAGATAGCTTTTAATAATGTACTGGCTAACCACAGAGCTTTAGAACAGTGGAGTATGTGGAATCAGGTGAATATAATTCCACTGTAGTCATTAGCTATAAGCAATAAATAATTTTAACAGATAAGAGAGGTCTTACGACATATTTCTTGGGGCTTGGGGAATAAATACAGGTAGTGTCCTGCATAAAATTTCTTTCGTGCAGTATAGCTTATGGACTAGGAAATCGTCTCTAACCTCTACCTAATGATCGTACCTTCAGAAACTGGGGCCTGAAAGATCTACATCTGCAGAGAGAGCATTTCTTTCCTGGATCTTGCCTCTCCTAAGGATCTTCCTCTCTCCCATTGCCACAGGAAAATAGAGATGTGCTAGATGTATGTAGCAAAAGGAAATGGTGCATGTGGAGGCTCAGGCTATAACAGACATCTTGTAAGACCTGAAGGCAGGTCTGCAACTCAGACTCCCAGTCGCTGCTCTGCATGAGGCAGCTTTCAGGAGCGTGTGGTCTAATGGCTTGGTGGCACTGGGAGGAGTTGTCCTTCCCTGCCTTCCCATTTATTTCCCAGCCCAACCCAGCTGCTTCCCTTAAATCGACTCATGCTCAGCTCAGTTCATCTGCACTCCCTGTGAGACGCTGCTTTACTCAGACAGCTATGCACAGAGACTTTCCCCTTGCATGCACCCAGCTATCCTGCACAGCAGGCGCTTCCCTCCTGCTGCTGAGCTGGACGAGTACAGAGGTCATCCAAACCCCACATTAGACAAGGCTTAGAGGAAAATAAAGGAAGGTTTCCACATCTGTGGTCTCTCCTGAGTTTCAGATTTCATTTATAACTTTTACAGCCCACAGATAATTCCACTTTTAGGACTTAGCTTGCCAAATTAATGTTTTTTCTGAAAGACTTTAGGGTGCTGATATTTCCATTTTATTCAATTATTATTCATGCTGATGCTGCCACATTTTTGTTGCCATATATTATGTGTTTATTAAAGGATTAATACTACTTTCAAGAAGTTGGATTTCATATAGTTGACTGTTCGTATTATAATTTTCCAATCATTATGCTTGGTTCAAAAATATTCTATAAAATGTAATTTATTCTTGTAAAGGTTATGTTGTTGTGGGCTATTTTGTGAACATTAAATGTGTCTTAACTTCTTTTCTGATAACAAATTGTACATTTCTCTGGCTGCCCCTTAATATGTTACAATTGACTGGCAGGAAAAAAAAAAGTATCAGCAAAAAACATAATTTAAAAAGAACAAGAACCTCTTTTTGCAGCAGGGGGTGACTTTTCATCATCACAGGTAACTCAGTGGCAGAGCAGACCATGGAACTACAGAAAATCCAAAGGAACATTTCTGAAAGGGTTTTCTTCAGCCTCACATGACCCCATTCATTAATATTATAAGCTGAAATTAAGTATTTTGAGTACAGTACACATAATAAGGATTAATGTCTAGTTGACTTTGCATATCCTTGAAATATGTCAGCATTGGTGATGGCAGTGCTCCTTTCTGTCATAGACACACATAAGCACTATATATTTTTTTATTTTAAATATAAGAGACCTACACAATAAACTGTCAAGAGCTGGTAGCATTTGTATGGTTATTCCCTATTTTGACAACAAGTTTGAGTGAATTAAGAAACATATTTGCAGAAAAAGGTCACATAAGTCTGACTGTCTTGCACATCCACTTCAGCTGTATCGACTGACGCAGAAGCCCTTTCTCTGCCTTATCATATATATGTGTGTGTGCACATTTCCTCCTCTACCCCATAAAACTCTCCCTCTACCTTAAAAAAAATCTCTGAGTGATGTGTGGGAGCCACAAAAAGAGGCATTTTTTTCCTGTCCAGGTGCAGCATTTTTAACAATGTAGAGCATGTAAGGAACAGTAAAAATGAATACTTAATTTACTAGTATTAAAGATACGATTGATAAAAGCCATCAAAGTTACCAGTGCAGTCTTTTAGAGGGTAGTTTGTATTCTTTGCTTTTACAAAGTTACAAATTACAAAACTTTATATGGAACCATCTCTTAGATACTTCATCCCAGCAATTATGGTTATATTTATAACTGAATGACTGTTATTATTTCATGTAGCAGTACAACTTTAATTATATGTGTGGAACATAACATCTCCATGACCATTCTGTCCTTAAAACTCTTTGTCTACTTTCTTTCCCAATATAGTTAACATTAATTGTGGCTAAACAAGCCATCATAGCTGTATAAAAGTTAGCCTGCAAGCACCAGCTTTTCATGTATGTTTTCTGGTGTTATCCTCAAAGACCTCCAGGAAAGCAGACAGGGATCTCTCTGTTTCCATTACAGAGTTAAATGCTTAATAGCATTTTCTGTGTCCATGATCTCTACTAGCTTCCTCTGCAGGATGAAATGGTATTCCCTCATGTCCATTACTGTTTTCTTAGGCAAATCTAAGTGCTGCTAATGCTGCTCTGTTAAATCATGGATTCTTGTTCACTTCATTCGTAGACCCCCAGGGCCAGATACTGGCTCCTGCTCTGGCAGTATAAATAGCTTGTAAAATTGTCCTAACCAGGTACCTGAGGATTACACTCCCTGCTGGATGGCATATCTTGGGGTCATGTTGCAGCATAGGTGACACTGGTAAAAATATGGTTATCATCTTCTTCAGGCTATCAGTTGAAAGGGGGTTATTGTAGGTAGCTGAGACTCAAAGCAGCCCTGATGTTTGTTACTGTAAGAGTTAACTAAGCCAGAGACAGCAGGGTTAAAGATGACACTAAGGCCACTTCATCCTGTGAGATAGACTGCATGGAGCAACTTTTAAATTTAAAGAAATAGGCATTTATATAATTTTATAAAGCTACAAAGCTGTATATGTAAAACCCATGTAGGATATCAATTCTAAGAGGAGGAATGGATACATTTCTGTAAAATAACTAAAGAAGATTCTACAAAGGAATGAAGTATTATCTTCAGTGGTTTGCTTCTCATTCTAAAGCCTGTGCACATTGAAGCAAAAATGAAACCTTTCCATTAAAAACAAGTGAATTCCAAGCATGTCATGTTTAATTGCTGCTAATTTTAAGACCAAAGGGCTAGATATGTTAAGGGATTTAGATATGTAGAAAATAGTAACTTTAACACCTGACTTGAGGATGGTGAGCTTTAAGTGTGGAATCCAGACACTAAGTTAAGTACCTGGTCGCCATATAAAATAAGCAAAGGTTCCTGAGAAAGCTGACCTTTACAATGTTAGCAGTTAGCTAGCGCACAGGACAAAGTCTGCCGAGAAATTTGCTCCTCACTAGGGATTACACCCATTTTTTTGAAAGCCGTTTTTCAAAGGTTATAAACTTCTGAGTAGAATCACAGGCCAGTTGAGGTTGGAAGCGACCTTAGAAGATCATCTGGTCTAACACTTCTGCTCAAGCATGGTGGCCTATCATCCAGAGGTCTTCCGTATATCTCCAGGGCTGGACACTCCACAACTTCTCTGGGCAACGTGTTCTATCACTCCCTCACCCTCACAGTAAAAGACAATTTTCTTACATTCAGATGGAGCCTCTGCTGTTTCAAATTGTGCCTACTGCTCTTGAATATTTGGGATAGATCATATTGCTCTTTCATACAGGGCTTTACAGATTAAAATACAAGAGCCTCGATTTCTTATCTTTCCAACTGGAAGGAGTCTATTTTAAAACTCAATATAAAACTGTCTTATCTTAAATTTGAGATTCAGTGATGGTGTTTTGTCCTCTGTTGTAACATCATGAAGATGTACATTGCAAAAGTCTTCCTAATGTAATTTACCATATGAGGGTATTGGGACCATGCCTGTTTGACTATTTAGATTATGTGGCAGATAAAGAAGATATTAAGACACATCTTTTCCGTCTGATTTTTCTAACAATAGGTGTAGAATCATGCTCTTCCTCGGTTCTTATTCAAACATGGATCTTTATTTCCTGCAGATTAGCAGTTATTCAGTGGAGTGGGGAGATCCTTAGGAGACATTTCCAGGAACATAATGCTCTCTCTGCAGATGCAGATCTTTTAGGGCCCTCTTTCTAAAGGTATGCTCATTTGGTAAAGGCTGGAGACAATGATTTCCAAGTTCGTGATCTTAACTGCGTTCAAGAAATTTTAAGCAGGGCACTGTATAACTTTCTTCCTTAAGCCCCAAGTAATAGATCATAAGACTTCTCTTATCCATTGCTATTTCTTGCATGGTACTAGCTTTTCTTGGAGTCAACAAACCCCCAGATTTTATCAGAGTAGTAGTACCAGGCTTCTCAGCATTCCCGAATGCCAGACTGACTGGGTTGCTTTTAGTCCATTTCTGTCTAGGCAGAACAAGCTTCTCTCCTCCAGGCAAAGAGTGATTCACTCCTTGCCATAGTCGCCACATGTTGCTCTAGCGAAAAATGGTGTATGTCTAGTTTTACCTCCTTGTATTACAGAAACACCAGCGGAACTCTGCTGTAGATGGTCAGTCCCTAGCCCTGGAGTAATCCACCTGTGTTATCGTACTGTTTTGAATGCTTGTCTTGGAAAGGATCAGGCAGAGATATAATAGATACCCAAGCATGATGTAGCCCTAAGTGCTGACCCAGCACACTACAGAAAGAAATCAACTGTACCACCAAAGACAAGAAGGCCACAGTAGGATGTATGCCTCTCTTCTTTGGAAAACAAGCATCCAGCTACCTATTTGAAGTCATTAAACAATAGAATACTTAGCGTACTGCGGAAAAAGATGAACATTTGTCTTAATTTTCATTAAAGATCCAAATGGGCCTGTCTGCAATGGATCTTCTTTGTAAACTGAGTTTGGGCAAACTCCTTTTTGTTTGTCCAAATACGCACCGATTTTAGAATATAGCTATTCAGGCTTTACTCTTTATCCCCCAGTTTAAGTAAAGGTAATCATATAATGGCACAGACATGAATCCTTTTCCTAATATTCATGTCTGTCAGTCAGTTTAATGTTCTGTCTACACATAAAGGTGTCTGTATCCTAGTATAAATAAGGCTCTGTACAAAAATGCTTTGAATTTATGTGTGTTGGCTTCATTTTCAACATATTGCTCTGTGTTAGTCTTTCTATCTTTAAAGCAGATTTTTGCTTTTCTGTCTACTGTTCTGAGCTCACTGTCTGGTATTTAAATATCACCTAAATAAATGAATTCACATTCCGTTGTGCGAATGTACACTGTATTCACACAAAGTTTAAAAGTAGGAGAAATGAAGTGTTTTATCAATTACACAGAAGCTGCTGTTAATACTGCATGGTAACTAGTTTTCAGTATTTGGTAAAACTGTAGTATATGCTTCATCATCAATATAATATACATCCTTGTATTTTTAAAAAAGAAAGTTCTCCATGTGAATACTGAACTTCTTGTAATGTAAAAACATAAAAAATGGTCACAACACTGATGTGATCATCTTGCATGCTCATGCAGAACTGTAATAATTAACTTAAGTTCTGACAGCAGAAATTAGCTAGCTATTACAAAATGCAGCTTCCAAGCAGTCTTGTCAACGTAAAGGAACACAGAAGAGAAGCCTATAGTGTGACTGCCATCTTGCCAAAGAAACAGTGTAGATTTTTTCTGTCTCTATATTGCCCCATGAAATCCTCCCAGAGATAATAATCTTAATTATATTGATCTTTTGGGAATGCTGATAAAGCTAGATGATAATGAGCTGTGAGCTGAGCAGGGGCAGCTGTAAGTCTTGCGTGGATTTTTTCTGAATTCTTACAGATATGGAGAGAACAAAATGCAGGGGGCATGATGCTCTCGCTCTAGTAATACTCTCTTCTCTGAGTCTCTTCTCACTTCATTATCCGTACATTCCTCAGCATACACATGCTTCGTTTTTTCACAAACACTGCAAGAGAATTCCACAGAATTCTTCTCTAAGTCATTTTGTGTGTGAAATTTTTAAAACAAACTCAGAATGATAAAGAATAGGGTTTTAGCTAAGAATGTAAAGCTGGTTTGGTTCTGAAGATTAGTGAAATCCACAAGGCCTTTTTTTTTGATGGCGTGTTTCATCAATAGACAATATATAATCCACCTCCAGGAATGCCTGACTAAATATGAACGTATATGTTTGTTCTGTTTTCAGGTTTATTTTTTGTTTTGTTTTTTTTTTTTATTTAAATGTGGGAATTTAATGCAAAATGAGGCATGGTGTCAAATCCTCCAGATTCTTTAAATGGTGGCCAGAAGAACCACTCTAACAGATGTACTCCATTTGCTTTAGAGTTTAAGTTTGCTGTAGTCTGATAGAACTTTGGCCACGCTCTGCAAAACTTTGCAGCTGGCTACTTTCATTAGGTTTAGCAGCAAATGATATGAGGTAGCCTGGTAGTATTCGTTCATAACTTAATGCCAGTGAAACAACATAAGTAGACAATTGCACAGGTACACAGAAACACACATTGTAAATAAACACAATTCACAGGCACCAAGGTAACTCTCTTAACTGCCATGTTCTTCCTCCTTATTTACACCTTTAGTGATTATCATGTATATTTCAGCTGAGTAAAGGCTGAAACATTGGCATTTAACTAGCTTAAGTATGTCAAACTGGACTACTTTAATATTGCTTATTAGAGAACTATTCCATCCTTTTTCTCCTTGTCCCCTCCTCTCTGAAAATGCAATGCTTGGTTGGTCTTGCAGCCATACATATACACATGGTATTTGTGTGAGGCTGCTTGTAAATACAGGTTTGGCTGACATATTAATGCACAGACTATAACTTCTGATATTTATGTTAATTGTCATTAATGTGATGTCAAATATATAGCTGAATGCAAGAGAGCAACTGTCTTGAGTAGTTGAAATAAAGTGTGAATTTGAGGAAGTACTGGTGTTACTCCTGAGTCTGACTGTTGTAAGAAAAATTTTGATACACACCTTTCTTGAATATATAATCTGACTGTCTGAACAGAACTAACTTGCCAGTGCTTCTTCATTTTCTCTTTACATTATCCACACTGGAACGAGTGAAATTTAATTTTTCTTTTATCTTCAGTGACTGTAGAGGCAAAAAATTCCTTGATCATCACTGGTCCTAGTGCTGTACTTTATAAAATTTATGTCCAATTCCAGAAAGTGTGTTATAAATTGACTTTAGGGAATCTGTTACACTTGCAAGCATGGCAGGTTCCCAAGTTTAAGTTATGGTTTGCAGAAATATGGGATATTCACTGTTGTCCTTTTTCTACTATCAGGAACTACATGTCTGTGTGTGAGTCTAAATTTATCGTTTAGTCCATATAGAAGGTAGAGTCAACACTGACTAATCATGTAAAATATAAACCTCAAGCTACTTTTATTTTGAAGTATCTCAAGCTAGAACAACGTAATATTACACGAACTTAGATCGAAAATGGATCAGTAGTCTCTGCTTGCTTCTAAATATGAATTCTAGACAGCAGAATTGATAACAGCTTTCCCATCCTACCTTTTTCGTCCTCTTTAGATCGTGTTTTGTGTGTATGTATGTATGTGAATGTGTGTATTTACATAAGTTTACATGCCACTGTTCTCAAATGTATTATTTCTGGCAGCACCATGAAAGGGTGAATGGTCAGAAAAAGTGCTCAAGAGCCTCTAATAGATTTCAATCCAGTCTGCCTGCTGCTCTGTTTTGCACTATGTCAAGTATTTTTTTAAGCTGATAATTGAAAACCTATCTTGTTCTTACAGAATGGCTTTGCTGTTGTAAGGCCCCCAGGCCATCATGCTGAAGAATCAACAGCCATGTAAGTACCAGGGAATATTGCCCATCTTGGAGCACTAAGGTTACTGGCAATCACCTGCGTTGTGCATGTCTCTGAAGAACTGTAATTGTTAGCAGATGACTGAAAAGGCTTTCTAGGTACTCCCAGAAGCAGATTTATGGCCTCAGAGATCATATAGCATTTTTTAAAATGCTCTGAACATTATTTATAGCTGTTTTCCCAACTGATTTGCTTTCTTATTTCTGTTCTTCTCTATTCCACAGGGGGTTCTGCTTTTTTAATTCGATTGCAATTACTGCCAAATACTTGAGAGACAAGCTAAATATAGGCAAGATATTGATTGTAGATCTGGTATGTATTCTTGGCAAGCATTGCACTTTCAGTGCATCTAGGTAAAAGATAATGAATTTGTATGTATATGTCAGACTTTCCTGCTTTTAATACCTACAAGTAATAAAGGTGTGCATTTCCTCTGATTTTGGGAACTCATTAAAGCCAGGATGGCAGTACTGAAGCCATAAACATCTATGTTTCACTTTAATGGTGTTAACTGCAATTTAATGAGAAGAAGGCACAGATCAGGGCAACTTTTATGGTCCTTAAATGAATTGATACTTCCACCATTAAAATAACCCTACAGAACCCAAATTTACTTTTCCCTACAGAATACAAACTTTAAATAGTCAGATGTGCTTTAAAGAATGTTGTTGCTTTGGTAACCAAATTGGCCACTTCCCCAGCTAGCAATGATTCGACTTGTTGTGTAACTTCGATATTATTAAACAAATCAACAGGTCATTCCCTCTAAGAAGTTTTCAAGTCATGTATGCCAACTTTTGATGGTTCCCTGAAGGAAAGCTACGTGATTAAAAATCCACTTCATTGGATTAGTCTTGTATTTTAATAGAAGGCATTCTTCCACAATACTTAATATGTTTAACAAATAGATTATTTAAATGCAGATGACATTTGGCATGTTGTCTATATTATTTTCATGAAAAATGAATTGGAGCTCTGCCTTGCACTTAAAGAATCAGCCCAGTGCACAGCCCAAGGAAAGCTGAATGCTGATTTATGAGCACCATTTTTGTTTTCCTACAGTTCACGAGGAGGTGTAATAGGGTGTCTGACAAAGCATAGACAGGAAATGAACCCTGGCATCAAAACCTAACCTGTTACATCTGCACTTAATTAATTTTTGCAGGTGATAAAAGATTTAAAGACAAAATATGTTAAAGGGTTTTTGAAGTGCAGGGCTTAATAGTCTAAATCTTGTTCATATCTGCACTCATAATTAAATCTTATTGTGAAGTCATGGCCTTACCATCTAGCACTTTTGTTCAGTTAAACATGCGTACTGGCTGTTGAAGAGAAGCAGAGAAAGGGGGAGTGTGGGAGAAGGAATGGCAAGTGTAAAATGGGTGGTAGAATGAGTATATGGGTAGGTTAGATATTCCTAGAATGTTTTTTCAAATATTTCTCAGTGTTCTACTGTCACTTAACAACATAATCATAAACCAGTATTTTTGAAAAATTCACTTCCACTCAATGTTTTATTTGTTTGCTGACTTGAATCATACAGTTCATTGAATTTTGCTGCTATAAATGCTGGCCAAAAGTGAATATTATGCTGCTTCTTGTTTTTTTTAATAATAAAAGCCTATTCAAAGTTTCAATTTGTGAACGTTTTCAAGTCTTTTTGACTGTAAGTGTTACATTCACCTTGTCGGGAAAAGAAATCTGTTCCATTTGACCTGCTCAGCCAATAAGCACTTAGAAATTCAGCTTCAATTTTGCAAAGCGAGGTTAAATGTGCAAATCATTACCTGTGAAGCTGTCTGTCCTTACCCAGGAAAGTAAACCAAGAATGCTGTCCCATTGGCCAGAATAGCTCGGCTGGTGAAAAGGGAGAAATATATGGCTGACACAGATTACTTCATTCCTGGAGCAGTTGCAGGCCAGTCCCTAGTCTGCTCCATGGTCATTGCAACGATGTACAAAAAGTCACATGGAAAATTTCCTATGTATGCAAACTATGTATAAATCATAATCCAAACTGAATGAATGAACAAGTTAATAGTGATGTCTTTATGTCCACCAACAGAGAGTTTTGCGTGTCTGAAGGAAAGAATGGAATTTCAGATGTTAGACTTGAAATATACCTTTAAGGCTATATTTTGATATGTCTAGCACAGCAGGACCCCATGCTGGTTGGCAGCTATACATGTTAATACAATGTAAATGTTAAAAAGTAATAGTCAATCCCACATATGAAACTGTACTCTAGTTTCAAACGAAGCCTAATCTTCATAGCTGCTACATGTGTCCATATCTAAATGCTTAATATTTTAATTTTTAATCTTTCCTTCTTTTTTTTTTTTTTTTTTTTTTTTATAATCTAAAATAAAAAACCTCTCTGTCAGCTTTTCTTTCCTCACTCCACCATTTGAATAAATCTCCACTTCGAATTGACTTATATACCCTGAATAAATTCAATCTGGAAAGTGCAGAATATATACACATTTCCTACACGGTAACATCCACAGTCTTAAACAACACATCCCTTTGTCTAACCAGAGAAGTTATTGCTCTTTAAAACAGAGTAACCCTTGGTGGAATTAAATTTTAGACAAGAAAGTTAGCTTTGAGATTTGAATAATAATGATTTAAAAAGAAAAAAAAAAGAGCTCTGTATGCCCATTTACTATTTTTTCTTCTCACTGTTACAGCAAGAATAGATCTAAGGCCCCAGATATGCATGGAAAAGAAAGACTAATTAGAAATCGCAAAATGAAGGTTTATTATGGTTTTAGTCATAGTCTCTGCAGATGTATCTATATGGCCAACATCTCAGTTTGTTGCTGCAATCCTTGTTCCAAGATCATCTATACTTGCATGTCTGTTAGCAAGATCAGGGTCTCTTTTGGAGTAAACCAACTAATTCAGTTGCAGTTGAAGACTGGATAGGATTCTGGGGTTAGTCTACATGCCAGATTTTACTTCATTTGCCAGTTAGAGCCCTCTAACACTATGTTGACCGCCTTAAAATCTCCAGCACCCTCACACCAGTGTGTGCACCCTTGCACCTCTAACATGTGTTACATTTAGCCTTGGCATTGTCACAGTTGGCCTGTAACATCATTCAAGTACTTTCAACTGAGGAAAAAAAAAGTAACCATTACAATATTACCCCACAGAGGTCTCAGAGGAGGTCCAAGTCAAGCGCAATGCAACTAAGACTCAATCAACATACAGAACCCTCAACAATGTGGGTGAAAGTCATGGATAACATCAGCTTGCAAGGAGTGCAAGCAATGGTCAGTGCGTGCTGTGGCATTGGCAGTGTATACCTGCCTTGAACCTTCCTGGAGTCTAGGCATCCTGAGGAAAATGCGACCATTGTTTCTCAGATACTAAATGTGTTGCAGACCTCATAGTGTTTGTAAAATAAACAGAGTCTGGGTGATAATGTTACCATTCAGAGTACTTTGCCTGTCCTCCTTCTAAATTCTCTCTTTAAATTGGAAATTTCAAAGGGATGGATTAAAGGCAGAGAATCAATAATACCTATAATTTTTCAGCTTCTCACAAATGCCAGTGGAGAAACTTACAAAAAAGATAACTTTTCTTTTACTGAAATAATTTTCCATTTTCACTTGTAAAATTTCATGTGTGTCTGACCACATAGTACAATAGTAGAGCTGTGAAAACAAAATTAAAAGAGAGGAAAAGTCCACATCATCAGCCTTTGTTATACAGATATACTGTCAGCATTTCTTTTTCAGTATTTTATTTAATGACAGAATTTCTTTTCACTGGCATTATATAATGTTTGAAATATGGAGACTGGCCAAGGTCACTCCTTGATTGTGGAAGGCACCATCCTATCTGCCAGATGATTTAATAGCTATTGAGATCATATTCCTATGTCTTCAACTGTTGCCGTCATGATTTTGCAAAAATGAAGTATGAAGTCCTTTCTCCATCTGGCATCTCTTTTGATGTGGATCTAACTGCTGAGGGACTGCTAACTGAACTGAATGTTTCAAGAAAGCCAATTTACTCAGCTGGTCGCAGAGCCTTTGACCTCAATAGTGGAACTTGGCAAATCAATGAATACACTTATGTTTAGTGTTCTGTCAAGAATTGTGGAAAAGCTCTGTAAACCATAGATCCTTCTGCAAAATACTAGTTTGTAGTTTAAACATTAGTCTTTCTTCAGAGGCCAATGAGGCTAGTTAATTAAGCCTGAGGGGTTATGAACTGTTGGCAGTTAATAAGTCATAAAATTCCTCCATAAAACAGGATGCTAGATTCCGTCACTGAGTCAAGGAGTACAAAGAGCCGGTGTATAAATATCTAATTGTACAAAAGGACTGGGATTTCTCAATGACTGCTCATCTGGAGTCTCCAGGGCACGCTCGCTATGGTTTCCTGATTTTTAGAAGCCAGTTTAAAAAATGAGTGCATTAAAGAGTAATTTGCCTGAAAGTTCAGGAAGTATGGGGTGGTGAAGGGAGGGGGAAAGGGAAAGACAAAAGGAGGGCAAGGGAGAGGGAGAGAAACAGAGAGAGAGGGTGGGGGTGGTAAAAGAAAGCAGAACTGAGCTCTCTACACTGAGTTGGACATTATTACATTTGTCATCTGTTTTCTTTCTCCTTTAGGATGTTCACCATGGCAACGGTACACAGCAAGCTTTTTATGCTGACCCCAGCATCCTGTATGTTTCCCTCCATCGCTATGATGAAGGCAACTTCTTCCCCGGCAGTGGAGCCCCAAATGAGGTTAGGTTTATTTCTTTAGAGCCCCATTTTTATTTGTATCTTTCAGGTAATTGCATTGCATGATTACCCCTAATTTTCTTGTCCTTCTCTGGTTCTTTAAATTACACCAGATTACCAAATTGTCCACTGGGAGCAGGGGACCATTGGAGAACAAGTGCATAACCCAGAGCAGTCTTTGTCAAACAAGGCTGGGCTGATCTGACATGTTGTTTGATGTTTGTTTCTAAAGCACACTTGAGATTTTTTTTTCCCTCTCTCTTTTCCTCCTTCTTTTTCCTCCTCTTCACTCCTTTTGGCATTTTATTCCTATTTTTCAGGTTGGAAGTGGCCCTGGTGAAGGCTATAACATAAATATTGCTTGGACAGGTGGCTTGGATCCTCCTATGGGCGATGTTGAGTATCTCACAGCATTCAGGTTGGTACCTTTTTCTTTTAAAGTTATGAAAGCTGGTTGTAGAACATAAGCACATGAATAAGAGCTAATGTACTCTTGAAAGACAGGAGAATGACCCATGGTGAAACTGTCTTAATCCTGGTATCCTAGTATATGAAAGCTAAGTAAATAAAAAAATAAATGGTTTAATTGTTGTGATCATCCACTCAGAATCAACAAAAAAGTCTAATGGTTTAATCGGTCATTCGTTTTATCATTATTATACAAGACAGTAATGAGCTTTCTCATCTTTCTACCTACAAAAAAAAAAAAAAAAAAAAAAAAAAGCTTTGAGCTTTCTCATTTCTCTACCTACAAAATTTATATTTAAGCATGTATATATATATTTATGCTATACCAGGCAGAGGAAAATTACCGTTCACATTCCTGCTGACTGCAGTTACATGCAAGTAGATAGAACGCGGTAATTATGGTCTGAGTCCAGTGTTCCTCATTCATTTAAGTCTCATCATGGTTCTCTCAGGTTTGACAAATTGGCTTTTTCTATGAATTGCAGTAAAGTATTATTTACTTAAAAGTAAAGAGTTCTGAAATGTCTCAGTAAGAATGATAGGAAGTGTTGCATGCTATATTTCTCTTTGCTTTCAATAGCTCATTCTAAATGGAATTTTATTCTTTCATAGGTGATGCGTCATAATCTTTAGTCTCATTTTCATGGGACCAGAGGAGATAGAACCAGTTTTAGAGACATTCCTTTAGCCTTTCAGTAGTCCTGTCTTACATACACCATTTCGTATCAGTGTAAAGCAGTCCAGTGGAAGGGTTTAGTGGACACTCACCTCTCAAGATTGGGCATATGCTATGTGTTTGAGAAGAGATTTCATTTAGTGGAAACTGATATACGAGGAAGGCAATGAGATAACTAACAAACACGTATCTCAAATCACCTTCAAGACTTTTAGTTTGAAGTTGTGCATTTACATTATATAGCTTTCGACTATATTCTATTGAATTATATTCTACATCACAAAAATTATAGAAACCCTTTTTGTTTGCTTGGGTTTTTTTTCTGAAGAACTCCCATACAGACCATGAAACAATATGCAGAGGATCTGATAACAACACACTTGAATTCAAAGTCTAATCCCTAGACCCAGAAATAGCCTTACACACCCACAATATCACACTGTTAGTGTGGAAAATATTTTAATTTTATTTACAACATTTGCATGTATTTAAAAAGAGTCTAAGCAAATAGTCAGTGGCAGGCTCCAAATTTTCTACACCTCAGTATTACCTAAAGCTCTTTCCAGGATGTGTCTTATTCTTTGATGAAATTTTACAGGAGAACTGAGGACTGCATTTTTCAAATCACCGGTATTAGTGTCTGGTATTAATATATCTGGTATGATCAACACAAAATCTTTGATTTGGATCCAACCTGTCCCAATAATGATATAGGTAATATGGCCATCTAATGCTGTGGAGAATGGTGGTCCCAACTTATTGAACAGAAGACCCACGTAAGTGAGGCTGCAGCCATAACTGGTATCCCTGCTATCCTGACAACAAATACCTGGCTTAATAATACCTTTGTGAATATGTATTTTGCAGTTCTAGTTTAAGATGCACTAGTAAATAGTTTGAAGCAGCTCATATTGCTATTGTACCTCTTACTTTGCTTCAGAGTTAGAGGGAATTCCAATCTCTGCGCCTGTGCAAGGCAGCACTATTCCAGAAAATAAAATTCATGTAAGGTACCACACACCAACTAATCATTTGCAGACATACCATTAAAGTAAATGCTTAATTATATCTTTTTTTTATGCAGGTAATATCAAAGTAAAGTTTGGCGTCTCACTTAAAAGCATCGCTGATGGTGTAAAATGTAATGCTGCTATTTTAAATGCATCCATTTAACCTTGCAATTAATGTTGTAATTAATGTGAAGGTTATACATTGTGTTAAATAGTTAATTGTTGGGCTTTTTTTTAAGAACTATAAAGCTGTTGACTGATTACAATAGATACTTCTATGTTCCTGTTCTCCGAAAGAATGGTAATAACAGAAAATGTTTCCCTAGACCGTAAACTCCTTTTTGCCTGGGCACAGTCTTTGTGCCCTGTGTAGGATTTATTGATATGGATTTAGTATGATAGGTATGACAGTTCTGAGTGGGGATCAATGAAGCAAACAGCATGGAACTTCGAAGGGTGAATACAAAGTTCTGTAGATTATGTCGCTTAGATCACATAGCTATTTTCTATGGATTTGGTCTCTATGGTAGGTAAATTTACAACTAGCAAAGACACACTATCTATGGGCCAGAATCTGTCCCTGCTATTGTCCAAAATGTCAAACATGGTGTAGCCTGCATTCTCATTTTGGCCAGGACAGAACTGTGAGACAGCAGTCAGGAAAGAGAGATACACTGTTCAGTCCTTTAGCCATAGGTAGAAAGCAAGGTACAGTCTTGGCGAAAATCAATAGAAGAGTTGCTAAAAACCCCCAGCAAGTCAGCTGTTGTACTAGAGTTTTTACCTGCAACAGGTTAGTTTTTAAGAAAATAAACAGTGAGTTCTGTAGAGAGGAAAATGAGCTGATTTTTTTTTTTTTTCCCAAATAAATTGGTTTTAGAGACAGAGTTACTAAGAAGATCCTTACTAAGAGGTGGGGAAAATGTTGGATATCCTCAATTTTAACAGTAAAATAAGGGACAAAATAGAGAGATTTTCTTTTCATACCTACTCCTTAGTAGACAGAGAGGTCACACAGTACTCAATCCCTCGCAAAGGCAGCAGAGGGTGTTGGTGAAGGTCGTCACGAAAGTAACCAAGGTGTGAGTAAGTCTGCAGACAGGTGAAGCCTCTTTGGAGAGAAGTCAAGGCTTCCTGCTTTCTGGCTGCCTTCAGAGCCTAGATCTCTGAGTTCTTAGGAACTGAGAAATTTGCATTAAAATAATCTAAAGCTCCCTGGGGGGTACACATAACCTTCACTTTCTCACAGGCAGAGCCCTACTTTCTTCCTAGAATTGCACCAAGCACATAGTTGAGTGTCAGCAACCATGACACTAGCTCATTATTGCTTGATTGGCTGTCAGATTTCACAGCAAAGATCCATCTGAATGATAAAGAGCACAGGAACAGAGACCAAGGCTTTTTTCTATCTCTAGACTTTTGCCCATAATCAGGTGTTATACACAATGATGTATTTGTTATCAGGTATGTTGTTCTTAGGCCAGCATCTATTTGTAGAATATTATAAGCATTTCCACACACACAAATATATACATGTAGGTAGCTAAATATTAGATATTTTCCACTACATAAATCACTAGATAGATATATTTTAAGTAAATCTTGTTGGGAGTGAATGACATTGCACCTCACTCTTCCTCCAAACTGTCCAAGAAAATACTTGTATTTCCTCAGGAAAAAGCAACTTACGTGTGTAAAAATGCACAAAATTTGAAGATGAGTTAGAGGCATAACACTGAATAATCACTTCAATGACATGTTGAGTGAGTGGCTCCAGTGGGACTCTAGTGGGAAACAGGAATAAGTGTGGTGCTGGTTTTTCTCTGCCATTTTGATTTCAGTGATACAGGAAGTCTTTATTGTATTTTGAGAATAACTTTTTCTAGTGCAAAATCAAATTTAAATGGCCACAGTCAGTTTGAAGATGGAGACTGCTCTTTCATGTATAAAAGTATACATTTTCCTTTCCATTTCTTTCCCATTTGTTTGAAGAAACTCTGCTCATGTTAACTACAAGGAAGCAGTAGAAAATGTAGGAGAGAGAAGTTTCGGTAGAATGGAAAAGTGCAGTTATCAAGTCTCTATAGCTTTTAATTTTGTCAGAAAATTTTAGTTTGATGTTCACAATAGTTAAGCAACTGGTCTAATTTCAAAAATCCTTGAAAGAACATAGTTTCATAGAGGACAGACATCTCTCCTTTCCCCCTGTGATAATAAAAAGGCACAGCTCTTTTCCATTATTTTCAGGGCCTGATGTATCTTTCCCTCTAGAGAGTTTTGTTTCACCATTTACTTCCACCTATTCAGGTTAAATTTGCTTTAATCTCTTTCAAAGCAACAGAAGATGGTGGCTATTTTCTAAGAGGATGATTCTACACTTCAGTTTATGAGGCTATAATCCACTCTCTTCTGCCAACAGTTATAGAAAAAATAAGAGCAGTGGTTGACTACTAATGTTCAAATAATTATTTTCATAAGCTTCACATTATACCAGATGTGCTCAGTAAAGGAGGCAGCAGGCAGAGGCTCAGGTCTGTGTTGTACATGCACACGTGTATATGCATGTACTTGGAGTTTACAGAGGACAGGAGGGATGTGTTCTGTAGAGCAGACTATAGAAGATGCAGGAGGCAGTGGAAACAAATGTGAGTGTTCAGAAGAGGGAGAGAGAAGCAAGAGACAGAAGGAAACTGGGGTGTACCTTCCAACTGCTTTGCAGTGCTTTTATTCAACAAAGGAGCTGTAAATTTAACTTAACCAGCCAGCATGCTCTGGCTGCTCTGCTCTACTCCAGAGCAGCATAAAACAGCCACAGCATATCAATGAACTTGGCCATAAAAGCTTACATAAAATATGTGTGTGTTTCTTGGAATGATTAGAAATAGCTCATGATAATATTTTTGATTTCAATTTTTAGCAGCCACATGTATGATTTTAATTTAAGAAGGTGAGCAAATTCAGGAGACATAGGTGACATTAAGGCAGAGTTAAGGTTGAACTATATCCACAATTTAATTGAAATCCAACACAAAATGTATAATTACCCCAAAATAATAATTTTTTTAAAAGAGAGTTCAAAATCAAAATCATACCTGAAGCCACATATGTTAAAGGGGAAAAATGAAAGAAAATGAAGGTGTGCAGAAAATCTTCATTCTGTCTTAATTTTGCCAGTGTTTATTTTGAGAGAAAATTAATATGTTTTATACTCTATGTATTCTAATCTCTGATCAAAAATATAAAGAAATATTTATTGTAGCCTTGTGGCCTTAAAGGGCATAGTTAAGGTTATGTGAGAGATTGCATTGATGTAGACCAGCCCTTTTATTTTTGTCTTATTTTTCTATTTCCTGACCTGATGACATTTAATTTTGACATCTCACATGTTAAACTTTGTAAATGTATTTTTGTTGTTTTTCAAATATATTCTCCTTGTTAACTCTGTTTCAGCATAGGTACTGACTATGAATTTTTTGACTTTTTAAGTTATAATTTCATACATAAACCCTAAAAAGAACACTCAGAGAAAGTATTGCTATGTTTTCCTTATGATTTTTCATATAAATATGCATAGATGGTATATATTTGTATATATTAATTTAATTTTCCTGTAAATTTTACTTTAGTAACTTTTTGTTCACTGAGGAATTGGAGATAACTTTAATAAGTTTTGTGCATCCTCTTGGTATTGAGTTTCATGGTCTTAAGTAAGTATGTCTGAAAAACCAAATTCTTTGTTTTAGCCCAAATCACTAGTCTTCCACTTTCGTTAAATGTCCATTTGGTCATGTACTACACGTGCAGATGAAGTGTATATTCTTGCGTATCTGTTTTTATTATTTTACATACATTTTTATTCTTCGTTTTATGTCCTTTCCAATTTTTCTTCTCTCAAAATACATTATTTCTGGTCTTTTCAATCTCTCTTCATATCCAGTGACCAAATTATTTTAATTACTCATCTCTGAAGCTCTGCTATTTTCTAGAAATTAGCTAAATACACCACATGAGGGCGAACCATCAATTTATATTATTTTGAGTATTATTATGGTTTTCTTTGACATCACTGTTCTGCAATATTGTGATACTCTCTGACTGAGTAGAAACCTTGGTTTCTGATAAACATAGCAAAAGAATGTGGTAGACAAAAATCAACATTTTTCCTAGTTTTTACCAAACTATTTACAGTGTGCCACAGGAAAATGGTATATTGTGATAATATTTAATGAATTCCACCAAAAATAACTTCCAAGGAAAAGAAAATATCTTAAACAATCATTCTAAATACTCTTAACTCCATGCAATTTTTTTTTTTTTTTTTTTTTTTTTTTGGTGGCTGTAATGTTGAGAGGCTGCTACTTAGGCTATATTATGCTAGACTGGGTCTAAAAAATACAGTTAGACTTGATTTCTGATTCAAATGGGAAGAAATAAAAAGACAAATGTGTGGGAGAGGAAATAAAAACCCCAAGCTCAGCCTCATAAAAGAACTAGAAGTAGATGGAACTAACATCTTCAGAACTTTATTGTGTTATCAGCGAATTCCATTGACAATAACTTCAGACTAGCAAAATGCTGTGTTTATCTTTAGTAACATAAATAAATGAATTATTTATCAATATTTTGCTTTACAATAACTGGAAAAGATTATTCCAGCTATTCTTATCTCTCCTGTCTATTTGCTATCAGCAATGTGTTCAGCGTTTCCCTGTATAATGAGTAAGGCAGAATCTCTGAGTTGCATGTAGGAGAGGCAGACAACGATTTACTCAAAAGTAGATGGACAGAAAAATACAGCTGAACAGAACACAGTCATGGAAGCTCTAGGCTATCTATATGATGATTTCTGTATGGATGTATGTAGAACTCCGCATTCTGCAGTTATAAATTACAGTTTCAGTAATTTTCATTTCTGATTTTGTCCATTTCTTCCAAGTATCTTTAAAATATGGGCGTTTCAACCACAGAAAATGCCCTTCTGCCATAGAAAATGTCTTAGGAGAATTCAAAGAAAGGTACACCAAATAGCTATAAAAAGATGATTAAAGAGTGCTTGAGCAGTTTCTTTTGAAGTAGTTTGAATAAGGTAGAAGTTTGCTTGGAATAATACTTCTTAAATCTGCTTAGAGTATAATTTTCATATGTAGATATTCAATAGTCCTGAGGATTTCTGGCTTTTGAATATATGTTTTAGTGTGGTGATGGGTTTTTGTAATAATGGTATATATTCATGCATTTTTCTTGTTTCTTGATGAATGTTCTGAGCATTCAGATGTTTAGTATAGTGGGGATAGAGACGGAGTCCTTAGTAAATGATGAAGCAGAGTTAAAAGCATTTGCAGTACTGGTATAAACAGCTTTTCAACATTTTGTTATACTTCAAAGTTCACCATAAAACTAAAACTGGCAACACTGTTTATAACCTGTGACCTCTTATTCTTCCTACTTGTTTATTTTGATTTGGAAAATCTAACTTCTTCTCACCAAACTACCCTAAATTTTCACCTTTACTGTACCAGGATTTTTAAAACTATATGATGCTCCTTTCACTGGATCTACAGAAATTTCATTACAGAAATTAATTAATGCCATCTTACTTTTCTACAGATGCACAGTTTCTTTTATTGACATGGCAGAGTAGGGGGTGGAGGAGAAAGGATAATAAAATATGGCATGTGTCAGGTTTATGTGGTTCAGGTTAAAAACTATTTGATTAAAACCCCAAGCCATATATGGTCTGTAATTTCAAAGTACTGAAAAGTACCTGAGCTCTTTTCCAATACAACAGTTTTCCAATATTTGTCTAGCCAAAAAGATGAAAGAATAGAGGTGTATGGATAAAGAATTGCCATATTGTCAAATACTTCGATGAAAAGGTGAGAAATATCACCAGAAACATCCTGGAAGAAATTAAACAACAGCAAGAGTACAGAAGATATTCTTATCCTAAAAGTCAAAATATTTGCATCATTTAGATGGAGATAAATTTCAGGTCTGAATTAAAAGTCCTACAGCAACACTGAGCAATTGTGTAGATGTCCAGCCCCAATTTAAATTTTGTTACTTTATAATAACTTTTGAGAACTACACTGTAGCCTGTAAAAAGTATCCACATGTTCTCTGCTGGAACAGCTCCAGACTGTAACAGAACCACTAGATTGCACCCTGGTGCTTTATGTATTGTTTAATTGTTTTCCTTTGGTGGATATTTTTATTAAAAGCCCATTATCCAGAATCAGACAGAAGTGTTGTTTCAAGAACAGCAGAAACAGAGGCCTTTCAGCTACACAGTTCTTACTCAAGCTTTCTTCAGCCAACTTAGCTAATGAGACCTCCACTATTCTTCTTTTAATACTTAAAGAAGAAAAAGAAATTAGATTTTTTTTTGTTTTTCTCCTTTCAAACGTAAGCAGGATTGCAAAGAAGTATTGTGAGGTTCTGTGCGTGCTCACGCACCTGTGTCTCAGTGTAAGTTTGTGTGGGTACCTCCAGGGCATGCCTAGATGTTCTCATGCTTTTGCACCAATAATTCCTTGGAGATATTTTTTAATCGTAGTGATTTGGTGTACCTGTACTACACTTTGCCCATAAAGTAACTGAATGAAAGGAACAAGTCTTTTTCATAGAAAACATATTCTAGCAAATAAAGCTCCAGTAATTCTGAAGAAAAACAGAAAAATCTGGCAAGAGTCAGATTTTGAAATTTTGAATTATGCTGAATAGCACTGTGCTCAGTGCTGCACGATCTTATGAGGTTTCTTGTTACTGGATGTTGTCGGAGCCCCAACTCTGAGTATTTTATTACTTTTTAAAGTCAGCTTTTAGTCTTATAGAGAGATGTTTGAAGCTATGAAAACATAAATGTCTCAAAAATAGATATCTAATGAAAAAGATCAGGGAGGTCTATGAGTCATGATTATGTGGTATTAGCATATGCTGCCTGGGACACCAATAATCCCATTAAATCAATGCAGCTTTTTGAAGAATAAGTTGTTCCCTAGTGTGAGGGAATCCATCAAACTTCAAACTCCTAAACATTAATGGCTTCTTACAGAACATAAAAGAAAAATGCTCAGTCATAGAGTTGCTTACCATGTTTGGCCTATCTGTATATTTCTTCATGAAAAGTGGGGTATTTTTCCTGTGATCACATGTACTAGGGTCAGGATTTAGAAGTAAATTGATCGTTTGTGTCATTAGCTAATGCAAGTCTCAGTTCTACACACCAGCATAATTCATGGCTAAGATGCAGTGTTGTTACTTATATGAAACCGTAGCTTCTTGCAAACGTAAGGCTTGAAAGTTTGTGAAAGCAGAAGCTCCTCACCAAGTAAATGTGGCAGGATCTGATCTTAGATGCTGTGCCTATAGTAACTTAATTAAGCAAGCAAATCCTTAAGATTATATACAAGCACTTTCATGAGTTGTTATGCCTTGAAACAAAATAAGCTTTTGAAGTGTTTCATATGTTCACATACCACAAGTGTTCTCATTTTATTGATGAAGCTACCAAAATTATTAATTTATAAAAAAACTCATGAAAAATGAAACCAAACAAATTATAGCACAGTATAAACCAGGTTGAAAATACCTACATGTGAGATGCATTTCTCCCATGTCATAGGAGTGTACATGCATATCAGATGATATAAGGTGGAGGGCTGAAGAGAAGATGCAGCTTATTTCGTTCTTTTCTCCCTGTCAGTAAATTGAGTGGTCACTGCTGCTTTCTCCCTCCTGTGCAGGGTGTGCATTACTAAGTAGAGATGACTAAAGTCAGCAGTTCCAGTAAGTAGCAACTGTCCGTGGTTTAGACATGTGATTTTCTTCTACACTGGAACAAAACCAAAACTATTTGAAAGTTTCCAAGAAAACAACTAAGTGTGTGTTTCAAACCCTTTCATGACAATGTTCATCTCTAACTTCATGGTGAGGACATCACACTAGGAAGCAAAAGAAAACCTCTAGTGAAAAATCCTGTCCATGAATGATTGAAAACAATTACTTGTCCCCCATTCTCACAAATCAGGGATTTGAAGCTGACCTGATCACATCTGAAGTTAATGCCTTTGCTGTCAGACTATATGATTTTTTTTTTCCCCTCACTCTTAAAGAAGTCTCTCTCTAAAAAATATCAAGTAATGCACATCTACAAAATTATGAAGTTGTAGTAAATGAGTACATTTCTCAAAAAAATTACAGTTCTAATACTGCATTATTAGGCTGACTGGAGAGTGGGGGCTAATTATCTCCCCATCCAATCCAACACCTCTACCTCTCCATTCAAGATGTTTACAGATCAAGAAAGTATTGTCGTTAAACCTCTACAAGTGCTTCAATTCCTGTGTCACAGGGAATTCTCACTTTTCAGGCCTTATGAACATCTGCTTCACTACCTATGTGATGAACTCTTTGTGGAAACTGATTCCCCTTGGATCTGAAAATGACAACTTATTATCTGCTCATTTTTCTCATTTTGTTCTACAAATATTTCAAAAAAGTGCCCATCTTCTTCAATATAATTCTTATTAGAATCTGCAAGCAAAGCCAGCAAAAGAAATGCAGAGTTTGTAACAGCTTAAAGACCCTGTGATTTCAAACTGAGAAGGCAGTGATTTCATTCTCAGTCTGTAAGATGGGCCACTGCTAAAAAGTATTAGCTGTCCCTGAAAGTAAAAACATACAGTTTTTGCGTTAATTTTCACTCATGCTGCATCAACTTCAGTCATTGGCCCCTATGTAAAAGATCACCAAGTAAACCTAGAAATTTTTATGTTGTCTTTTGTGGTCTTGCAAAGCAAATTTAAGAACTTCAAAGTATTGGAAATACTTTTCCAATCATCCCAAGCAGTAGAAATAATTTTTCAATATGAAGATACTCCTCTCCCCACTTTTCCTTTAACATTTCTCTCTTGGAGTCATCATTTGTCCACTCACTAAATTCTTCAAAGCAGGCCTAAATCCCCTTTTCCTCCCACAGTTCTGTCCTATGCCTGTGATCACAAAGTTGCTCCTCATCTGTTCTTCTCAAACTCTTCTGCTTCTTTTTCACCTTCTGATCTGTGAGACAAAAGCTTTTCTCTTCCTTTATTCATCTATTTAAACTTTCCTCTCACAAGAAGCTCTTGTCCCTTGTGATACAATCATATGTAATCAAAAAAAAGTGCCACTAAGCTCCCTATCATCCTCCCTCCTTTCTCCTTCTCTATCCCCCAGACCATCAAGCGTACAAACTGATGTCTGTCCTCTGGTTCAGCTCTAGACCTCCACAATAGTATCTCAAACTTCCTTTCCTCTGATACGATTCTTAATATAAACCCCTCCAGGCCCAAAGCTCAGTGTGTATTTCACTCTCATTTTTCTTAGCCTGTCTGTCATCCTCTTTTATTGACCATTTATCGATCTTTGTCTTAAAAATTCATCCTTCTCTGACTTCCATGCTTGGGAGTCCCTGGCCTACACCTCAGATTTCAAGTGTCTACTTGTATTTTGGAAGAATCAACGTTTATCTCCTTGAGCTTTCTTCAATGATTCCATATTATTCTGCTTTTGGTCTTGGTCCCTTTTCCTACTTCTTTGGGTCTGTCTAGAGGAGAGTTCATCCACAATGCAAGTTCAGTTGTTTGTCAGCCAATTACTTCTCTGTTCTAAACATGTCTCCTTTGTGTATCAGGAAAATTTATGCCAACTTTATAATACACCGATTGAGGAAATCTGCCTTTAGTTTGAGCTCAGCCTTACCAAACTTTTACCTCCAAACCATTCCTACTGCCACTCTCTACAGGCAACACTGTCTTTCTGTCTGTCACACAGACAAGTTATTGTGTTACCTTTGACCTTCTCTGTTGGAAGTCACAACCTAGCAAAGTCTAAATTTTGCAAATTCTTTCTTTTCTGATTATCAGTGGAATACAGAATTTATTGCCATTCCAGCCAGCTAAAGTGATTCTAACCTTTTGCCATTTTGTTTATTATAGCAATGTCATTCTCAGAATGCTGTTATGAATTTCATTGTCCAGATCATGATACCAGGTATAGGTTTTCTGCTTTTTCTGGTGATAATGTACATAATTGTAGGGTATTCTCATAAACAGTTACAAGACTACTTCATAGGCTTCCTTGAAATCTTTTATTACATTTTTATTTTGCTGTATCACTTCACAAAAACTGGATAGTACTTAAATTCCTATACTGGTAAGATTGCTTCTAATTTTCTAGCTTGTACAGCTTCTGCCTGTAGTTGCCCAAGTCCCCATAGAGTATACAGACAGAAGCCATCATTTTATTCCTTCTTTCCAGTGTCTTATGCAACGGGGTTTTGGTTCATGATAGTACCTCCAATACATTGTACTAATAAAAATTTCTTTGTTATTACTTGTGTGGTGCGGTCGACACGCTGGAGGGAAGGTTTGCCATACAGAGGGACCTGGACAGGCTGGAAAGGTGGGCTTGTGCAAACCTCATAGAGTTCAACAAGGCCATGTGCAAGCTCCTGCACCTGGGTCGGGGTGATCCCAAGCACAAGGACAGGCTGGGTGGAGAATGGATTGAGAGCAGCCCAGAGGAGAAGGACTTGGGGGTACTGGTGGATGAGAAGCTGGACATGAGCTGACAGTGTGTGCTGGCAGCCCAGAAAGCCTACTATATCCTGGGCTATATCCAGAGAAGCGTGGCCAGCAGGTTGAGGGAGGAGATTCTTCTGCTCTGTCCTGCTCTGGGGCCCTCAACATAAGAAGGACATGGACTAGTTGGAGTGAGTCCAGAAGAGGCCATGAAGATGGTCAAAGGACTAGAGCACCTCTCCTATGAAGAAAGGCTGAGAGAACTGGGCTTGTTCAGCCTGGAGAAGGCTCTGGGGAGACCTTATAGCACTTTCCAGTACCTGAAGGGGCCTACAAGAAAGCTCTGGGGGGCACTTTTTACAAGGGCCTGTAGTGACAGGACAAGGGGTAACGGGTTTAAATTGAAAGTGGGGAGATTAAGATTAGATATCAGGAAGAAATTCTTCCCAGAGAGGGTGGGGAGGCACTGGGACAGGTTGCCCAGAGAAGCTGTGGATGCCCCATCCCTGTAAGTGTTCAAGGCCAGGCTGGATGAGACTTGGAGCAACCTGGTTTGGCGGAGGGTGTCCCTGCCCATGGCAGGGGAGTTGGAACTAGATGATCTTTGAACTTCCTTCCAACCCAAACGATTCTGTGACTCCATAAAGGATAATAGTAAAATGTAAGGAGTTAAAAGGTTAATATGGGAGATGTAAGTTGTTCCTCTCCCCATCATGTTACATGAGAGATACACACCCCCAGTAGTTGTGACAGTGTCTGCATGTGAGACAAGCTGATGGCACCCCGGCTAGAACCAAGCTAGAACCAGGTGCTCTGATTGGATGCAAAAGTGGGGCTTGAAAGGGAGATGGAGGGATTGAGTCCTTCAGCCCAGATGAAAGACATAAACTTTTTTGTCTTTTATGCAAATTTGAATTTATCTGGGACATGTTGACATAGATCTGTATTCTGAAACTGTGTCAGCTGAGAGGTATATGTATGTTAATGGTAGGATTGACTCCTTCCCCAGACAGACTTTGGAAGTGTGATCCACTCTGTCCACCCACCTCAGGAGCACAGATATCCCTTCCTCAGTGTCTGTGATCACACTAAGCCCATGAGCATACATATCTTGTTGACATCTGAGAAAACATGATGATTATCAACAAAATGTACGGCCTGTTGTATACTGCATCACCTCAAACACAGTAAGGTTATTAAGGCTTAATTACATGAGAAACAGTATACGTGTTTTCCAAGTTTGTAGAATGTCACTTGCAGAAGTTAAGCAAGATATAAGAGTTTCCTAAGTTTCTATTATAGTTTTATTTCCAGCAGTATTCTTTGACAAACTAAATAAATTACTGCATGTATTGGACCTCTGAGGCTTGGGGCAAAGAATGGAAAAATTATTTACAAAAGCTTGAAAATATTTAATCACTAGAGGCAGGGGGCAACTGTGTTTTAATTAGCAGTTCCTCAGGCCATTGGCTGGCTGGAGGCTTTCTCAAACAACCACACAAACGCACTGAATAGCTGTTTGCCAGCCTTAGGGTCAGGCCTGAGATGAAACAGATAAGATAATTGGCTCTAATGAAATCCAGAAGGCCTTGGCTTTCTTGTTTGAGCTTGGATTTGAAAAGTGCGTGTGGAAGTGAGGCTTAATTCAAACCAGTCCTGAACTAGGCCCGTTTTTCAGTGACTTTGATATTGTTTGAAGTTCTGAAAGTGTTCGCCACACCACTAGCCTGCTGGGCTGGGCCTCCCCGGTCACCTTAATTACTGAGCTTTATTGCTGACTTTACTACACAGGAAAGGAGCCATTATATGTTCCATCAACATCAGCTCTCCTCAGATTGGAGGAAAGGGCAGGGTGAAAGGCCACTGTAGGAAGGCAAAAACTTCACTTTGAGGTAGTCAGATCATTTACCCGTGTTAAATTTCACTGTGCTATGTGTGTACATTCCTCACAACACAGAAGCCCAATTTCCATTTCTTTTTTTTTTTTAGCAAGTGATTACTTTTCAAAACATTTTGTTTGTGTCTGATTAGCAGAAGGGGACATTTATTCTTAGAGGTGGAAAGAAGGCAAATTGTACCAAACGCCTAATTAATCATCACAGGGGAAAGAAATCTAGTTAAAATCTGTAATAAAGAGAAATTGTTCTTAATGCTTCTTTGAAGTGGGAATAAGTGAGGAAACCCCTACGGTGTGTTTGCAGACCTGACACCCTACAGAACCGATTCCTTACAGCTAGCCTGATATCTTGAGGGTAACTTGTAACGTACTCTCCAAAACCAGAAAGGCTCCTGTGAAATACTGTAAAGGCCAGAAACAATTGAAGTATTTTAGCAATGTTAGTTGTGAGTTATTCTCTTTAGGATAATTATTTTCAGAGTATGGTCCTAATCTCTTTAGCTACTCCAGCTGGTGGTGCTGCTGGAAAAAAAAGAAGCTGAACTTGTGTGTATGAATGAGTTTTCAGATCTAACACTCTATAGCAGGGCAGACATCTCTCAGGCTTCAGGATCCAGTGTCTGGGGCCACCAGGGTCCCTGGGAAGACTGCTATCGGGAAACCTGGAACACCTACTGCAAATGCTTAGATGTGTGGCTGAATATATTTACATGTTAACTCATTATTAAGTCAATCAGGCTACTAGCATCAGTAAAGTTACACATGTGCATTTATGTTTGTAGGACTAGGCCTCCCGAGACTAATGAAAGTGTATAATATTGGCCAATTTGGGCTAGATCCCATATTACCAACACTAGCACATAGTAAAAGAAATATTGATGAATATTATTTTCTAGTGGGAACAAAACTGTGAAGTTCGGATCAAGATACACAAACACTTTTTCCATGAGCTCAGGAGAAAAATTAGAAAGGACTGAAAAATCATTCCTGTTGCTGTCTACACTGTGAGCATTTTATTATGTTTGTTTGTTTGTTTTTTGAATTTATTTCCTTTGTTGTTGTTGTTTTCTTTTTCTTTATTTTTTTTCCCATGGAGCTAATATTTCTGTTTTTCTTAAAAGCTTGAAAATGTCTTGGATTCCTTCGTAAAAATTAGAAATGTCACAAAGATACATTATGCAGAGTATTCAGTTCTTTCCTTAAGGCAACACTGTTTCACAAAGAAGGCTTCTGTTAATTTGAGATAGTTCCACCTTATGTTATTTTATAAATATTACATATGCTACAATGCAAATCTTATGTATGTATAGCTGAAGATTTTTTAACACAAAGGAATCCTACTTAAGGAGCCTGACGTGTTCTTGTTTTTCTTCCCTTTCATACAGCCTGTCATTTTAACATGTTTTATGTTAGTAGAATGGCAAATTGGTTATATGCCTTATAGAGAAGCAGCAGGTTCTAATATTTTTATCAACATTTTGTGAAATTTTAACCTGTTAAACTCATAGCCAGCATCACAGGGAGCTGGTTATATCTTGATGCATATTTTATTAGCACTAATGAATCTCTCTCTGAGCTGAGAAAATATCTCTTGAAATCATCATAATTCATTAAAATTATCAGAAAACAATGATTTCCCTTCTAATACAAAAGGTTGTTTTGTGAGAAAATAGTGTTGTAGGTGTCATAGTGAGAGAGTGTGAGAGTTCCTATAAGCAATATTTCCAGATGGGCAGATGTTCTGCACTTTATTAAACAGAAGAGTTTGCTTGCTCTCATTTTTTATAACAAAATAAGGAGACACGAACTTCCTTTTTGGTACCATGCTTCCTAAGAGGTAGTTTGGGGTATCAGTATTGTAAATCATAATCTTTGACTGACCGTACTTTCATCTACATTTGTTTATTGTAGAGGCTATTGCGATTTAGATGTGAATATACAATGTTATTATAATATTATTGTACATGGGAAAACTTTTATTGACTAGTAGAAGTAAGATTATATAATCTATTTTTGATTTAATTCAACCTGGCATATATGCCTAATGATCTCTTCAATAGAAGGAATAGGATTATAAAATCTATTGGTGATTTAATTTGACCTTTGCACATTTGTCTACAAACTCTATAAAGTTAAGCTTAGGTGGGTGGTGTAAGTCAAGCAGGAGATAGTGACTGAGGAAGCATTTTATTGCAGGAAAAAATTCCCCATATATTTAAACCACTTATTTCCAAAGTTTCCGATAATGTTTTTAAGGTAGTACTTATTACTTGTTACTAAAATGGGTCTATTTTTATGGGGGGAGCTGGGGGATACATGGTTTCATCATTTCCACCTTAGTTATAATTGCTTGTAAATCAGCTATTTAATAAAAGGATTCTAACAAAAATATTCATGAAGTAGCCATTATCTGACGTAATCATGTTGCGTTGTCTGTTTTCAAAACACTATAGAGACTACACAGCAAATCACTGGCTGCGCCAAGAATAAATGTCGGACTTAATTACTTTCACTATTTCTGTGAAATTTCTGCATCTTTAAAATGAGAGATCTAAAAAAATGATGATTAGATGTCATTTTTCTATGTATCCTTCTGCAGTCCTGTTAAAATCTGAAGGTAGCTTGTGACTCTGCTTTTCATTATTCTTCCTTTGTATTGTTTTAGAATGTGTAAAGAAGAAGTAATCGATCCACTTGGGTTCAGTAAGTCAATTTTAGATGCAGGGACCATGACATCTGTTTTGTTTTGGCAGCACTGCATTCTGCTGTTCATTACCTGATTTTTTACGTTCTTTGATAACAAGAGGGTAACTGGAAGATAAATGCCATAAAGAACTTTTAATTGGATGCTGGATCCTTTACCTGTCTATATAATTATAGATTGTTTTCAGGCATCCTTTATTCTGGTAAAGAATAATGAAAGAGTTAGTACGGACATTACCTACCTAAGTTATATATATGTGGCTTTTTGGCTGTGACTTTTCATTGCTGTAACAGTGGAGATAATTCACTGCAGAGAACTTTCACAGATGATGCCACAGGTACATAATTCTTCTGGCTGAGGAATTCAACTGGGATACATTCCTCATATTATGGCATATGCTCTATTCTTATAGATTACTTTTGTGTGATATGGGAGATCAAAGCATTGTACTTTTGTTTCCATGAGTACAATAAACTTGAAAATAATGAAACAGAATAATGGTGAATATCACATAAAACAAATGCGAGCTGGTACGGATTGGAGAAGTAAACAATTAGAGAAAAGATGAGGACAGCATGCTTCTTTATTGTTCTTGGTTGTAGTGTGAAGTCTTGCACCTGCTTGTTAACAAGCTCAGATTTAGGATTAAGAAGAAACAGCTAGTGCTGTTAGTTGCATATTTTCTCCTAATAGCTCTGTGTCCTTAATTTAATTCATATGTACAGTATTCCAAAATAACTACAGTGATTGATAGTGCTGTAAGAAACACAGGAAAATACACACAAATTTTGTGCTTCTTTAAAAATTTAAAAGACTTCCCACTGTATTCTATTTATTATTGTGCTGAAAACATTTTTAGCACATTTAGTGAAATTCTATTCTAAACTGTAACATGAAACATTACTTTGAATTTACAATCCTATATCAGATGTCTTAAAAAAATGGACTAATAATTAGCACATTCTAAGTTAAAAAAACAAGTAATTTTTTACTTAATGGAAGTTATTGTGTAATTGCAGTTCTATATTATTTGTGGCATATTAGGTTGTGTAAGGATTGTGGAATTAACAAAGTGCTAAGTCCTATATTGCCCACACTACTTATGAATACTATTATTCTTAGTAAAATCCAGATAATTATTGTTGTAAGTTATTATAACAGTATGAGCTGCCCAGATCAGACTATGATTTTTGTGCTGAAAAAGCAGCAATGTACAAGCCATTGAGAGGAAACAGAAGGTTCAGCCTGCTGTGTAGAAACAATTTGTATTAGTACCCTAAAGGAAAATGTGGAAAGCAGCCATTAGTTTTCAGGTCTTAGTTGAAAAATTTGATTATACAGATACGATTCACTTCCTTATGTCTTTTCTGCTTTGAACATGAAGAGAGATGACTTTATATTTAGAAAAAGAAGCTTGAGTTCCTCTGCTCTCTACTCAGGAGACATTCTCTGCCCCAGAACCTTAAGACTGGATGGAGAATGGAGCTAATGGAAGGCTTCCTAGAATGATACCTCTGCTGAAGCTTTTAGCTTGGTTTGCTCATAACACTGAAGAAGTGATTTCTGGCTTCTTATTTCACACTAGGTTATGGTTAAAATCTAGCACATAAACAGAGGTAAACAGAGGTCAAATTCAGAAATCCAGATGTGTCCCTGCAATGTAGGTGTCTGCATGTGATCAGGGTGTCTCGGTTCCCTTTGTGGAGCTCAGGGTGACAGCCAAATTAAGGAAGTGTGTGCCTCAGCCTTAAGCAGGGATATACACTGGTTGTTTGAATAACTTTTTAGGTAGGGGTGGTCCTGTACCAACCAGGACCTTGACTCGGTTGGTTCTCACAAACATCCAAGCCCAATGCCATAGGAGATGCACTAGAGGAGCTGAGGTTTACTGCTGTGGCTGACAGCTGCAGCACAGGATCTCTGGGATATTGTGCCCTTCTGGGAAGTCAGCATATGGCCAAGGTGCCCCTCTGACTCCCAAAAGCCACTGGGTATTGTCATCTAAGTAACTGAACTGAATCCTCTGTCTCCATGAAATATAATGTGCGTTTAGGCTCTCAGCTCACATATAGACACTACAGGTGAGGTGACTGCATTTGAATTTGGTTGCCATTCCTGTTAAATTCATCTCTAGTACTTATTTACATACTCCTTGCAAAATTCAGTTAACCATGATTTAATCCATATATGGTAAGGGATAGTGTTCTAAACCAGCATCTCAGACTATGCCTATATTTCTATACCTCTAAAGAAAGTGTAGACATGCTCAATCCAGCTTTAAGCTGCCTGTGAAATGTCTGAAGGATTCTTATGAACTACCCATGCTAATCAATTTTGTCCTTGCTTCACAGTGTCAAAACATAAACACACACACTGTACGTACTTTTTGTCTGTCTCCAAACATCTTTCTGGCTGGAAGAAGCTTTAAAGCAGCTAATATACTTCACTGAGATAAATTACCTTTTCTTAGCAATATGAAATAACCAGTGTAAAACCAAGTCCCACTGGTAAAAGTTTTTTCAGTATCCACGCTGACTCATTTTAAAGCTACACATCTTTGTGTTAATCTACAGTGTGTATTGTAGTCATATCCCTAGGCAAGGTATCCACTTCAGTTTAGCGATGAATTAAGTGGGAGGTTTGCCACTTCAGTTGTACACTTTTTGTTATATCCTTGTACTGCACCTTCCATATCCATTACTGTTGGCTGCTCTTAGAACAAAATACATGAGAACAATAACCTGGGATGAGGCTGTACTTTAGTCAAGTTTGTATGGTATACTCCTGAAGGGACTACCTCTCAACAGTGACCCTTTCCAGAAATCTAGAGCTGGTAATATTTATGAGAATTCAGGGCAGTTGAAACATTGGCTAGAGATCTTTTAAATGGCTAACTTTCAACACACTCCCTAAGGAGATGAGGTGGAGATCATTTCAGACCTGTCAGAGGAAGATCATGCTGTAATTGTACTTCATTGTACTATAAAAAATGAGGCCTATCCCCTAGATTTAAGAGTTTGTGGTATTGTGATCTGTGTGAAATCTTAAGGGAACTCATCTGGGATCTTACAGTGTGTATGAAATAAGCTTGTGTCACTAACAAAGGTAGAAATAGTCACATAAATGTGATGGTTTCTGTAATTGATCTTTTCTAAAAGTATCTCCAACTTGACAGGAAGCATCTTTTCAGTGTGATTTATTCTGTAATACAGTACACTCCGGTGGCTGCCTTCCAAAAATGCTGTCTTGAATATCTGTTTTTAAATAGAATAGCGCCAAATGACTCAGGCTTATGACTCCAGCATTTCACTGAAAGATAAATACTGCTTTGGCTGTGTCACAGATGCCAGCTTTCAGAATAGACCCTCCCTGAAAGCATGAAAATCTGGTTACCTCTTTCAGTAGCAACCCTTACTCTGGCAGGGCTCCACATTAGCACCTCAGCTTTAAAAATTTTTGTTGTCTTTAAAAAGAAGAGTAATACGTCATGGAGTGTGGGATGACATAGGATTACACTGCTATTTTTATTAGATAAAATCTAAATCAGCCAACTCCTTGTCACTTGCTTTTTTGCCATTCAGTAGAGAACAGTGCTGTCAACAGAGGGATGATCCTTTCTCCTGTATCTGTTTCAAACCTTTCACAGTTTTCACAATCATAGACAAGAGATGGGGACTCTTTAACTAAGACAACATGCAAGCTACCTCTCTAAACCCCATTGGTAACCTCAGGAAAGTTGTAGAAGTCTCTGGAATTTCTAGAAGTTTTCTCCACAGCAGGGCACTAATTTGTAGTGATTTTTCTGTCTCCACGGACACTGGGAAGAGCAAGAACCTTACAAGTTTCCCTCCTTGGGAAAGTCCTTGAAAATATTCCCTTTGACAGCATGAGGAGAAGGGCAGAGATTGAGTAATGAAAGCTTTGAGTGATCCGGATCTCTGCTAGCACAGGGGCAGAGGTGGAAATGCCCAGAATATAACTAGGGTTTTCCTACTTCAGGAGTGTTTTTGTGGAGAAGGTACCTCTTACTGTAAATGGGAGCTGTCCCAAGGAAAAGGAACACATAGCACAGCCAGACTTCACTGAAGCTGTTAGTTCCGTTAAGTGTCCAGCCAGTGTTCCCAAGCCTGAGACATAGAAATCTGTAGGCAATTCTGTGAATTATGCACCAATGAGCCCTTTAAATGATGGACCTGATGCTGAGGTGGTGACCTTTTCTAAGTCCCTTTGGCATTGCATCTCTGGACTTCTGTCATAGGGGATTCTACTAGAGAGATCACAAGGTAAAGTGAACACACATGAGAAACCAGTGAAGGCCCCAAGAGTGAGACCATACACACACTTCTAGAAGGTCAGTACTTTACTGTACAGTTTTGAACTTATGTAAAGAGTTGTTCTTTATTAAGAAAGAAAAAAAATAGTTTCAAGCTGTAAGTTTCTGACTGAATTCAGTTTAAGGATTAATGATTTCCCCTAAACATTACGGCTTTAAAACAGGGAGTTGTGACATCCATGGTGTCACAAAGGTAGCTGTAGAACATTAAGCCTGCCATGTTAAGATATTTTCAGTGACAGAATAATGTATATATTTGGGTCCTGATCCTAAAAGGTTTTAAATGCATGTCTTATCTTTTTTTAAATTTCAGACACACAAATTTTGCTTGTATCACAGCGTCATTATTAAATTAATTGTATTAACATTAAAATGAACACATTTCTGTATGTTCTTCAACAGATACAACAACGTGCAACAATAAAGTATTTACAGCTTCCTGTTAGAGATCAGTGAAGTATATACCATGATATTCTGCTAACTCCAGGGAGTTACACTTTTCTATGAAAAGTACAAATTGGTACTGCAGCACTAATGCTTCCAGGAATAAGAACACAATGTACCTTAGACAACATTCAGAAAAGTCACATGCTTAGGTCAGCGAAGATATCCAGGACTTTATAAAAAAAATTAGAAAAAAAAATTAAAAAAGGAAGTTAAAGCTTGCAGGTCAAAAATAAAGAAGTTAAAGTCGTCAACATCTCTCAGAATGGATCTCTCAAGTCCCATTCTTTCTCCACCTCTGTGAGATAATTGGGAAGTAAAGGGGAAAACAGAGGGCTGGACTAATAGTAACGAGCAAGCAGATGAGAGAAAACAGAGTAGAAAGAGAATGTAGATGCGACAGAGTAGAAGAAAAGATGAGAGAAAACAGATGGAAGCCAAAAAGCCAATGAAGTGAGAGAGACAAGACTATAATGATTTACACAAGACATGGTGGAACTAGTCTGGTTAAAATAAAAAAAAGAAAAAGAAACATATCCTCAGTCCAACTTCAGAATAAAACAAATCTTCACCAGGATTTTGAAAAGATTAAGGCAAAACTTTGTGAATCTTTTCATCCTGGAATTAGAAACAAAGATTCTATAACAGGATATTCTGATGGTATTGGTGACCTTGTATAGATAAGATTGAAATGTGTAAAAAAATTTACACATTTATACGAACCAAACTTCAAACCTCTTGAGGTCTCTTCTTTTATACTTCCTTTTAAAGCTGTACAGAGCCTGAAATTGCATCCACGGATAATAAGATAAACAAAACCCATGGTTTTTTTCATATGTCCTAGAAAGACATTTTTTCTCACATTAGCCTGGTCTAATAATAATCTTCATTCTCTTAGTAATAAGGCATTATTTACATTCATATGGGATTGTGAATTAACAAATTCTGATTGAATTTTTAAACTTATGGAAGAGAAAGTGAAAACAGTTAAATAGACCACAAGTCTGAAGGAAAAGCATATCAGGATTTGGCTTTACTTGCAATTAGAAATAGCACCAAATTGGAAGATGCATGTGAACTCTGTAGCTGCTTAAACATACGCCTTTTCAATTTTAAATGCTTTTTATCTGTATGGTATCTGCATGAGTTAGTTATAGAAATACTTGGTATTCTAGAATGCAGCAACTTCTTTAAGCCATTCTTGAGCTGCATTCACCAATATTTAACAGTCCTGCTAAAAGAAGTTCTTGTATTACAAGCTAGAGTACTTCTCATTTGTTGGTTTAGTCATTGAGGTTTTTTTTCCTATGGTCAGGACAGAGTTATCCTTTGGTGATTCAATGGAATTTAAGGAGAATGGAGTAGAAACAGAGGGAAGATGAAAATATTAGGCTTGGCAGTGTTAGCTTATTTTTAAGTACTCTTTGCTTTTTTGTACTCTTCATCTCTCTCCTTGATTTTTGGTGAAGAAAGCAGTGCAACAAGGTGGTGGGAAAGCTGTCTTGCTTTGTGTCATAGCAAGCAAGACTACCAGTTCTTGTTCCACAGTCAAGTCTCTTCAAAGATAACTATTTTCTTCCTGACTCTGGGTTTCCACTTGTACTGACAGGTTGCCAGGATTCCCAGTGTGAGGCCACCAATTGCTGTTTGAGATTGGAATTGAATTTCAAGCTTTATAATTTAAAGCTCTGATTTTTACTAGAGTTTAATGAATAAAGTAAAATAAAATAAAATAAAATAAAATAAAATAAAATAAAGTCAAATATTTTTAACTATGTAAAAATATGACATGAAATTTAAAATGGTATTTGTGTTACTGCAATGTCTTTTTAAAGCCGTACTGGGTATATAATATAAAAAATAAAAATTATGTGTTTTTCAGTAGAGAAGAAAATTAGTTGCAAACTACTTGGTTAGTGATGTCTGTCAAATATGCAGAGCTGGGTAAAAAAAGAAAAAGACATGAACCGCCCAATAATTGAGAAGAAAAAAAAAAATTAGATAATATTTGATTAATTCTACAAAAAGTCAGAAACTGTTGAAATTAGGACTGCAAAACCAAAATCAACTTAGATGATTATATATTCAGCCCTTCTGTAGTTATCCTTAACCTTATACTAACTTAGGTTTCTGTTTTTTCTTCTGAAGACCAAACTATCTTATAAAAAAGCAACACAAAGATTACAGTTTTTAGTAAGTAATTTCTTCCTTAGCTGTTAATGTTGAAGGGCTGACAAATTCTTTTTGCTTAGGTGCCAAGTCTTCTAGTCTTTTTGGAAGGGGCCACAACTTAAAAATGTCTGATCACCTTCCATGCATTAGCAATGATAAAAACTTCCTCCTATCCACTGTAATTGCACAACTCCCTGTGACAGGTTTGGCAATTTTATTTTGGAGGAGTAATTTTAACAAAGAGTAGATGGGAAGTGTGTGTCAAATTTCTCAGCTGGTGTAAAGTTCCTTGTTTTTAAATACAGTTTGGCAACTGGAATTGAAGACCTCACAGCAAAAAGATCTTTGCACGGTTTTGGGGACTGCCGTAATCCAAAGACAGCAGCATGGAGGGTGCTGCTTTTGAACTAATCCTTTGCACAGTTTACAAACTCTGTTGGCCATTTTAAGTAAGAAATTTAAAATTACAAAAGGATTTAATAAATAACTGCAGTAAGCATTTATTTATTTGCAGTAAGCACACTAAAGCTGATTAGAGTCAAATCCTCAGGAGATAAATGATTATGAACTCCTGAAGCAGCCTGTGAAATACTTGGAAAATTAATGTTTTATCATATATATATATATATTGGCTTCAATAAAAGTTCAAGTTTTTGGACAAAGTGAAGAATTTGAATTACATGATACAGATATCGAATCTGGAAGAACAACTATTTTGGGGTTTTTTAATGAAGTTGAGAATGTACATTTGACTTACATTTATTACAAAGTTTTCTGAAATATCACAATTATTTTACTGATGTATTCAACCTAAGTATTATATTATTTTGACTGTCACTCAGACATAAGTGCAACAAAAATAAAGCTAGGAGTGGAAATCATGCTTAGGGATGTTTTCATTGCTAGTTTCAACATTGTAAATTGAGACAGACATTGAAAACGGAACTAGGTGATTCAGTTCATTGTTACACTTTCTTGAAATTATAATCAATCTCAGTTTCCAAGGCAACTGACTACATGAGGATGGACCAGCCAATAATGGGAAACAGCTTTCTCTTTTATTACTGGAACATATGGTAGAAAAAGTCTTTTTTTTTTTTTTTGTTTCATGCCGTTGAGGAGACTATCCAATTTATCACTCCAAATAGGATCCAAAAATGATTAAGAGGTGTGAGTAGTTCAGTTTTGTAGCAGAAGTGCAGATGCATAAGTTCATAGGGGAAAGGCAAAGTCAGAAACATCAAAATGTAATTTTTAGATGCTCTTCTGTTAAATCTCAGTCTTCATCCTGATTTTTCCTCTGGCCTTCTTCAGGGGTCCTGGCAACATGAAGAGTTGGTGCAAGTGATTGTATTGGCAAATGGATTAGCATTGTATCAGTATGACTCTCTTGGGATGAGTGGAATTGCCTTTCTGCTGTAAAATGCCTGGCACAAATAAAAGGCTTCTTCCATGTGCACCACTGAAAGAGTTATGATTGATCTAGGACCACAAGACTATCTACATTTCTTTTGCAGACGTCAGATAAAATCTATTAGGAGAAATGTTGGCTCCATGAAGTCAATGGAAGCTAAAGTAAAATATTAAATCACATTGCAGTGTATCTGCATTTTCATGTTTTGTTTCTCAGGTTGAGTTTTCAAGTGCTTTGCTGTTCACTATTCCTTCCTTGTTAAAAAAAAAAAAAATGCTGGGAAACATTTATGCAGGAGCCATGTGATTCCTGATTTCTGCTGTGTTTTTTCAATCCTTATTTTTCAGAGATCTTTTTTTTCCTTCTTTTCCTTCTTATTCCAGATGTGCTTAAGAAAAACCTTTTATTTCCCTCATTGTGTCCATGAATTGGAATGTATACCCTTTTTTATTATTAATTAAGTTTCTCTGAAGCTGATACAGTATCTCCTGACCATCTTGGGTTTTGTTTCAGATATTGTGTTAGTGTGGATTCCTTTACTACTTTTGTATTTTGTTAAACTTCCTATTTGTTTGTTCCTAAACTGATGTTACTCCCTGAACAAGTCTGGTACTCTTCTTTGCAAGTTGCATCCTTCTGGTCACGTTCAATTAGGTTAATTGGTAAGCATTGACACCCAATTTTCTCTGTCTTTGGAGTTTATCATATTTCTTTTATTTTGTAAAGCAAAATTAGTATAAGGATAGAGAGGGAACAGGATAATGTAAAAGAGACAGGATTCTTCCAAACTACCCAGAGCCAACACCAGATCACATTTCTAACAAAACAGTAGCTGAAACTGCACCAGAAAATGTTGTAGTTTCTAACACTATGTGGTACCTAGGGATTAGTGCTTTAGTGTGAGCTTTCCCCCTGCTCCCACAGATATCTTCTCTCTTTCTTTCTGAGAATTCTGCGAAGGGTGGGGGGTGCGAAGGGCAAGGATTGAAAAGTGCTTTTCTGGGTTACCTTACATTGTCTCTAAATATTTCCTCTAAACCCCTACTAAAATTATATCAATATGGGTTCCATTAAGTGGCATTCAGTTTAGGTAAAGTGAGAAGACTTGATGTTTCTGTACTGGATAAAACCTTGTTATATGAGGGATGCTGTATTTTTGGCTATATCAGAATGAAGTCCAGCCGGTCTGTTTAAATACACGCTAGAGTAATGGGATGGTCTAAAACAGCCCCAATTCCAATGGAAAAGTTCTGCCAAGCATAAGACAAACAAATAGGCATGTATTTACTAATATAGAAGTGTTGGATACTGTTGCTGCCTGTAGCATCAATATGTTCCTACTTGAGATTAGAAATGCTTCTTGTTGGTTAATTTGGTTTGGTTGTAAGAAAATGTCCATGTTCCTTTTCTACCAGTGTATGTCATTCCTCAGCAAAAGCAATAGGAAGCATCTGTAGGACAGAATGTGTATAGATCTCAAAGAAAAAAGAAAAAACAAACTTCATGTACCTTATATTCACAACCATGTTGATGAATACAGAATGTGAAAAATTATGCTTTTCACTCACCATGACCTTAATGAATAATGTGATTTCTAGAAAATGTTTGTTTTCTTTTCATTTAAAAGGACAGAAAAACAAACAAACAAACAAACAAAACAAACCCCTAACCCCACCTTCTGGGCAAAATACACTTCTCAGAAATTTAGCAAATTTTATGGTAAATATTTTTTCCAAGGGATTTCTTATCTTTTGTCCATTCAACCTATTGCTCCCTTGAAAAATACAACCCCTCCAATTCATCTCCCCAGGCATTTTTTAATAAGATTTGACATCTCTTCTTCTCCACATCTCTTTTGCAAGAATTGAAAACTACTTTAAACTTCTCTAGTAATCACTTCAGTGGTGACATAAGTAGACTGCTAACACTGCAAACTGAGCCGTTGCACAATCAATAGCAGTAATATTTACGTAGCCCATTTTCCTCATTCCTGCTGTTTGTCAAACAGTATGCTATATGTCCAAACTGGAAAGCTTTTCTAATGCTTTTCCTTAAAGGAGGAGGGTAGATTTTGGACCTAGAGACAAACTTCATACTCCAGAGCCCTATTCTATTTTTAATTTATTCAGGACAGCACCAGTCCCATCTTCTCCCCAGTTCCACCATTCCTATGGAGTGTAAGTAAAATAGGTATTATGCTCTCCTTTCTCTTGCACTGTTCATAGGTTGCTAAGTAATTTTGGAAGTGTCAAATACTCTAAAAAGTACTCCGAAAGGTAGAATATATTAAAAATAATATGCTTTTTTGTACACATATGAAATTCCTCACAGAGGATACCATACTATCGTTCATTTTGTGAGCTCCATAAATGCAACAAACACATTGTGGCAAGCTTTTACCTCTGTATTCCACTATTTCTGACAGTATAACAGTTACTTTTGTCTTCTTAAAAGTGATCTTATTACTGTGTAGTAAGATTTACCAGGAGCATTGAATAATTTTAGTAGCATTATTAGTTTATTATGTTAACATTTTAGGTGAAATCCACTGAGTTTTATGATAAAATACTGTTGAAAGAAATTGCTTAGTAGAAAGGCAAAACCAATAGTTATTTTGTTATAGAAAATGCTCTAGTGTACTCAAGCGTGATAGACATGTAACGTTTTCTAAGGAGCCATGCAAATTTTAAAACAGAAAACTTAAGATACACCCAAACGTGATTATTCTATTTATGGCAGAAAAGCTTTTAAAGATTTACTTTTTTATTTTTTTCATAAAATATAGTAATACCAAGAAATGGGAAGCAAATTCATTTTTATGATAGGAACATCTTACACCATGAAAACTAAATACTATCTTAAATAACACTTCAGATTAAAATTTGGCAGTTTATATGCATGTGTCAGTACCATTTCCCATACATGTTAGAATGGCTTTGATAGAAAAATAATTGACTCAAAATGGTGGGGTTCCTTATTTATTGCATTTTACTTTCTCAGTGTTGGTGATACTATTTTAAGTCATACTGTGTTTTATTTTAAGCCCCAATTTGCAAATTAAACCTCTATTTCCTCCTTCTCATATATCATCTTCAGTTGTGTAGCTCTTGGAAGCTACATCAGTCCTTTAGCTACCAGCTGGAACTTAGTAAAGAAGTTTTATTTATGTTGCTCAAGATGGCGTGGTACTAACCATCTTTATTTGAGATCTGAGAAATAAATAAAAGGTAAAAAGATAGTAAACTTTTCTTTAATCATACCAGTGCTTCCACAAATAAGACTCTAAAAAGACAGAGGAAAAAATAATAGAAAATGCAGCTCTTTTTACTCAGTCATTTTTCAGGCTAAAAGTGTTCTGTAAGGAGATATCCTGCTATTACATGTGCTATCTTGGCCTGTATTTCCATAGACGGCTTTGTATTTGCATAAAGGACAGCTGGAAGTCTTTGATCTTTTCAAGGTAACCTCTTCTTTCAATGTATAATCATTTGAGAGATACTTAGACCCATAGCCTTTGAGCAAGCTCACTTACCATAACCTTTAGCCAATTTCTTTACCTAATACTACCTAACTTTGAATTTTACTCTGTTCTGAATATGGATGTGAATGTGGATTTTATGTGCGTATATGCATTTGCCCATATTTCTAGAAGTTGGATGCTTTTATTTGACTGTGCTGTCAATTCTTAAGTGACTTCTGAAAACCGCAAAGTAATATTTTTCTCATAATTTTACCTGTTTCTTAACTTTTTTGTAATTTAGTTCTTTTTGTACTAGTTCAGAAACTGACTGAGGCCTACTGTAGATCAAATGCAGAAGAGTCCTTATAGTTACACTGAAACTACCATTCTAAATAATAATAAAAAAGGAAGGATCAGCAGATATTGTTGTCAATATTTCTTATACTTTTTGAATGCTTAAGACTTTGCAATTCCAACTGTAATAGAATTCAGGAAAATTGCATGTAGGATGCCAAAATTATTATTCATTTAAAAAGGAACCCACAAATAATAGCCTTAGGCTCTGAATATGTCTTCAAAAGCAAAAAAAATAACAAAAAAACGCCAAAAAACCCCAAACCCAAAGCTGTTGGTGCTTCTAAAACTTTTCATTCAGTGGCACTTAGGTACTCCTACAATTATAACGTTTGAAATTACTAACGTGGGTGCATCCATGGAAGACCTTGACCCTTTAAACGTTTTGGCATCTGCCTAAATTTAATATCATGTGTAGATCCCAGTGAAATTACCATGATTTACAGTAGTGAGGATTTTGTATTGATGTGGTACCTTTTGCCCCTTGTAGAATAAAAGAAATATTTTGTATCATCTCCATAAAGCAAATAAGGTAACTATAAAATAAAAGTAAGTATGAGAGTATTGACTGTGCTTATAAAAAAGAGAAGAAATAAAATTTTTAAAAAGATATAAAAAGAAAACCTATAAGGATAAAAGAAAAGATATAAAAATAAAGGCTATAAAGATAAAACTCACATAAAAGATATAACTTAGAAACTAATATGATAAAATCTGCAGAATTTAGGCATGCTTGGAGGATAAGTTTTAGCTGATTCATCTGTGAAGTGGGTACAAGAAATGCTTGCATTAGAGGACTATGCAATCCGACACAGTTATACTGATTTATAGCAGCTGAAGATATGAGCTTTTCCATTTATTAATGTTCTGAAAGTGCTTTGAGATCACTGGATGAAAACACTGGAGGATTTTAGGGAAAGAGAAAACAATTTATATTATCAAGCCATTCCAATCTGCAGTTTTAGAACAGTGTGGATTTTTTTTTCTCGGTTACATAAATTACTGTCCTGGGCTGGTATTCCTGCTTGTTTCCTTTTTAAATTACCAACACAGCAAAAGAATTGTAGCCATTTGCATCAGCTTAACTTTCTTTGGAGATTTCCAGCTCTGTGTGATGGTACTTGCAGAGTCATTTCTGGGTTGGGTACTTCTCTGCAATCTCTTCTGGGAGAACATATGTTTGGGAGCATCCTAACCATGTGCTTTAAATGTACAAAAATAGAATGGAAGAAGAAAGAAACAGAGTCCCTTGGTAGAATGTCTTTAATGTCTTGCATGTGATGTTCAGATTGGTGGGGAGGATCACATGCCTGATGTTTTCTCTAGGACTACACCCAACTGGAAGCCATCCCTTGGCTTCTCTGCAGACAGCAGCATACCCAAATGGAACATATTAATTCTTTGGGGAAATCTCCTTAGTGGGACAAAAAAGGAATCTTTTCAGCTTCCCAGACACATGTTCTGTTCCATGAACCATCAGACTTAAAGGAGGATCTGCACTACCTTGTTCTGGAGGACATAGTTTCATTGTAACTGCAAGGTTTAGCATGGATAAATAACCTCTGTAATCTGGCTGCTCAAGCTTCAGACTTTGACATGTTTATTAATGAAAATGTGAGAAAAGAAAGAAGCAGTCAGCCAGGCAAGATGCCCCTGTAATTCTGCTGTCATCATTAGGTGAATATGGTATACCAAATATTTATGCTTCTATATGGTTCAAGATCACAGAAAATAAATATCTCTTTTATGATGTGTTTTATTTTATTTGGAGAATGGAGTAGAGAAGAGTGTGAGTCATAGTGGAAGAATAAAATTCACTTTTCTGACAAAAACTCCTCATTTCATTGAAGAAGGATCCTAGCATTAACTTCTGTTTGCTGACAACTCCTGCAGCCCAATTGGACAGAAGCCAAATCATATTTCTTACTCTTGCTGCGGGTATGATAAAACCTGTTCCTGCCTAGGTCTGAGTGCAGGTTGCCTGTGCACCCATGCAAAGGTTTTCTGATAAGCAGGCGTTTGACCCTTCACACCGTAACAGATCCTGCCAGCTGCAGCCTGACTTGTGAGTGTAGGGCTGGTCTGAGGAATTTGGGAAGGTTAATGTGAGTATCTATTAGTGTATGACCAATGCTAGTTATATGCTTTAAAAACAAAACAAAACAAAACACATATTTTCTGTTATGATCTGATTCAGAGGATTCTGTTCTTAGGCAACTGAGAAGCAAAGTGCTACAGTTATGGAGTCCTTGAGGAGGCAGTTGATGAATGACTTTCTTACACCTTGCTGTGCTCTCCAGAGTGTAGGTGAGATGGGAAAGGAACAAGATACAGGGTCTAATGATTCTCTACTCCCAAGAGACAGGGAAGGGTCAGGAATTACCCCTGCTTGTCCAACCATCCTCAGTCTCCTGAGATAAGAGAAGCCTGTTTATGGGGGAGAAGTGAGCTTCACACTGCTTTTGGGTAGAAAAAAGTGCTTTTTGTAAGCTTTCTTTACAGCTGCCAACCTCAAAACATTATTCTAAAGGCAGTTATTCAAGGATAATGAATGGACTGAAGCCTAAGAGGTTACAAACACCTGGCATCCTGGTGAAATTTAGTCCATATTTTAAAATGTATGTATATGATTCCTTATAGAACTTCATAAGATAGCAAAGTATCTGTCGCCTTTTGTGAAGGAATTTACATGTGTGTTTTGTGTCACAACGGAGTTCCTGCCAAGGTAGGACAAAACTTAGAGAGGTCCTGTCTACACAAAGTCCAAAACAAAATGCCATGATGTTTTCCAGACATCAAACCACTCTTCTCTGAGCAGAGATCTCATAGTAGTTATTCAAAAGAGGAGCGACTTTAAATGCCTGTTTGTTAATGTAGAGTAAGACTGAATTAGAGGTTTAGTAACTAGATGTCTATATGGTCCTCTCTGCAATTGAGAGACTCGTGGTTGTCATCTTTTTGAAAGACCAGTCTTGGCTGTTGTAACAAGGACTCTTAGGTCTTGTTTTAGCCATGTGAATTCAGGTAATACTAAAAGCAACAACGGAACAGTGGATTCTAAATGCTACCTCCACTTATTATCCTTATAACCTTCTCCTTCATTTAGCTGTGATTCCTATATATCATTTCTGGAGAGATTTATGAATATGCTACTATTTCCTGTTCAGTACTGTTAAAGATGGTGTTAATAGCTATTCCTGGTGCTTTGTGTTGAAAGACCTTGCTTTCAGTATTTAATAATTTTACTAACGTTGCCCAGTGTGGCTGGAAATTTTTATGTCAGACATATTTATTTGACAAAATTTTTGAAGAAACTGTGGCTAAACAATTTTTGCTGCTCCTAAGAATGAGATTAAGGGTCAAATGCATTGTTTTGCCCAAGTTATAAAAAAAATGTGCTGACATCTTTACGCTTTCGAGCAAGGTCTTGAAATGTGGTAGAAGTGCGGTAGATTTTTCCAATGTTCCCAATTATAAGACTCTCAAAAATCTCATTCTATGTTAGCCTGGTTAGGTTTGTTAGTGCTTAGCAACTTGAGCTTCCAGAACTTTTGTCTGCACTGAACACACTCCATCCTCTGACTCCTGAGCATTGTCAGTGCTGTACTCCATGGTGCTGCCACTTTATTTGACATGAAGAAATAAAAAACAGAGGCTGACTTGAATTTGGGGAAATGTGAATGGAGAGGAGGGGGGCAAAAGCTCAAGTGGTTGGAGGTTGGGAGGGTTCTACATAGAATCCCTCCTTCTCTCAGTGTATAAGATATATGGTGCTATGGGGACAGATCAAGATGCATATCAGCCACAGTCCTCACCACTTATCAGGATCCATGCCACATGCGTTGCAGATGTGGGGACGTTTGGGAAGTATGTGTTGCTTCAGCCAATGAACGTATAATTAGGGTGTCAGCAGGTATGTACATAAGAAAGATAAAATGTGATTGCATAGGAGATTTTTATTCCTGATATTGTTCCTTAACTTCATGGAGATTAGCCTGTAAACATGTTCAGCCTCTGTAGTGTCTAATGTAATTATTCATGTGTGTACTTTCTGTGTTATATGCTCATACATCATGGAAGTATAGGAAAATGACCTAGATGATAAGTGACCTCCTGCCTCAAGATCATTCCAGCTTGAACCTGTAGCAAGCTTGGTGGTTATTTGTTTTACATATCATAAAAAACTCAAAGACATGCAGACTCTTCAATTTTCTTAAATATTTTATTTAAATTATTATCTATCCCTACTGTTAAAAAGCTTTTTCCAGTGTGAACTACAGATTTCCTTCTGCAACTAGTTCATGTCTTATCTACAGTGGAAATGCAGAACAGGTTATTTTTCTTCTTGTAGCAACAACTTAGATATTCATGGGCTTTTATCATGTTTACTCTTATGTTATGTGAATGAAATAATTTCTCCACTTAGGTCACATGTTTTAGAATATTTTTCTTTCCTTTTGTTTTCTCAAGTTTGTCTAGGTCCTTCTTCAAATGCAATGCTCAGTACTGGAACCCATGTTTCAGCAGAGGCCTACTAATGACATATAAAAAAAGGAGTACTTCACAAATTATATCACTTTGCCTGCAGACATTTGTGATGCAATTTCAGCAAAATCACCAGAAAAATGAAGTTGCCTCTACCCTTTTTTTCTAATGTAAAATAGTATTTATTGAAATGCTGTATGTCTTGAAAAAGACTTTTTACTTAGTCCGATTTCTTCTTTACTCTGACTAACGAGTAAAAGGCAGTCTTTCCTAAAATTGAAATTACCTTTGAGGAAATCGGAACAAAATAAAGTTTATAGAACACAGATCAAAAACTAAACTAAAGAAAAACCTAAGGAGTTGTTAAAATATTATTAACATACTCCCCCCCCCGCCCCCCACCCGAAAACCTTAATCTTTCAACAAAAACATGATCTCTTTGGCCTAAGTTGATTAAATAATGAATAAATAAATATTGAATGAAGACATATAGTATTACTCATGCCCAAAATTGATCTTCAGATTTTGACCAGTGTAGACCAGTTGGGGTTCCTTTGAGTTTATATATTTGGAAAAGAGCATACATTTGTGTATTTCCTTTTTAATGTTAGTTATGTTCCCCTGAATTAGTGGAGTCATTACAGAGCCAGTTTCTCACACCAGTGTAAAAGCCATCCTGACACCTTCCCTTCATAAAGTCAGCCTGAAAGAAGGCATCTGTGAGTACAGAATGCAGGGGTTTATCTTCTCCTTCAAGACATATTTAATGCTTTGGTTTTGGAGAAGAGCGAAAACAAAGCAACAAAATATCCCCATGGAAGTTTGTCAAGGAAGGGGTTAAAAAAGTGGAATCTTTGTGACTATGAAGGCCTGAATTATCTTCCTGACACCAGCAGGGGTTGCTGTCACTAGTTTGTGGTTGTCACATTCCTGTTATGCTTGACCTTGGAAAGGCTTGACAACATAGTCTGGATTTGATTAAGGGAATTTCATGTTTTTCCTTTGCTAGAGTCACCCCCCACCTCGACAAACATTTAAAAATGTTAAGAAGAAGAAAAAAAACGTTTGGAAAGAAAACATTTTCCCAAAAGAAATTTATAGTTCAAATTTACACCAAGTTCGCACTAACTGGAGCAGTCCGGGTTTCCACTAAGGCTTTGAGTGCTCTCTGTAAACCATTAGTCACTTCCCTGGAAGAGGCAGCTTTTTATAGGCAGCAGGATAAAACAGGCACAGATGTGTGTGTAATATTAGAGGCTTTCGCATGTACCTGCTTTTTTTATTCCCTCAATGGTAGAAAAGAAAAAAAGAGTAACTTAGAAAGAAATTAATTGAAGCCTTGGACTTTGTTTGGTTTTGGATAGCTACCATGAAGATTGGTTAAATAAAAGAAAACATCTTGTGTTGTGGATTTTTGAGATTGTGGCAATTCATATCATGAAGATTAAAGTTCAGTTGATTTTTAACAGGTTGGGTTTTTTCACTCTGCAGGACTGTGATTATGCCAGCTGCCAATGAGTTTGATCCAGAGATTGTCCTGGTGTCAGCGGGATTCGATGCTGTGGAAGGCCATGACCCTCCGCTGGGCGGGTACAAAGTCACAGCTAAATGTAGGTATCATCATAAAGGGCATGTTTCTGAGTTGATATTTTTTCCAGTTAGGTACCTTATTTTAAATCCAGCTTACATCCATATTCCTATTTTGTGAGATGACACCCATGTCACTGAGGGCAGGGACTGTCCATCAGTTATTACCGAGATGCCTGTGGAGCTGCAGGTCTTACCCAGCTCGCGGACAGGATGGAAATGAACATGTCAGTGTTTCTGGCTCACTCCCTTCTGTTCCTCTTGGCATTTTTGTCCTGTTTTTTTTAAGTATTACTTTTCTGGCATCCAAATAACATTTTAGAGGTTTCATGCTTTTCAATAGGCCCCATTTTCCAAATGCTGGAGCAAGTTATTTCTCTTTAAATATATAATGGAGATTTTAGACTTTGGAGGCCTAAATCCAATCTCATATTGCTCTTTTGTTACTGTAATCTCTTCAGCTCGATGGCATTAATCCTGAATTACATCAGTGTCCATGAAGGCCAAAATTTCCTAAAACACTACTCTGTTGGGTCTCAATGTTTGGATGTCCATTTCAGTCCTCCAAAATGTGTGATCATGTGGCAGAGATTTAATAGTTTCTCAAAGACAGGGCTGTCTGAGGTGTCTCACATGTAGCACTGCAAAGTCACTAGCTCTTATTGTGGCCAAACCTATCTGGGCCTAGGATGTTAAGCAAGGCTGTGAGATGTAGTAATGCTCTGTACAGTAATGTGCACTGTAACATTGCTATATATAAATTGCTTTCCATGAGAAAACACAGAATCATTTCCCCGTGCAATGTTGTGAATAATTTTCTTCAGCATATATACTTTTCTTCAGTATATCTCGAGAAATAACATAATAACACTTAAATATTTATGGGTCTCTGCTGTTAATGACAAATGCACTGGGAAAAGTCTGGAGAAGTCGGTGAGACCTAATGGCATTTAACACACTACACAATTGAAATCAAATGAACTGAAGGATTTTGTCCTTCTGACCCCTGTCTTTCTTTACAGGTCAGTAGAACGAGGTTGGTGCTTACCTCAGCAGGCCTAGGGAAGAATCACTGGTTTTGTTGTTGTTTTGGTTTTTTTATTTTCATTTTAGCTTCATGCTGCACAGGCTCCACTGAATACCAAGGATGAAAGGATAGATGGAGAGCTAGCATGAGTGGCCATAGTAGCATGCTGTGTAAAGCGAGCATGCAGAGAGCAGTGGAAGGGCCTACCCAAAGACACTCACACAGGTGTTAATGTACAAGTGGATTGGAAAGGGAACATCCCTGTGGCTACAAATAAGGCGTATTGACTTTTAGCATGGATTTCAGGTTAATGCAGTGGTTGTACTAGATAGGAAAGAAACATGGCAGCCTGTATGCATATTTGAGTATCGCTTATCTTTGAATTATCACTTTTAGTAAAATAATGTGCATGAAGGAGCCCTTTGTAAGTGGTTTACTCACTATTTTTTTCCCTAAGTATGGTTCCTGATCAGAGACACCATTCCATGAGCTTATGTGGTAGGGAGATGAACTTCCAACCAGTACAAAATACCTGTTTTGTTGAGAAGCATTGTATAATTGTCTGGTTTCAGCAGCTAAGAATGCATGTTACATGTCACTTCAGCATGTATTGTGCTCCAATAAGATGCTTTGGTATACATGATGTTCTAGCATAGCAGCTTCAGAAACTTAAGTAGAAATTGCAATTATATTCATATTTTCCTCTCAGTTTAGACTGAATTTCACCCTGACAGCAAAGAAAAACTCTTTGATACTGGAATTAATGTTAGTTTTCATTCATGAAAAGAGTAAACTCTTTAGAATTTTTTTTTTAAAAAGTGAAATATTAGTGCATTTTTTAATGTAAGAGGCTGCATATCTACAAGTTGCACATGTTTCTGTGAGCAAAAAAAAGGTGATTTACAGTAGGTGTCTCTTGTTTAAATTAAGGGGAAAGCCAAGATAGACCCAGATAATGATCATGCACCTGAGGGATGAATAAAGCCTTTTGTACAGAGCCAAAGGAATTTATTATTTCCCCAAAACAAAATTCTCCACATTCCACCATACTATTTTAGAACATAGCATACTATATGTGGTATGTAGAAAAATGAAGACCCTATTAAAAAAATAATAAAGTCCAAAGAGAGACATTCATATTAAAGACTAGAAATAAATATCCATGCAAATTGTTAATATAATTGATTTGTAATAATTAGGAATTATACCCAAAACAAGTGAATGCAAAGTAAAATTTAACCTGTAAATATTCCTTCTTTATAAATCTTTAGCACTTTCTGTACACTTAATACATTGAATTTTCTGATTTCTATGATCCAATACACACTTTACAGGAAGAGATTGCCATCAAAGGAAAGAAGATGGGTCCTCAGCTACCAACCTCCTTGCTGTTAAAGAGAGTTAGGAAGAAACTTGATGCTTGATAAGGAATTATTTATGTCTTTCCTTCAGTGTACAGTCAAAGAGAAAAACATAAAATGTATTAACCAAACAGCATTCCCAAATTCATAAAGTAAAAACCATGGGATTAGATATCAGATTGAACTAATTACAGCCTTGGAGTAACCTTATAGCAAGAAATTACATGAAGAAAAAATTGGTCTACTAAATCTGCACAGTTTGGGAGGTGCAAATTAAGACCTGCTTTAACCCAGCATTTATTTTTTTGCTATATTGACATATAATCTGCTTTATTGAGGAGTTGCTATTTCTGACTAGTGAACAAACACCCCAGCAACAAAATAGTTGCATATATTTTTGCAGATGATTTTAAATGCATGGATTTGATGTGCATGTCAATATTTCTCATAGTGAGATGACCCTCAGCTCCCCTAGAAGCATGTTGGATGGAAGAAGGCCAACTGAGATCAGTAATGATAGTAGAGCTAGGAGATGTCTCACTTGGCTAATTTATCTCCAGTCCCATTAAGTAACAAAATCACTATTAGTCTTTTTCCATTGAAAAAAAGAGATGATTTTTAAAAAGGCTTGGAAAGGAGGTTTGATTCTTTCCTTTCTTACTGAACTTTTCAAATCAATTTCCTTACATAAATCTTTGTTTCCAACAGCCTTTGCAGTTTGTCCTTGTCAGTTGATATTTTGAGGAGAAATGTTTTCACTAACCTAATGAATATTTAACTTACTTTTACCTGTCCCCAAACCAGATTTTTTCTGGTGCCATGCAAAATTGAGAATGAGCATTAACTAAAACATTGTTTCAACTCCTGCTTTGAAAACTTCACAGGCACATTTGCTTTTTGTTTTCTTTTTTTATTCTTTGTTCCAATCCTCTTTCTCAGTGACATGCTACCATTTCAAAAGCTGCTTGTATATACCTGAGCACACATACACATCTTGCAACATATATTCAACGCATGTACGTAAACTTTGTGATGGTTTTTATATTCTGTAAAGAAAACTAAATGGTCTTCAAAGACTTGACATGACTGGTGGCATATGGCAGAACTTTCTGCTGCTGGGAAGCTCTCAGGTATTTGGTACCAACCATATTCCCAACACCTTAGTAAGAAAGGCAAGCTTTACGAACAACAACATTTATAAGACCACCTAGCATAATTAGAAACAGTAGGTATGCTTTTGAATGCACAACCACTTTGTCCTGAAGATCTTCCCAAAAAAAGGGGTTGTGCCTAAAAAGAGGTTTCTTTTTTCAAATATACCCCTTTTTTTTTTTTTTCTGATAAAGATATTACCTCCACTGACAAACTCTGCTTTGCCTGTGTCCTTATGCTATGATAACTGCACCAGGCTTAACATCAAAAAGGAAAGAGAGTCACAGGGTACATTAAACCTTTTGGGTAGTCCTCTTGGGCCAAGGTGTTGATTCAGTGCCAACTCCTGTTCAGGAGCTTCTCTAGCTGCTGGTAGGGTCTGGCTCAAATTGTCAGGGATATTCAAGCAATTTATCTCTGATTTTACTTTTTATGGCCCCTCTCTTATGACTCAAGCTTAACTTCATTAGCCAAAATAGCAGAATATCTTTCTTATTTCCAAGTCCACCTTTAGTATTGGCATAGCTCTGTCTATGTTGCTTGGTTAAACTTTTTCTCCAAGCTCTGTGGAGAAGATGGATGCAGCAGCAGCCACACTGACACACCACTGTTTTATGCAGAGTAACTACCGATTCACTGAGATCCCTTTGTTAGGATCAGGGACAATAAATATGCTTTGATTTCACGGTGAACTATAATCAGATAAGAGAAAAACATGCCTCAGTTCCTGACTACGATAATATTTCCTTTTTATTACTCGCAATGTAGTTTTTCTTCAATAAAGTAACAGATAAAATATCACAACAATATATAACATATTATAAAATGTATGTACTGAAGTCATAAAAATTGTATTGACAATAAAGTATAAGAAAAATAATGGGGGAAGAAATAAAGGAGATAGATAAAGGGATTTTATATTTAGAATAGTAAGGAGATGCCTAAAGAGTATGAATCCACTCCTCCGTCTTACACTGATGATGTTTAGATGAAATTACTGAAGATAGAGCTGATATATTCTGTATTTTATCTTACAGTTAATTTTTACCTCTGCTAAAATGCATTGTATTATCACACCATTTGAATTCTGTACAGGGAACAGGTCTGGAAAAGTGCTGTCAAATCTGATCATAAATTTGCAAGTTGTTAGATCTTGTAAGAGCACTGTTTTTAAATTTAGCTCTGCTGACTGAAGTTCTCCCTGTAACATTATCCTGAGGTGAAGTACTTTCTCTTCGTTTTATAGAGCAGCCCTTAGAATAATGCTAGCATTAAAGTCACTGAGATCACTTTACTGTTCAAGTAAATATTGCACATAATTGCTCATTAAATGGTGACCATTCCATAAAAAGAATAAAGTAAATAGAAAAGTGTCAAGCAAGAATGAAGATGTTTTTCAGAGTACTTACCTTCTGAAACATTTAGTTTGTTAAGATCTATGATGATTTACTGGAGTTTTCTTGTTGTTTTACTCTCTTGTTCCAAAGATGCTATTTGACACCAGAGTGCAAAATAAGATCAGCAATTAGCAGTCAGCAAAGATACCACTGCAGGCATTTAAAGAGTAAAAGATATTTTTTCAGTTTGGATACCTGTCTACTGTTATGCCAAACTTATGTTGCAAGGTTGGTCCAGTGTCTAGAATATAACTGACTCTAACTAAGCTGACTTGCAACTTTTAAAGTTTTAATTTGAGAAAACTGCAATAACTCCCTTAATTTACCAAAAGCTGCATTATGCTGTGACATACTACATTCAAGTGGGACCAGTGAAAGTAGTGCTAAAGACACCATTTCCTTCCTCAAGAGACCTTGATAGGTGAGGCTTAGAGGGCTTCATTGTAACAGTGCACAGTCTGTTGGATTAATCACAACAGAAGAAACAATTAATGCTCTAAACAATTTATTTCCAAAGGATATGTCGGCCTCAGCAGTAGAAATTAATGGGTAAATGGGCTGATGACTTACATGTAGCCTCCAGGTAGGCTGTCAAGGAATCTCTTGGCTGGTAGTACTAACTAGTACTTAGAATCATAGAATGGTTCATAGAATTCCTTACAAGTACATAGTACATAGAATCATAGACTCATAGAACCATACTTGTCAAAATACAAGGGCAACCAGATTGACCTTGGGTGCCTGATCTGTTGGTTTCTGCTTTGCCCTTCACATTTCAGTTCCAACTTCCCATAGGGAGCAACAATTTTTGGTAACGAGGTCTCTGAATTGAGCATATAAAGCTATAAAAAGATAAAATACCTAGCATATGGGGACAAGCAAATTCAGAAGTAATGTGCACAGTTTTAAGAATGAGATGACTGATCTCTGAAATAAATGATCTAGCATGGTGTATTTGCCGTCACTGGAATGCTTTAACTGAGACATAAATATACGGCTTACAACATCTTTACAAATAGGTATACCATAGGACACTCAGACATTAGAGGTTTCATGCAAGAATCAATGAAGTTACTCTTCAATGACCAGTATTTTCTTGAGTCTTCACAACTGTCCTACTGTACCTTGGAATTCTTTTTAATTTCCCACTACATGTCATGTATAGTGCATATGTTAGAAACAGACCATAGGAAAATGCTAGAACTGTGTATCACTGGATTCAAATGTAGAACTGATCTGGGTCTACGCCTGGTGCTTCAGATACATTTCAGAGGAAAGGTTTCCTATGTACCAGCCTCACTGTTTCTAAAAGATTCTATGTGACAATTCTGAGTATTTCAAGTACTAGAAATGATATATTTTTGTTGTGTATTTTTCCTGGAAGTACTTAATTTCTAAAAAAAATTCCCCAAATAGTATTTTCACCATACACTGGACAGTACCTTGGACTGACTGTGATGTCTTTGGGGAGGGGCTATACTTTCTTGTGGTTGACCCAAAGACTTCCCTGACACTTGACTCTGGAAAAGAGTCCTGACTACTGGGGCTAATGTAATAGCTAGATGTCAAAGGAAGGCAGGCAAAAAGAGACCATGAATATTGACAGCTGACTAAACAGAATAGTAGTTTTGCCTTGATAGCTGTTTAAACACAATTCAAGTCTCTAAAATTATCATGGCAGGCTTTTATGATGCCATGTATAATTTCTTTTCTTCACAAGCAAGAAAGTCTTTTTGACCCAACTATCAGCACAAGCTATAATCTTGGAAAGTCTGGCACTGACTGCTTCAGAGTGCAGTTCCAGTAGATGATGTGAGCTGCTCCAACAGCTCATTGCCATAAGAAAGGGTGGTTGCATAAACCTTCCCCTTCTGAATTTTCCATTACTTACTTTGCACTGGCTCTGGTTCTTGTCAGATCTCTCTGTAAACACATGCAGCGTTAACTCATCAACCCATCAGAAAATTTAATCAACCAAAAAGGTGGAGAGATTTCTGTTGGGCTATGAGGGTGAATCATGGAGGAACCAATGTATGCCATAGCTAGTGATGGGTTGGGAGGGGGAGTAGAGAAAGGGGGAGATGAAGTAGGATACCTTTTGGTAGCAGAAAGCTGTTAAAATAACTCAGTTACCACAGCTGCCTTCTTGTCTAAATTCTCCTGAGTTCAGAGATTTGATTTTAGTTAACATAATTTGGTTATCTTCGCAGTACTGGAGGTGATAAGATGGTTATCTAGCAGGATAGATCTTGAGCTTTTGACTCAGAGCTAAAAGCATTGGAGGTGGGGGTAGAGCAATGATCATTCATACAGTTTTTCACAGGGGAGTCTCCTGATTCATATCAGAAATTTTCCTTTTGTTCCTTTTGTCTCTTGGAAACTGCAGGGTACCCAGTGACTGGCAGCAAGAAAACATAGCATTGAGACTTCCAGTTGTTCACTTTGGAAAGCAAGTTTGGGTTTTCTCTAGGGTGATTTCTTGAATACTAGTTGAACGGCTACTTGATGCAATACAAAAGGCATCAAAACAGATGACAAGTTCATTGGTGACCTACCCTCAGACATGAGTAGTTCTCATAGGATTTGTTAGCAGAAGGAAAGCATTTTGATTTCTTTTTCCTCCTAGGCCACAGCAGTGGTTACCCTAGTATCTTCTGTGGCTTGGGCATGGCCACTGGATTGTCCAGCCTCCCAAGTCACATTATGCTGCATATACTCCTGCATTTATAGGCCGTAAATTCGCTTTTGTACTGCAAATATCAGTGAATGATTTGCCAGTGACTCTAGGCTCTGGTACATTATTGACATTTACACTATATTTACGTTTATGAATATGAAATGTAGAAAATTCCAGAAATCTTGTTCTGTGGGGAAGAGTAGTTTATTGGCTTGTGTGGATAATGAGCAGAGATTGGAATTCACTGTACAAAATTGGCATCCTCTCTAGGACATAATATAGTAAAAGGTAAAGGTAAAGATGTAAGAGGATAAGTCATTGCCCCCCTCCCATTTAAAGAAGAGTTTAATGCTTGGAGAAATACAGAAAAAAATATGAATAGATAATTTTAATGTTGGGTTGAGGAATCTGCCTTCACACGCTGTCAAGTAAGCATGTGTCAATGGCTTGGACTATGGATTTGAACTGAGAAACAGTTCAGTGAACAATTCACCTCATGTACTGAGGCCAGGGGAATCGCTTTCAGACTTTGGGGTCTCTTATCTAACTGAATGTGCATTTAAAACACATCTGAAGGATTCAGACATCTTAGCACTGATTTTGTTATTGCTCAGTGTTTTCAATGACTGGCTAGTTAGCTGTTGTGCCTTCCACAAAGGGTCTACCTAAGCAAGAATTGAGAGCAATTGGAAATATTAATAAATAGGCACTGATGTAACCTGCTCTTTCACTTAGCCTTTCTTTCTGTAAATCAGCCAGGAGAGATTTCCATTTTCCACTCCTGCTTCTGTCCCACATACAGAAGATGTGTCTGCTGGCTAGTTAACTAACTCAGGCAAGTGAAAAACCACCTGTATACTACGTTCCAGATATACAGTGCCGATCCATCTGCAGAATGCATCAGGTGCCAGTTCCTTGATTTAGGGCAGTTACTGGGGACAGGGCAGAGGATAGATTACAATGGAAAAAAGAGGATCTACAGAACCATTAAGAATTATTTTCCTTTTTCAGTCATCTTCCCTTATCTCTTCACCTACCTCTTGTTATTTTTAATTTCATGCTACAGTATTGACATTTGCTAATGACAATAGCTGATGTGTGGGGTGCAAAAGGTAAAATGGTGGAATCTTCTCTCAGTTTTGAAATTTAAACTTAGGAAATCTTTTTCTTTATTGAAACCAAAACACTTATTTAGTAGAAGAAAGAAAACTAAAATAATTTTTTTTGCTTAAGCAGTATTAAACTTGTCAGATTACAATTTAAATACAGCAAAATAAATGTTAGATTTAGGGCCATTTTGAAACTAACGAAGCTTGACACAGTGTTCAGCAACTTGCATGTGCCTTTCACAGGATTGGGTCCTGAGAGAAAATTGTTGAAAGACATCTCCAAATGTGGATTTCTCCATAACAAAGTGTCTGATCTTTTATAGCGTCGTTGCATTGGGAATTAGGCTTGTCTTTGGGAATTTGTAAAGCCTTTAGTAGAAGAGCATGATTTATGTCTTAGAATTTAACTATTCTCTGTAATAAATAGAAATGTGCCACAAGTATTTACTTGGTTGCGCCATGGGAAAATTTTTAACATATTGTTCACAGCTTCAGAATGCTATAAAAGAAGACGTGTAATTTGCAGACCGGACTATCCTTTGTGATTTCTAACCAATATATTTGATTAATAGCTTTCAAAAGAGACACCAGCCAAAATGTTTACATCTCATTAGGCAGAGAAGAAGGGAGCACACACAATTTTGATTATGAGCTTGGATGGTTCATTTCTTTGGGCTTCACATCCCTACTACTTAAAGCAGACTGTAACTTTAAGATGTTATCTCTTGCCTGCACAAATAAACAGCCAGTTATGCTTTTTATGGTGGGTAGTTCTCAGACCAACAGGGGATTAGAAGATATTAGCTGGAGTTTGTGGTTCCCTGCTGAACTGTCACAGGGTCCATGGATTCCTGTCCTGAATATTTCACAGAGCAAACACCTCTTATCTGGGGTGATATTCTCACACTGGCCTCATGGCCATGGACTTCAAAAGCTGATCACAGGGAGGGCTAGAGAGGCAATAACCCTTAATATAACAGTCTCTCCTGATAGGGATAGACAGGGTAAAGGTAAGGCATCTCTGAAGTTTGCTCTTGTGTGTTTAGCCCCATGGGGTGATAAGGGGCCATCTGTTTTTTTGGTCTGCAAACTCATCTTTTTCACACTACCCCAGTATCAAGTACACTTCAAGACTGACTGGTATCAGCACCAGCAATTCTTCACTGATCTGAAGAGATTTTCTTGGCATTTTTATCTTTGATCCCAGGAAATTTTCTTAGTTCCTTGTTACGGTTGCTTTTTTACCCAAGCAAACATGTAAAATAAAATTTAACAATTAAATTCAAGGTACTATTGGCTCAAAGAAAATAAATTATTAAAATAAGACTTGTAACAGGTATGTTAATAATTTGTGGGTAAAGGGAAATGGGTGCTTATCCGTGCGATTAAAATCAAATCATCAGTTCATGGCAGTAGTTTCAAAAAGTCACATATTATGCTGCACCACATGGGATGCCTGCACATTCATTAATTGTTCAAATAGACAATCAACACTACCAATGCTAGAAGTTAAAAAACACTGCTTCAGACCTCAAAAATATTGTAAGACTTCACTTCATACCATGAAATCTGCAATAAAATGGTGCATGTTGCCAACACTGGTACATTAAAAAAAAAAAAAAATCCTACTTTTTTCAGCATTTTAATTTCCATTGTTTGTTGTTTGGAGGAGGGGGGAGCGTGGTGGTGGTGGTGTTTTAGGGAAATTGTTCTTGCTTATAACAACCAGTTGCCATAAAACTGCTGGAAATGCAAGAATGTAGGCCCTAATCGCACAAGCTCTTACTCACTTTGAGAAGTCCTATTGATCGAGAGCACTCCATTGATCTGATTAAAATTTACTAAAATAAGTAATGATGTTTGCAGAGACAGAACTTGCATTGGCAGTATTAATATGGTACAATAACACATGCTAAAAAGCACATTCACGAGAAAGGTATTATTTAAATACTTCCTGAAATTTTATAGAATTATGGAACTAGGAAAGGAAAAGAGTAGTTCAGGGGTAAAATAAATCCATTTGAAATGCATTTAATAGTGATTAATTTACTTCAGATTCCTTCTTTTTTCCCCATCATTGGTTATGGTTCATACACACTAGAATGGACCAAGGGACAGTTCTTGGAAGATATCATTCTTTGGAAGAAGAAACTGAAGATAAGTATGTATTCAGAACAACAAAATATTGCTAGTTAATCAAAATTCAGCTATTTCCTGGTTTCTGTTTATGACAGTAAATGCTAGTATGAATTAAATATTTTTTTCTTCCGATCCATTGTCTAATCCCTTTTTCTTCACTTTGTTTCCATAAAAAGACTGGTTCTCTAGCTCTATGGTGACCAAAAACTTTTCAATATATGACATTTCATCCATTTAGGTGCAGCTTAGTTGTGAGTGCTGGTTTCTAAATTTGTTTTTTACTTACTTAAAATGGATCTCTAAAAGCAAAACGAAACAAAGATGTTACATTAAATAGTGGAACGTATCTTTCAATAGAATGTCTGGGTTTTAAATGTGCTAGCTCCAAAATTATTGTCGTGATATGTTTACTTAACATCAGATATTAATTCAGTTAATCTGTTGTATGGAAAGATGATCACTCACATGTATTACCACATCATTCATGTTTTCATTTATTATTGTAGTTTAGGCATATTATGTATGTTCTTCTGCATCTTTTTCTAATTATTAAGCAATGTTCAAGGTTTGCAAAGAATAACTTACAATTTTTTTCATAGTATTTTTATGCTGCCAAAATAAATGGTCAATTTAAAAATTGAGACATACATAAATGATAATTAAAAATGGATATATTTTCCAAAATATGTTTTATTTTGAAAATTTTCACATTAATTTTTTTCTTTTATAAATTAAAGACAAAATTATTATGGCCTTCTGTTAAAAATGTGTAATTTCTACCGAAAAATTGAAAAAATTAACAAGAACATCCTTAATTTTTTTTTTGTCAAAAAAGGGCATTGACTAGTAACAAATCAAATCCATTTCTTATTATTTGTATCTATTTTATTTGTATTTATAAAAGTCAGCATCTGTAGTCTCACTATGACTGTTGCAAAGAAATAATTTATTTTCAGCTGAAAGTTATATTTCCTTCCAATATGGGAAGTATCTTGTATGGTTCCTACACTGGAGGAATAACTTTGCAGTAAAATCATGTTTGAATATGACTTCACCCTGTACTAACACATTTACAAGGAATTTCAAGAAATTTTGTGTCATTTTAAAGGTTTAAAATAGTTGCATATTTATGTCCAGTGTTTCAAAGCATTTTAGGTAGTAAAAGTGGTAAAGTGGAACTAGTATTGTTGAAAGTTCAGAAGCCAGCATAAACAGGTTAAAAGTAATTTTTCATTCACCCAAACATTCGACTCAGCAACCTTCTTAAACCTTCATCAAGGCCTGGGAAAAACAGTAAGGAAAATCTATTGATGAAGTGATAAGACAGTATTTCAAAACTTGTAATTTAATTAACAAGTATGCTACATCAAAGGAGTTATCAAAAATAGTGATGTTTATATGACCTTGTGAACAAAACTTTTTCTAGTGGTGTCAACTGCATCAACTGTAGCTTTGTAGAATATACGTGAAGACAGTGCATATGTTCTGAACCATGTAGTTTTTTTTTTTCTTTTGGCCCTTTTTTTGTGTACACATTCCCACACACAGTGCACACCTTTAGGAACATCCCAGCATGCCTTTTGAGGAAAAACATTGGGGTCACAAAAGTTGATCAGAATTACTGAGCCAAGATCTTGGAGGGATATGGAAACACCTAGTAATCTGGAATGTTTGCATTGGCCAGGAGTTTCAGTCCTTCCACTCATTGAGAATCACCAGAGTTTTTTTCCAAATCACATTACAAATTTGAAAATTATCTAAATTGACACTGGTTTTTATAATGGTTTAGGTTACAGATAGGGAATAAAGAAGATTACTTTAAAAAAAACACTTAAGGGGGTCTGTACAGTTTTAATAGCTTGAGTGAAACAAAACACCAAACAGGATGTCTTTGTCCCCTTTGAACTTGAGGCATCACATGGACATGAAGCTACTGAATTCTCTGATTAGTTATGTGGTGCTGGACTCCCAGTGGCACTTGTGAAGATAAGCTTTTATGTAGTGCTTGCAAAAAAGAATGGGAAATTGAATCTGCCTGATTCTGCCTGACAGTTCATCACAGTCATAGTAAAGCTGGGAAGAGAGGAGAGGAGAGGAGAGGAGAGGAGAGGAGAGGAGAGGAGAGGAGAGGAGAGGAGAGGAGAGGAGAGGAGAGGAGAGGAGAGGAGAGGAGAGGAGAGGAGAGGAGAGGAGAGGAGAGGAGAGGGAAATTTTAGTACATAAAATATGAGCATCTTCCATTCAGACCAAATAAGAGTGTCCTTATTGCAATCTACATTTCATAGTTAAAAAAGAAAGGAAAAGTTAGAAAGTTACTGCCAATTTTCATAGCTTGCATAAACATTTTGAAAATACTTATACATGATTGGTTTGATTTTTTATTATGCTTCATTACATTCAAATGAAATTTTGTAACTGATTGTAATGGAACTGACCATCCTATAACATAACAAAATTACCTATAGCATAACCACTTTAGTCATTGCAGCTGCCTCTAGCACAGTGTATACTGACAATCAGAACATGTCACATGTAAACACAGTATTTTTAAGAAAGTGGAAAATACCTTCTATTCCAAAGGTAGGACACAGACTCAAAGCAGAAACTGAGAGGATATAGTTAATTAAGTAAATAGTCAGCACTATTCTAGATAAATTTCATCTGAAAGACAATAGCATTCTTTTGTCTTTGGCTGACTACTGACAATTAGGGTATCTTAAACCAGATGTCAAACATAATGTCTTAAATAACCTGCTTTTTGCTTCAGAACTGGCCCATTCTTCTTGCCATCATGACCCAAGTACCTAATTTAGTCTTTTGGATACCACCATCCTTGCTCAGTACCTGGTTTTTTGTTATTTTATTAAAACTCTAGTGAAAGACTGCATCTGGGAAATATATTAGTTTGTTCTGGATGTTTCCTTAATTTTTAAGAAAACATGTACATTTAGTAGACTCTGCTTCAGAAGAGCATAAAAAGTAAGCACACAATCAAAAAAGAGTTCAGAGAAAAGGCTTCTCACTACTGCAGGGATATAATCTATTTTATTATATCACTATGTTACTGAACTGTACCTTCTGTGGTAGTTTCAGATCAATGACTTATACCACTTATTACTTTTGGGAGATTGACCTATGCAGATTTCACTCTTGGAGCATGTTCCCAGAGATGTGATTTTCATTTGCTTCAATTTATCTTTCTAAAGTAAGCGATCATTCCCCTCTTTCAAATATCTCCTTTTTGAAGCCATCTAGATATTTATGGTGGCACTGTTAAGAGATATGTCAACTGCTAATCTGAAAGAAAGGCTTGAGAGCAGCAAATTAATTCATGATGGAGGAGGAGATTTTCCTGTATTTCAGCCTGGGAAATCCCAGGTGTGAGTATGGCGAGCCTCAAATTCAGGCATCCAAGTGGAGCCATTATTTTGACCTGGTGGCTTAGCTTCTAAAACGCCTGGACAAATAGCCTCTTTTTTTTTTTTTCTTTTTGCTAACTTTTTTGGCGGGGAGGGGAGTTGGGTTTTGTTGTTGGTTTTTTTGGATGGTTGGTTGGTTGGTTTGTTTTGTTTGTTTTGTTGTTGTTGTTGTTGTTTGGGGTGGGTTTTTTTTTGTTACGGGATATCTAAAAGCCACCCTGGTAAACACATACCACTTACCAAGTTTTTATCATGTTATTAACAGAGAAGTGCCAGTATATTTAAGGGAAAAGGAGAGTGGAATAAAAATGTGTATGGGGAGATTAAGTTAAGTACTGAGCGGAGCATAAAAGAGCTGATGATGTATGTCTTAACCAAAGCAAGCAAGGTTGATAGGATAACAAATATTTTGAGTCAGAATAAGTGTAGTATGAGGGATTATTACGGGGAGCAATGGAACAAACTTGACATAGAAATCCTCTGTCTGCATATAATGACTTTCAAAGTTTATTAATCTGGAAATATTCTACAAGATATTCCTAGATGAATGCTATTCATTTTGTCTTTAAAGCTAAAAAGAATATTAGTATGACATGATAATATGACTTCTTCCATGTTACAAGTAGAACAACCATAATTTCTACATCATTTCCATTATTTCTTTATAAAAATACCCCTGCTAGCTGGAGATTTGAAAGAATATTATATTAGATAGTATTATTATACAGAAAATATATTGATAAATATTTTCCTAGTGACTAATTAATATACTAATATTGTTGATTACGTTTGTATTATAAGTTGCTTAAAAAAAAAAAAGAAAAGGGGGCTCTGTAACCTACAAAATCTCTAGCAAGTGTAATTTTTATTGAGGTATTAACAGAGGCATAGTCTACTTAATGTAAATGCATTCGTCTCTAATTTCATAATTACCTGAGAACCTTCATGCTGAGCATAGTGTCATGAGTTCACAGTGTCAAAGATGACCTTGGTAGATGAAAGCAAATTTTTACCTGCCTTGACATAAATAATCTTTCAGAGCCATAGATGAGCTTTCCGTCTCTAAGTTTGGCTTTCTGAACAATACTCATCTTTACAAATCCAGATTTGTCCATGACAGTCAAAATAGAGAGGTGTTTAATTCCAAAGAGACCTTCATCCTTTTTGAAAATTGGTGCAACAGACCTTCCTGGGGAGATTCCTCTCTCTCCACTGAATAGTCTCTAGCCTGGAGGAGTAGCAGGGGCTTTTCCTTGATTAAACATGAGGGAGAAGAATCCTGATGAATGTTAAAATCAAAGGGATTTTTTCCCATCTAGCAGTATTTGCTTCAAGATATACAAAGGTCAGGGAATAAATATGAAGTTAAGTGAAATCATAAGCAAGTTTTCTGTTAACACAGATGGAGTTTCTAAAATTGGTAGCTAAATCCAATACAAATAAAATAAATCCTATAACATTCTATGTTCAGTCAAAACTTGACTGAAGTTCTTCAGATGGATTTTAATAGAGGTACTGTGGAACTCAGAGGTGCCTTTGCAATAGGCTTACCACTACACTTCATTGGGAAAAACTATTTTGACATAAATCCAGGTGTCAGTGTTGGTGATAGGAGATTCTAATGGTTCTGTCATTTTGCCCTAACCCATGAATGAGTTAGCATATGAAAAGAACTTTCTCCTCAGGTGCAGCTGTCATTATTTTACTGTTAAGAGTAAGCAATATTTTAGAAGGGGTGCAAAGATGAAGCATATGGATATGAGATGGTGAAGGGAAGGGAAGGGAAGGGAAGGGAAGGGAAGGGAAGGGAAGGGAAGGGAAGGGAAGGGAAGGGAAGGGATACAGCGAGTGAGGAGGTCCCTAGTAAACTCCTGATACACAGCTCTTAATCTTCCTGCAATGCCTCAGACGAAGTCCAGCTCCCTTGTCAGCTCCTGCTTCTCCAACTCCCTCAGCTATCATAAATGCCCTGCACATATCCTTCTACACATACACCCCGGTACTGTACACATACATATTTGGGCTGACAATTAAGAATTATGGGGGTTTTAATGTTCTGCTTCAAACATCTGGACACTTTCAGGACTTGCTCTGTCTAGAAATTACTTTCAATATGTTTTGAAGGTAGACTGCAATTAAAACCAGTCTTAGCAGCACATGGTGTTGGTACCTTTAGATGACACTAGTACACACTAAAATTTTCAAGGGAATGGGAGACCTTAAGGAGGAGAAAAACTATAAAGCCAGTTGTGGTGCTTTTGTTGTTGTTTCAACAATTTAGCCCTTGATCTGCAAGGAAGAGAGAATAACAGGAAAAAGCTGGCCACAGAACAAATAAATATGGCATTGGCTCGTATTCATTACAACACATTGGACAAAAATGAACAACGGCAACTATCAGCTTACACGCACTTCCTTGGAAAATGCCAGGTTGTGTAACTTGACCAAAAGGACCACATATGCCACTGCACATGCACAACCCAGAAGGGCAGTCCAGCAAGCAGTAGGAGAAAAAAGCCATTTCATTTGGAGGTCCTGTTTACTTGGAATATTTATTGCTTTTATCCAAAAATACCAGTTTAGCATATTATTGTGCATTTTCTACTCTTTCAATTTTCAGAAAAATTCCAATAAACTCATTTTGCTACTGAATGGGAACAATATTACGAAGTACTGTTCAGAGAGTTGGGGGGAGAGGAAGGAGAAAAGAAAGGTCAACACAGAAGAAAAGGCTTAGATGAATAAAGGTATGTCAGAGCAAAGCTTCCCATGAAAGATTATTGAGAATAAAGCTTTTTTTAAACAAACATAAAAAACAATATATAAATCAAGAGCACAAAAGCCCTGTTTTATGATTTTTTTGGTGCTGTTTAATTTCTTTATATCTTTTTTTTGCCATTGTTAAAAAACAGCCGAAACTTCAAAGGCAAGCTGCATGTGTTCTAAATCAGGACTTCAGTGCTGATGTATGACAGCAGAAAAATTAAAACTAAATAAATGTGCTGTCTAAACTCCCATATTTCTCAAAAAATTGCTTTAAAGTCTTTAAAAAATTAGAATTATTGCTTGATCTTACTTTACCAACCATAATGTTTTCACCAGAGTAAATGACAAAATATTATATTAAAAAGAGAGAAAGAAAAAAGAGTGTTGTCTGAATACATCTGAACACCTGTATTTGGCTGTCTTGCAGTTTTGTCAGACAGGCAAGGGGGAAAATGAAACTTTGCAGTGATTTGTCTGATAGTGGATATGGACTGCATAAATTCTCAGCTTATCCACTGTTTTCGGGAAGGCTCTTTGTCAGTCAGGGTAAATCGATGAAAACAAGGCAGAATGTCGAGGAAGGAAAGAATAACATTCCTGGTTTATCACATAAAGATGGTTGAAAAATGGACAGATTCTCATCAAAAATAGTTAGTGCAAGTTTTCTACTATTTTCTTTTTGAAATATGAACTTTCTAACATGTCAAGTTATTATTCCATTTTATTTTATTGTCTTTGGACATGATCTTGCTGTTTTCTCTCCTTAAGTGAAATGGCATATCTGACTCCAAAGGTGTCTGGCCAGAGTACACCAGTTAAATCTGCTTGCAAAAAAAATTGTGGGACTGGGGCCTTGGTGGCATCCCTTTTCCTCTGGCATTTACTTTTACGATGGCCATTTGCTGTTCTTCTACTAAGTCATCTTGATTTGTATTAACTCATTTGTTTCATCAGGTTGCAAAAGGGGCAAGTGGCCCAGGCAAATAGGAATGCAAATGCTGTTCTTTTCAGTAAACATTAACTTTAAAACCCATTCATCCCATCCCTGCACATGTTCTTTTTTATTTCCTATTAAGAAAGAGTCACAGGCTCTAATTTATGTTCTCACTGAAGTCTGTGGAGTCGTTATTCTTTGCAAAGATTCCTGGATATTTGTGTGATCAAGAGAATTGGTTATCTACTAGTTACTACTTTTTCTTAATTAATCCCTAATCTGTTGTATATAAAGTTTCAATTATACATTGAGAAGATACTGAAGGATATCATTTTATGAGCACTAATAAGAAATTGATAATTAAGGTTAGGAAGTCAGAGTAAGGAGTAAAGGGAGCCTTTAAGCTGAAACTAATATTTGGCTTACAGGTATGTTCACAAACAACTTTACAAACATAACATTTGGCAAATACTAACCTACGTTTACAAACAGTATTATGAACATGAAGCAGGCTACACGATCTGAATTATTTTTGGTTAATACTTCAATCAGTTCTAATAATGTATAAAAGATTGGCCATACTTACATATAACATAAGGACAAGGATAGCCTCCTAGTGAGTTTGAGAGGTTCTAGGCTGCCCTAACTTTAACCACCCAAACTTGGGGTCTGAATTGAAATCACTGAATTGAAAGCCCTTAGATGGCCAGTGGAGCCTCCAGAGGCTGACTCAGAGTACCAGAGTTCTCCAGAAGTCAGCCTAAGAGACATTTGAAGACTTTCTCAGGGCTAATTGCAGATTTTTTTGTATTTACTAACTGCTAAAATTGCCTCTCCCACATATGGACTTCAGAGTTTGCCAAAATTCATCTTGGAGCCAGTTACTTTGAGATTTTTAATGTGTACTGCTGATACAGATAACACATTTTCATTTTTGGTGAATTTTCTACTAGAGATTTTACAATGGTTAATCAAGCAAAGGGATATGTCACTGTTTCCATATAGATGTCACCTAGAACACATGTATGGAAGTGATACATGTGCTTTGCATATTAAACTTATTAAAACATGACTTGAAATCTTGTTAATAGAAAAAAGAAATGAAGATGCTGGATAATTAGTGTGAGAGCAAATAGAAGTTACATTTATGTTGCCTATGTATTCTCTTCTGCTTTTTTCTTGGAGCAGTACTCACAGTGTTTTATATGTAGCAGTCCTTTGGTGACTGACAAGGGAATACTCTCAGGCTGGCATTGTCATCAGTCTCAGTGTCATTACCTTTTCCTATTGTATTCTTTCCTTCCCAATGAACTGCTAAAACTTGTCATTTCTCTTCTCATTTCATTCCTAATGAAGATATCAGCAGCATGTGAAAATAAATAAATGAACATTTTGAATCTGGATCCACTGAAAGCAGCATCAATGAGACTTTCCAAAACAAGCTTTCCAGTTTGGCATAAACTGTCATCCAGCTGTAGGATGAATGAGTTGCTCAATTTAGGCTCAGCTGAAATTGTTTACACACTCTTTGTTTGAAACAGTAAATCTCGAAATTGCATATAAAAACTGCACAAAGGAACATTATTTGGATTGTAAGGTCAATTGCTCTGAAGTTAGGCCAAGTGAGATTTATGATTGCTTGCACAATGGATCCTTTTTGCATAAGCTTTAAGATAGGGTTGTTAATTAGATGGACATCTACTATTCTGGACCTTTTCTTTCTCAGTATAGAGAAGACCAGGTTCATACTGTAACTATAAACCAGCAGTAAATGCTAACTTCAAAGTTTCTGTCTAAATCTAAAAAAAAAAAAAAAAAAGAAATAAATGTTCCTCTGCCTTTAGTCCCTATATCAATTTTTTTCTGTTATCCTCTTTTCTATAAAAAAGGTAAGCTTAAACACAACGAGCTCTGCTTTTTAAAGTGATTGATAGAAAAATGGCACTGTGGGGCTCTAGATTTCTTGTTTCTTGAATCTTCATTTCAGATTAAATAAAAATGTTTTTATTCTTCTTAATGTCTAATTTGTAACATCAACCAGCAGGTCAGTTATGCATTGCAATTGGCCATGAAATGCCACTGTCAGAATTTTAGGCAGAGCTCTGATCCAAATGTTAAATTGCATGCACTATATAGTAGTTCCATAGAACAGATAATAATCATGTTGAAACGAATTTGTCTTGACCATTTCCGGACACAGTGAGAATGCAGGAAGACCCAGTACAGCATGTAAAAGAGGTAAAAACGTTCTAGTCTGAAGGAATCACAAGGGCTATTCCTGCCTGTTTCTCAGGCAACTGAAAGAGGATAGAATGAAAAAAACCACACCTGTTTCTTTTACATCCCACTCAGCCTGCCACCACACACCTGCTTACTCACACTTGTATCGTCACTGTTGGCTGCCCATGATGGATTCCACAGCTCTTGAATAGGCGACATTCAGGTCTCACTCTGGTTTGTACAGATTTTAGCACTGAAGAAATGTGTTTTGTTAATAAGTATCACCACCAAAATTCATCTTCTGTTTAGAAATTGTGTTTTTCTTTACCTATCCACAAACACTTGTCCTCAGACCTGTTTTCTACTCACAGCTGAGCAATAAGTCCTTGCAAGTGTTATAATAAATGCATAGATTTACTGTTTGACTTCACAGTGGGTATGAGGAAAAGAAAAGGAAAGCTTTTTGGGTGTTTTTGTAGAATAAGGCGTAGTCTGGTAAGATATGCGAGTAGCTAAAAAGTTAGAAGAAACAACTGCTACCAACTCCTTGAGCCTAGATCAGTTCAGGAAACTGTTCTGAGTTTGCTGTAAAAACCTCCGTTCTGGTTGATAAAATGTGGATCTCCAAATATGTGTTTGAACTTTAATGCAGATTTAATTCACAATTTCTAAACTTATTTTACTACAGTTAAAAGAAGATAAATGTTTGTACTTACTTGGCCAAATTTTGCTCACAGGTCCAGAGGTATAAATCCATTGCAGCCATGGGATTACTTCAGATTTTGTCTCTGTGACTGTACCGTGGTATGTCTGAATAAATGGCAAGTGATGTAATTGCTTCCAGGGAGACCAGCTTATTGTCAATTCCCTGCTTATTTAAACACCTTATTTGCTTTGAGTGCTATCACTAAAATTTTTGCCTACACATACAAACCTGTCACCTTGAAACACACTGTATTTTCAATTCAGTGCCAGCTGCCCATGTTTAGACATCATTTGAGTTAGTAACTGGGTCACTGAGGAATTCAGAGTTCACTGCAGACAAAATCAGAATCATTTTCATGTCAGTATAACCGTGGGACTGCATCACCTCCCTCTGTATATACAGGATACTAAAGTATATCCTTGGAGAAGAATTCAGAAATGCTTTCCATCCCTTTGCAGAAATAAGGTCATAAGCCTTCTCTGCTCTCTTTACTTTCTGACCATTTCTGATGGTTATACGAACACCTAATTCCTTAACAATTTTTAGTTACAGTCATATTAATTTTTGTTCATGCTCATCCACTCAGTCATCCAGTAAGTTCACTTAAATGCCTTTACTGTCTTTTAGTCACAAACATTTTTGTCGTATTATTTAATAAGTCTCTTTTATTAACCCAACATACGCTTTTATCCCTTTCCCAATTCTCTCGTGTCTCATCTATTGTTTACGTTCATCTTCCTCTCACTTGTGTAATTAATATTACTTAATTAATTAATTCTCTCCTTCATAGTGCCCAGTTGTAAAATTCAGGTAAAACCTGTGGAAAGATTCTAGAATTTTGGTCCATAACCATTTCTTTTATGAAATAAATCACCGCTTTGGCCAAAACTGTGAATGACTAAAAAGTGCTCCCTTCTTTGCTGGAGTGACCAGCATATCCTCTGATGAGTGGAGCTTTTCTGAATTTGGTATTTTTCCTTGTTGATCTTCTCTATTTATCTGTAGTGAGACAAACACCTTTGTTGTCAAGGGTTACTTAGTGGCTTTGCTGCGAAGTTTGGGCAATTTTTGCCAAACCTTACAGTTGCTGTGGCTCTTCAGCTTTGTCAGAAGGAAGAATAAATGCAGTCCTGATGTGCAGTTTGGTATATGTTGTTTGCTAAGTTTCTGGAGCCACTAGGGAGCTTTGAGCTCTGACAGCAGGGTATTTTACTTCTCGCTGTTAAAACTCTGGAGGGAGAAACAGTAGCTATTCTAGTACTAGATTTTCAGTGTCTCTATGTAGAAAAGCCAATATACTGTTTTCCCTTGAAGAAGATATTACTGATGTTGCTCATGAAACAGTATCTTGACACTGAATGAATGATTTTTGCCCTGTTATGAACTTCCCACTTTTAAGGAGAATAACTAAGATGACTGTGGTAACGCAGCTGCAACAACATCTGGAGTCCTCAAATTACCTTGACATTAGTTAGTTGGATTTAGGTCTGAGTGTAACACAGAAATGTCATTGTTTGTCTTGATGTTTCTATTCTTCAGTGAAGACTAATCATTCCAGGTCTGCCAGCTTCCCTTAATACTGCTGTCATTCTATGGTAACAGGAGAGACAGTGATCATTTGCTTATCTACAGAACTTGCATAATCAGGTCATTCCTAAGTGACTCTTCTCCTCACTCAGAAAATCCAGAAAGTAGTACTCCATGACTGCTCAGTCACCTGAAGGCATTTTTCACCCAGACCTTATTTAGATGGAACTGTATGCTTATTTCATTGTTTTAAGTTTCTTTAAGAAAAGGCAGAAATCTACTGGGTGAAGAATTCCATGACAGGTCCTAGAGAACTAGTTATCAAGCCGTAATTAGCAGATTGCCGCTTGGCTGCAAAAGTTCACAGAATGGGCTCTTTCTGAAAACTGTATGTCAGAAGACTGGAAAGAAAGGAACGACATATTTGATATTCCAAGAAGAGATTTTATTTTCATATGTGTTTCTGGGGGGAAGAATTTCTGGCAAAAAAAAGAGGGCCCTCCCATTGCAATTAACTCGTTCCAGGTCACAAGTTGTATTGTACGTGAAGCCCTCTCATTCACCCAGCAGCTGAACCTGGACCTAACATCAAGAAAATGAGAGAAAAAAAAAAACCAAAAAAACAGCTTTACTCTCATTCTTTCAAAATCTTACATAACTGTGATGACAATGGGTCATATATTTCATTCTGGGGAGCAGCCAATAAAAATATCGTCTTCTGCATATTTCCACGTCCTCTGCACCAGAACAAAGTGGCATCAGTCCTGCCTTCACCTCAGGCCCCTTGCAATTCCCCACCACCTTTTCTTGTGCTCCCAGCAGGTTAAGGCTCTTGCAAATTCTGCTGTGTAATAAAATGAGCTACAAGGTTCTGACATGACTTGTCCATTGGGGAAGAAAGCTGGATAGAGCCACCTACGTCATTCAGATGGTAGCCATAGTTTCTTTTACTCTGTGAGGTTTTACCTGTCATTTCAAGGCATCTGTGTGTCCTTTTAATAATACAAAAAGGGACAAAGGGACTGTTGTATGGGTTGAAATCACATCCTTAATTCTTACACATTTTTGTAATAGAACAGTGTAATAGAAAGTTGCTCAATGTATTTCACTTGGAAATTGCAATTAACCAGAAGACTGTAAGGAGACAGACCCCAAAGCGAGTTTCGATACCATTTCCTTTATTGACTTTTACACATCACCTTCTCAATGAGTGGTGACAGGCATTGCATTTCTGAGTGATTATAGCATATATCAGGTGGGGTTAATGGGCACAAGGCCAGAGGGAAAGTGAGTAACTACTTGAGATGTACAGTAATCCCTTCAAAATACACTGCCTTATTCCCTCCTGATATTATAAAATAATGTTTATTAAACAACGTGATCCAAATCCTGAGAGGTACAAGACCTCTGATACTAATACTGAGTTCACCAGGAGACTTGATGCCAATTTGGTCAGGAAACAGAGTATTTACTTCAAGTCTATCCACCTATAAGGACCCATCCCTGATATGCTTATTATATCTATGTCCCTAGTCTTGGAATGATGAATGATCCACATCTGGAGGCCAGGTCTTTAGATAATGGTATATGCTGATTAACACTGGCTAAGAAACTAGCCTTTAATTTAATGTGATATGTTGATGTGGCAGGGTCAATAAATGACTGCAAATAAAGTGAGAGCCTTAATTTGTAGACTCTGAGAAACTGTATATGTTGGAAAGATCATTCAGTCCATGCTGCTTTTCTTGGCAGAATTTTGTAGACCATCTTCAGAAAATGGCAGTCAGTTCTCAGCTTCTGAGTGATGGGATTTAAATCAGATCCTTTGTGTTAGTCTCTTGGGTCAATTCAAAATTAACTGACTTGGCTTTTCATCAGTTAAAAAAAGAAATAAGACTAGATCTTCCCATCAGATTGTTTTCAGTTGTAACTCGGTGCCCACGTTTCAGCTACACTCATTTATAACAGCAGAAACTTTGCCCCACATATTTTAAAAATGTGTCAAGTTGATTTTATAGGCAGTAGCATTATAAAAAACTTCTCCAGACTTAATCAAGCTTACTGATTTATTTGGATAGTCAGTAGTAGTATCTGATTTTCATTCCAGAGCAGATTAGAAACAAATTCCTCATACTTTGAATTATTTTTTTTATCAGATGTCTTGTTTTCTATCCAACCCCTTACTGAGTCTAGACTCAGATTTGGAGATATAATCGTCTGTAATTTGTAATATCAGATGCATATGTTGTATATCAGTTTAAATCAGGCAACTTGATCAGATTTGGAAGAAGTTATCATGATAACAGTACTACCACTTACACTATCAGCTTAGCAGATTTCACAATATGTGGTGCAGATTTTCAGTAGATAACAATCAGTCTGATTAGACTATCCCCGTAGAATCCCTTTAGAGGGATTTTCAATCTCTGGAGGAAAAAAAAAAAAAAAAGGAAAGGGGGAAAAAAAGAAAGAAAGCTCCCAAAAGCCCATGGAGAATCCCCTCACCACCCAGATGAAGCAATTGCCTGTTCAGAGAGATCTGAATCCAGGTTTCTGAAATGCCACCTTGCTGTTTTCAGTTCTGCATTTCCCCTCCTGGCTTCTGCTTTCTGATGCAGAACAGCTACATGTTCCTGAAAAAAAAATTCAAGAACTCCGTGAAATGAGTACTCTTGCTTCCTGGCCAGCTTTACTTAGTAGAAGATTTACTAAATAGGAAGGAAAATTTTTAAAAAGGGGGAGGATGTCAGAACAGTGAAGAAATTATTACTTGGGCCAGGTATGAGATGGGGTAGAGATGAAGAGAATGTGACAAAACCGAGACAAAAGGAAGGAGAAATAGCTAGCAAAAACAGGGCTAAAAAACATCCAGCCAGTTTTGAGAACATCCAAAGTTTCCTGCTTTGACTCTGGCAGCTGAAATCTGTGGATGAATATTTTCCCTCTGAATCTACATGACAGCATTATAACAGCTCTAAAAACATAATCATTATTTTGTACATTGCTATGACCTTTCCTGGAGGATGCAGAATCCCTACTGCTTGATAAGACAGGGTACAAAAGAAATCCTTCCCCCTTTTTTTTGGCATTAATTAGTTGGGAGAAGAGTTTGGGGGAGTCCTCCTCCTCCATGTGTTTTCTCTGAGGAACATTTTGTCAGGTGGTCGGTGCTGCCATTGCATGGTGGAGGTGTACGAGTTCCTCCAATCCAGAGGACTACGCAAGTGCAATGGCCTATATGACCTGCCTGGATACACACATATCTCGAATTGGAGATACCCAAACTATCCTACTGGGCGTTGTCAAGGTGTCTTTCTCCTGTAGTGAGACAGGTTTACATTATTTGGCTTTCAAAAAGGTAACCTATGTATCCTTGAGTATGTACTTAATATAGATTTAACGATATGTTCAGTGTAGCAGCTAAAGGGCAGCTAATTATGAAAAACATATTACTGTAGAACTAACAGGCATGCAATAAAAACATCTATTACAGAAATTGTTAATCCATAAGAAATGTGTTTCTGAGGCCAATGGTATTTATTTAACGTACAATTACTGTCTAATTTAATCTAAATTAAATGCCTGCTTGAGACATGTAATTTGAAGTGTTACTGAGCTTCCTTCTCTGGTATTAAAAGCAAGAAACCAGCAGCTAATGCCTGGAGGCCAGATCTCTACCATTTAAATTCAGGTACCTCAACACTAACATTCATAATTTCAGCCATTTGGAAAATGTTTTTCATAAGAATGTATTTGGCATTAAAATCTCCCTTTCCCCCCCACTCAGGGCCACATCCTGCAAATTGAGTCAGGCCTCTGACTTCATCCAAATGAAGTTTTAATTGAATAAAAGGTCCTGAATTAAGACCTGAGAAGAAAATCTGTTTTCTTATCATAGAACACAAGCTTTGCAAAATGTTCTAGCTCCTGCCAGTGCTGGAAGGGTAAATTTTCATTTGACTCCTGTATGGCCATATTTATTTAGGACACATAGTCTGATGATTCAGGAAGTTATGTAAAAACTGACCCAGTTAATTTTAGATGCTATTGTTGGAAAAATATCAATGAGAATTAATCAAATAGTCACGAAGGAACCACAGGGAAGGAGTGTAGAACACTGGTGGGTAGACTTTTGGCAGTGATTGTTGCAACAGTTTTAATGAGAGGAAAACACATTCTCAAGTAAATTAGAGAGTAATGACATGATTAAATGGTAAATAATAGTTAAATACATGCTTGGAGGTCCAGGACAGAGACTGTGGAGTTTTTGTGTTTTGCATGTATCCCTCTCCAGGCTACTCTGAGTAGCCAGAGGAGCTCACCAGAACTCTGTAATTTAGGGTTGAATTGTAGCTTTTAAGACGCTGAAGCCGATAGAGCTGTTGGGGCCCTGTTCCTGAGGTTGAGAATGCTGAGGCTTTATCCATAACTCCAAAGTCTTGCCAACCTTTTGGTTGGTGACGTGTCCTTGTTCCTCTACCAGCCGCCTCCCCTGAGCAAGGGCCAGCGCCAGGGCTCTGCCCTCTCTTGCTTGCTGTCACCCAGAAAGTTACTGTGCAGGAGACATCTACTATCCTTATGCACAGTGGGGGAGAGGGAAGGGGTCTGTCTTCTGCTGAGGCAGGTTAAGTCCCCACTGACTGGGTGTTTGCACATTTGCTGGCGAGCAAACTGAAGTTCCATATGATTGTTTATGCAAACAAGGAGTGCTGCGGTGCTGGCTTGGAGTGTACCCCATCCATATGGTTCCTTTCCCTGTCTGTGGAGGAAAGGATGTGAAAAGAATAACATTCACAAGTTGTCTTCATTCTCAAATGTTTCTTTGTCAAAATGGGAGGCTGTACAATTCTGACTTGCTAGCTTTACTTCATCTAACCGTAATATACACATAGTTGTGTGAGGAGTCCATTGGAGGGAAACTGGGCTGGTTCAGAAGTCTTGTACCTGCCACTTTCCATTTCAGCTTGTCAGGGTAAGGATACTTCAAGAACAAAAATAGAAAATTGAAATAACCCCAGGTTCTTTTTTCTATAAGGTTTAACATTTTCTTGGTTTTCAGTAAGTCCTGGTAGAGTATAGCTGTTCCAGCATCTTTAGTCAAATGAGGCAGAAGCTTCACCTATGTCATTTTGGCAGAAAAAGAAGGAGCACGTGGGGTGTTCTCTGTTACAAAAGAAAAAAAACCCACAAACACAAAACCAACAACTACCAGGACTCTTAGTGCTATACTGGGAGATCGGTCCACTAAAAGCTGAATCACTTGCTTAGATGCTACTTCAAGTGATCAGCATACTGTGTCCTAACAGCCTGGCAGCTTGCTAATTAGAATAATACAGTATTAGCTTTTTCTCTTTCTGCCTTCCCACAGTAGAATATGTTCTTACATAAGGATGAATATTGTATCTCCTCCACTAATAGCACTGGAGGAGGAGAGAGGGTATAATTAAAGAGTATGTGTTATATCTTTGTTTTAAAAGTTTATATTTTTATTTCAAAGGTTGTCAGATTACAGCTCATATACTGCGTATTTCTCCAATACATAACATGGTTTACAGTGGCTTCCATTTGAATCTAGCCTTTTTTGCTTAGATGTTCAATTGTGCACCCACAGGTTTTTTTGTCAGGAAAATGTAAGTCAACTGTTAAATAGGATTTTCAGAACTACTTAGTGTTTTAATGTTGTTTCTCATGTAACTCAAAGATTTATCATTGTTGTTACTCGGATCATAGCAAATGAATATTAAGTGCAATTGCAAATTCTACCCTGGATGTCTAAATATTGGATCTGTGAAGGAAACAAGTACTTTTAACATTTCAATTACAGAAATGATGTAAATAATCGTTGGCGCAAAACCATGCTCACCATTTCCTTGCACACTGCATGAGCCTAATTTTAAAATGTTCTGCTACTTCTCTGAAGTACAAATTCACTGAAGACATCAAGGTGTTTTGAGAAATAGCCCTGTATGTATAATCTTTTCTCACTTACTGACTGAAATGATTCGAGTTTTAAATAGTGTTTATTTTGTAATTATTATTAATATGTGACATTTTAACTGAGGTATATGGACACAAGTAATGGTGGATGCTGTCAGGGCCATTTCAAGCCCTGATTAATAGATGCTTGTCATTGAGTCAGGCATTCAGATTCTAAATGGCCCAAAAGCACCTGCAGCCTCAAAGAAGCAATGCCTGTTTAAGGCTGGACTGAAAATCAAGCACTGATGTTTTAACATGACTTTCCATTTTCTAACTGAATTTTTGCTGCCTTTACAAAATGCCACTAATGTATAACCTTTATACACCACTGCAAAAGCATTCAGTTATAAAATATGGCACATCAAAACCAAAAACATCTTTTAAAGCAAGTATAACAGCTGACACCCTTGTCAGCAGGCACAATAGAAGGGCAGGAACTGCTGCTAATTTCTAGAAGTTCATGCAAATTGGAGGATCCAGAATTCAAAATGCTTGTCTGACTCCTTTCTCACCTTAGAGTTGGTCAGTGAGGCATCAAAGATATGCTTGATCTCATATCAGGGGAGATGACTGATCCTTTTACTGGTGCTTGTTCCTATTTTCTTCATGTTTTTCTTAATTATTTGGCATGAGCTACAGCCCATCTTAAAACCGTTACTTGACTGGGATTCCTTTCTTTCCGTTTTGCTACTTCTGCACTCCAGGGAATTTCCTTGAGGAAGCTAATATCTTTCCTAGGTTGCTGCAGTGACACAGGATCCAAGTTTCTTTGTTAAAAATTTCCGTAACTCATTTAGTCACAGGCAATGTTGGTACCGTTGCTTAAAATTATTTCCTGCCTCTCTAGCAAGTCGCCTTTATTTTCTCGGGGTAATTAGACCAAAGAAATACCCTATCATGTTGATTTGATTTGGCAACATTTTATCTTGTTACCATGACCTCTGTTGGGAAAGATGCTTTCTGTATGGCTCATTGCATGGATCCTGACTCAGGCAGGGATCATTATTGTAACATTTATACTAGGAAAATCATTAGGAAACCAAGCAGACAAACTAATATTGTAACAATGTCTGTGAGTTGTATTATGTATGGTTGTCTAAAAGAAGAAAAAGGCATTGAGAGAGTCTTTACATTTATTGCCACACATACCTGAGAAAATTATGATGTGGCAGTAGCAACATTTGCGGTCACACAAAATTTTCAGAATGTGCAGGGGAAACACGGTAGAGCTTTTCCTTCTTCACAGAAGCTGTGTAACGTGAAGGATAATGGTGTCTTAAAACTGCTGTTGGATTTCTCGCAGACCCAAAGCGTGAGCTGTAGATGTGGGGAGTCTGCCCCTGTTCATTCTACTTCATTTCCTTTAAATGCTATATGAACGATTCCCTTTACGCTGTTGGCACTCTCTTCTTATAAATCCAAAGATCACATGTGTAACATGCAAACAGAAATAAAACCTGTAGGTAAAGGAAAGTAGAAATTGGCTAAAGATCAAAGGTTATCCTCGTTCCACTCCTTCCTTTGCTTTTATTATCCTGTCTAAATTTGGTCTTTTGTAGAGACGATTGGGTGGTTTCATTTTTGGTTTCGGGGCTTTTTTTCATGAGGAAAGGTTGAGCTTAAAGGAGAGTTTAAGATTTTATTTTTTTTCAGCCCTGTATGTAATCTTAACCACAGTGTAGTTACTTTTCCTTAATCAAACCTGCAGTTCTTAGAGAATATAGAAGATTGTGGAGTGGCTTAAGGAAACAATATTTGACCTTGAGTGTCCAATATCTAAAGCAAATCTGGTATCATTAATGTCTCTATTCTATAAAGAGTTGGGAAAATGCTTAACAAAGGTCTAAGTTTTAAGTGGCACTAATTGTGTGCTTGCTTGTTTGCCAGATCAAGTCTTAAGTCTCTGTCTTGGAAAATTCCTCTAGAAAATATGCTTTTAGTTTATGAAGTTTTTAATTTTTTTTATTCCTCACTGGAATATAACAAAAATATGTTGATTTTCCTGTGTTCATAAATCCCTAGGCTTTAGCAGGTACCATCTTCTGAATGTTTTATTTAAGGCTATGAAATGCACTGGAATGAGTAGTGTTCATCAGTAGCGCAACTAGAACAGACCAAGTGGAAAGTTAAGAACAAGATGTTAAGGTTATTTAACTTCACTAGTTTCAAAACTTTACTTATCATTATTCACTTAAAGGAGATTAATCAAAACCAATAGGTGTCCTGGGAAACTACCAAAGAATTTCTCTCCAAAATCTTGTCTCCAAATTCACATTTTTCTTGCATTTTTTTCTTGTCACTGAAACTGAAAAAAAGAAAAAAAAATTACTTGAATCACAGGTGAAAACGTGTTAGTGTTTATGTAGTTATATATCGCCACATAAAATGAAGTACCATCATTTTTGGCTGTGATGCCGAATTGCTTAGAACATTGTTGGTCAGGAGTAAGTGATACTCATAGAAATATCTACAAAGTTCTGGACAGTTTCAGCTTATACCAAAACTTTGAATCAAAGCGAGTGATTCAGTTGTTAGTGCTGCCTCCAAAAACACTTTTAAAATGAGCTAAGATGTAACATATGTTTCTACTATTTTTTACTCCGTGGTTGTACATTATACTCAAACCTGAAATAAAAAGGAAGAATCAATTTGTAAAAAAAATTTCGTTCGAAAACTACATTTACTATTAATTATAGTATTATAGCTTAACTACAAATATTATTTGTCATGTTGATGCCATAAATGACCAGGGTTATGTCAGATATCTCTAAATAAGTTGGTTATATATTACACTGACATGCAAATAGGAAGAGAATCTGGGCTGATAATGGTTAATGACGGTAACAAGAGAGAGAACCTTGTGTTTCAACTAATCTCCAGCTATTAAGGATCAGTATGAAGGACATTATCTCACATCTGCCTCATACAAAATTCCATATACCTAACTCCAAAGCATCTGGTGTGAGCCATAGTCAGAAACAGGATACTGGACTAAATATATCCCATGCTCCTTGTGCAATATCCTTGAACTTTCTGTATTCTCATGCAGCAGATGTGAAATATGCCAGTAATATCGGTTCTGCTTTAATTATTTGCACTACTGTATTTGAATACCAGGTTTTGGTCACCTAACCAAGCAATTGCTGAAGCTAGCGGATGGCCGTGTGGTGCTGGCACTGGAGGGAGGACATGACCTTACTGCCATCTGTGATGCATCTGAAGCCTGTATAAACGCCCTTTTAGGAAATGAGGTAAAATATAAATCATAGTAGGTGGAGAGAATGATCTAAGTTTGCTGAAACTCCTATCTGTGATTTTCTTTTAGGAACAATAGAATCAGTCCTTTTTTTTTCATTTGGTATAAAACCCATGCAATTTCAACATCTTTGAAACAAGCAGACCTCAGATGAGCTGCTTTGGATAAATACCACTAAATTAGTTGATTATAGTGTTCGCCTTTAGCGTTTGCCTAAATTGTTCCCAGTTCTGAGTAAGATTTAATACCTCAAAATTGGTTTTGGTGATATTGTGCTGAATACCAGACGACATCATTGGTATGTATATCATCTATCAGGATCAGACCTTCCTGCCAACCATCGTGGAAAAAAAAAATGGCTTTTGTAAGCTATCTGGTACTCTTGGGAATCGGATATTGCAAAGACACATTTTGTGCAGTATTTTGACACTTCAACTGGCATATGAAAGAATATATTTCAGAGGATTTTGAAATTGAAAAACATTAATAAAAATGTGTCCAAGACTTCAAAAAGGCAGGTTTTATCTTATAAATGAAGATTCAGTTTGATCTGTATGTAACTTACTTGCAGTGTCCAAGATACATCACACTCCATATATGTTACTTTTAAAAACTTTTGAGAGTGGACTATCAGACTAAGTAAATATATGTTCTATTTAGATATACAAACATGAGATAAGCATTCATATGAGTGAAAATTGGTTTTGTTGTCCACTAGAAAATATCTTTTCTCCTACAAATGTGGTGAGAAGGAAAGTAAGCTTGCTGAAGGTACAGCCAAAATCAAACCTGTACCATAAATTGTGAATTTTGCAAGATCTTGTTATAAAGTGCAGTGTGTTACTTTTTTTTCCCCAGGGGCAATGATAATAGCTATATAATCTCTCCATTCAAAGGTATTAGATCCAAATTGCAAGCTGGTCTGCAGTTCACTTTCACTTCAAAACTTCATACCTATGTGAATATATGTGTCTTCTGGTGGATATTGGATAGAAAGATTTTCTCAATGTTCTTTTTAACCTGTGTTTGTTTTCTTTATGACCCACTGAGAAAAATATTTTTATGTTTATTATTTTTTACATTATACATGCAATGAATAAAGTGATAGCTTTTTTCAAAAATATTCTCAGAAATACAAAGAAGTATACAATTCCACACAAAAAGAAAAGAAGCTTTCATTGGGTTTGATCTACTATCACCTTTGACAAGTCCCATAAGGAGAGTTTTCCAGTGTGGTGACAGGCACTATTGTAATAGATGCTCAACTCAGTGTTGGTCCTTTTATTTAGGTGCTGGAATATGGATTAAAAAAACCTAGCTTGAGGTATTTGACAGTCTTAGGGAATGCAGCATTACCTTCTTGACCAGCTGCCATTCCAGGGCACTCTCATAGATATTTTCTGTTGTCATCTTCCCTGTGGTAGTTTGTAATGGCTATAATAGCTTTCCAGAGCCCTTCTAAAACCAGTCTCTGGAATTTGCACCTTTGTGGGACTAATGCAAATGGTACAATGCTGAAGATAGGATGTGTCTTCCTCTGTGCAGGTGCCTGGGTCCCTCTATCCAGTTATGACCATTTGGTGGTGCTACCCATTTGTGAACACTGTCTTGCTTTGTTTTAACACTGTAACACACCCAACTACTATTTCTGCTGTCACTGAATAGCCATTATCTGAGAAAGAATACCAATTGTAAGAAAAAGGAGTGGGATAAATGTACTGGAAGCCTTTCTTCCATTTTATTTTAGAGTAATGTGAGACTGGGAAATTAGATAAATTGTGAGTCTCTCTGTTTGCAAAATATATCAAAGCAGATTTCAGGAAAGACAAAAATTCAATAACTGATAATGAAGACAAACATAACCACCCAGCCACCTAATTCACTTGTAAAAGAACATGATAATTAATAACCTGAAACATCTCATGCAAGAAGCATTATCCTCATGTGCTCTTACTCACAGCTTTATCTTCAGGGACATGCATTAAATGGTCTGGTGCAGCAGAATTTCAGAGAAAATATGCTGTGGCTGCTAAGAAGAGAAAAATATTCCAGAGGGGATGTTACCAACACTACTATAAGGAACTGATGTTTGCTTAAAAGAATAAATAAAGGTGTTACCGAGAAGCAGACACTAATAAGGAAGTCTTATACCCAGTTAGCAGTTAGAAATCAGCATGTCTGTTGACATCTATAGATTTATGGGAATCTACACCACATGGCACATAGCATATACATTGCTTGATTTCAGCATAATATTAATGAAGTTGCAACAAAACTCCAACTGTGTTCCTGCCAAGGACAGAAAAAAGTTTTTCTTCAAACAACCAATTACTGTAATTTGAGGATGCATTCTTTCTTGAATGCAATTCTTTATAGGTGATTAATAGGATAATTATAACTTATTATCTGCCCTTCACTTTTACAAATAATGGTATGTAGTGCAACCCAAGTTTAAAAACATTGACAAGATGAAATTCAGTTTCTAAACACTTCACATGTAATTGAACTCAAATTAGAAAGGTTGGGAAAGGCCTTTGTAAGGTACTCTGCAGTTTGTCACATCTATTTATTCATGTGCTGATGATTAGAATTCATAAACATTTTTCAGGATTTTTTTGAAAAGATTTTCTTTTCTTTTGTTTTTTTTGGCCAGGACTTGTCAGTACAGAAATTCACTGCTTCATATGTTTTATTACCAGCAGAATAACATTTAAAAAAAAAGAGTAATTGCAAAACTAGCCACAACTTTCAACTTTCATGGAGAACTCGTTTGATATGTAGAGGTAACATCAAACTCACAAGTGAAAAATGCTTTCTTTCCTTATTTGTCTCTGAACACCAAGAAGGAAAATAGGTTGAAATCCAAAATAGACATATTTGGCTCTTAGTTATATGTGGCCTGCAGCACAGTGATCTGTTTAGCAAGATAAATTTTTACTCTTCTCTTAACAAATGCAATGGAGCCACTAGGAAAAAAATACACTATCAAGTTAATCTTCTTTAAATAATTTGAGCATGGCACAGGAAATTCCTACATACTGTTGCTGATTTTGAAGACTAACCAAAAAAACTATTAAAAAGATTTTTTTTTTTTTCTTGGAAGAGCTCAGAATTTAAATAAGCTATCAGCCCCATCTCTGTGTGATCAATACTTCTGAACTTCTCTGTAGAATTACTTTTGAACAATAATTTTAAATGTTGACAGAAACACAAATGGGATTATAATTGTTGGGTTTCTGATTGGAGGTATTTCTGTTGTTAATTGTTTCTTTCTAAGACTCAGTTCCCTCAACAGAGTGCCTTTTTAGATACCTTAGGATAGCCAGGACATTAGCCCATGACTGTTAGAACTTAGAGGAGATCTACAACCTTTCTGAGTGACAACTGGAAGGTGAGAAGTAGTGAGAAGGCCACCTATGGTATCTGAAATAGCTCAGTCTGGTTTGGTTCTGTGAATCCCACCTTAAATTATGAGAAAGCTAAAAAGGAAATTACAGGGGTAAAGGTAAAGATAAATTTTATGAAGATAAAATGGTTAATTAGAAAGGCTACATATAATTTTTTTTTTTTTTTTTTTTTTTTTTTTACGATTTCAAGATCTCAGATTTTCTTGTCCATACTTCTGTATAGAAGCAGACAATTTCCATGTTACTGAGAAAAATCCATTTGACCATTTGCAAAGTTAATTAGGAACACTGTAGGTTATCTCCTTGGAAGGAAATCTTCCTAAGAGGTGAGAAGAGATTAAGCAGCTGGATTCCCCATAAATCCAAAATGAAAACATGGAAATCCTTCTGGCAGAATGAGCATTAGTTGCTTTAAATATGCCTGAATTTTCGTGACATGATTTGAGAACTTATCCATTAAAAAAGCATCTGTCAAAACAAAGGAAATGATGGATTCAGATAATTAGAAAAGAGACACTGCTTTTAAACCTAAACATTTCTGAGATGACGATATATTCTTGTGCTTAAAATTCAATTCTCTCATTTATTGTGATACTGTTTAAATTATTCTAGAGTTTTTCACAGATTGATTGTATAGTTTCAAATACTTATTTTTAAAGTATATATAGATATATAGTACTTAATTGAAGTAAACCACTAAATGTTAAAATATGTGTGTTATCCCACAAAGCATGTGAAAATTGGGTTGAATACTGAGATTTTTCCCCAAAATCTTTGTAATGGAGAATGGAAATTCCACACATTTTGTCCATCTTAGCTTTAGTGTTATAGACCTCTGCTATGCCGTTCAGTACCAGGTGGTGGTGAGTAAGGCTGTTCTATATATGCAAGGATAGATTCTGGTTTCCTTCCATCACATTACTTTTGAAGAGGCACTACGTGGATTTAAAAAGCCTGCAGGGATAAGCTTTCCTTGAGTTCAGTATCCTAAATCCTGTAGCTTATTTTCAACATAACTGCGTTCAGCTGGGGATTCTTCTGCAGCCAGAGAGAATGAGAAGGATTCTTGCAAACACAAACCTCTTTGAGTGAAAAGCTAAGGATTTAGTTCTTCCTTCATCCCATCCCTTTTCAAGAAGCCTGGTAGGATATTTCCATGGGACATAGAAGTCAGTCTAACATCATGGTCCCTCTGACCTGTCTACACATTGGGCATTGACTCTTAGCGCTACGTGGTACAGCAGTATGCTGTGGTCTATAACAAGTGATAATTAGTCACAGATGGGGTCATGCTCTCCTTTGCACAGAGGAAACAGAGAAGTGCAGTCCGCAGTGTGCTCTGCCCAGCAGGACCCTGCAACAAAGGCACACGGAGGATGCATGTCTGCTCTCATTGACTGTGGCGGCCAAGGCTGAATTTGGCCCTACGTGTAAAAACATTTCTAAGTGACTAAATTTAACATCTTCTAGTAAATATTCTTCTGGCTTGAATTTCAGCCTGAAGCAGAATTTGACAAAACATTGTGATTGGTTGGCTCCCAAGCATGCTTGAAAACTTATACTGGACAATTTTCTTGCAGAGTGTGAAGTATGTGCTTCTTTCTTGCAATCTGTTGAGCTGGCATTTAGGAGGGAATGGTAATTTAAGTGGAAAGCTCGTACTCTGCAGCTTTCCTGCTGATGATGAAAAGTTGGCATTTTTCTCCTTTGTGGAATTCAGTGTGAATCTGGGGCTGCTTGCCAGCTAGGCAGTGAGTGCTGCCAAGAGGGCCTGGACTGTGTTAAAAAAGAACTATTTGCCAGAACAGGTAAGCATTTCTCTCTCCAAAATGGAAATTTTCATGGAAGTGAATATGGCCTGGGATCAATTTTAAATTGAAGGGTAAACTTGGTCACAATCTCACATCCTCATTGTTAATCTGAGTCTAATACTAGAAAATAATTAACACTGAGTCTGAGCCATCTGTCAGCTGCTGCTTGCATAAACCCAGAGTCCAGAAATTGACCCAGAAATAGAGAATTAGAGTAGGAAACTGCAGCAATGTATGTGCCATAGGTCAGCATGGTGATATCAAAGCTCCCACGGTGGGCAGTGCTAGTCAGGAAGTGGTTTGGCCAAGGAAACAGAGAATATTCTTATTCCAAAGTCACATATTTGCAAGGCATCCCTTACTTTGCAGGGACTGGCAGGTGCTAATGACCCTTTGTGCCTTTGAACCTATTCCCTACTGAAAACTGATGCCACATTGTAACAGTGGATCAAAAATATACCTGCCTGAAGTGCTTATATATGCACAGCAAGTGCAGACACTTTATGAAGATTGCTGATATAAAAGCATAGAGGACCTTTGAGGTCTATGAACTTGATCCTTTGTAATAACAGGCAATCGTAAGAGCAACAAAGCCCAGTCTTGCTACTGATATGTTTCTTGCACAGTTTATCCGGTAAAGGGAGGTTGTAGAGCTTCCTCCTGCAACCTAGACATCGCTGAGGAGCTTGCCTGCCTTCTCCCCTTCCTCTGCTTCTTTCAGGACTCTCCATGCTCCTTACCTTAGTCTTGCAATTGCCTCAATTTTCAGTTATCTCTAACTGCACCCTGCAACTAATCACTAAATCTAATCTAGATGATTTGAAAAATGACAGTGCTGAGAACAATACAGATATTGCTACGTTTTCTAGATTTTCCAGCAGTCAGTGCAGACTGCTGTAGTTTCAGATTCTCTTCACATTCCCAAGGATCATTTCAGATCACCTTCTGGGCACATGAAATTTCCATCGTTAATTCCTTCTTCAAACATTTGTTGATATGCCTCTGGCAGACTTTGGCAGCCCAAGTGTTTTTTGCCCATTTACATTGTTTTTCCTACTTTGAAAATGATAAGTGGACACAGTTTCTACTTTCTTCTGCTACTTTGGGCACAAAAGCCCGATTCAGCCATGTAAAAACTTTGAAAATGTGAACCTTTGTGTCTGGTCCAAACTGTCTCTCCAGTGGTTTGGTTATTTCTGCACTGACTTGAGCTGTTCTTCTCTGAAAGGTTTCTTTCCTGACAGTGTATTTCCAGTGCGCTTTTCAGCTTCCTTTCTGTTAGCCTCCAGATTTAATAGACTTCATGATTTGAATGCCAAGAAGTGTAGGAGGGAAGGTGATGGTGCCATATATGCCAGGTGTAGAGTAATTTCTTTTGTTCTCTGTTGGGTCTAACTGCTGATATTTTCCAGGGACACCCCTGTGTCTATACAGTTGTATCCAACCAGCGGATAGCTGCCAACAGAAATCCTTTTTACGAATGCAGACAGTCTCATTTCAAAGTGTGTAAAAATAGCTGCCATAACGCACTGGCTTTATTTCTACAGTGTTTTTGTAACGGTACTGCATTTGGACTGAATAGGGTATATGATGTAATTAACTTACTTCTGGAGCCTGATAAGGTTTCCCTGATATGGAAGAGGATCTAAGTTCTGTCTGGTTATCCCTAAGGATGGGGAGGTAGAATAACTCCTGAGCAGAAGCTGAGCTCGGGATACAACATGAAAGTTCTGTGGAAAATTTGTTAAGAACATGACCAGTCATGACTCTTATATTCACATGAACTATGGATCTGTTAGTAGAACCAACAGATGGAGTAATGATTGGGATAATTGTTGGATGTTTGACAATTTTTCTTCTTTTCTTTAGTAATTCATCATCTTATTGTGAATTCTGAAAACACATCTGCCATTTCTAAATATTCATCTGATACGTCTAATATTCAAATTTAACCTACTCATTAAACAATTTATTTTTGTACTGCTAAATAAAGACTTCCTATTAATGTATTAGGAAAGATCAAGACAATTCTTTGACTCCTGCAAAAATTCAGTTCTTAAGAAGGCTACAAAATATTCACCTTTTAATAGAAGTCTCCTCTATCTATCTCCACATCAGTTCCTCCCATCTTAATAATTACCACAAGTCATCTGCAGAAAGAATCTCAAGATACTCAAACCAAGACACAGGTCTCAGATCTTGCAGTCTGGCGATTCCTTACCCTGTACTATCAGTCTTACTTTTATAGCCTGAAGCTATGTTGTCCTACTTCAGGGGAGTGCATTGGTTCTCAAAGCCTTAAGAATTAGGAAATTGACAAAACAAAACCTTAAACTACTGTTTGCTTCCCTTTCTGTGTTCCTGCACCCAGTAGAGCCAAACAGATCTTCAGGATTTTGTCCTTTTCCTGGACAAATGATAAATTACTTTAAACAGAAAATAGCAAGTGATAAAAACAAGTGCTATTTACCTACATAACACAAGATATGTATGATAAAGATTATTATACAGATTATTGTTCTAAAATCTCTGAAGTTTGATCTGTTGGTAGGCATTTTAATAAATACACAGTTTTCCCCCAAGTACTTGCAAGAGTTACCAAATAGAGTAACCTAGGAAGATTGTGAAGTAAATGTGGTTTAAGAATTGCAAATGTATCTTTAAGTATTATCTTTATTGTAACTGCTCTCTTCGTTCTAATCCATGATACTTATTAGATGATAGCAACTATCTTCCTTTGCAGTTTGGCCTCCTCGGTACCCAAGTAGAGTTGGGACCCAGTCAAATCCTACCAGCACTTCTACACACACTTGCTCACTGCCCAGAATGGAGTGATTTATGCTATTTGAAAAAAAAGGAAAAACATAGTGCTATTGTTTGTAGCCACAGGGAAATCTTCCAGCTGCAATCCCATATGGGATTCTAAGGAAATGACGACATGAACAGCCTTATTCATTTTTAGTTACCGGGACTCCAAAAGACTGGTGAAATTTGCAATGTCTTTATCATGGACAGGCATTTGCTGCTGATCATAATGGTAAGAACCCAGAAGTTCTGGGATTTGTAGCTGAGCTTGCTTTAAATAGCCCCACTAAGGAAGTATCTACACTGCAGTTACTTCCCGCTCTGTGTACTGGAATCAAAGCTGATTTTATCTAGTTGATGGGTAGCAGTGTAGTGGTAGCAACCCAGAGGACACTATATGATGGTTACTGAACTATTAACTTCCCAGAGGAAGCTCCTTGGGTGGGCTTCACTTGACCTAGTTTGAAGTGGACCCAGTCATACTTAAGAAAGGAGTTTTGTCTGCAGTACAGATGTCTGCTGTCAATGATGGTTGAACTTCCTTCGTTTTAGGAAAGAGAAATTGGTATTGATATCACCCTTGTCTACCTTGACACAGTTGCTACTTCTGGCTCCGCATATAACAGCCTTAGCAGCCTATGCAGGGAAGTGGAAAAACTGGCTGGATTCTAAGCATAGGCCAAGGAGAATATAGTTATTACAGTAAAAAAAGAGGCATTTAGCCCAAACAATCTTTTACCCTTTTTCTAGGAGAAAATGTATGGAAGATGGACAAAAAAAGCACATGTGGACAAATTTCAAAATACAGTTTATTTGGTATATCTACCCATTGCCAGGCAAAAATAACTGCAGGGACTGAACACTTCTTCCTGCTAATTTACTATGATACAGCCCTACTCAAAGAATTTATAATTAAAACTGGCTAATCAATATTCAGCTGACTCTATAAAAAACTTACTTAGAGAACTCTTACCGATGACCTGCATAACTATTCTTTATCTACTACTTTATTTTAAATCAATGCAAAGCTAGTAAAAGCAGCTGTGTTTTATGGTTTTCCCCTATAAATCTTAAAATGTGTAAGACGATTAGATGTAATAACAACAGAAAAATAAAGATAATAGAGTGCACACTTCAGTTCCAGTGTGGCTTCAGCAAGGTTTTGTTTGGAGTGCCCAGCTGCGTGTACAGATGCACTGGAATTTGGTTTGTGAGGAACCTACAAAAATTACACAAATAACTAGCATTTTTTTAATGAATAATACACAGACATGCACCTGCTTCAGAGACTCCATAGATTAGTCTTGCAGCCAATAGAAAAGCCCCTTGGAATTCAATTACATGGCTGGAAAACAGAAAACAAAATCATGGCTATACTTTCAGAACTGATACCAGCAAAATGTTAACCAGTTCTTGGGCTGAGCTTTTCCTGAGGATTAGATTGTTTCAGTTTGTTTTACTTCCCTGTGGCTTATTGAAAATTTATATTATTCTATTCTATTCTTGCAGCTGGAGCCTCTCCCAGAAGATATTGTGCACCAAATCCCCAATATGAATGCAATAGCTTCTTTAAAAAAGACCACTGAAATTCAAAGTATGTTTCTCAGTTTGGATTGGTGGGTTTGGGGTATTTTTTTATTATTAATTAATGCCATAGACATTAAACTATTGTTTCAGAGAAAAGAGCAGGCAAATGTTTTATGTATAAACCAAAATGCTGTGTCTAGTGTATATATATATATGCTTTTATTTGTTTGACATCTTTTAGTTTCTGCTATGTATTTGGCCCTGAAAAAAGTAGCCCATTGAAATTATTTAGTTTTCTGACTCCTGAATATTCCCAAATCTTTCCATTCCAGAGCAACTTGGATGAAATAGATGTTTGTCAGTAAGGGACAGGAACAGACAGGTAAATTAGAGCACTAACAATTTCTTCAGATTCTGTTTGTACAGCCCTTTACAAGTTACTCACTTTGAGATGTATAGGAGCTTGAGATAAAAATTAAGGCTAAAAATAGGCACTCATCTGTGGAACAATGCTAATAAATACATAATTTTTATTCTGTTTCTGATGCAGAGGGTACTTGATGGATTCATTTGTGTGCTCTGACCCCAGCCCTTTACCACCCAGATGCTCTAGGGCATTTGCTCTGATCTCATTGAAAAATTTTGCCATCAGTTGCCTTAATCCAACTGAGCAGACTTCCCTTGAATTTTCTCATCTTCTGCTCTCTGCCATTTTACCGAGGCAGTGGGAGCTTCCTGACTTCTACTGTTTGCTGGCTCCTTAACAATAACAAATGGATAACAAATGTTTTGCTTCATGTTAGATGAATCACAAATAATTTGGATTCATGTGTATAAAATAAATGCAGATTTTAAAAGGGACACCATGCATTATGCGTTGCTCATGCAGTAATTATCAATCTGATTTTAGTTGTAAAGTGGCAATTAAAATTCATTGTAGGTGTATAATTCATCCTTCATATACAGTAGTCATCCAGATATGCAAATACTCTCAGTAAATCAGCTGTATATGATAAATTCCAGTAAGTTATTTTTGCTGGGTGGTATGTCCTAGGGTTGCTCATGAGTTAGTATCGTCCTTAAAATTCCCTGTTAATGCTCTGGAAGGAATCAGCAAGTTAAGAAAACTCATGTATTATGCGAGATAGGGCAGATTTGTAAATGATAATAAGGACAGAAAGCTGCACGCAGGTCACAGACATTAAGAAAGAATATGCAATTCGGTTTGAAATAAGACATGTATTTAGTGAAAATAGATCTGAAACGAAGAAAGGGTGAATTGAGAGAAAACAAATAATGAATACTAGCTCCAGAAAGGCATAGTGTCTTGCTAGAAATACAGAGAAAATATGTCAGTTCAGAAAGAAGAAATGGATTTAGGAACAAATATATAGTGCATGTCTAAAAACAGTTCAGAGGTCTGCAGAGTGGCTTAACTTTGCTTGTTCAGAACAAGCTTAGGTTTAAGCTGACCTGGTACAGTCACAGCAGTCCAGTAGGCTGTTCTGAAACCTAAGCTGGGCTGCTCAGGGTTTGGGGTTATATATACACAATATTCTATCTTTTCTTGCAGCTATTACCTAAAAGTTTAGGCAAACATCATTTTGTCTGCCGAGAGACCAAGTATTAGAGAGGAATATGCTTGGATGATGGAAAGGATCATTGAAGGAATTTAGTGCAGCTTTATGGGGGATGCTTGTTTAGATGGAATTAAGAGAAGCAAGTACATGATGAATATTATAGGGAGTTATGAGGCTGAAAAGCATTAGGCTGTGGGGTAGCACCTCAAAAGATACTGAGAAAGGCTGATTTGTTTGGATGATTGCTTTTGCATATATGTTGAGTCTGTATTTCTGTGATCCAACTTTGATAATGAGTATTAGCAATATTTTAGACCAAAAAAAAGTCCCTTCTCTATGTTTGCTGCAAAAAAATTGATACAATACTTACTTAGATAATGAGGGGAAACAACTTTTTTCTAACTAGAATGGAATTTGTATAAATGTTCTGTTCGTGAGTGATCCAAAGCTCCTTTGGAAATGTAATACATTTGGAAGTAGTAGTTCCCACACCCTTGTAATATGCTATTTCTAAACAATCCTGTTTACTAGGTTGAATACCACCCACAAACTTTTTTTTTTTGTCAAGCAAGCCATGTATGACATGTCAAAATCTATCTGTGAAAGGCAATTACAAATGCCTGTAACAGTGATAGAAACATTCTCTTTTATTATTTCCTGGTAATAATCAGCGCTCCCACAAATCTTTGAGGGAGACTTAAGTACATTTTCATGCTGAAAGCCAAAGCATACCTAGAAGACCGATTTGGTTTCACTGTTTGTTCTTGCAAGCCGTGATTGCTCTTCAAGTTTTGTATGAATGAAACCAGCAATATGCTTCATTCTTTCCCCTGAGCTCCACCAAGTTCTTCTCAATGAATGCTACAGGACCGGTAGAATTTCACATTCCAGTATAGCACAGTAGAAATGACATTTTCAGAGATGTGAGCAGTTTGAAGCAGATGCTTTTTGAGCTCATTTAATTGTCAATCCACAGCATACCTAGGGTTTTCTAACAAAGCTCCTTTGCAGCTGCATGCTGTGATTGCCTCTCTGTTGCACAAGACTTTGCAAATCTTTTGGTTCAGCACACATGCAAGCCCTGTATGTTTTGTGCATAACATATAAATGATGTTCTTCATAAAAAGAAGCTTGCAAAGCTGTTCTGCTTACCACAGATGTTTGTAAAGTCCAGCTTTCTGTTTTTAAAGAAAAATCAACCATTGCTTTTTCACAGGCATCAGAAAGTCCTCTTTGCATGAAGTACCCGCTGCTACCTGGATGCTACTTCTAATTGGGACTGCTTCAAAATTTACTCCCACAAACCGCAAACACCCTGTCATGCACTCCCCTTCTCCAAGACCCTCCGCTGCAGCATAGGTGCTGCCACCTGCTTCCTGGCTTGATTCCGCTCTCCCTCATAACCGCTGAAGCCCCTCGCATAACACAATCCTCAGTGCAGGGAAACAGAAAATCACAGATCGCTTGGGAGTGGAGGGCAGTTAAGTGGGCACAGAGAGCCCGCTAATATGCTTGAATTGGCCCTGAGTTTTAGTGTTACAAGAAAGTCAGGATTCAGGGGGCAGCTGGTGTGTGAGATTGTGTGTGAATGAACGAATGCGATGGAGCAATCCTCACTGATGCTGTTTTATTGTTGCTGCAGGAGAGCAACACAGTGGTAGCTGGTTACTAATATTTTATTTTATGAATAAGAGCCCTTGAAAACTCCAGCAGTGAACATGGGTTCATTTCTTTTATAGGCAAGAGGGGGTATTATTCCCATGCCAACAGACTTGATTTTCTTGCACATCTGTTTCTGCAACAAAAACCCCACCCAATCTGTGAACATTTAGCTCATAAATTATAGGGTTTGAATTGGGTGTATATTGCAGAGACTGACTTTTGCACATACGATCTGTGAGAACATTGTGGAATGCTCATATAACTTTTTTTGTTTGTTTTTAGTGTATTTTTTAATGAATAGAGAATATGGTCTCTGAGCACAGTAATAATAGAGAATATTTTTGTCTTGTTTTTATAAAATTTACCAGGCTCCAATCATTGAGCCTACTGTTATGTACATAACTTTTTAGCTGTGTCTTTCATGCTTTTGGAGCAAAGCCAACCTCCTAACACTTAATCTCAACTTTGTAGGATACTTAATACACTTTACATTTTATCCCCAGAAGGTCCCCGTTATTTAAAGATTCTGCTAACTACTCAAACGTGCACACTATTAGAGTTCAAAGAAACACGCTGGCCATGCTCGCTGGTTGTTCTTGCACATTGACTTGGGCTTTCATCTTGCAACAATGTTTTTGAATAAAGACATTTTCAGGCTTTATTGACAGCTGCTTTCTCACTGGAGGGAAAAGTTCATCTTCCGAAAAGCCTGAAACTGTGTTGAGAGCTGTGTTACCAAAGAGGGAGTTTTCAGCAGCCTTTGTGCAGCACAGGCAGCACCACCGCTGGCCTGGCCTCCCAGCTGTCAAAAGCCTCCAGCTACCCTCCGGATAAGCACCTCCACTCAGCCCGCTGCCCAGCTGCCAAAATCCTCCTTTAGCCCTTAGAAAAGTCTCCTACTTGATCCCCTCTCTTTCACAGCTGTTGAAACCCTCTGTCTAATTCCCAGATAAGTACCCTGACCCAACCTCTGCAGCAGCTGCTGGAAGCTTCTTGCTAAACACTGAATGAGCTCTGGTCCAGAGCTCTCAGTCTCCCCAAAGCTCCGAATTTCCAGGTGTCATCCACCTGGCAATTAGCGAGTGCTCTGTGGATTACTGGACTGTAAGAAATACATATGTAAATTCTTCAATGTTCACCTGGGTACCAGTAATCAACCTCTGTTGCCTAATAGCACTGCAGTAGCAGGCCATTTTGTCTGTTGACAATGAGTCACCTGGCATTATTGTTTGTGTTGCTCCAGAAGCTTCTTACTGTCTCTTCTGTTGCAGGCGGAAAGCTGAGAATACTCGTGCTTTTAATCCACTGCTGTGTTTTTACACAGCAAACCAGAAAGCTCTATTCCTTATATCTGGCAGCTTTCCAGCAACAGCCAGTTCATATATGAAAGTTTAAAATAAATTATTGTTCTAGTATACGCCCTGAGGTTGGAGGAGAAAGAACATCCAGGACTAACAAACCTGATTGTTCTGGCAACATCACTTCAGTCCGAGCTGGCATTTCTGACTTTTTTCCTTTTCAAGACAGTGCTGTGTGAGCACTTTGTACAACAATGTTCATTTTTCTAGTCCTATTTGCTGTATATGCATCAACTCTCTGCCATATCAGATCTTCTAGGTATTAACCCTGACCTGAACTCCCTTCACCTTGCCTAGATAAAGCCAATAGCTTGTCTGACAGTATGAGTTCATTAGCCTGCGTGTTACTCCTCCAGTTTATTACCTTCTGGGGAAGGGTGTGACACAGCCCTTGGAATGAAAGCACTTTCCAACTTGGCATTCTTAGGTTCAGAAATATACCTCTTCACTGCAGTCTGAAATTTCAACTGTACTGCTTACACTGCAGTGATTTTAAATTATAATCACCCAGTGTTGAACTAAGTGATTACTATGCTTGTACCACCATGCTAGCTAAAAATCCCATAAATTATTATGTGTGTTTTCCTTAGGCAAGTACTGGAAGTCAGTGGAGCCATACTCTGTGCCAGTGGATTGTGCTCTGGCTGAGTCTCAGAAACGAGAGAGAGAGGAGACAGAAACGGTGTCTGCTCTGGCCTCTCTTTCAGTGGATGTCGAGCAGTGTATCCCTCAGGAAGGCAGCAGGTAAGCATATGCAATTATTGCAGAGAACACGGCTTTCACTCTGGTCAAGTGAGATGAAGACTGCTAGGCTAAGCATTGTTTCAAAATTGTCTGCTAATGAGGTAGCTGGAAGTTTTCATCCCTGGATTTAAATTCTCTCGTTTGGTCACTGGAACCAGAGGTATTCTGTGCTAACAGGTACTTTCTTGACATGTGTAATTATTTACTAAAGCTCATGATTAGTACAAGCACCTTGTTTTCTCCCCATGTCCAATGCTCTCTACAATATAAGAAGTCCATTATCCATATGAGGAAAAATAGACATGATCAAGTATAACCAACCATATTCTTCTCATTGGAAACTATTCAAAGCTGGTTTAGTTTTAATTTTCTAGGGAGTCATTTAACACATGGTCAGATAAATTTAATAAGGATGGACTTAAACCATTATTAAATGCTATTAGACAAGCATTAAAAGTTGCTTCCCTGGAAGCAATGGAATGATGCCAGTATAAAACTTAAAGCAATCCTGACCAGGATCAGGGCCAACATTTTTTTGTACCAAGCTGAAGGTATACCAGCAAAGAAAGGGAATGCTGTTTTTTCCAGCTTGCCAGATGCTTTTTTAGATTAATCAAGATATCTTTCAATTTCACAAATTGAGAAAATGATACAGTAACTGCTGTTGGTCGTTTTGCCAATTAGAGATGAAAAAAAATTGATAGCCACTGAATACTGTGTCATCGACAAAACAGTATTTCTGCAATAAGCCATTAGGAGTCAAAAAAGCTGCTGCAGAAGTTCTTGGAGTTTTCCAATTATTTGTTTTAAGGACAAACTTTCCTGGCCTTCTCCAATAGACAAAGACCCAAAATGCAGTGGAACCATTCAGTTTCCATCACACAGAGAAAATAGGAGAGGGCGGAGGAAAGGAGAAAAAAGCCTTATAAGGAGACTCATCAGCTCCCTGCAGGCTGTGGAGCAGAGCTTTGTGACAACAGGAGAGAAAGGAGGGAGCTGTGGGTGAGTGGTGGTGGTGGGAGTGGAGCCAGGAGGATCCATGGCTCCCACATCATGACAGCTACTTGTTTGATTTGGTTCTTGCCTCCTGCATTGTCTTTTTTTAATCAGGACTGAACTGATAGGCATCCTGGGGGGAATAGCACAGTGCTAAAAGCTATGGGTGCGTTAGGGAGTGAATGCCTCTCACGACAGTGGTGGTGCTCATCTGTCAGTGACTTAACAGAGATGGCTCAAAGGGACGCACAGGGAGCAGAGCTAGCTAGTAAAGTTTGTAACTTTGACATAATTAACTTTCCAATTGTAATTATATTTTTAATTGCTATGGCTATTGTTGTGCTAGTATTATTACAAACTAATCCATAAATGCTTAGGGAAGAATCCAGACAAGCATATTTTAGATCTGTGAGAGTGATAATCATTCTCAGCTAATAATGTAAGGTTTCTCATATAAATTTGCAACAGTTAGGAGACACTTCTGCTAGCCAGGGACGGAAAAGTGCCTGCTCGTGTGTCCATAGTCCTGAAATACAAAGAATTTTAGTGTTGGAACTAATGCAGTCAAACAAAGAAAAGCTTTAAATTGTCTGAAAAAGGGTGTCGTTAATTTTGTGTATTTTTACATTGCTCAGAATAACCAAGAATTTTATTTTCTATGCGCCTCCACTCAAAACTACAGCCATTGAGAGCAACTGCTGATCCTACATGATTTGAACAAAATAACCCTTTGACTAGCACTGCACTTAATTATTGTATTTATTACCTACCTACTGATAACCTGTGACAGTTTCCACCCATTCTGAAAACAGAATTTCAGGGCGGAGCTCAGAGAAATGGAAAAAAACGGATGTGCTGAAATGTACACAAGTGGAATTCATGTGGCTGCCAGATTCATTACACTTCATCAGTTCTGGACTCTTATAGGAGTGAATCTGTTGTGATGAATTGTTCTGTGGAAAAAATGGCTTTGTTTGAAATATCTTCTGTGGTGTTGCAGAGATTTTTCAGCAGAGAAAAAACCCAACCCTATGCACGCATGCGTTCCTAAGTCTGTTTCCTCATTTGTAACCCACAAAGAAGTCTCCCAAAGCCAGATTGCCATCAGAAAGCGACAGGACAACATAAGTGCTGTCCCACTGGGCCAAAATTGATAGTTAGATTTTCTGAGGCTTTGGGACATGTTTCTCTTTGTTTTCTTCCTGCTGAATGTAAGGAGGAATATGGAATCAAAACTTGTCACCCTGAAGGTCTTGATTTTGAGGGTCCTGTGAGCTGTTGGGAGACCTGAGAGGACCTGTCTGCACTTCGAGCATGAATGAAAGTCCAGCACAGGATCATAAATCCAGGGACTGATTTGACATTGTACGCTCTGGTTTCATGCCAGTATCATTTCCTTCATTTCGCGAAAACACGCTGTTCATTTCATAAGCACGTACCAACACCAACTGCTGTAATGCAGTGATGAGTCCAACGTTGCTTTTTCACGCATTGTGTTTGCTGCATTAAGCCCTCCTGATACGGCCACTGCAGGTGTGCCCCTCCTATCCCATTGTAGATGGGGACCACCTTCTGGAGACCTGCTGCAAGCCTGTGCGTTGAGTGTTTGTTTGGGAAAGTTGGTTGTGACAGATCAGACCAGGAAGTGCCATGGCTGACAGGGCAGCCTGAAGGTTTCCTGCATCATGCCGGGAGTCGATTTACTTTCTTTTAGTTCCCACCGTGGTCAGGCAGGCTGATAATTCTGGCCGGCATCTCTAATCCTGTTTCACTGAATTGATGGTAGAGATCCTGTTGACTTCAGCTTTGGATGGTCAGGCCTCCAGATGAAGAGAGCAGCAGCAAAAGTCCCATTGCGGGGAGCTCTTGCCAGTTATGTTGGAGGATATATTGGTGTTTGGAGTGAGATGACTCACTTTAAACTCAGATTTTGGGTAAAGCAGCTCTTTTCCTGGCCAACTCATATCTGACTCATTTACCACTGATGAATAAAGGATAAAATGCTCCTGGCTAAGGCCCATCTTAAGTATTTCTCTTCCTTTCTTCTGTCTTTCTTTTCTTCAAGTGACAGTGCCGTTTATTTTTTTATTTGATTTTCTCTGGCAGGCTAAATGAAGAAAACCGTGAAAAGCTGCTACGCTTTTGGTGTTTTATTTTACCAAAGCACAACTCTGCATTTTAAGATCCAATTGAAACTTGATTATAGACTTCAGAAGGGAACAGATACAGAAAAAAGAGTTTGTGGATAGGAAAGAAAACATGCATGATGCTAACACAGATTTAAATACAGATGCAATTAAAGGAACAGGCATGACCTATAAAACATTTCTAACTACCACAACTTTTGTGTGTTGATAACTGCTTATTCTCTATGCGAGATACAAATTTAGCTGATTAGAATATTGTTTTGGCCAGACATGTGTTTCAGAAATCATGCTATGAAAATATCCAGTATTGTGCTGTCCCTAACACATTGGAGCTTCTGTATGTTTCTTCTTAAAATGGAAAAAATAAAAGGCTGTGGAGGAAGATCTCTTGAACTTACTATTTTTACAGCAAACAGTAAATCTTGAGCATGACATTTATCAGAATTTGACTTTATGACCCTCATTCAGCTGAGCATAGATTTTACTCAAATGGAAATAAAAACAAAGTGTATTTTTTAGATATTACTCTTAGTGCTACAGAGCTACGAGTTGCAGTTTCAGTCACACTGCACTATATTACATACTAGAGCAACTGGTTGGATCATGGGGTGCAGCTTGCCACCAGCTAGGGTCACTTACTGTCTTTGCGTACCGACTCATAAAGCTTCTCTTAGCATTTTGCTAATTGGGTATCCACCTCAGCTGTGCTGAATAACCTGCACCTACCTAGCCACACCCCACATGATCTGCAGTCTCAGCCAGGCTCAGGAGCTGAAAAACAGCTTCCCTAGGTCAGGCTGCAGCCTTATCTTGCCCACCTTCCTCTCATCCCCCGGTGATGGGTGCATAAGGAAGAGAACCAGAAGCAGAGGAATTTGAGAGGCAGCCTTGCTCTCATGAGTTGGTAGATCTCAACAGCTGTATCAGACCCATCCTTTGTAAAAGTCTCCAGGATACCTTCCCAGGCATAAGCTTTTCAAAGACTTTTTTTGAACCAGCTTAGACCTCTGGCACTCAGGTAGTCAAGCCCACAGCCTCATTGGGCATTGCACTTCTTTTTCTTTGCTCTAAAATTATGAACCAATAAATTCACTGGGGAACCCGTTGTTCTTGCATTGTGAGAAATAAAAGCAGCTCTTTTCTTACTCAAAACCTCTGCCCCATTTCTGTTTTTAAATTTTTCAGCTGTCTGAAGACTCTGTATTCCTCCTGGTATGAAAATAATTTCTTAACTCTGAGGATTCTTGCCCCTCTCTGTGCTTTTTGTAGTTTTCTTTGAGATGCAGTAAGAAAGTCCTGTATGCAGGATGCCAGGTGTTGGACACACTGGGTTTACACAGTAGCTTAATGTTGGGCATTTTTTCTTGTTTCTGTTGCTCTGTGCTGGTCTACCATTAGCTCCAAGATCCCACATGTAGCCATCATAGTGTATGAACAGCTAAAGCTGTCCCCCTCACCCCATTTTGTGTATTGTGTGTTAGTTTTGTTTGTTTACCTTCTTTTCCACACAGAAATGCTGTTATGGGCTTTAGAACTGACTGGTATGGGTAATCTGCCACCGTCAACAAACATTATCACCTAAATCTGCTGGTGGTCTGCCAGATCTTTTGGAGATGCTCTGGAGAATCCCTCCGTGGTGAAAAGTTCACCAATATTATTATCCGTTTTCTACTTTCAATAGATTGTTAACCTATGAGAGGACCTTCTCTTATAACCTAGGTTCCTCCAAGCATTTGGATAAAATGGTTGAAAGACTTTCTTTGCATGGGGATATCGCTTGATCCCTCTTCCTTCATTTCCTTCAGAAATTTCTAATAAATTTGTAAAGCTTTCTTTCTCTGCAAGTGTTAAGTCATAACTCTTTACCAAATTACAAATTACATCACCTAAATGCCTACCACTTCTATCACTGATTATACCTGCTTTCAGTTTCCCCATATGGGCTTACTCTAGCTCCTATAGTTTCCAAAAGGGGAATTCCATTTCTCTTGCGTGGATGCTGAGTTAAACAGTAGAATAGGCTCAATAATTATTTCTTTAGCAGCATCATAATTGCATTCCCCAAGATCTCAGTGGACAAATCTCATCTGCTTTGAACAACTGGTAATGTTTAATGTATCATTTTGTTCTACTGCAGATAGTTCATCTGCAAATAATAAAATCTCCCTGACACTTCTCTAGTGAACACAGATATAAATAGTTCATTTTGCTTTTGCAGTCTATGTTCCTTGATGCTCCTTTTATGCTTTGATCACATCTTCCGATGTGTTTTGAAAGTTCTTTTTATTATTAGCCTTTATGCCTTTAACATGTTGCTCTTCAGACGCTCCTTTGGCCTGCCTTATTGAGGGTTTACATTTAACTTGCCAGAGTTTATTTCATTTGCCTTATGTGGACGTTACTTCCTCTTTAAGAGTATACATGTAAGTACCTTATTCTGCTCTTAAACTATGATGGGTTTTTACTTTTAGTTCCTTTTTATTTGATCCATACAAAGTCCATTTTTACTAGGATATAGGCTTACTCAGGATCTCTTGTATGATGTCTTTAGACACTCTCCAAATCATCTTCATGCTACAGAAATGTACCTCTTTTTCCCCAACTCTCTGCTACCAAAGGATTGCTTTTCAATTACAATGATCTTCCCTGAGACAGCTGAGTTAAATTAGGAACAGATTACGGTATAAAACAGCCATACCACACCAGAAATTCTCTTTTTGTTCAGCAGTTTCTGTGACTTGGAAACATACTTTGAATTTTTATTTTTATGTGTGTGATGATGTAGCTAGAAGGAATCTCTGTTATTCTAATTTAAAAAGTAAGGTAAGAGAAACATATGCTTTTTTGGATGATGTGCAGGGCTTATCTATATTCTCAAATATTAACCTTTTTTTTAAGTGTTGATATGAACTATTTTAAATAATATTCTCATAAATAATATGGTTGCCATTTATTCTCAACTGCCACAGAACAATATATAAGATGTCACATGTTTTGCCAGATTTTATCCATATGGTAGGATTTTTGCCTCATCCATTTTTTGGTTTCGGGGTTTTTTTTAAGGTTTAAACAGAATCATTTTGTTTAGTGTTAACTGTAGAGACCACTTCATTCTGCCGTAGTATGAATTGCATACAGAGACCCGTAAGTGAGCACTCTTTCCAGCACACCAAAATAAACCGAGCCAATGCGAGAGGGCTCTGCTCCTAGGAACTTCCAGTTTAAATGAGCCACAGTGAAACCTTAATGAAAAATCACTGTTGTGGTTCCACAGTCATGACAGTCCCAGCCGGTGTCTTTCTGAACCTCCTGACCACACAGAATTGATCCAGATCCGACCTGAGCTCACAACTGCACCTCTGAGGAACCAGTCAGACCATACAATGCAGGATGGAGTTTTTTGCCTGCTTTATGTTTTTATGCCAACTTCTTGTCAGCTAAAGGAAGGCTGACTGAACTGATGTAACTAACAGTGACATAACTGAAGTGACATAAATTTGGCCTGGCAGACTCTACCCCCTCGATTTCTTTTTTGAGAACTTTTGATTTCAGCAGCATGGGTATGTATATTGATTCACCACTCAGTGTTATGGGACTGAAGTGTTTTTCTCTATGTATTAAGGGCCCTAAAACTTTACTGGCTCTCACACAAAATTCTGGCCTAAGCCTTTATCCCATAAGAATGTATGTTTTTAATGATAAGCCGTTGCATAGATCCAGTGACTTCTCTGACACTAATAAAAGGAAGTTGAAGCATACACACAAGACTTCAAAAGAAGTCTGGAGCAGGCTATGAGAGTACCCACACTGAGAGACAACAGCTGGATTCACCAGGGCACCCTAACCTTCTTTCCTTTTCCAAAAAGGACCTTACATCTGACACTTCTATACAAAAATTTCTATGGATGCTTAGGCTCTGTCTGATGTAGAATATTGGCATATTGTTGGAACATATGTATGTTGGAATATAGAACTCAAGGTCAGTCCTGGCATTCAGAAACACACTTGTCAATGAAAAATTGCCCAGGACTAAAACCCTGAATAAGATCATCTCTCAATTGTACTGTGGTGATGAGAATGTCAGTCCCAGAAGCCAAATACATATGAAGAGACTGTTACAAGTACTGCTTCCCTAGATCATTATAAATAACCCAAACTCCCCCTTCCAGAGGTTTTTCAGAGCTTCACTCCCTCCTGCTCTGACAGTCTCCAGTTGATACCTATTGACAACTATTTTCTCTCATTTGCTCACTCGCAGCAGAACCTAAAAACTGAATTGTTATCTGCTTGCAAATTACCCTCTTTCCAGACAGCACCATAATCGCCTGGATGTTTACCAAGGGTTTATTGCACTTTTGCATTATGCCAGGGGACATGCAGGTCTCCCAAACATGGCTGTGGAAAGGGGAAGCGTGTAGTCAGCACAACAGCAATGTATACCATCAGTATGAATTCCCCACATGGTGCATTATCCTTTATCACAGCCCAGGACCTCAGCAGCAGGCTGGGCTCCATCCCACCCTGGCTGCCACTGAGCCATTTCTGCTGCAAGCTGGAGCAATGCAAGAGGGGAAAACCTCGTCCCTTGGGAGCAAGGGAGCTGCAGTGGTTACTGTACATAGGAAACATCCTCCACCGTGTGGCGAGGAACAGAAGATTTGAGATTTATAGATTAATAATCTTCTAGGGTCAATAACCCTTTGGAAAGCGATTAGCCTGAAAAAAAATCTTCTTTTTCATATCTCATTCATCTGACATGTTTTTCAACATACTAGCTGCAATCATTCCAAATCATAAAGGAATAACCTGTGTAAAATCATTTAAAGACACAATGCTGAATTTTTCATTGGTAAAGACTTCAATAAACTCCAGATTCATTTAAAATTCTCTGGCTTCCTTGCTGAATAAACTACCAAAGCCCCTGCAAACCCCCATTAATTTTTTTTTTTTCCATGGGATCTCTTGAGTTTGTACTTTCTGAGGGATGTTTTACTGAAGCCAGTTATTATACTGGCTTACAAGATTTAACTGGTAAACGTCTCATTTATTAATTTGCATTTACTTTGTTGCTCTCCACTCATTTCAAAATTGCTTGAAGTAGCTATTTTTAAGGAGGTCTTAAGCTCATTTGTCATATGGTATTCTGCCACAGTGAGAGGAAAAAAAGTTTTATGTTCAAATTCTTACCCCCTCCAACAGTGAGGTCTCACTGTGATCTCAGAAGCTTCCCGTTTTATAATTGCCAGCATAATCCTCAGGTGTGGTAGTTTGTCAGATACAAGGAATTTTGACACTTTACACCAAATCAGCATATGTGCCCACTGTTTTCTTACTGGATGTTTTAAAGACCTCATCTTGCCTAAGCTGAATATTTTCCAGAGGCTTTCAAATAAGAGATATATATATAATCTGATTGATATTATTAATAGATACCGTCTCTATGACAGTGATCTGCTGATTGCATTCCGTATTTGCTGTCAGAAGTTGCAGGCAGGCAGCACATTTGTGAAAGCACAGAATCAAAAATCAGAAAACTGAAGAACCCCAAAAGAAACACTGCTAACTATTTGGCTACTAGTGAGCTGTTTTGCTTTAATGGTATGGGCCTGCTTGGAAAAATAAAGGCATGTATTTTTAGTTGCAAAAGCTTGTAAAATAAAAGTATCACAGCTATTTTTTTCACAAAATTATTTGAATCTGTTGACACAAAGCATGTACATTTCTGGACAAAAAGTTATAAAATATTCTGACATATTTTAATATAAACAGGAACATTTTCAGTGATTGCTTGGATCTAAAATGTTTTTCCACTTGACATTTGTTTATACTTCCTAGGAAAGAAACTCTATTTATGGATAACTGAATAACACAAATAAACATCAGAGAGACCTGAAAAATCAGCTTTGATTATGCATGAAAATCTACAATGTCATTGTGTACTCTTGTGCCGCATTCTGATTGCCTGTTTATTTTTACAGAGCTGCTGGCGAGCCCATGGAAGAAGAGCCAGCCTTGTGAAGTGCCAAGTCCTCCCTGATATTTCCTGTGGGTGACATCATTGTGTATCCCCCCAAAGCACCCTCAGACATGTCTTGTGTGCTGCTTGGGTGGCACAGATCGGATGGAACATAAACACTGGGCACAAAACTCTGAATAGCAGCTTCACTTGTTCTTTGGATGGACTTGAAAGGGCCCTAAAGATTCCTTAAATGTAACCGCTAAAATTCTAGAGTTACAGTGAAACGAGCTTGGGAGAAAGAGCCTAGAGCATGCTTTTTATATGCTGTTTGACCCACTCACCAACATAAATTGTGAAATAGAGTATTACAAAATTCTACATGATAGATTATAGATACAAGAATTGCAACAGCGGGCAAAATACTTGGTAAAGTCCATGAATCACCTTCTGACACTTTTTACTGGGTAATTTTTTTCATACTGTGTTAAATTGTTAATAGAATTTCTTTTATTCGCTCTGTGTAATGAAAAGAACAAAAAGCACACTTTTATTTTACATGCCATTTTTTAACCCCCTGTAATGAGTTCTTAGCTGAATAAGTGAAAGGTGTATAAATTACAATAAGAGATTTTAGCTAAAGGGAAAGCACTTCTTATTGTACTATAAATCCCCCAAAGTACTGTGCTTGGTGGTGCTTTATTTTCTTTTCCCTTTTCCCATCCAGTCCTTGCTATTTTATGTAATCTTTTCTATCATAAAACCACATTCACGATTCTCTAAAACGAGTGATCTTCTGCCTTTAAAAAAAAGTGCTGTACCCTCCGTAGTTGACAGTAGCCCTCACCAGATGTGCAGCAGAGATCATGTAGTCTCTGAAAAATGGGTGGCTTTTCAAATGTGTTCTTGGTTTGTTCTGAAACTTTTCTGCGTCCCAACTCTAAGAGCAGTGATCTGCCGTCACTGCGTGCAGCTCACTTGAAGCTCAGGTGTTTCTGTGGAGGTTGTGTTGGGGGTGTTTTTTACAGGTCGCCATGTGAATACAAACTGATTCTTTTTATGTAGTCCTGTACCAAGAGAACTGATGTTGCTTAAGAAGCTTCAAAGGGTTTAGGCTTTATTTTAGATCCCCAAAGTGCAGCAAGCTCTCCCTGCAACGTGACTTTAGCTGTTTAATTCCATGTTTGAGAACGTAACATAGAGTTGTGCCTTTAGCTGATAATGAACGCTTAAACTGTTACACGTGTTGCCTTACCGTCAGAGAAAGAGATAGGGCATGTATGTAAGACTACTTCAAATGAACAAAACTCTGCTACAGCAACTTTTATTTTGTTTACAACTTTCTCACCTAATGAACCCTGGGAGATACCTTGAAGTATTCAACTTGCAGTATTTGATAGCTCGCTCAGCTTTTAAAAGCAAGTGATGTTCATTTTTATGTATTTTCCAAGCTCAAAAGATATATTAAAGCCATAAGTGAAGACTGTCATGCTTTTTGTTCTGAAATCTGAAAGGAACCTTAATTAAAACAAGATTCTGGGGAAGGCCATGATATGAAAGATATGGAACAATATGGTTTCAGTTATAGGGAGACTCAAACCTGTAAATCAAAGATGAAAGATTTCACTCAAATATAATTATATAATTCTCTTTTGTTATGCAGTCAGACTATATCTTTCATGCATTTGGGTTTGTTTACGATTAGCATTTTAATTTTAAAGACTTTTATTACTTATACAAAAGCTCTCTGCTACAAGTTAGAAATCTGAGGCATGCTTTGAAAAGGGAAATCTAAAAAAGGAATGTCATTTCCTATAATGTGAGGTAAACTTTTATTCTGAAAGGCTTACTCTAAAATGGATGCATGCCCCTCAGAAAGTGAAATAAAATTCTACCCCCCATTTACAAGCCAAAATCACGCTCATTTTAGTAATGCAGAGTCCCAGCAGGCTAAATTAACTCCTGGTGTAAGCCACCTTGCCTGACTTTGAGCTGTTCTGAAGGGGTTGTTCACATGACTAAAGCAATCAGGAGTTCATCCTGTATTTTCAGCAGACTTGTGATGGCAATCTTGCTTGCCATTTACTGCAATTTTCTCATGGTCATCAAAGAAGTTTCCCTTCAAGGAAACCAAGGACCATAGCTGATGAGTTGGGTAATTTGTAGAGCTTTTCACATTTTGAAATAACAGCTGCAAAATTTTAATTGAGTGCATAGTAAAATCATTTTAAAATTAACCCCACAAATGCAAAATCTTCTTGTGTCCTTAGCTTGCATGAAATTGAATATGAATTGCAGCCTGAAATGTGAGTTACAAACTTTACCAATTAAAGTCCATGCTCTGGAGTGGAAATCAGCTAAAGCTGTCCTTTGTAGCTGGAAATGCTTTTAAAATGCCAAAATAATTTGAATTAAACCACGTTATAAACTCACACGTATGCATTTGTACAGGCGCACTCACAGACGAACATCTAGACCTGCTATTGGTTAAATTTAGGAGCATTTGGATAAGCAAATGTGCAAATAAATTGCACACAGATTGTGTCCAGAACTCTATTCTCACTGAAGTCTGTAGAAAAATCCTCTTTGATTTCAATGGGAGATGGATCGGGCCCTGCTTTTTTTTTTTGCCCTTAAGTCCAGAACACCATTACTTTTTGATTATGTCATTACAAGGCACCGTACAGCCCTCTGGGAAATGATCGAGGCTTATGGTGAATATCAACACTTCCTTCAAAGCAGACCTGGGCTTTCTGAAAGGGCAGTTTCACTTGCTGCTGTTTTCTTCTCACAGTATTTTTTATTACCATCAATAGCTCCCCATGGATTACAGTTAAAATATCTCCCAGCAATTTTAGACATACTTCCAGGGAAATATTCTCATAGACACTCTTAAAAATGCCCAGTTTTAGCTGGATATGACAACAAATTCCAAGAAGTTCAGAAAGATGTACAAATTGCATGTTTCTAATATCCATATTAAGAGAGAGGCATAGGAGCTGTTTATGAAGAGATGTCGCAGTCTCATGTCTCCCATGGACCTCAGTTTAAGCAAGGGAGATTGACACCTCTGAAAATTATGTCCCAGGTAGTTCAAGCTAGCTGCCAAAATATCTACATCTGAGCTTAGATTACTTCTAAAAATGAGCTGAAATACATAAACGAGGCAGGGTAAATGGTGGTTTCCACGTATGAGTCCATGGAGAAGGTGAAGCTGCGGAGGTGGCAGAGAGCTCTCGGACCCAGCAGGTCCTTAAAGTCACAGTAGAAACTGAAAACTAAAAAGTTATAAGACTCAGGATATCAAGAAAAGAATTATTTTTATCCAGCTTAATGCTTTTACCTGAGCTGGAGTGAGAACAATGATGAACAGTAAATCTCAAAACTGCTAAAACGTAAGAGCGTCTTGCACTTCATTTTTGGACTCTGTCTGCAGGAATTCTGTATGTGCTCATTTGGCTTCAAAATAATCTGCAGCAATGAAGCGCTTGATTATATGATCCTTTTTCAGGCAAAATTCCTAGCAAGTAATCAAAGTTCATGGGAATTTTGCCAGTGTAAAGATGACAGAATTAGTCCCTTTTTTAATTATGTACCTTCCTAATTTTGCTTTCAATGAAAATGAGTAACTAATCCCAGGCAAGGAAACCTGAGGAAAATAAAATCATTAAGATATCTTAAATACACATCATAAAATAAAAAAGAAAATATAAACAGCCATTATGCAAAGATGGCTGTTTCTTTACTTTGTAAAAAAGTCAACAACACACTGTCAGCTGAATTAAAGTAGCAAAACAAATCCATCTCTAGAGCATGTGGTATTTGAGTCAGTGTCTTATCTAAGTGCAGCCTCCCTAAAAAGCTGAGAGTCATAACCAGAGATGAAATATTAGAAAGGTTTTGCTGCAGCCAACACCAGAGGTCCTGTAGAGAACAAGAATGCAGAGACTGACTAATTTGTGTAGACAGACAGCAGGACACTTTCAGGCCAACACGTCTGGGACGAAGAATTAGAGGGAACTTTTCCAAAGGCACTGATGGCTGTGAGGCAACTAACTTCTCTTAGCTTGCAGGGCCAAGGAGGTGCCCAGTGAGCATTTGTGTTTTGGGAAAAGCCCGCTCCGTCCCACCAGCATCCTCACACTCATGCAGACGTGAACCTCACGGTACAATTTTTTGTTCTAAGCAGCAGCAGCCAGGTGTGCTGCCCTGAAATGTATGCTGTGCATTTGCCCAAGAAGCTATCAGCCTCTAGCAGACACTTCACAACATGACTGATGGGGGAGGTTTTTTGTAAAATTTTTTTCCTCAATAGTGGCCTTTCCAGCAGTGTAGCAGTGCACGGTTGTTTTATTTTAAAAGGTCACAATAGAGCTTTGTGAACCACTGCACTTTTTCTTTTTTTACAGACTCCATATGAAAGTAAAGCAGAATATGTACATGGCTGGGGGGACCTGCTGGGAAAGAATTTCCCTTAAATCAAGTTTCTGCTACCACTTTTTCATCCTGCATTTCGAGGAGTTTAGATTCTTAATTATCATTTAAACTTCTACTTTATCATGTCACTCAGTTTGGTTTTTTTACCTATAATTGAATTCACTCTTGTAGCACATAGAAAACCACCAAAAAAAAGTCTGTCTTTTCTGACAGATGCCCCTGCTCTTCATGTGGGAATGAGGATAGCTTATCTTTGTCACTTCTAGCAGCAATTAAATGCTCCATTTTTGTGACAGATCCAAACTAGAGTGGTATTTTATGAGTACGATTTAGCTGGCTGTCTGCTGATTGTTAAAAAAAGAAATTGTGAAACTCACATTCCTTTCTAACCTCAAAAGGGACCCATTTTGATTTTAACAATGTAATATTTTCACTTGATCCAAAAGGTTTTTGTCCCATGACATCTTGTTACTAGCTCAGTTTTAGTCTCTAGCAAACAGCACCACAGAGAGTAAAACGAAAAAGGAGATTCCAGCAACTATTAATTATATCTCTTCTGCGTAATCCTTCATCCTCTAGTGCCATGGTCTCTAGTTCTGCACATTGGAAGAGTTTATAGCAAAATATAAATTGTTCTGCGGTATCAAAGATACAACTATTCAGATGTTAATTAGCACACTGTGAGTTGGGCTATAATTTATAAGGAAGGCATGCTCCTGCATGGATGGTCTAAAGGCAAGGGATGCGTGAGACCAGTGACACTGGTACTGTGCAGTGACAGTGATTCTGTGCTAAGATCTCCACACATTATCCCCTCTCCAGTCGTACGTTTGCATGGTCAGAGACATATATTTGCAGTAGCAGACCCATAGGATGCCCTGATTCAAAGACCATGGAAATCCTTTCTCTCTGCACAGGCTTTGGGAAAGATCTGGGAGATACATTGAGAGGAACTTTGTGTTCAGCCACATACAGACTGTAAAAAAATAGTGCAGCTACAGATCTGAGCTTGACCACACAGCCCTGTTTCTGATATGAAGTGCCAGTTCTGCTTCTAGAAAACTCTGTCTGAAAGAGCATTGACACCAGTGGATGTATTCTATTGACTTCAGCAGGCTTCAGGAGGGTGTATACATCCTGTGTTATGGGAACAAATTCATATTCATGTTTCACTGCTTGATTTACTGCTATTTTAAACTTCTTGATTGGCTTAATATTCCAAGTTAGAATGCAGTAGGAAAGCAAAAAGCAATACCTGGTGAAATCATAACTAAAGCTTTCAAAGCAAACTTATTGCCGTGGGTTTTTACAACACTGACTTTTTGGTCTAGGGATGCACAGCTGAAATGTCTATTTTTTTCTTGGGAGATTGATGTTGCTATCTGCTATCTGTTTCTATAATAAAAACCAGTCCTTTCGCTCACAGTACTAAAAGTTTATCTGTAATTTGTCTTTCCAGGCAGATCAGATTCTAAGGGATCAAGCATCAGTGGGCAAAACTTTTAAGGGTCAATAGTAATATTTCCATAAGAGTAAAAGGAACCTGTGGATTATTGTTATTATTCCTGATACATTTTTGTATCTGAAAGCATACAATGAGTAATGTTAAGTAATATTGTGCTCCAAAACTTTGTTGATTATAGATATACGAGCATTGGATTGGCGTGAAATAGTCTTCAATCAAGTTGTTAAAATCCCTTTTGTTTTGTGTTTTGTATAATCATTTGGCTACAGTCTTGTCCTAGTGTGAATAAAAGCTATTTGAAGTAAGCTTGTCTGATACTCAGCTTTTTTCTCCTGGATTGTTTTTTTTTTTTTTTCAATCAGCACTAAAAAGAAGTGGAGCTTTGAACATGCCACCCTGGTTGAATCATAGGAATCTGACTGTTAAAATATAAAGGGCAGAGCATGGTGAAGCTGGAGCGCATAAAAAAGGAACCACAAATGTTAATGTAGAAGTAATGTTACATAGCAGGCTAAAACCCACACAAAGCAAAGCATTGCAGAGCTCCGACTTTAACACCAAGCTCATATTCTATAGTTCCTTTGGCTCATTGTCCTGAGGCGTTGCAGAACACATAATTCTCCTCCCAGTGAAACAATTTAAATAGTACATGCGCCTTTTTGAAAGCTGTAAGGTCCCCGCTTTGTGGGAGGTGGGGAATATCCAGCACACTATAGCAATACTGTGGACCATGGTATCATGCCAGCCCTGCTGCTGTAAAACTCACAGTTGTTACGCTGATAGAACAGACCTGTTTTGAGAAAGGCACCCCGCAAAAGCAGTGGAGTGAGGGAGGAATGTGTTTGCTGTGAGCACACTTTGATCACTTGCACATCGTCAAAAGCAGCTCACAGATTGAAATCGCTCCTGTGTGTGAAGTTCCGTGCGCCTAAACGTGAAAGCTGAGCGGGCAAAAGGGGAGCTGGGAAGTACAGGCACTTGATTTGCACATGCAAATCCCTGCCTCTTGGCACATATCCAGAGCTGCTTCAGAGGTGGATTAAAAACAAAATGAAACAAAACAGTGTCCTATAATTTCAGCTTTATTTCATTCTTCAGAATAATGGATCTTTTTCCTTTCTGGGGAGAAAGACCCCAGCCCCAGAAACCCATAGCTTCATTCCAATCAATAAGATATTGTTTGAAAATCTGGATGTGTAACATGTATATTTCAAAGAAGTTCCATGCCCAGAGGAGCTTAATCTATCCTGTCTATCTCTCTGCTTCTCTGCTTTGCTTGTTTCCTGTGATTCCATTGTGATAAATTGCAGAGCCCTGTGATAAATTGCATTCATCACGTCTTCCTGGCTGCTTCACCTGCATTTTGTACATTAAACCCTCTCTCCTGAGACTACTTCTAACATTCCAGCCTTGTGAGAGGTTCCAGCTAGACACTGTTGCTGCTTTAAAATCAACCTGCCACAGAAATGACCCTGCCTTTGAGAAGTGGAATGGGTTTTTGGAAACCTTCAGGCTAACAATGCTTCTAGGAATCTCCTGTAGGTGGGTGGGAGTGAATTCTTCCAGATTCCTTCTCTCATGTTTTTTCACTACTTCCCCTGGAGATCCTCCTCCCCAGGAAAAATCTGTCTTTCCACTGGCAGCTTTGAAAGGAATAGCAAGAGTTGGAGGGCTCCTTGTCAGAAAGGGTAAACGGTGAGATAAAAGCTGAATGACTATGTGTTGACCCATTGCTCCTCTTCCTTATTTCTGCTTCTTTTCCCTGCCAAATAAGAGGAAGATGATGTTAAAATTACAGTTTCAGCATGCTATTGAGATTTTATTTTTCCCTTTGCTGTCACAGTGGCCCAGGTACGGTACGTCATTCATACAAGCCTCCTGGACACTTGGAAAACAGTCTCTGAATTCTTGCATCTTTCTCTGGGCTTGCCTAGGTTCAGTGAAAATCCAAAATGAAGTTCTGTACTTTACTGGAAGATGAGTAAGGGCATGGGTCCAGGATTTTGTGCAGACTTTAGCTTACTTGCTATTAACTTGTATGCTGTTTCAGACTGAAGTTCTCTATCCACGTCACTGAAAAATACCCAGCCTTTTATGACTGCACAGTAATGTCTTCACATGTTATTAATAACTAAATAGAGCATTGCTGATAAGATCCCAAATTACCTCTTTTGTGGTAAATTTTACATACAAGCAACATCATTTTATACCATTCAGCTCTGTAACATTTGAATGCATTGTTCTTTAACTGTCTAATTAAATATTAGTCTGTGCTAAAGTTATTAAGTGTTATCAAAACAAAATATCAGTCAATCAATCAAGGTTAAAGCATGCATTACAAATATTTATGTTCCCTCAAATCAGTACAGGTTCACAGTACCTGATCTTAGCTGTGACAGAGTCCCAGCCTAACTACATGCAATTCCACCAGACTCTACAAAGTAACCAAGAGTATTAATGTAACTGGGGTGATCTGTAATAATTTCTTCTCAACTTCTCTTGCTGTTCATTGTCTCAATTCTGCTCCCCAACTTTGGCTATGTTGGGCAACACAACAAGCAAAGGTCTAGAATTTTTCTTAGTATTTTAGATAATCTAGTCTTGAGTATCTTATTGGAACATCTATAGTTAATCTAGTATAGAGTCTATAATTAACCTAGTCTTGTTAATATTAATTTGGTATATAAGCAGAGACAAATCAGATGATTTCCTGCTCTAGCTACCAAATGTGGCAGGAAAAATAACAACTGATTCTTCAAAAACAAAATCAAAATTTATTCTGCAATTGATTTCTGTCATTCTCAGCTGCCTCTCCTCTCTTCAAAATCATCTTACATAGACATGTATGATGCTAAGCAAAAGGTGAATGTGTATTGTCTGTCACTAGATTTGATATGTAACAGTTCTGTTTCTGCCACCTTAGAACAGGTTCCCACTCCTTCTGAGCTACTGCCTGCAGTACGAGTTTGGGTTCTTACTGAAAGTTGAGTACGTAGTCTAAGAACAGCTGCAACATCTGTAAATAGTGAAAGGAACAGAAAAAAACTTTTGAAATTAATATGTGAGCTCCAGTTATCCTTTAAAATGTCCAACAAATTATTTCATCAATCACAGTGTAGTATCGCCTTGCAATGAAATCACTGGAGTTTTCAGGAATATTGGATGCTGAGAAACCTCTCCATCTTCATTGACCTACAATAGCTCATGTTGCCTCCTTTAGAGCCTGTATCTGCACTGGGGATGTAAATCTAGAGTGCTATCAGATGGCCCTCCTGAAACCTCTTTGTAATGTTAAAATTAATCTGTACTCAGGATTGCTGTCTTTCCCTTCTCTGTAGGTGCAAGTAACTATTTCTTTGATTACTGGTTGACAACATACTATGGAAGGAGTGGTCCTGGTCACAAGTCATGATTCCCCAGACTCTTAAGTGGATCTCGCTGCTTGGTGTTGCTGATATGTCCCACAGGAATGTAAGTAAGTGGTTTACTGACTGAGCTGATAAGGCCTACTGAGAATTGATGGAGGCTAGCAAATACCTGGCTGCAGAGAACTTTTTGGGGTTTTTTTAGGTTAGAAGAAAAATATGCCAGAAAACCTATTATTGGTATTAGTACTGAAGTGCTGATGAACAGTCAGCACTAGTGCACATCATCTCTCTTCCATTTCAGGAGGAAATAGACACTCTGAATAGCAAAATGACCAAAAAGAATTACTTTGTTAGCAGTTTTAAAAGCTGAGTGGATTGTAGAAATAATTTTGTTTCAGTGGCACTCAACACAAAAATCCCAGACCCTTGTAAATACGCAGGGTTTCATCCTCACAACGGCCACAAAAGCAGTCCAGTTGTTGCCTCCTTTCACAGACAGGATTAGAAGAGTTGTTTGAGGATCCACAAAGAGCTTGTAGCTGATGGAAGAATCTCCTGCGCTGCAGTCCTAATGCCAGCACCCAGACAGTTCATGTGACTATATTTCTTCCAGATGCCTTCACACTATAAAGTAAGTGTATGTGTATTTGTGACTTTAGATGCTGAATCTGCCTCTTCTAATTTTAGCTCATTGTTTTGAGCTGGCCTGTTCTCTGGCATGTGTATTACTTAATGGAACATTGCTAAAGAACAAAAACTTTTATTTATTTTTTCAAAGAAGACTCTATAAGCATATAGAGGAGACATGGGATTTTTATGAATCATATCCTGTAGTTTGCTTGTGTTTTTCTTTTCTTACTCCCTCCCTGTTTTTCAATGACCTTCACAAAACATAGAGAACAGTTTGGGTAGTGTAAAAATCCATGCATAGGAACTAAAGCTTTCCTTTACCCTGCTAAATGTGTTGGCTCTTTTGATTTGAATATAGATTGCAAAGAACACAAAAATACCAATAAATCATAGAATCATAGAATGGTTTAGGTTGGAAGGGACCTTAAATACCATCTAGTTCCAACCCCCTGCCATGGGCAGGGACACCCTCCACTAGACCAAGTTGCTCAAAGCCTCATCCAGCCTGGCCTTGGGCACTTCCAGGGATGGGGCATCCACAACTTCTCTGGGCAACCTGTCCCAGTGCCTCCCCACCCTCTCCGGGAAGAATTTCTTCCTGATATCCAATCTAAATCTCCCTGCTTTCAATTTGAACCCATTACCCCTTGTCCTGTCACTACAGGCCCTTGTAAAAAGTCCCTCTCCAGCTTTCTTGTAAGCTACCTTCAGTACTACAGGTACTGGAAGATGCTATAAGGTCTCCCAGGGACACTGGAAGAGTTTTTCTACTCAAAAAAATTTCCAAGAAAACTGTAGTTGTGTCTGAGGTAATAACCGAACATTTCAGACGAGGCTTCAGGGGTTTTGGAAGGAAGTTATCTCAATGCTCATAAGCATAAGATTGTGTTTCTTATTACCAAACAAAGAAACATCAGCCCAGTTCTAATGCCCTGTATTAACTTTAGGAGCTCAGTGAATGGACAGGTCAGAACAGGCATGGGCTGCCTGGATCAAGTCGTCACAAATGTACGCAAAGCAAAGTCCTAACGCACACTGCAAGGTACGTCAGGTATTTTGGAAAAAGTGGCTTCTTGCTAAACAGGTGATTTCTCAACTCAGCCTCTACTTTTCTGCCTACTTAGGCTTCCTTAGAGTAGTGTTAATGACTTTTTGAGCCACATTTTATTTGATCCTTCTATATACAGTTATCTAAGCACCTGTGTTAATGCATCAAGAAGGCAAGGCAGTATACATCACGGGATAACCCTTGTTGAACTGTAACTTTGGAGTGTATCTTCTTGTAAGGCTCTCTTAGCAAGTCTGAGGTGTTATGGTCAAAATAAATGCTGTTAACTGTAGGCAGCCAAGAAACTGAAGACTAGTCTGTACATATTTCAAGCATAATGAGTTAGTCCTGCATGGGTATCCTGTACCACGTACCCACAAGTTCCATAGTGATAGGACCTTCACAGTGTAGAGCACTAGGTCATGATTCAAAAGGTCTGGGACATCCTTCATCCCTTTGCAGAACCAGTACAAGCTGCTGGAGAAAATCCTATGAGAGCCCACAAAACATTCAAGCCCAGCCTCATGCTGTGAATCTCAGGGATGGGTGGAAAACAGTGAGAAAACTCCACAGTTGCACCTGGAAATGAATCATTAACTGACATGGACACACCAACTGTTATCTGAGCAGCTCAGAGGAAAGTTTAAAATGAGATCACGGCAGTGTCTGCCGAGTTCCAATCTCATGTACCCCTCTGGTTCAAAAAGAATGAAAGAGCAAGGCATGATACAGGAGGATTTATCCCAACTATGTAACATCTCTCACCTCCTCACGTTATGCATGTGTCTTTATGAAAGGAATTTTAAGGACAGTGTGAAATAAGACTAGAAATTGAAAGGAAAATATACTCCAGGGAGTGACTACACTGTATGCTGTGTAATTCCATAACTGAATTCACAAGTGGCATACTATTCTACTAAAGGGAGTGTGCTAAGTGACCCAAAAGTGACAAAGGGAAACAGCCACATTGATCATATTGGATCTCCCATTTCTTCTCCATACAGTAACAGCCATATAAATTCTCTATAGCAGTGTGCTAAGGCCAAGCTTCCTGGCAGCAGCCTGTGAGAGTTATTGTACATGGTGTCAGGCAATCCCACAGATGATGGAGCTGGGGTGGCTGGGTCCCTGGCAGCTGGCAGCAGCACATCTGTTTACTCTGCAGGCTTTTAGATCAAATTTAATGTGCGTGAAGGATGCTAAACTGACTGCCCAAGAAACTTACCATGAGGGCTGAGACACATGCAATATGTTTTCTGATACTGTTACGTATTTCCTCAGGATTCTGCTTTCAGTTGTGTCTGTGCCTATAGTATCTGTATCTAGTACCTTTATCCCTGGCTGACAGCAGGAACAAACCAGTGTGAGGTCTGGTGTGCCTATGTAAACACATGAATCCAAATTACTTTTTTACACTAGGTATAATGGCATTAGACTAACCGGTGTCACAATCCTAAATATGCAACTAAATATTATTATTATTATTGAAGAATGCTACCTGTAAAAAGAGCATCAAACAATTGTTAAAATAAGGGATTAGTATGTCTTATTCCCTTCTGAATTTCAGCAGCAAGGCCTATCTCTAAAATGAGCCAAGCACAAATATTTACATGAACTAGATTTTGGCCTGATTGGAATTCAGATCCAAATTCATAGCTGCATTTAGGCTGTAATGCATCTCTTATATTGCTACATGCAAGGGGAGTGAACTGCCCCCAGGGTCCAAATGATTACCACCATTCCAGTGTTCTCTTCTTTTCCAGTGTATCTTCTAATATATTTTACACAGTGGCCAATCACAGAGCAGTCAGAAATGAGCAGGAGTGTTATTTGTGCAGAAGTACATAACCGCCTTCTGGGCAGGCTGCAGTTCCCAAAGTGTGAGCAACAGCAAGTTAGACAGAAGACCCCTGGCTTCTGAGGTAAAGGCAACTACAGCCGGTGTCTTCCATGAACAGGACACCCAGGAGGGCCAGTGAAAAATATATCCTGTGCTGTGGATTAGAATAGCAACAGGTGGGATTCTTGATGGTGTTTTGGTTAGCTCTTAAAAGACTAAAGATATTCTTTCTTTTCCCTGGACCAAATAGTAAAATGTGAGGAAAAGTCCTCACTGCCAGTTGTAGAGTTAGAGTTTTATGTCTGCAGAATTATTCTCTTTCTTATCCCCTGCTACAGCATCTGCTTACCCCTTATCTCACACATTTTCTGTCTGTTATAACCCACTCAAATAAAGATACTAAAAATAAAGTTCCATTAGCTGTATATGCCCTGAGAGGGCAAGTATACAAAGAGAAGTTCATAAAGTCAACAGAAGATCTAATTCAACAGTCATGTTCCTCTTAACAATTAATCGAGGTTAAGAATGAGAATAAAGTACACTGATTGAAACTTGTCCTTTTAGCTATAGCTTTTATTCCCATTTGATTCCATTTATTTTTCTACCATAACCTTTGCCTCATTTGAATTATTGTTTCCCACAATCAAATATGTTAGTGTAATGGTAAAGATTTCCAGAAGGACTTTTTTTCCTCTGCTACTTTGGGAAAGGTTCTGCATGTAAACTCCTATATGACTGCATGCAAAGTACACACACTAAACATGATACGTTTATTTTATCATTTGTAGCTAAAGAGATGTAATTATTTAAGTGGGTGTAATTTAATGTTATGGCATCCCTCAAATTGCAGTACTGAGATTACTTTAATCTATACTTTGGCTGGGGAAATGTATGAGAAATTTAAAAGCTCACCAAAAAAAAAAACCCTGAAACCCAGAAAGAAGCTGTTCCTATGGGTTGTGCAGAAGTCCTTGTGACATTTTTTCAGGAAGCAGTCTCACTTTTTCAAGAGCTTTACTATCTATTGAACTTTTTATGGACTCTTTATCATGTCATCACTGCGAGTGGTTAGCCACTCGGCTGCTTACGTGTCAAACTTGAAATGGCGGCTCTAGGCAAGCTACATCACGTACTGTGCCTTCTACTGCCTAAGCAGAGAGAGGGGCTAGGTTGTCCATCCATTCAGTGACACTGAGGACTGACCTTTTGCTGCTTTTAATCTTAATGAATGTCTCTTAATTAGAAGTTGTGGATCTTTTACCCTTGTTTACAATCATCTTTCAAAGCCAGCAACCATAACAAAGCAGCAAGAGTTGTGTGAAAATAGAAACAACAAACTGCTGTATTCAGGCTCTTAAATATTATACATTTTGCAACAAAAACCTCTCTAGGCTCACATCTGGGCTTTCTAGCAACCAGTATTCTCCATGAAATTTAGTCCAAGTTCCTTCAAGAGTGGCTTCATTAAGAATTTGTACTTTATAAACTGGGTGTGGTATCCTGTTTTGTTTTTAATGACTTAAGCACATTTTGAGCTATGTAGACTAGCTGTCTAATCCTTTTAGTAGAATGGAAATACCAAAGTCAGCTCTTATTAATGAAATCTCTTCTATGAGAAGCCATCACAAACAGAAGTTTGTCATATCTGGATTTAAATAAATTTAGCTTCTTAGCAATTCTGTAATGACCATGGGCTGCCTCCTGTTCCTGTTCCTCCTGTTCCCACTAAAACCAGTGGGAATGCTGCCACTGACTTCACTGAACTTGGGATTTGTTTTCCTTTCATCAGAGATCGTTGTAAATGTAGAGCCCTGCAGCTTCAGTTAGGTATATTCCTCCATCCCAGTTCAGCGTGAAGTTAAAAGGGCTTAATGCAATAAACTAAAGCATTTGACTTCCTTTTAGAGCCACCTCCTGCTACCACCCGTTGAGACTAGGAGAGCTGCCCTGGTTTTTTGGGTTTATGAGTATGTTTCTTTTTCCACTGTGGATGACTATATTCGCTGCTCCAAAGTTATTCCTCCAACAACCCAGAACCTCTGTGGGAACAGAAGTGGAGTGGTTTGTTCCTAGTCTGTCATCCTGCCTCTAGAAGAACCGTGAGGGGAAAGCCACGTTTTCTCTCTACACACCTGGCACCAATAATAGCTGGTATAAAGATGGGCTTAAAGCAATAAGCAGCCCCTGTGAATGTAAGTTGAAGACATCACCTGTGTGTATTTTGCATACAAAAACAACCTGCTGGTAGAAAAATCTTCTCTCAATTTAAACAGCCCTGGAACAAAAGTTATTTTTTCTTACTTTTGTTCTGCTTTAATATACACCAGAAAAGTAGAGACAATCAAACATTTGTTTAGACAGTGAAACAGCAGTTAAAAGAGCCTGATTCCAAAATCTCAGTTTCTATTAGGACAGCTTTTCTCAATCCTCCCACTTCTGTAGTTGCCGATGGTACTAATTGCTCTGTCTCCCAAGTCATAGTTTGTTCCAAGTTTGGATAGAGATATCAACCCTTAAAGAACTCTGTCCATTCAATTAACGCCAAGGAAGAGAGTTACATCAAAACTGGTGAAAAATAGTGTGAACAATAATAGAGAACAGGAAGAAAGCAGCTACACAAACTGCTCTTCAAAATGGTATGGGGCAACACACAAATATGGTAAACCCATCAAGCAAAGCAGAATGAAAGCATCTGAAAAAGGAGCGTATTTATTCAAACCTCTGCCTTCTGCAGTACAGGTAGACCACAGCACCCCATCCTCTCTGCACATGTGCAGTTCTTGAGTGCCTTTACTATGGTCAACAGAAACCCCTTAGCTCTTGGATGAGGTTTGGGAGGTTCCTACCCACACAGCTACATTACATTCCATGGGGTAGCTTGGCTGAAAACAGTTTTAAAGGAGCAAAGTTTCAGTTAGAATTAATGTTCATGAATTTTAATTAGATTTATTGTTCATGTATGCAATATGTCAGAAGCCTGACCAAAGCCTACTGAAAGAGAAAAAATTATTACAGTCAGCTGTGAATAAGACCTCCAGAGGACTCAGACTTTAAATGTCCAGATTTTGAGGATGCCTCTCTCTCCCACAGGGATTTATTATTGAAACCACACCCCACTACTGAAGACAGCTATCACTGACATATTCATATGTTTACTTATTTCCAAAGGTGTTTGATTTGCTGTTTGTATGCGTGTCTGTAATAAGTGAGTGCTTTTACTGTGTGTAGGAGCAGAGTAAGCAGTGGCTCTTAGCATGTGAAACATGAGTCTCCATGGGAATGTAACAAACCTGGCTGAACATCAGTGCTGCTTGCATTTCTATATATGTATCTGTCTCTTGCTCTATTTCTGTCATCCCATCACTTGGGTTATATATTCAGTTGCACTACTAGCATCATTATTGGCCCACTTTTCTGCCTGCTTTCTTCCTCTGATCTAATTAGAGTATGCCCTCCATGATAAAATATTCCCATATAAGCTAGATTTCTGCTTTTGCTTGCTTATATATCTGTGCATTTTGTTCCAAAATGTATTCAGCATTTTATTTCAGTAAGTGTGAAGAGCAGACTTCAGCGTCTTTACATTTGGTCAAGTGTTATTTCTCAATTGGAATTGCTTTGAAATTGTTTTGAAAATGTCAAATAAAGACAGAAATGCAAAGCATACTGTGAGATCAGGGAAGAGTTCAGGGATAATAGAATGGTAACTCACAGATGTTCTGTAAAATGTTCTGTGTTTTAAAAGACTATGGCCTTTGTCCTTTCTGATTGTTGAATCGGATTATATCATTCTGCAAGGATATGGTGCTTGCTCTTTGGTTTTGAAGCATGGTTTTACTCAGAAGTTATTTGCCACTAGTGGGTTATTGCCACTAGTAGGTGTCTCTTGTGGCAAGCACACCTACTAGTTACGCAGCAGCATTCTCTGTTCCTTTGATCATTGTTTAAAATGTTGTACCTGGTGCTCAGAGCAGAGCAGAATGGAGCCCTATAGGTGTTTTAGCCTAAGGCTAGATTGTGATCACTTCATTCCTGCTGGGAAGTAGTTTCTCAAATGAAAAATGTCATTGAAGAGAGCAAGGGTGTGAGTAATTTACTTGTGTGGGTAATTTATTACAACATTTCTTGTTTTGATTTGGCTTTTCTCCTACATATGACCCTTATGGAAGAAATAACAGCTTTAGTTTTCACATAAAAAAGATAAACCTGCGAGAGTAATGAGGTGTGTGGAGGAGTTACCAATCACTTGTGAATTAACCTCTGCTGTTTCTACAAAACCATTTCTTCTTCAGAGTTCAGGATTGTCAAAAGTATGATTGACAAAAATGAACTTAAGTCCTTAAAGTGAGCAGCTAAGCTAACAAGTACCCACAGAAGATGAGCTTGTTGAGTCAGAACATGCTACTTTAATGAAGTAATTTTAAAAAGCAGAATTGTATTTTAAGATAAATTAGCTTAAATGGATATCTGCCAAACTACCATGGCTGTATTTAGGTTAGTTACCCATCCAAATGCCATATTACATGAGCAGAGAGTACTATAATGCACCATATATGTCTATCTCTAGCTCTGTACATACCACAGCTATGAATATATGTACCATCGTGGAATCGAAACAATAGGGGAACTGATTCTTAGCTGTATATAGTATTTTAGCTCCACTGAATGTAAAGTCTGATGATTATTTCCCTCCAGGGAAAATCCTGGCCTCCCTGAAGTTAGACTTCAGTAATTGCATGCACCAGCCTAAGGAGTGTCCAGCCACATTCTTGGGGTGTGCAGCTAAATGCAACAAGCTTCAGCTGAGGGGTGACCATGATGTGTCTAGACCATAAAGAGATCCCTTTGCTCAAGTGCTCCCCGCAGTTTAGCATGTCACCAAGTACACGTGAGGCTGTTGAGAGGCAGGCAGGTGTGAAGAATGGCTGTTGTATGGTCCCTATGGACTTGTCAGCAAATAGGCATCAGCACAGAGGCCATGACTTCACACTTCAGCATTTCATTTTTTAATCCAGCCTCTAATCCATTTATTCTATGAAGTACAACATTCCAAAATTACAAAAGGGTTTATGTTTCTTGAATATGTGTGATCTGGCTGGAAAGACTTGTGAATTCTTCATACCTTTTCCTATGGTTAACTTTTGATCCACCTTCATGGCAGAGTTGACTAGCCTGCATTTCACATACCTCTTTAAAATTCTTTCTGATATATGATACCCAATGAGAATGGGGTTTTTTTAGGAGAAAATTGCAACAGAAATGTCAAAACATGAGGATAACTACAGAGAGAAAACACTCTTAAATGTGTGCCAAACACTAACTCACGGAAGCTGACCAAGTTCTCATAAATGACTGTTGACCCTGGCAACAGGGTGGTGATTTTTCTCACTGCTAGCATTAATGAAAAGTCTGTAAAGTAGCAATAATAACTAAATAAATACAGAGGCAGTGGTGCTAACCAGGTTAGGTAGTGGTAGACACTGTGGCCGTGCTTATTGTGTTACATTTGTTTAGCCAAGAAAAACCTTATCTGATGAAAACAATAGTTCCCAAAATGCACTTCTTTTAGGGGAATTAATTCTCTTCAACGTGGGTTTCCAAAATAAATATAACACAATATTTTAAATTTACTTATGCAAATTCATCAGGACACGCTAGCCAAGCAATAACCCAAATCAAGATAACCTTGGTTAGTATGTTACCCCTTAGCTATGAAGCTGCTGTTAGTTCCACTTTGGGTATGGCTTCATCTTCACATGTTAGTACAATGTGCCTTAGCTCTCTCTCTTTGAGTTTTCCTTTTTATTTTTTTCAGTAAAGCTGAAAAGAATGTTTTTCACCAAATGGAGTGCATTCCATGAGTGATGGTTTTTTGTTGGAGTTATGAATTTGAAAAGGATCACTACCTCCCATTGAACAGGCCCCAGAATTTATGTACTTTCTTTGGCCAACATTTCAATCTGGCTTTGAAGCCAGATATAAGAAACAAAGCATGCTGGAAGGTTTTCTTTCTTTTCTTGGTTTCTTAGCCTATGCATATCCTGCACAGAAGAAAATACATGCAATTTGTTCATTTGACAACTTCCACCCCTTTAGATGCCTTTCCTGACCTCTCTTCACTATCTGTACTCCCTTCACACACCTTTTTCTAAGCAGCCTGGGATGTGTGCCATGCAGTAAAAGGAAGAAATAGATTTTACATTATACAGACAAATGGTCCAGGATCTTTTTCATCTGAATGACATGAAAACCTAAGAGCCAAAACCACTTCTTTCCCCATCTGCCTCCACCCTCCCCCAACCCCTCTGAAAATACTAAAATACTGTTATTGTGAGGTTAAATATTGACATGGACATCTCAAATTTTTTAACTGCCTTTGGTATAGGAAAAAAATGTTGATTAATTCTTTGATTTCTTCAATTTGATTTTCAATTTGATTCTTTGATTTTCTCCAATCAATGTTTAGTTCCAAATGCAAGTTAAAGAGCTTTAGAGAAACTCTATCTTATATGTCACTAGAAAGACCCATACTGCAGAATCTGGATCAATCTTTCTCCTGGTACTTTCACTTCACTGTAGCAGAAGTTGACTTAATTTGGGCATTCAGAGGTTCTCTGTACTTTTAGAAGAATCCCTGGAGGTCCCTCAACCCCTTCAAAAGAAAGAAAGAGAGCACAAACTGAAAGTAGCCTTTAATCTTTAAAAAGATTAAATTTAAATTAAAAAAATTAAAGTTTCAAAGTCAGCCACAATGTCTTGAGTCCATTTCATGAGCTACATTTGTTATGTAAAACACCTAGAAACACAGTGAATAGCTGATGAAGTTTGTAGTTTCTGTACTATATCTATCCCACTTACACAAATCTGTTTTATGTATTTCTTCTGTGTTTTACTGTATGAAAAGTACTTTTTTTTTTGCTAGGACACTGTAGCTGACAATGGGTCAGAACTGGCATGAGTCTTTGTAGCAGTAGTTAAGGTATCTGTGAGATGGTCTCAGCACCCTACAAAGCACACCCAGTGGAAGAACTTCAAAGCTGGTATTTAAAGTTTTTCCAGATTAGAAATACCCCAAGGAGCAATAGTATGATCTGCTCTTCCTCAAGGATACCTCATCTATTGAAGTTACTCCATGGGTTGGTGAGCAGGGGTACAGCTGAAGCTTTGGGACCTCAAAAGGTGATTGTGTTGAAAGTCAAAATGTATAAGGAAGTAAAATATACTAGGTTATTAGAGCTAGAGCTGGGATGGTTCTGGTTCACATCAGAGAAAATCCCCTGGGAAGGAGCTATGCCCAGCAAACCTTCAGGCTGGTCCAAGAAAACTTCATTTCTACGAAGAGTTCAATGCATTCACATTCTTTCCCATGCAAGCAGTGGATCAAAGCCTACACTGCTCTGCCACACAACACAGTCACCAGGCTCATGACACAGGCCAAATGAAAGCAATTTTGTGTGGAATCTCATAGAAGGTCACAGCCCTTGGCTAGTTCAAAAACCATTGGCTTCAGCAGTACTGTGGAAAGAAATCGTGGGAGATGTTTCCAACCCTCTTAAACACACTTATGCCTAGCTCACATTTAAGTGTTAGATCCTAGTGGCTGTTTCCTCATGCTGTTCCCTGTGATTGAACACAACTTGGCTGTTTGTGCCATCTTTTGTACTTCAAGCTATACTCCCTCACATCAGTTATGTAATGCAGAGATGGAGGGGGATCAGCAGTAGTAATGATGCTCCTGTCCAGCTTCACTGTCAGGACTCATCTTGGCTTTCCCTGTATTCCCGGCTCAGTGGCTGGACTCCTCACATGCTGGGGTGGGAGACGTTCAGTTGTTCAGAAGTGTGGTTGCCCTTCATTATTGGATACTCTACTGGATACAATCACAATGTGAGACCATGATCTTTCCTGAGCTTGTCTGCCTTAAAGTCATCAAGCTTCTTTTGGTAAATAGCTGGAGTGTGACTTTAAAGTCAAAGGAAATTGCAACTTTCTACGCTGAGTATGTATTTACAGTAGTGAGAAGAGATTAAAGCATTGGCAGCAGCTCTGAGCAGACCAAGGAGATGGCTAGTTGAAGGGTCAGAGATGGAGTGAAGAGATGAGAACTTTAAAGAAAAGAACAGAGTTTTATACAGGATTTCTTTGTTTAAAAATAAACAGAAAATATTTCCTCATAGCATCCTCATTTGATAGAGAAACATTAAGATTTACTAACTAATAATCCTACAAGACAGTGATCAATAAAATAATATGATAAAAAATGTAAAATTTTATTATTCTTCAGTTGGATACAACTTTTCCAGTCAGGGCTATAGGGATATAAGTTGTCAAGTAAAATGATTCATCTTCAACACCTGTTTCATTTGAGAGATTCCTTTCCTTAAAATGAGTCTCCAGAATGTTTCTAGCATCTCTGATATCAAGGGGGAAACGAAGGTTATTGCAACATTCAGATTTAGCCAGATGCACAAGCGAGGTTGCTGCAGCAACCTCCAACAAAACTGGACCCCAGAGTCAGAAATGCACTTTTGTTACCTGGCAAAGAGCTGGGGAAAATGTAAATCTGCCTTGCTGTATAAGCTTGCATTTCCCTCTCTTTCTGTTTGTTGCATTCATAATGTTTTCTGTCACCACTTTAGACAAAAATAATATTGAAAAACCTTTTCATCTACAGTAGATTTATGTATAATATCGCAGCTGACCACCGGTGATAGCCTAGATTTGCAAAATAAATATTTCAAGTGAACTCTTCAGTGCACGCTCAGCTTTTTCCTCTCCTAGAAGTTTTCCATACCACAAAGAAAACAATGCAGGATGTTGACTGGGAATATTATGACAGTGGTCCAGAGTTAGGAAATTATATTTGTTTTTCTTAGAGTTTTAACATTCATCTCTAATCACTGTGAAATCTAGTGTGAATCCAAGGAGTTGTGAGATAGTGTCTGCAGACATTTAAAAACAGGAATTAGTAACAGGAAGCTCTTACATCAAATTACCTCTCAATTTCTTCGTAGGCTAAGGTGAGTGAGAGAAGAGTCACACTGACTACCATGAATACATGGTAGTCAAAAATGAGGTCACCCACTGACTGTGCCATTTAGTGCCTGGTCCTGCAGCTACATCAGGGAAACAAATAGAAAATGGTATTCTAGAAAAGTTGTGTCTCACTATGGAGTGAGTTGGGAGGCTTACCTTGTGTCTCCATAAACAAAGCAGACAACAAGTTGCTGTTTGTGTGCATCCATGGGTCCCATGTGTCTCAGAGGGGTAGTTAACACACTATCAGCAGCTTACAGCTGATACCTATTCAGGATCTGTCTGAATCTTTGACTACTGGGAGAAATCTGAACAAAAGAAGGCTTTAGGTACGATAATAAAGTAATCTAAACACAGCAAAAACTCAGCGGACAAAGGGAAAATAAATTAGGCATGTGACTGCTCTTCAGAAGGTTAAAAGTTGAAAGGAGGAGGTCTTGCAGCACAGTGAGCAGGATAAAGGGGACATGAAGAGGACTTGTGGCGACCCAGGGCATGGCAGGGGTATTAAGGCTGATGGGTGTGTGAGAGAAAACTGGGAGCATGTCAGGGTTCAATAGTTAATGAAGAGGGGATTTGTGACAGCTAACTGTCAGACCAACATTCTTCCCTTCCTAAGGGCACTGCCTTAGTTGGAGAAGGTTTTAGTCTCTTTCCCTCTCTTCTCCATCTAGTTATTCAAAGTGTGGAAGGTCCGTGCTCCACTACTTACTGAGGCACAGATCCATAATCCTCTCCTCTTTAATGTGGGGAAGGGGAAAGGAAATTTAGGATGTTCTATGTACTCCATCTGATATGAGTTCTGGGGTCCTGCTCAACGAAGTGCTGGGGTTTTTTCTGCTATCTCATGTTGTCTCTTAGACCTGAAGAGGCTTTTAGTCAATTTTTCTATGCCTCCATTTACCTCTGAAGCTAGGACTGAGACTATAGCCAGACCTAGGCTATAACATATGCCTTTTATGTCAGGAATTGAAGAAAAGCATCCTCAGTGCAACGTAGACACCTTAAAGTATTGGTGTTAGTGCCAAGGAATTCAAACACCCACTAGGATGAATAGATTCTTTCATGTCTGAGTAAGCTGTCTTTTTTATTGAAAGGGTGATTCTTCTATATGTTCTATATTAAGTATATTTGGGCAGGTTTCTTTGATATCCAAGATGCTTACAGAAGTTCAGAATAGGGTTAATGATCAAAATGTGGCAGCATTTAAGGCAGAGTAACGCAAATACAGGTCTTCAGGAAAACATTCGCAAAAGCAAGTGAAACCAAACCAGACGAAAGCAAGGAAAGTCAAGAAATCTCATTCATTTATTGAAGTTTCTTTTGTCTAGACCCAGGAAACTAAATACTGACTCTACAGAGAATCCAAGGCTTTGCCTGAGCTAGTGCTACCCTTTAGGAAAGTACCACTGAATCCAGGACTCTTGAAAAAGTAAGTTCTAAGAAAGACAGAAGTCTAATACTTTGCATCTTGGGATGTTGAACTCTTCCCCAGGCAGACTGGAGAAAGAGAGGTACCAGATGTCTCTAGTATTTTCAGCAGCTCCTTCTACCACCTTAAAATACACCCAGTCCTCTGCCCTGGCCAGACCCAGATTTTTTTCCCTTTCTATAGGCTGTGCAAAGCTGGTGTTACAGATTGGTCATCAATACAAAGAATGCCTGTTGTGTAACTAAAGAGCATCTGCATGCAAGAAGAAAGAAATAAACTTTTTCATCACAACAAAAAGGTAAAGATAGAGCTCAATTTTATTTTTTTTTTTTAAGTTAAAAAGAAAATGGTGTTGCTCTTGGAGAGAAGGAGAAAAATGTTTAATTGAAAACTGGTAAAAACTTCTAAGCACAGTCAAGGAAACATGGATAAAATTTCAATTGTATCCTATCTCAAAATCAGATGTAAGTGTGAAGGGTGGGAGCCAAGCACACATCAGGGGTGGCAACAATTAAAATTGCAAAAAAATAAGATAATAGAACAATCAAGAGCTTTCCTTCTGCACCATTCAATAGGAAGCCCAATTATGTCCCCTTTTCCTTAAGCTGTCACATATACACACACACACTTCAGTTCCAATGTGAAACATGCTGTTCTGTTGATTCATAAGTTCTCATCACCGGTCAGTCTTGAAATCTCAAATAAATTCACATTTTCATTTATTTCCAAGAAAACAGCTGGTTTGCCCTAGCTTTTAAGGACAGGGTTTAATACGAAGTCAGCATCCTTCACAGATCAGCTTCTGTTCTCCCTGATGTCAATGGGAACATAGCCAGTGCAGGGCGTAGATGTGATGTGCCTTCTATCACCCATTGAAGAAGAGGTTGAAAATGAAGCTGTAAAGTGTGCTACTACAGCTGTTCCTGAGCCTCTGCCCAGCTTCTTTTCCTCCCCTCCCCCAGAGGTTATTGCTCCCTAAAATCTACCTGCACAACCATTAGCCTCTCTAATGAAGCTGTAAAAAAAAAATATTGACTGACTTTGACACTTTTGGTGCATTAATTTTTTTAAACACCAGTAATTTTTTGCCACGTCCCAAAACAGTGAGAGGACACAAAGAAGCAAAGGAGAACAGGATAAAGACTGAGGGAAGTGTATAAAGATTAACAGAAAGAGGTAGTCTGTGACTGACCTCAGCTGCAGCCAGAACTGCCTGTCTGACTGCAGCCTGAATACAGTTCCCTTCATTCCTTGCCTGCCCAAAAATGCCCATATCAAATATAATAAAGTTAAGAAGAACCCCAAGCTGAGCTAGAGACTTAAACTACTGGAAAACCGGAAAATCTTTCCACACCATGCTTCTCATTCCAAAATGGTAAAAGGATGTGTAGTCATCCTAAAAAATGATTATATACGGGTTCTGCAAAAGCAGAGCCATTGCTATCCCCACAGCTAGACCTAATTATGCATTGCTGGGAGGGAGTCCTGGAACCACTTTCAAGAAGTTGTCCCCTTTATGCCCAGAATCAGTGTGGCCAATCTCATTTAGGGATGGAAAACAAGAGCCAGGCTAGCAGGGGAGGTTCACTCCACCTCAATTTCTCCTTCTTTCAACAAAAGGAGGAAGTAGCAAATGAAGTTTGTGGTGCTTTCAGGCAATGATTACTTATCCCTCTTGGCGTATTCCACTGTGAGGAGTTTTAAGCAGAGCAAATGAACTAACAAGCAAAGAACTAGTGAGGAGAGCAATGGTGGATATGTGTCTCTTTCAGGTGGCTCACTAAATCATAGGAACTGGCTATTCCAGCAGATTTCAAAGGACAATACACTTCAGTCCAGGCTTCTTAGGTGGGCAGTTTCCTTTACAAACTTTATTCCACTGCCCAGTAGAAGGAAGAGTACTTTATGACAGATATCCTTCTTTTCTGTTCATCCCCTGGAGGGTGGCATTCAGACTTCATGTTCCCAAACTGGCACAAACAATATCCAAGAGTAAGGAAAAGATGGGAGAATAAAGCCCAGCAGTAATGTTTCCTTGCACTGTAAAATTCATCAGTGTTTCATGCTGTCCAAACTCTGCCAGCTGTTGGAGTTGATGGAAGTCCTACTAGTGACTCCCATTAGCTCAGGATTTCATCCATAGCCTGCAGAACTGGAGATGCCAAGTAAAAAGTAGGGAAAATAGAACCACTTAGTCACAAAGGATTTACTTTGAATGTTAGACACAACTGTTATTTCCAAATGCACTTTAGAAAAAACAGAATTAGATGGCTGATTTCCAGCAATCAAACTTGGAAAAGGCAAGTTAGAGATTGGGATTGGAAGAAGAAAAATAATTACCTTCCAGGAGAGTTCCAAGAAAGCACTTGTATTGGGTTTACGTGGCAAGGTTTTGGTAGCAGGGGGGTCTACAGTGGTGGTTTCTGTAAGAAGCTATTATGTCTGATAGAACCAACACCAGATAGCTCCAAGACGGACCCATTGCTGGCCAAGGCCGAGCCCATTAGTGATGAGGCAGTGCCTCAGGGGTAACATATTTAGAAAAGCAGGGAGGGTGGGACGAAGCTACGCAATGGCAGGCAGAGAGAGGATTAAGGATATATGAGAGCAATAACCCTGCAGACACCAAGGTCAGTGGAGAAGGAGGGGAGGAGGTGCTCCAGGTGCCGGAGCAGATATTCCCCAGCACCCCTTGGTGTAGATCATGATGTGAGGCTGACTGTGCCCCTGCAGCCATGGAGGGTCATGGGGAAGCAGAGACCTGCATGCAGCCTGGGGAGGAGCCCACACTGGAGCAGGGGGATGCCCAGACCTCTTGGGGGACCCACGCTGGAGCAGCCTGCTCCTGAAGGACTGTACCCCCTAGAAGGGGCCCATGCTGAAGGAGTTTGTGAAGAACTGCAGCCCATGGGAAGGACATGAGTTGGAGGAGTTTGTGGAGGACTGTCTCCCGTGGAATGGACCACACACTGGAGAACAGAAAGAGTCTGAGGAGTCCCTCCCTGAGGAGGAAGGAGCAGCAGAGACAACGTGTGATGAACTGACCACAACCCCCATTCCCAGTCCCTTTGTGCCATTCAGGGGAAGGAGGTAGAGAAATCGGGAGTGAAGCTGAGCCCAGAAATAATGCAAGGTGTGGGGAAAAGGTGTTTTTAAGATGTGGTTTTATTTCTCATTATCCCTCTCTGATTTGATTGGTAATAAATTACATTAATTTCCGCAAGCTGAATCTGTTTTGCCTGTGACAGTAATTGGTGAGTGATCTCTCCTGTTCTTATCTTGACCCACGAGCCTTTGGTTGTATTTTCTCTCCCCTGTCCAGCTGAGGAGGATAGTGACAGAGTGACTTTGGTGGGCACCTGGCCTCCAGCCAGGGTCAGCCCCCCACAGCACTTGAAGAGACTTCATGGAGGAGTGTACTAAGCCATTTGCGTATGAGTGGCACTAACAGTGGTCAGCGTTATAACTGCAGGCTGGTTTTGTATCTGTGAATTCAGGATGAATCTTGTCTCTGAGAAACATTTATTGTCTAATATGCACATTTTTTTTCAACCAAGGGGTATTTTCAGAAAGCATCAGTTCTCACCTCCTTGTCATATTGCTGTTCCACTTGTAACTTAAATAGGGGCAGAGATAGTGCTCTGCCAGTGCTATGCATTCCTTCAGAGGTTTCACCTCCACATCTGTTGCTCTGCTTAAATCTATCAGCTAAATTATTGGCTGAGGTTCAACAGAGTCTATAAGTTTCCCCAATTAACCCATCAGTTAGCAATTCCCAGTTGGTGACCTTAATGTGCCTTGTGGCTAAAAAGCTCCAATTCTTTTTATGTTAATAATCTTTCAGCTGTGAGTAACCATATATTTGCAGACCACTGTGAACATAAGCCTTTTACAGTTATGTACAGTTATTACATATAACTAGTGCAAGTTTCTATATGCTAATGCGTCAGCCAATTAGTTGACATCCGCAATTAATCCCTCTTTCTCTCTCACCTAGTTAGCATTGAATGAGATCGGTGCGTACTTGAATTCTCATGTGATTCTTCACTGCATTGTAGAATATGATCAAAAGGCTCTGTTTGAATGTGAATGATTGTGTTGCTCTCTGCACTTGATGGCAATTTACTTAAATATGATACTCTGCAGGAGAACTTGTTCAAAGTAAAGTCACAACAAGCAGTTTATCGTTTCCATGCGTGGTATTTAGGATTACTGGCTCTTGAAAGCCTTAAAAAAAAAAAAATACAGCAGAAGATAACGCCAAGAGGAAGAGTTAAAGCACTGGTATGATCATACTTTCCATTATCCGTGTGTGGCAAAATGTGTAAACCTCAAAATAATAATATGAATACCTTTAGTAATGAGCAGCATCCTGGTCTGCAAGAGCATAGAGGTTATGTCACTGATAGCATAAGGTATTACAAATTTTTCCAGCCTGGCTATATTCCATGCACCAATCTCATCTGATCTCTGAAATGAAATCCTCCTAGCCCTCGTGTCTTCCATGAAGACTTGCAGTCTGCAGGAACAAGCCTAGGAATTATCGTCAATCATTTGGCAACTTTACACTATTATGGTGAAAAAGCTTCACGTAACTTGATTGTCACACATAAGCTGCTGAAGCATAATGGCAAATATACTATAGGAGACAAAGGCCGTAAAATACTGGAATGTTGATTAGTAATTGTCAGCTCCCTACTAATTCTCTCACACTCTCACTTCATTAATAAAATCATCCTTCACTGCAAATTAGGCCACAGGTAGATTATAATATATATATATATAATATATATATATTATAATATATATATATGGTGTTATAATATTCCACTGGTGTAGACTCTGTTCACAGCATAACTTTTGCCCCTGACTAAACTGCCCCTGCCTAAATAGATACATTTGTCATTTAACAGCTTTTATTGACACTAAAAAAGAAGTCTGTCAGTCTCAGTTTCACATTGACATTTCCTTACCAATATCTGTATTTCTTAGAAACTTTAGAGGAGAAGCACAACTCTAACAGAGACTTTACTCTCAGCAACATGGAAAGGGAAAGGTGGCCACAGTTCAGTACCCATTCAAGACTCTCAACACCATCTCATCATCTTTAAATGAACCTACCCATTGCATCTTAACCACCTAGTGAACTGGTGGGTTTAATCTTGGAAAAATGTATGAGCAGCACTATCTTATTATCAGGTCCAGACAAACTATTTTTCTGAAACATCTATTCCAAGCACTCCATGGTAGTTCCCAAAACGGCTCAGTTTTCCTCTGGCTGGCTGGCAAAGAAAGAGAAGAAGCAAAGCTCCACGTTCTTGCTGCCTCTCCCCTCTTCTCCTTATCTGTTTGCTGGTAAAGAAGCAAAGTTGGTGTACGTAGCAGGACGGGAGTCTGCTGTACCTAGGCCTAAAGACAAAGTAGGTTGCGCAAGGTAGAGTTTCTTACACAGAGTAAGAGAAGCACAGACCATTTGCTGTTTCCCTCCTGGCACAGCTCCCAAGGCAGTGCAATGCTATGAGAACTCCTACTCAGTAGTTCTGCCTGAAGTTTCGTCTGTCAAAAAGAAAAAGACTTACACAAGGGAAATAAGAAGAATAAGAGTTAAATATGAAGCTGTCATTTGTTACCATTTTAGAGAGTTCAGTAATGAGAACATGAGTAAAACCCCTTTGGGTAAAGCAGTGATCCATCCAGCCCACTTTTGATGTCAGAGACAAAAGAACTGTGAGTCTGATAGAAAGTTAAGGACATGCCTAAAGGTACTACCTGGCCAGGTACCTGCTGTTGACTGATAGTGTTGTTCAGCCAGTGAGAAAAGACAAGGGCAATACCCATGATCGTCCAGGCAACCAAGATTTGTTTCTCACTGCCCTGCATTAACATGTCTATAGTTAGGAGAATGCCCTGACCAAAAGCTGTCTAGGGCAGGCTAAAGGAGAAAAGCTAACCAACAAGCTATGAAGGTAAAGCTAGCAGTGGTTGTGGAGAGGCTCCATGTGGCCATTTATCCTACTAAATTAATTTGAATATAAAAAGGGGTCACACTTAGCAAATTCACTCTTAGTAAATCTGTATTTTACTCAAGCTGTTGCATCTAGGCGCTACAGAAAATGTTTACTGCTTCACCCAGCAACATTCACTGTCTCACTGGAGACACCATCTGTACCTATACCCTATGAGGTAAATTAAGACTGGAGTATCAGATCAGAGTTTCAGCTTTAACTCTCAATTTCCTGGCTTTTTGTGGGTTTTAGGCAGACCCTTAATGTTAGTTTAATGTAGGGGGTTTCTTGTGGTTTAATATTGCTAAGGGCAGTAAATTATTTCCAGCATATGTAAAAAAGACAAATTTCTCCTGTGGTTAGTGACCACAAAGCAAAACAAGAAACAGAAATACTCAAGAGTAGGATTCTTGAGGAAAGGTTATAGAGCTTTAAACCTCCCTTTTGATGTTATGCACAGAAAAAGAAAGTTCAGTATGAGGCTGATGATTAATACCTTTACGAAGCATAGTAGCAAATAAACACAACCTGTGTCCATCACCTCTGCATATCAGTACAAAAAGCTTTTTGTCTGTTGTATGAGCAAACACTTTGAAACAATGCCCTCACTCCTTTATATACATCCCATAAATGCTGAGTAATAAAGGTATCCCAGCTTGTGAGGAGAGAAACCAAACTGGCAAGTAATGAAGAAAATGCTGCATCAAAAAATTATTTGTTTCCACTAGTAATTGTTTATTCTTTCTTTGCCTTTCCCATGGAGGAGAAAGGAAGGTGAGTTAATGCCTGAGATTGCAGCAGAATTGTTACTACAGTAACATTTGGAGAGTAGTTGTGAAGAGCTGACTAATACTGACAGTCAAAACCCATAAAGCTTAGGAATTCACAATCTGCATGGCTGGACAATAGCTAGCTTCATGATCCCAGGCCAGTCTCCTCCAGTAACTGTTCTGACTGCAAGGCTTGAAAGCCCTGGTTACAGCCCTTGTGCGACAGAGGACCACGCAGGCAATAGGAATACTGGACCTGCCGAGTCCCTCCTACAGCAGTGGTGTGCCCACTGATGCCTACTGTGTGCCCCACACAAAGCCAGTGGGTCATTTCTCTGCAGGTCCCCAAGACCTAGCTAGCTGACTTAGGGCAGGTGGTCTCAGCGACCTTCTACCCATGTTTCTAAGCCAGACTTGTGCAATGAAAAGAAACTATCATTGGTACATCGTAGCCTCAGGGAAGAGTTTATTTTGCTAGGAATAGCAACGTCTTTGTTACTTACTTGTGAACGTTTGGGTAAAAAAACTAAGTGTTGAGAAAACAAGACTTTTTTTCAGGAGGCAAGATCTTTTGGCAGTACTGACAGTCAGATATACTGAGGATTTTTCATACCAGCTTTGTTCTCAGCACCATTTTAAAACTCCGGTTGCATCACTCACAGAGCAGATTTCCAGAAGCAATTGTTTGCTTCTAGCTTGGGAAAGAGTTGCTTTCTGCTGGCATGATTTACCCTGTCCGATGCCCATAGAGACCAATCGCACTAGCATTAAACTGCAGGCCTGGAAATGAATTTGCTTGTTGTTCTCATAGCATTTTCAAGGTAACTCCTGGGATGGTACAGGAGAGAATGCCTCTAGTTCAATGATATCTTCAGGGGCAACTCTGTAGGCTCCTCACTCCAGAAATGTTACCATAAATCAAAGGAGAGGTAAGAATGGAGGAAGAAGTTATTTGCACTGTTCTCCAACGCATTCCATTAGCGCTGAATGAAAGAAAGATGTGCTGTGTATGAGAAGTTAAGAAAACTGCACATTGCCTTGAGATTGTGATCTTTCTCCCCACAATACAGCTATTCTTGGCCCTAACAGTGGCAACGGGAAGAAGAGGTTTAAAACAGAAAAAAAAGAGGATGGAGTCTCAAATAAACACCGGCCCATATCTCCCAGCTAAAGCTTTTGGGAGGGATGTTCTGTGAGAGCTATAGCCTGCATTGGAAAAGGCAGGCTCACTGTATTTGATGAGGCTGCAAAATGTCCAGTCTAAAAGTTACATAAATGTCACTTCATTGAATTATTGAAGATTTCCCAAGAGAAATTACTAAATGAATTAAAAATTAACAGTTAATTTTAAATTAATTTCATGGACAATTAGCTCCAGTGTTGCTAACTGTCTGGCCATATTCTTCTTTTGCTGGAAAGAAGTTAAAAAGGTCACCAACTCCCTTGCTACATCACAGTTTGCAAAAATTATTCACTTCATGATATGTCTGGGAGACATATTATTGCTGGCAACATGTGGAACAAAATTCACTTAACTAATCACATTCTACGTTGTGAATCCTTTTTCCTGACTGACTGGAAATCCATTCTCCCTTGTCAAAAGACTACCACTGCTTGCAGATATTAATACCTTTCTTAAAACAAGAATTACTATGGGCAGTTCTAGGATCCCAGCTCACAGTGAGCAACTCCTTACTTCATTAATGGCCCCATTGGCTTTGGTGGGACTATTTATAGAGTGAAATTCTACTCAGTGTGAGTAAAAGGGTCAGTGCTCGAACCAGTAAGTACAGCATGCAGCTTGACAGTTCCCACCAAAAAAAAAATCTAGGCATAATAGTCCATACTTTCTTGGAAGCATTGGATTATACTTCGTTTACAAGGAATACAGATAAAGGTAATATTAACAGTCTACTTAATTCAGAGTGAACTAGATTTTGGGTTTTTTTGAGGAAAAAGAAAGAATTAAATATTGCAGATTTTAAGGGAGCAACATGTTACTATTGCTAATGTAATATGAATGTAGAGATATATAGTTTACATAAATTCTATAGTGATAAGGGTTTAAAAGCAAATATTCAGAATGGCAGTCACACTCTTCTTCATGTTCTGCTATGAACATCAGTGAAGACTGTCTGGTTGAAATCATCTTCATATATTACACCAGTGGGAATATAACCAATAGTGTAGGTGTATATGTATTCTAGAGAGATGTAATTATAGGCAGTTAAACTATAGGGTATATATAATAATATACATTGAAACAAATAATTAAATACCTTGTACATCAGAAACATCTTTCATTTTATATACTCAGAATATTTAGAGGTTAATGAAGTAAACATCCCCCTCCTGTAAAGAGGGCAAGTATTATTGAAGCATAATAACTTGCTTACATTCTGAAGAAAGTATAGGACACAACTTTGGAAAAACTTGGACTGCCTCATTTTCCTGGCTGATGTTAACTGTCTTCTCTGCCATTGTAGGGCATAAAACATATATAGCCTTATGGTATAATGATGGTACTGGCATGCAGCTGGGATGCCTGCATTACTCAGCAATGTTGAAGCTGTAATGGATAAGGTAAAATGTCACAAACTGATATCACTAAATCCTTCAAACTACATTCTACCACCAAGCAAATTTGGCGTGGAGGAAAGGAAGAAATTAACAATGCATGGAAAAGACCACAAAAAAAAAAAAGAGTTTATTTTTTAAACCTAAGAGACTGACAAAGCCCCTAGAAACCCAAAATGTTCTGGTTTCTGTATCTCCAGCCGCACAAGTATCCATGGAATAGTAAGTTGATAACCAATTAGTAACCAGTCAGTAGCCAATGCCTTTTCAAATAAACATCACTGTTCAAACATCTCTTATTCAGGACCTGTGAGTACTAGAAGCAAGTGGTATCTTTGGACAAAAAATGGAACACTGTATTTTTTATCCTCATCCAACCTAAATCTAGCCTGCTCCAGAATTATTTTTTTAGAACTTTGCTTCATGTGCTCTTCTGTATTGAAATAGAAGAACAAGGGAAGGCAGAAGAAAGAGATGTATTACACATATAAAGGCAGGAATAAGTCATCCTAGAGAAAAACAGATTGGTGACCAAAGAGTTGGTGAGACCAACAAAGGGAATTAACAAAGGTTGAGTGCTTGAATGTATGAATGTGTTCAGGAGAGACAAATAAGGTCTAATTTAAATGTATATTTGGTTAGGTACCTTATATAGTTATTCTTAATTAATTAAAATGAGGAAAGTGATGTAATGGATGTGTGGGTTGATTTCAGCAGATTCTGGAATGTATCACCTGAAACACTGGTTCTCATGTTTTAAACTGTCACTGCCTAGATCTGGATTGATGGCAAGTCTTGCTAAAGGAGTCAGATGCGACAAAAACAGAAAGACCTTCTCCGGCAGTTCCATGTCGGTCCCCTCCCTCTGTCAGATTAAATTTCCCTTTATCTAGCACCTAGTTTGGGATACGCTAAAATAACTGAGTAGTAGCCTGCTCCATTGCCCCAAGAAATTAATTGAAGGACTCCCACAGAGTTGATCCTATTAGATCAGGCTCTGCAAGGAGCATTCCTCTGCCTGACATCAGTAATGATTGATACATCAAAGCTATCTTTAAGTTTAGAATTGGGGATTTCCCTTCTGTTTCTTCAGGAAAATGTTTGGGATTTTTTTTTGCTCTCTTCCCACACTCACAAGGATCTTATAAGGATCTTATAAATAGAAATATTCTTATTCCTGTTGACCATACAGAGAAATTATAAACACATATTTTGTTCTGTATATAGATGTCCAGCATCACTCTATCATTAACTGAGGTGCAGGTTGTCACTCCCTTGAACACTGACCTGTTTATATGCTAGTTTTAGAAACTCTGTCAGGATTAGTTGCAGTTTCAGGGCGTCGTGTTGCCTTTTGGTGTGGGACACCAGGAAATAAGGAAGCATATTGCTGAGTTTCTTCCCAATACACAGTATCACATTTTTGGTCTTGTAAGTGCTCCCATATGCTACAGAAATAATTAAATTTTTATTGACTTTTTGGCCTGGCTCCTAAAGATGAATATCCTTCAGATGCTAAACATTTGATAGGTTTGAAGTTCGAAGAAGTTTCTTTTCATTCCATGGAAAATATGCATGCAGCAGGTCAAAGGCAATCTCAAGGCTTTTGATATGGTTGGCCAACGGAGGATAGTAGAGAGGAGCAAGGTTGCCTTTCATTAAAAGAGTAGATTGTCAAACTGCCAGTCTTACATATATTAACTTTTCTGTTGGGGTTGTGATTAGTGTTCAAAGCAACAGGATCAGTTTTGCACAAAACAATAAAAAATGGGTTTGACCCATTTATCATCCACAGGAAGCACTTGTAAAACAAAATAACATAGAAGGCAGTAGAGGGATCTATTTTACCTTTCCCATAAACCTTACACACAGGCAACAAGTATCATCTAGGAATTTTCAGACAAATGTTGACAACCATGTACCAGAAATTCTATATTCATGAAAATTGCTTTAAAGCTTTTCTTTCTCTTCCTTCCTTCCTTCCTTCCTTCCTTCCTTCCTTCCTTCCTTCCTTCCTTCCTTCCTTCCTTCCTTCCTTCCTTCCTTCCTTCCTTCCTTCCTTCCTTCCTTCCTTCCTTCCTTCCTTCCTTCCTTCCTTCCTTCCTTCCTTCCTTCCTTCCTTCCTTCCTTCCTTCCTTCCTCCCTTTCTTTCCTTCTTTCCCCCCTTTCCCCCTTCATTCCTCCCTTCTTTTCTCTCTTCCTCTTTTGTTGTTTCTATTCCATATGGCATAATGTGATCACAGCAATGAAGAACCTTAGAAAATCAGCCTCACTGGATCATATTGACATTCCATAGAGGATGTGATCAGATGATAGTAGCTGCTGTTGCAATGCTAATTCTAACATGGTGGTAGTCCTTTCCCCACCTAGTACTAGCCAAGCTCAATATTAATTTTTTTGCTGATGTATTCAGATTGGGATCAGAGGCTATTTCAATTTCAGATGGAAAACTCTGTCTCTTAGTGAGATCAAACATCTGAGTCTCTTAGTGATACCCAACACCTGCCAAGAAATGCAAGGAAGAAGTCACCACATAGTGAATTTTGATCTATTTTTGTTTTTATTTCCTGCTGTTCATGAGAACCAGGAATGCAGATCAGACTCCACCATCCATTGAGAGGCATGTGTTAGCAAGGCTTCCGCTACTTCTTGGAGAACACCCATTCCCTTGCAGTTTTTGGCCAAACCTTTTGTTCTCTATGGACCATTGGTAATTTATCTATGAATCATCTCTGGCAAGAGAATCCCAAGCCTGTTGGAGTAGCCTGAGAGAGTTCATGGTGATTGATGTGCTCTGAAGATGAATGCCCCCCGTTTTCCTGTCTCAAATTCTCACTCCATAGTTGCCCTCTGTCCAGAGAAATCTCTGGAAAGCCTTGTATTAAAAGGATCTCCAGAGACTCCTAATGACTCAGCTGGCCAAATGACAAACAGGGCAGAGGAAGGTTGACAAGCTGACTGAAGTGCAACTTAAAAAGTCAAACTGAAGGAAGGATTTGGAGGGAGAAAGATGTCCTGCATTCCTCCAGATGGATAGGACAGGTTCATTGCTGCATGTCAGTGAACAGCCTAGATGCTGGAAGGAGGTAGAAACCATTGTAGAAACCTTTTGAACCACTGGCAAATCTCATAAAAAGGTTCCTTACTGGGCTTGCATCCCATCTTATTACCCCAGAGCAGCTGTTTTAAAAAGCAGGCATAAACTCACCCTGGCTATTGCAAGCACGTTTTCTGCAAGGTGAAAGGTTTGGCATCTGGAAGTGTCAGAAAGGAGCCTTTTGCCATAAATCACACCAAAAAACACTCAAATTTGACAAGCGCCTTGAGACCACTTTTAGGTTCACCCCTAAATTCCGATATCAAAGAGGAGCCCTTCAAGCTGTATACTACTATAATATGCCAGTTCTGACATAAGTAGTTGCATTAGTGGGGAGTTGAATGGTGGGACTGTCCCTGACACCCCAGGACTCACAGGCGGAGGCAGGTATACACAGAGCTGCACGAACTCCCTGGCTCCAGTGCCCTGCTCCAGGAATGAAGGGACTTTGCCTCCACTCATCTGCAAGACCCTTTTCCCTTCTCCCCTTTTCCCTCCACCTCTCCCTTTCACTGCCCACATCCTATCAGTGGAGCCAGCTGAGAGCAGATCCAGGAGCTCCTGAGCAGGAGTCTCCCACTGTCCTGGTTCTGAGCCCAGCACAGAGAATCAGACATGTCATGCTTCATTTTAAAGGATAAGGGAAATATTTTAGTCACTATTTCCTCAGCATCCAGCAATTTTTCTCTAATCAGAAAACAAAATGCTGTGGCACCTCTGCCCTTGGGATCATCAACAGTGGTCATGAACTCACTCCATATATTTTTCTCCTGCTGAAATGCCTCCATAAATAAAACAAGCCTCCATAAAACAGCAGGAAAAATCCACTCCCAGCGAGCCTCCTTGGAGACAGTGGGAGTGGATGACAGTGTCCGAAAGGTGGGGATAGGCAGCTGCCCCCTGCTTGCTCACACAGACAGCTGTCTCTGACTAGTTCACTTCTCCTGGTGATTTATGAAGCCCTTTGATCAAAAGCGAGTTTTAATTGCCTGAACTGCAGAATCTGACACGTGCTTCATCAAGTCAAAAGCTGAGCCTCTTCCCCACACCCCGCTCTTCTCTTCCTTGGATTCAAGCCCTGTAGAATTTTAGGAATCTGATTTTAGGGAATACTCCCAATCCCTAATCCCATCTTTCAATCTAACTGGCCATGGGCTCAACAGGCAGAGGAAGAAAAAAAGAAAGTAAAAAAGCCGAAAACACTTCTCTGCCTGAAGCACCGTTGGGTTCCCCAGCCCATCTACCCCAAATCTGAAGAAGAGGCCCCAGAGAGTGGAAGGGCGGGGAGGCGAGGATGGATCCGGGAAGCCCTCCCGGTGGGGACGGACACGGGGAGCCCTCCCGGCGGGGACAGACCCCAGGGAGCCCTCCCACTGGTGACAGACCCGGGAAGCCTTCCCGGCGGCGCCCGGCGGAGCCCCGCAGCCGGCGGAGCGTCCCGTCCTCCGGAGCCGGGTCCCCCGCGGGGAGCGGGCTGCCCGCACCGGGCCTGGCCGTCACTGGGGGGAGCGGGTATCACGTTACTGCTGGGCAGGCAGAAGAAAGGCGAGTGTCAGGCACTGTCAGGTATTAATAGGACTATTTCTCCCCATTAAAGCCATGCCTTTGAGCAAAGGGGTTTCTTTCATGTTCTCCCCCACTAATGCTCTGACAGAACTCCTAAAACTCAGGAATTTTCCAAATCAAAGACATGATCGGTGTCCTTCTGTCCGTTTCCCCCCTCTCTGCCACACACACTATACCCCAAACTGCTTTAACTGTCATTATCCCCAGCACAGACGCCTGTTTAAATTCTTGATTCAAGCCGGAGGACATTTAATAGCTGACTGGATTAAATATTGCAGACTCCAGCCCAGAATCTCTTTGAAAATACAGGTCGAGGACTATGCCTAAATTCACTGGATGAAAACTGATCTATGATATATGTTTTAGGTTCAGATCTGAGGACCGAGGAGAAGGGGGAAGGGAGTCTGTTCTGGATCTGGTTTGTATTGGTGTAAAAACCTTGAAGTTGAAAGGTGTTCCAGGGTGCTTGGAAAGGGAGGAAAGACGAAAGAGAAGAAAGGGAGAATGGGAGAAAGGGAAAGAGAGAGAGAAAGAGAGAAAGGGAAAGAGAGAGAGAAAGAGAGAGAGAGAAAGAGAGAAAGAGAAAGAGAGAGAAAGAGAGAAAGGGAAAGAGAGAGAGAGAGAGAGAAAGAGAGAAAGGGAAAGAGAGAGAGAGAGAAAGAGAGAAAGGGAAAGAGAGAGAGAAAGAAAGAGAGAGTGAGAGAGAAAGAAAGAAAAGAAAAGAAAAGAAAAGAAAAGAAAAGAAAAGAAAAGAAAAGAAAAGAAAAGAAAAGAAAAGAAAAGAAAAGAAAAGAAAAGAAAAGAAAAGAAAAAAGAGAAAGAAAAAGAAAGAAAGAAAGAAAGAAAGAAAGAAAGAAAGAAAGAAAGAAAGAAAGAAAGAAAGAAAGAAAGAAAGAAAGAAAGAAAGAAAGAAAGAAAGAAAGAAAGAAAGAAAGAAAGAAAGAAAGAAAGAAAGAAAGAAAGAAAGAAAGAAAGAAAGAAAGAAAGAAGACCTAATTAATTAGCTAATATTTCTACATAGAAAATGGATATATTTTCCATCACAAGTAGTTAAATAAGAAGCACAGCAAAGCACTCTGAAAGTGCTGAGGTTCCGTGGAGGAATTAGCCGCCTGTTTGAAATTAACGCTAATTTGGCTCCTACATCAACAACCCCTCCGTAGGCAGCATCTCAGTCAATCACTAAACATGTTTGATAGCTCCAGGGTTCAGAAGAGAGTGCGCGTGTGTGTCTGTGTGTGCGGAACATGCACACTTTCACACGCGAAGAATATCCTTGTTCTTTTTCAAATTCTGAGACAAATGTAAAAACCACTCTTCCGTTGTTTTCTAAATTGCATTGAAGATTACAACACCGCAAATCGGCTTTTGCTGAAAACTGTGCTATCAGTTGAATATCCCAAATCTGGTTTTTGTAGCATCGATGGATGAGAAAGAAAAAAAATCAAACCTCCACAGTTAGCCTCTTATTTAAAAAAAAAAAAAAACAAACAACAACAACAACAAAAACATCAACGACAACAAAAACCTTCAATTTGCATACACTTTAAACGTTTTTACAAGATCATGTGATTGGGACTCAAAGGCAATAAATCCAGATTAGGAATCCCTAGGGATTTTGAGACTGATGCTACAGATTATGGGTAGCACCTCCGTCTATTTAACTGCATTATATACGCCTTCATCGTCATTCTCCTAACTAATGTGCTTAACGGCAGCACCTTTGAAAACATCTGCATAAAAAGGAAAATAAAGACTGAATTCTTTTCTGGCTGGCGATGTTCAGTGAGAGCTCCTCTGTTATTTAATACAGGTACCTACTACAAAAGCCTCCACCACGGCTCAGAATGAATATATCAAAAGGTAGCTGCGCACCCACTTGCGTAAGAAGACTTGCAGAAATAAGCAAGGCACATTTACAGCTCATCGAAACGGTTTGGGAATGCAATGCCCGGAACACAGACAGGTGTTTGCAGAAGTCCGTGACACCCCCCCCCACCCGCAACCTGCCCCCGGCCCCGGCGCGGCTCTTCCCCTTGGCTGCGTTGTGCCTGCAGGCTGGGTGAGGGGGGTGCAGAGGGACTGCCTTCCGCCCCCCGACCTGTCAGCCCGCCGCGACAGCGATAACCAAGGGCATGGCAGATGTAACACGAACCGTAGGTTTTTAAACGAAAATACCAGAGGACCTTCGTAAAATCGCGATCGTGGTGCAAAAAAAAAAAAAAAAAAAGATAAAACCCACCCGGGAACGAAGGGCTTGCCGCTAACGAAGGACTGACTGCGCCCTTCTGAAAACGCCAAACCCGGGACAGCTTTTAATTTCCTGGAGAGCCGCGGCGCTGCCGCTCTCCCCGCCGCCGGGGCCGGGCTGGGGTCCCTCCGCCCGCCGCTCCGCTCCCAGGCGGTGGGCGCGGGGCCGGGAGCGCGGGCAGAGCCGCCCGCCTTCGCCGCGCCCGGAGGGCTCGGGGCTGCCAGCCCAGGCTCTCCTTTGCTGCTCTTAGCAGTCTCTACCCACCTTCAAACAGAAGGCAATTGATTAGTCTCAGTTTCTCCTCCCAGCAGAGATCCGATACTTTCCTTGGGATCAAACGGACCCGAGACTAAAGGAGGGGGTCGACGGACAGGGAAGAAAGAAAGAAAAAAAGAAGGGAAAAAAGAAAAAAGAAAGGGAGAAAGGCAGAAAAAGGAGAAAAGGGAGAGAGGTAGAGTGAAAGAGAGGAGTGAGAGAGAGAAAGTGAGCAAGAACAAGATCGAGAGAACAAGAAACGGGGGGCAGAGAGAAGGAAGGAAGGAAGGAAGGAAGGAAGGAAGGAAGGAAGGAAGGAAGGAAGGAAGGAAGGAAGGAAGGAAGGAAGGAAGGAAGGAAGGAAGGAAGGAAGGAAGGAAGGAAGGAAGGAAGGAAGGAAGGAAGGAAGGAAGGAAGGAAGGAAGGAAGGAAGGAAGGAAGGAAGGAAGGAAGGAAGGAAGGAAGGAAGGAAGGAAGGAAGGAAGGAAGGAAGGAAGGAAGGAAGGAAGGAAGGAAGGAAGGAAGGAAGGAAGGAAGGAAGGAAGGAAGGAAGGAAGGAAGGAAGGAAGGAAGGAAGGAAGGAAGGAAGGAAGGAAGGAAGGAAGGAAGGAAGGAAGGAAGGAAGGAAGGAAGGAAGGAAGGGACTTTGGCTAAAAACACTGTAAGGGGATGGCAAGTTTGGCCCCAACAACTGCATTTTCTTTTCTCTAAACAAACAAATAAAAAGCAGTATTTAAATAGAACCTACATACTGTATATCTGTGTATAAATACACACAAATGGAAAATGGCAGGAATGATTTACACTTGATTTTCTGCGAGCCTTTCTCTTCCCAGTATTTACAAGGCGGGGCTCCATTTGCAAGTTGTACATCTGTTCGTTTCACGTGACATTTTCATAAAAGCTCTAACATCTGGTCAAACGAAACCTCCTTCAGGTACCTGCTTAACTTTTCACATGTCAAAATCCCTTCCCCTCTGAAGCTTCCCTTTCCCCAGCCGTGCGTACTGCTCCTTTCTTGACTGCTCGTTTAATGATTCTGTCTAGTCCCAAACAGAACAAAGCAACTCTAAACATGAGGGGACGACCTCGACCCTTCCCAAGAGCATCCTCCCCGACCCCCCTCCCCCACGTTTTCCCGCATTAGTGTGGCAGAGCGGGTCCCCGTCCCGTGGCAATATTGCGCAGCGAGGTTTCTGCACCGCAGCAGACAGGATTTGCTGCAGCCCCCTAAGCAAACCTTCCGTCCTTGCTCGGGCTGACATTATGCACCAACACTGGTGAAGCTCCCAAAGCCAAATGATGAGCTCTTAATTGTCCCAAACCGGTTCCGTTCTTATTCTTGCTAATATTAGTTGCTGCTGCTATCATTGTAGCCGTCTTGATCTCAGTGTGGTTCGCCGGGATTATTTTGGAGTGAAACGCGTCCTCTTTTTGCCGTGTCCGTGCAGTGAACAAGGGAATTTTCGCAAAGTTCCTGCAAATTTAAGGCCACCTCTTTATGAAAAGAGCGGGGAAGTGTCTGCTACCCAAGACAACAAGACTGCCTAAATAAGAGGGGTGCAAGCGTTCCTGTGAGGGCGGAGGAGAAGGGGAATTACTGGGAGAACTGACAGCTTTTCCCCCGATCTGAATATTCGGTTTTGTTTTACGTTTTATTTCGGATTTTTAGGCGGGTGTTATCATCATCATTATGTTTCCGGAGCTTTATTGTTCCTGCTCTGTAAAACCGCCCTAAGCCTCCCGCAATCTCCATCGCTTGGTCCGCATAAACGGCCGGCTGTTTGCTTTTAAAAAAGAAAAGGGGGACTTTTGTACAAGTGATTTTAACCTGCTCCACCTTCAAGTGACCTGCCAAATGCTCCTTCTTACTTTATAGACATCTGGGAATTCCATACATGCCTTAAACTCCAATTACACACCTTCTTCAAAGGACACGTGCTTTGATTTGCCAAGAACATTAAGTGGACTGAAGTCGAAAGGAGCTGGTGCAGAAGTTAATGTAAAATACATCCTGTGCCATGTTTACTGCGGGCAGGTTATGTTGTGCAGCAAATAAAACAAGTCCTGGTGGGATGTGGATGTGTGCGCCTCTCTTGGTTTTTTGCCTTAGCCACCCGGATCCCTCTACGGGGTGGACTGGACTTTCCGTCACCACCGCCACCACCCTCTTCCAAAGATGCTAATTTATGGCGGAGCGCTCCCGCCGTCCCCGGCGGGCCCGCTGCTGCCGGGCCAGGTGAAGGGAGCGCCGTGCGAACCGGACGGGCGCAGCTGGAAGCAGCGCCGGGCCGGGGTGGGGACCGGCGCCGGCAGCTGAGCCCCTTCCCGGGAGTCGCTCCCGGAGACGCCAAGCCCCGCGGTGGCTGTCCCCGGGGCGGCAGGTGCCCGCAGGTGAGCCCCTCTCCCCCCTGCTCTTTCCCCGGCGTTTCCGTGAGTTGTGTGTCCCGTCCCCCGGTCCTGTCCCCCCCCCCTCCCCGCGCGTTTGTTTGTTTTGCTTAAAATTACAGATGCAGGGAAAACCGCCTGACATCATGGGAGCGGGACGAGCGCGCGCTTTGAAGGGCTCCTGGCAGGACTTCAAGTGAAATCATACGCCTGGGGGGAATCCGATACCGGCCTGGAGAAAGCAGCGGGGCGGCCCCTGCCAAACCGAGGAATGTGCGAGGGCCCGCGGCCGGCGCCCCCCGCCCGCCGCCCCGCAGGAGGCGCAGAGCCGAGCACCCGCGGTCAGCGCCGGCACCCGCCGCCTGCGCGCCCCGACAGCTCCGCGCTCCGCGGGGCCCGGCGGCGCGGCCGGGGCCGTGGCGGTGAACCGGGGGAGATGCTTGGAGCCGGACATCTTCTCCGCTCGGGTTTGCTTGTCTGCGAATAAACGGGACATACTGATGCCTCGGAGAAAGAAGGAAAATCGGTCAGGATTTCCAAAGGCAGGGTTCGTTCGCTGATTGCAAGAGTCTAAAATTCCCAGAAGACAAATTAATTAAACATTTTTTTTTCCTTCAGTCAGCCTGACTTTGAGCATTTGGCTCTAGCCCTAGGAGCACCAGGCCTCTGCAGTCCCCAGTTCCAACCCAGGAAAGGGCACGTTTGTATTTTTTAAGTCAGGATTATCTGCTTTTTATGTTATATTTATTTTAAACGCAACAAAGGTGGCGGTTCGCAGCCGGGAAAGCGCACCACCTGGGCGCCCGGGTGCACGAGGAGCGCTGTGGCGGCCGCAGGGACCCGGCTGGAGGGACGCAGGGGTGAGGCAGGGAGACCCACGGTGGCATGAGCCCCATGGACAGAAACTGGGAATTCTCCTCACCCGCTGCTTCAGTTCGCTGGAAAAGGTTGGGACAGGCTGGACAGAGGCCGCTGGCTGATTGCGGCACAGTCAATCGGGTTGGAGTCCATCGAATGGAGCTGCTCCGAATTTCTTGACCCGTTTTCTAAGGGCAACCAGGGTTTTTAAAATGCATTTAGTTCCTCGTTTATATTTCGCGGGTGTTCCCATCCACGAAACACGCTTTCCCCTCAGCACCGAGCGGCTCATCTCGTTTTTTTCCCGAACCTGTTTTCTTCCTAAGCGTGGGGCGGTCCCCCCCCCCCCCCCTTCCCCACTGTGATTTCTCCCCCAAAAGGCAAAACCAAAATCATCCTCAACCCCTCAGATGCCCCCAGCCCCACGGATAAAGCCCCGCGTCAGCCCACCCGCCCGTCGCTTTTGCTGCAGCCCAAGTAGCGCGGACAGGCGTTACCTCCTCCTCGGTAGCCGGGTGGCATCGCAGGGTGGCTTTCCGTGCGGTGCGAGTCGCTGAGCGGGGACCTGCGGGCGCCGGGGACAGGCAGCGGCCCCCCGGCAGCTCGAAGCGGCTCCCCCTCCTCTCCATCGCGGAGGGCTGCGACCACCAGAGCCCCCATCCAATTTCCAAGTCCTCGCTAATCCGGCAGCGCAAACAAGCGCTGCGGGCTCTCTACTGTAAACATTGCGCACTGGCCTAAAATATGCACGATATTAAATTCATAATACTGTTATGTCAGCATCAGACGGTAATATGTGGGTATGGAAACAAAAACATCCAGGCAATAAAGTCAACTCAACCTGGGCTATGCAAACAGGCTCTGTTTTGAAAAAACACCCCATCTTATTTACCCTAGACACTGGCTGAATCCCGGCAGCGGGGTCCCTGTCTCCGCGGGGGATCCCTGCTCGGCTCCCTGGGCTGGCGCTCCGCGGCAGAGGGTCCTGAGCACCCGCGCACCTTTCGCAGCCGCGGAGGCACAGGAGGCGCCGGTCCCCGGGCGCAGGCCGGCTGCGAAGCGCTGGGAGATGAGCAAGTGACAGGCAGAGGCGGAATCAGCCGTCGGGTTGTAAAGGTTGGGGGTTGTTTAGGGATCTTTTTTGTGGGGGAGGCTCTACAACTTCCCTTTTCACCTTCCTTCAGAGATGGAGGTTTTCTCTCTCTTACAACTGGGGTCTCGCCGCCCGCTGGGACCCCGCGGAGGGTATGGCGAGGAGAAACAGAGGCAACATGCGCCCTACATGTAGAAAAGGAGAAGAGGGCGGGTTAGAGTATCCCCCCGTGCTTTGTACAACGAAAATGTGATCGCTAGTCTATATATTATATAAAACCCTAGAGAGCACAACAGTCAAACATCACTTCCACCGGAAAACCCCACTCGCTAGACACTTCCCTATTTCAATCTCACTTTCTCTCGCTTTGCCTGTGGATGGACGAATCCCTGTTTAAAACCGATGCCTCAGGGATATCAGCAAAAATACCGGTACCGGGGGCTGGGGAATGGGCCTTGCTCTTGCCTTACATCTGGGGGGCAAAGCACAGTGGCAGTGCCACAGCTCCGCGACGAAAGCCCCGCTTGCCCCCCACAGAACTCCGCGGTGCTCGGCGTTAGGATTAAAGGTGGAGAGGGAGAGAGAGAACATCTTTCCCCCGCCCCCCTAAATGCAGTGAGCTTCAGCGCAGAATAATAAAGCTGTCTTAATAAATAACATGCCTGTGTCTGTCAGTAGCTAGTTTATTTGCGTTTTTCGCCTGGTTTGTTTATACTAGTGCCCCCTCTCTCTTGGGTGTCTTTACAGCTCAACAAGCAGGTATTTATCTCCAGTTCTAATCCTGAGTTCTCAGAGAGACCAAACTCTAAGGTTATTAAAATTTCAATCATATTTATTTATTGCAGAAAAATAATATACAATGATATTTACAAAACAATCATAAAAATAGGAATGCATTTAGACACCGGATCTATTTGCATTTTAACATGGGTCATCAATAAATAAATAAAATGTTTATTTTTTTTTCTCAGAGGAAAAATAATAATAATAAAAAAGTTAGGAACCAGGTATATAACAGCTTGAGCCCAGCTTACTCCCCCCTTAAAAAAAAAAAAAAAAAAAAAAAGGTTTTCGTCTCTACAGGGATATTTTTGGTTGGTTGGTTGGTTTAATTCAAGAATGAAGAAAGTCCACAATAATGTATTTCCTTTCATCAGTGGCTCATAGGCACGACCTCTTGGGAATGCATGCAAAAAAAAGGCAAATAAAAAAAAAAAGTTAAATTCCAACATTCTTCGTCAAAATTAAAAAAAAAATCGAACGATTCAGACTTCTATCAGAATGCAGAGATGTGTGGATTGTACCGACGCCCAAAGGGTAGTCACTGTCCAAAGCCCTTGCCTCTTTCCTTAAGTGCTCCCCACGCCCTGCTTTGAATTTGGATATTGCTCTTCTAATTTCCAAGAAATCCTTGGTACATCTTTTTTTTTTTTTTAGACAAGACCAAAAAAAAAAAAATCGTATCCAACTTCAGAGTCTCTAGATTGTCCATTTTCTCCTTCTGTGGGAACAATGTCATCTGCAAAAACCCAGAGAGGGCGGAAAACTCGTTACTGAAATGGAAGACACGCACGCACCTACCTACACCTCCCTGCCTCTGTAAACACGCGTATCGGGCACGACCCGGGGAGGGAGAAACGCGCGCCTCCGCCGCGCAGGCGGTGCGGTGACCGTGTGCCACCCCGGCCCGGCAGCCAGCGGTGCCCCAGCCGAGGGAAGGGGGCTGCTGGGGCGGTAGGAAACCCTCCTCGGGAAGCACACAGGCGGACACAGATTCACTTCAAAATACTAGCGGCAGCGGCAGGAACCGTCCCAGCAGCCCCGCTGGCTCCGCAGCCTTTGGTGCAAAAGCGCTCTCAGGCCGGCCCCAGCTGGCTGGGCACACCCGCACCGCCGCCGCCTCCCCGCCCGCAGCCCACCCCCGCCGGCCGCCGGCAGCGCCCCGCCACGCGTGGGCCCCGCGGGGCCGCACCTCGGGCCGCGCAGGGGGAGGGACGCGCAGGGGCGTGGGGGGGACGACACTTCCAGCCGCCCTGCGCTCCGGCCGGCCCTGGAAGCCAGGCCCCGCCGGACGGGGAGGGCCTCCCGCGGCCCACGGCCACGCGTGCCCGGCCCGCGGCGCAGCCGGCGGCCCGTCAGTTCGCCTCCCTCCCCCTCTGCCCGCCGGTTTCGGGGTCCCTGCCTTACCTAGGGCTCCTGCCGGGGGGATGCGGGTGGGGGCCGCCGCCTGCTAGTGGGATGCGGACATGGACCAGGCGCCCTCCATTCTCCACACCGAGAAGGCGTAGCTGAGCCGCTCGTGGGCCACATAGCTGCAGCTTGCCATCTTGGAGTCCAGCTCGTCGCTCTGTAAGACCTGGTAGAGGAAGTCGATGTACCTGGCCGCCAGCTTGAGGGTCTGGATCTTGCTCAGCTTGTCCGAGGGCAGCGTGGGGATGATCTTCCGCAGGGCGGCGAAGGCTTCGTTCAGCGACTGCGTGCGCTGCCGCTCCCGCACGTTGGCCATGACCCGCTGGGTCTGCAGCTCCTCGTAGGACTGGGGGCTGCCGCCGCCGCTGCTGCTGCCGCCGCCCCCGCCGCCCCCGCCCGCCCCGCACTTCTTGCCCCGCTTGCCTTGGGCCGGGCTTGGAGCGGCGCTTGCGCCCCCCTCTCTTGTTGTTGGGCAGCTGCTGCCGGTCCGGCTCCTCTTCGCTGTTGCTCAAGCTGTCGTCGGCGGGGGAGACTGGCGAGTTTGACTCGTCCTGCTGCATCATCTCTGGGGGGAGACGCGAGAAGCGGGCCGGGAGGGGGGGGAGGGCAGGGAGAAGAGGGGGGCACCTAACCCGCCAGCTCCCCCTTGATCGGCTGCTTCGCTGGCCTGCGAGGAGAAGGAGGAGGAGGAGGAGGGAGGGAGGGAGGGAGGACCTCACTTTGGGGGGAGGGGGGATGGCATCAGGATCCAAGAGGAAAAAAAAAAAAAAAAAGAACGCCAACCAAAAAAAAAAAATCCCTCCCGATCCCTCCTTGGAGCCCCTTCGAGGTGTCTGGGATTGGGAGAAAGTTGAAGACTTGGAGGTTCTTATAGCTCCTGCTGGCGGAAAGTTTGGGGGCAGCAGTGTCATTGGCCTGACGTGGAGAGGAGGGACTTTTGCTGAGTTTTATAGGAAAGTTTCCGCTTCCCCCCCTCCACGCCCTCCCCCAATTATTTTTTTCAAGCCATTCACAAGTGATCTGGCCTCCCCCCCCAGACACACACACATCCATCCTTACCCCAACCCCTTTCTCGGCTTCCCTCTCTGCGGTTTCTCCCTCAGGCTCCTTCGGTTCGCACTCGGCTTTGGGGTGGTGTTGTGGGGGCCGGGAGGTTATGGGGGTGCCCGTGCACGCCCTGCGCTGCTGCGGAGGGGCCAGCGGGCCGCTTCGTGCCTGCGCTGGAGTGACGGCTGCCCCGGAGCAGCCGGGGGGCAGCCCGCATCTCTCGGGCTTTCCCCGCCGTAGCGGGCACGGCTTGCAGCGGAAAGGAGGAAAGGGAAATTACTCGCGGGGCAGCGTCCAGACACATCCTAATTTTGTCCCTCTCTCGCACACGCTGCGCTCCCATCACCGACACCCCTCCGCCCCCCGCGGGGTCTGGCTTTCCGAGGGAGTTTGCTGGGCTGGGGAGGGGGGACGGCACAGCCTTGTCCTGTCAGGCTGGAAGATTGCGCTCGGAGAAAGCCATCTTCGGGGGTGGAAGCAGCGGAGAAACTAAGCACTGGCTTCGTACATACACACCAGTCGTACGAGCTCGTCCTAAGAGAAACCCGGGAGGATCGACGTCCCCAGCCGGGTATACCGGGAGACCCTCTCTGCCCACACTCTCTGACCGCTCACCTCAGCTCGCCATCCCTGAAGGAGCCCGAGTCCGGCACTTTCTGGGAACCGAGCTTATTTATTTTAAATTCTCTCCTATGTTTGCAGCCAAAGCTATTTCTCCCCATCCCCCGCCTTTGTGCCTCCTTCCCCTCTCGCTGGCAGCACAGAGCAGGTGGTGTGTCTTTTTAACAACAGCTCAGATTCAAATGGGGAACGCCTGGGAGGGAAAACTAGGAATTGCCATCCGTTAATAAACGGGGCGATGCACTTTTGCTGCTCCCTGCGAGGGGACTGCACGCCTCGGCTGCCGGCCTGGCAGCGACCGCTTAGACGGGGCATCTCTGGGCGTGGGGCTGAGCGGGCCAGCGGTGGGGCAGCTCGGCGGTTCCCCGGCTGTGTTTGAGGCGGGAGGGCGGAGAGGGCGAACGAAATCGCAGAGGAGTGATAAATCCCAGGGATGGAAAACACGAGGCTTCTGGAAGATCACTGTCATCCGCTCCGGGGATAAGAGCCATCTCTCCCCTCTGCCTGGGGGCTCCCTGTCCTCCGGGCAGAGGCCTTCCACCCACCTCAGGCGCTGCGAGGGGCCAGGACCCCGGCGTAGCCGCCGCCCAGGAGCGGCGGGCCCGGCCCGGCCCGGCGCAGCCGACGGTCCCGTTCCCCGCCGCAGCGACCGTCGGGCATCGGCCGCCGGCGGAGCTGCCCCGCCGCTCCTCTGCAGCCCCCCAGGGTGAGCTGTCCACCCTGAGTCTTCCATCACGCGAAGCAAGCAAATAACAGTCTGCCCTAAACCTTTTCTTTCGGGAAACAGCCGGAAACACGACAAGGGGAGGAAAGAGAGTGACTTACCAGCCGAGGGAAGGCACGCCGACACACAGACCCACAGTGAGCGAGCACAACTTCCCCAGCTTTCAGCTTGTCCCTGCTCTGTGTGCTGCAACCCACAGGACACTCACCTTGACACCACAAAGCTTCGGGTGTTCCCTTGTGTTGGTAGCAGCGGCTACCTCCAAGGTAAGAAGAGCTGACTCTCCTTCCACCTCCCTCTCACCAATAATTTTGGCTACGCCCAGAGCCCTGGTGCTCCTCTGGGGTGTTGAGCAGTGTCATTACAGAGCAAAGGTTGGAAACAGCAGTGGTGAGCACCTGTAGGCAGCTGTAGGGGCCTTCCTATCTTCCTTCCTTCCTTCCTTCCTTCCTTCCTTCCTTCCTTCCTTCCTTCCTTCCTTCCTTCCTTCCTTCCTTCCTTCCTTCCTTCCTTCCTTCCTTCCTTCCTTCCTTCCTTCCTTCCTTCCTTCCTTCCTTCCTTCCTTCCTTCCTTCCTTCCTTCCTTCCTTCCTTCCTTCCTTCCTTCCTTCCTTCCTTCCTTCCTTCCTTCCTTCCTTCCTTCCTTCCTTCCTTCCTTCCTTCCTTCCTTCCTTCCTTCCTTCCTTCCTTCCTTCCTTCCTTCCTTCCTTCCTTCCTTCCTTCCTTCCTTCCTTCCTTCCTTCCTTCCTTCCTTCCTTCCTTCCTTCCTTCCTTCCTTCCTTCCTTCCTTCCTTCCTTCCTTTCCTTTCCTTTCCTTTCCTTTCCTTTCCTTTCCTTCCTTTCCTTCCTTTCCTTCCTTTCCTTCCTTCCCCTTCCCAGGAACAGGATGCTGGAGCCATGCCTGGATGGTGGAGTCCCACATCAGCAAAACCAATGGAAGTGATCCACTGCCTGAAAGGAGGAAGGGGCAGTGTTTCCTGAGGGTTTGGGGCTATGGCAGGAAGCATGGCCTGGCTGGGTGAGCTGAATTTTGGGTGAGACAGTGGACATCACCTGCTTGCCATGGTGCAGGAGGAAGGTGTGCAGGAGGGGCAAGGACAGGTGGAGAGGGAGTGCTACATGGTTTGAAAAACCAGAAAACACAGAGAAATGTAGGGAGGGAGTGACCCTGAAGAGAGAGAAGAGGATTTTGACCATGGTAGATGGTTGGATTTAGGGTCAGTTAGTATTCATGGAAACTGCAGGAAAAGCAACCAGCAGTAGTTGGCAGAACACGTGGTGCTACCTGGGACCTGCACACTGCTGCATGAGCCATGACTACACAGAAATGACTTTTTTTTTTTTTCTTTTTTTTTTTTAATTTGTCTTTGACTCAGTTTGTGTGCTCCAGAGCATAGGAAGCAGCCCGTGCTGTTACTGCGGAGACCCACCCCAGGAGTGCAGAGGCCAGGAGAGCTGTGGTGGGTGGTGGGGGCAGCCTGGCCCAGGAGGACCTGTCACAGGGCTGGCTGTGGGAGCCCACCTGGATCCCACAGGCCTGCCAGTGGGCAGCAGCCCTTCCTTGTGCTGGGGTGTAGAGGTGCGTCTGGAGGAGGGTGGATGTGTCAGAGTCATGCCTGGGGGTCCGTGAGAGAGAGAGAGAGAGAAAGACATAGTGGTGTGTTTATGTGTGAGGTGTGTTTCTGTGTACACGTGTGCATGTACGGTCAGTCTTCTGCAGTGTGCCTGCATATGAGTGTGTTGGGAGGGGAGTGGGAACTGTGCAGAGTTTAAAGAAAATCAATTCAGTGCTGGTTTATTTTGAACTGTACAGTTCTGATGGGGATGGTGGCAAAAGCTTTTTATTCCACACTGAAAGAGTAATCAGCATGTAGCTCATGCAGTGTTACACCACCTGTTTTGAACTCCCACTAAGGTACACCCTGCAGATCACTCCGGAGCATGGGGTGAAGGATGCCATGTCCTGTTCTCTGCTCTGCATAGGCATGGCTTGGATAAGGATTCCCATGGCTTCTGGGGCAGGCTCTCAACCCTGCTTCACTCTTTGGAGGTGGCAAGCAAAGCTACAAGCAGCTCCAGAGCCTTTCCAGGGATATTTCCAGGTCCATTCCTGCAAGCTTCCCTGGGACTCAGCTCAGTAAAATGTGTGCTGTGGGATCAGCCCTTACATGGGGCACTGCCAGGACACAGAGAACTCTGGCACTTTCTCATCTGTGCAGTAAGGTATAGCACTGGTAAAGTAACCACCTAGTTTACAGGTAGCGGGGTGAACACGGAGCTAAATAAATGACAAGTTCCTAGGAAGACAAAATGAGGAATAAGCTTAGCAGAAGAACAGAACAAGTTGGACTTTGATGGTCATTGTGGTCATGGCTGGTCACAGGGAAAGGTTTGGAGGGATCCTCCTCAACTATATGACTTGCATAGGCACCAGTCAGTGCTGAGGCACTCTCAGGCCGAGACGAGCAGGGTCTGCCTTACCAGGCAGAAATATCACAGCTTTTGAGGGGAGTAGGCCAACAGTTTGATTCTTTCTTTGATTTTTGTTTAAGAATGAGTGAAATGTCTGATTTTGTCTGCCCGTTTATAAATCAGTGCAGGAGTTTAAGAACTAATGTGCACAAGATCTGGTGGTTACAACTATGACGTTACTTACCAATGTGTTATGTGCATAGATGAAAATTACAACTGCGTTGCAGCAGGCTGTTCAGCATCCCCCCTACGGCATGCACATACACACATGGTAATTCAGCTCTCAAAGGCTGTTCGGTGTGGTAAAATACCAAACTCTCTCACTGTTGGGGATTTCTTGGGATATTCAGCAAGGTAACTGTTACATATGTGCACACTTAGAGACAGGCTGCCTGGGGTGCTTGTGATGTGGAAGCTTTCGGTCTGGAGTTTCCTCGGAAGCTGCACCTTTAAGACCTATTTCAAAGGTCTTGAAGAAGTTTCCCCGCTAATTTCCATGGCCAAGTATTTTAATTCCTACAGATGCTAGGTGAAAGCCTGGTCAAGACCCAAACCCTTCCGAAGGGACAAGAGAGCACCCAACAACCTTCCGCAGTCACATTTATGCTGTAATTTGCTCCGTGTTCAAAGTACCCCAGGAGATGAGCTGCGAACTCTCACCGAGCCCTGGTACAAACCTTGTGCAGACCAACAGCAAACGGGCAAAAAGAATTGATGAAGGGTCTGAGACCCACTTTTTCGGCTTCTTTCTCTTTTTTCTTTCCTCCTCTTCACCGCGGCAGCTCACGCCATCAAGGACGCGGAAGAGCTGCCGAGCGGCAGTTAATGAAGCCTGGCTATCTGGTCCCGGCGGGGGTGGGCGCGGTGCTGCCCGGCTCCACCGGCCGGGCTGGGGCAGCGGGTCGCCCCTCGGGGCCGCGTCGCGGAGGAGCGGGGCCGCCGGACTGTGCGGCCGGCGGCCACCGGACTGTGCGGCCGGCGGCCACCGGAGGGCACGATTCCCCGCCGGTCCCCGCTCCGTTCGGCGGCGGCGAGCACGGCTCCCAGGTAAGTCGCTGCCCTCTAGGGCAGGGCGAGACGGGCATCCGCCGTGCAGCAGCCCAAAGCCTCTTCACCCGAGCTGCACTGGCGTGAGATGCTGCCCGCCCGCTCCCGGATCTGTTTACACATTCCTTCAGACCCACCGTGTTTCAGCGAGCCCCGGGTGGTTTTATTCTCGGTCAGTCGGACTCAAGCGCCGCTGCCAGCCCTGCGCGGCCCCGCACCGGCACGGCATCCCTCCGGGGCAGCGAGGCCGGAGGGGAGGAGGGAGCTGGGGGTGGGTGGGGGGACACGAACCGGCACACGGATCTTCCGCGGACACACGGACAGTTCTCACTGAGTGTGCTTCTAACCCATGGCGCTTTGCCACTCGTTTCGTTTGGAAGCTCTGGAAAACAGGGTAAGACGGGAATACTTCAAGGAATCGGTTTCGATGTCAGGGTGACCACAATTATTTGTATTTTATTTTTTAAGCTCGTTGAGATGTGGCCGTTCATCTAAAAGTCCTAACGGCTTGCTGGCACAGGAGGATGTGACAATGCCTTTTTTAAACTCCCCTGCAGGGGGGCCTCGTTGCTCCCCGTGCTCCCGGCCTCTCCGGTGTGCGGCCAGCCCCGCGCTCGGGTTCGGGCTGCCGCGTCCTGTCCTCCCAGTTCTCGACTCAGTGCAAGGCCAGGAACCTGTGTCCCGTTATCAAACTAGCGATCCCACATAAGGGGCAGGTGTTCTAGTAAGTTATGTTCTGAAATGATTTGCAGCACGTCTGTTAATACAAAATCTTTTATTTATATATGGTTTATTCAGCTCCAGAAATAATTTACGGCAGTGGATGGGGCTTTTTAGGAAGAGCATGTATATCTTGGTGGTAGCCTGAGTGGTACAGTCTCCTCCACCCCAGAGAAGACCAGTCATTCCTATCACAAGAGCCCAAACTATCTAATGCTGCGGTGGAGCTCTGCCCCTAATTATGGCTCTGGGTCTTGTTTATGTGGTTTCATGTCTAAATTTGAAAAGATTGCTTAGTAAAACAAGCTTATCTACACTCTGGGGGATAATAGTTATTTATATTAATAATGGAGCTTATTTGCTCTTTTAACTCCTTTGATTTTTTTTTTTTTTTTGCTTTTCCATCTCTTCCATCTTTCCTGAACTATGTAAATATATCCTTTTTTTTTTTTTTTTGCATTCTTCCTGCCCCCACACATTACTCAAATCCATATATTCAATCTTTCAGTACACTTGGCCGATGGAAACTTCATAAAACTTCAGGCCTTTTTAGCCACAAACTCTGCTTTTTATTCCAAGGTGGGGAAGGGCACACCTCTGGCACAGATGATGGAGAAAGCATTCCACAAAACCTTCTTCCTAGGGTTCCACAAAATCATCTTCCTACAGCTCGTGAAATTCGAGTCAGAATCCTAGAGACAGAATTTCTGCATGGAAGTAGGCTTTTCCCCCGTTAGCCATGTCTGCACCTTGGGGAAGAACCCCTTGGGCTTCCTACTCAGTGTGATGTCCTCTAGATTTACATCTGCTCTTGGGATCTCAGAGAAGATGAAAAAAAGGTCATCTAAGAAACAACCGCGACTCAGAAGAGCCCCATAGGAGTTTGTTAGATGGGGTAATAGGCTCTCCTTTACCCCTGAGGCAGATAGCGAAGCCTGCTGTGAGGGAGAGGACCTGGAAGATTGTCTTAACATACACATATGCTCTCCTAGGCAAATGGAAATGATTTTTTGATTGGTTGCCTGATTGAATGCCAGGTTTGAAAGTTGGAACCCATCCACCTCCTCCTCCTCCCACCCTGAGACCACACAGGGGTTGACTGTAGCCATGCAGAGGAGGGGATCCTGGAGGGGGAAGGTTCACAGAGGTGAACACTCATTCTTTCCACAGTTACGTTACCTTTAAGAGCACCTACCTAGAACTTGAAGAATTTTTGGGGGAGCAGGGGTTTATTTCCATCTCTGCCAGGTTTCATTTCCTTTCAGAAAAGACAGGGTGGAATCAAAGTCTATGTCTTTCTTTCCAAGTGGGGAAGTTATAATTATTTTGTGCTATATATATTACAAAATAAGAAATTTATTTTATGGACTATCTGCTATGACGCTTAAAGATCTACTCTACACCATTACCCCTAATTTTACAGCCCCAATCTCATTCACACACCTCTAGAAAACAAGATGGTGATTAGCCAGGGCAGCTTGCTCACTAGAGATTGATCTGTCCATAGGTCCATACCCTAGTTTTAGTTTCTGACCAAAGGTCGTATAGATGGTCACACAATGAAGCCGATCTAGGGCACAAATCTTCATTACCAAACTCCTTGGGCAGTTTTCCACAAGAGAGAGTAGTTTATGAATATGTTAAAGTAAATTAACATACATTCACTATTCATGTATGTACGCATGAATGCATGTACATGTCTATCTATGTACTCTGACTTCCAGACAAGCATCTGTGTTTGTATCTATGCTGTATTGTAAAACACCACACTGCTGCTGCTTCTGCCTTGAAAAGTAGCTATCTCAAACATATTCTCATGCCAAAATCTACTATCTGACCTTGCGGCACTAAAAATAGTTCATGTCAGAAGCAGAGAAATATTCATTTCTTCTTTTAGAACATTTGTGCTTGCATTCATTAAAGACTTGGTCCAAAATCCTTTGATGTCAAGGGAGTGTTTTAGTGGGCTTTGGATCAAGCCCTAAAATGGGTCAATTAAACTCAAAATAAAATAAAAATGAAAACAGGTCCAGCCTGAGAGTATTGTTGAATAAAAAGAAATATTTAAGAGAGGCTGCCTTTGGACTGAAGGGTCAGTCATCATTCCTTAATATTTAGCTGCATTTGTGGAATTTTCCATGATTAAAAAATAATCCTTTACATGAAGGTTGTAATTTGTTTTCAGTCTTCAAAACATCCATATTTTGCTTCACAGTAGAAATACTGTTATTAAAGCATGTTGACCTAGTAAGCACAAAGATGATTTGAGCTCAGTGGTACACTTATGGGCTGGACCCTAAGCAGTAAGATATGGCCCAGATTTTCAAAGTCAGAGAAGAGGCTTAATTACAAAATACTCTTCTGACTGGAATATGTTCAGGTTTATGTCTCAATTAATATTCAAGAAGTTTCTGAAATTTCCTAATGCCTGATCTAATGCTATTCTTTGCTGCTACACACTCTGCAAAAGGGCTAATGCAGCTCTTGGTGTCAGCAGATATAATTAAGATAAAGGCAGAGGATGTACAGTGGAATATAGCAAGGAGCTTATACAAAACAGTGAAGTTTACACCTTCAGTTAATCATCCTTCTCTCTACAACAATACATAGTATGTATCAGCATGCCTTTTAATAAAAAAGCAGGCAATATAAAAACAAACTACAACTTCACAGTGTTTACTGCACTGCTTCCTTGTAGTCATTGTATCAGAAGTTTGGGTAATTCGAATGATGTATATCTGCAGGAATGTTTGCTGAATTGGGCATTATTTGACAGTAAAATGGTCGTCATTCCTTTCAAAGAGATAGAAGTTTGATCAATTATATTGCAATGGCTTACAGCCATATGCTATCTACAGTGACATTCATGATCTATTTTGGTTATCCCCAAATGGCCTTCAACCTAGTTATTATCAGCCAACATGTTAAACTTTTGGTCAGTGGAGATCCTTTAGTCTCTTGGAAAGATGCATGATGTTGTCTTCTGGCTAGATTCCATTATGGGTAACTACAACTTTATCTACATTCAATGTATGTAATTGAGTGGCTGTGGTAAGGCACACTGTCATTTGGCTTAATTTCAATCAACTAAGATAATCTTTATTTTCTTTCCTATAACACTGTGTCATGTTGCTGTACAAAGTGAAACAGCTGCCACATCCTCCTTCTCGAAGATGCATCCCAGAATGGGCTGTCTCTTTCGAGAGGACAACGTAGCTTCCAATTTGGCAGGTAATGTTTTGCAACACCAAATCCTTCCATCTGTGGTTTCATGTCAGTTCATTGCAGGAACGAATAGTCTGGTCTGGATGTCAGACTATCTGATTTGTTAGTGTAGCTGGCAGGTTAACTGTCTAAGTCTTACCATTTCCGCACGGAATTCACCATGGGTAGTAAATTTCATCCAAAAAAAGCAGAAAAATAACCATGTTTAAAGATTAGACACACTGTTGAGAAATGAAGTTCTTAATGCTAAATCAGATGTGTAATAGGAGGTACTTCATAATTGCTCCCATCAAGGGTAAGGGGCCAACGCAAAGGCGTAGAGGCAGGAGGGGAAAAGGCAATACAGTCACTCAGCAATCACTACAAGAAACAGCCCTTCATATTCTCACAGACGTAGCGTAGATCAGAAACAAGCCGTGCTGCTAAAAAGAGGTAGAAGGTGTTTTTTCATCCCTTGTGGTTGTGGGAGCCATTGTATTTCTTCACACATACTCTCCCAAACTGTTTACTGAGGCAAAAAAAGGATTTCCACTGCTCCTTAAGTCATAGAGGTTAGGAAAATATTACATGACAAAAAGTTGTCGTAAAACTTTGCTCAAGAGCATTTGTAAATGGTACCTGAAATCCACACTGGGATAGGTGCTACTGCAAGAGCATAAAACTGAAAGGAATGGATTAGCAGCTCTCCAGTAACATCTGTGGCACCACAAACGGTGCAGGTAACATCACCCCACTTGCCATACACATGCAGGAAAGCAGCACCATGCAGGTAGTATTAGCATTATACATAGCGTGAAAAGAAACCACAGAAAAGGTAGCTCGTGTTTTCCCTAGATTTTCACTGACTAGGAAACATCCATGGTGCCGCCAGCATTTCCACCATGCTGTTGCAAGGCAAACGTTACAGATCTCCATGTAGACTTCCTGTCATTTGAAAACGTGTCATTGGATATTTTCAGCAAAAGGAAAGGCTTTTGGCATAAAGCCTTCTCTTTTCATCTCTGAGCTCACACGGCATCTTTGGGGTGATACTGGCTGTTTCCGTGGTATGGAAGTGATTCAGAAAGCCTCCCAATAAATAATGCTAATGACCCATAGCTTCACGAGAACTGTGTTTTGAGAGAGGAAACAGGGTTGAAGGAGGTGTCATTAGAACTTTTCACTTTCTGTGCCTTTCACAGCTACCTAGTGTGTCTTTTCAACTTGGAGACAAAAACCACTGACCTTATACTCCAAAATCCCCTCCACTCAAAAACTTGGCTTATGCCCTGGATCCTTCAAAGGATTTGGCCAATGGGACACTGAAGATTCATGCTTTTCCTACTCTCAAAGAGAATATGAAAAATCTTTGGGTTTTTTTTTTCTTTTTTTTTTTTTTCCCCGGAAATATGCTTGTATATTTTAAATATGACAAGTACCATATGTTCTCATCATAGCTTTGGTAGAACTCATTTCTCTCCAAGGGCAAACCCCGTGCTATTAACATCATAGAATTTCCTCAGTATAAGGTCGTTCAGTCTATAGGTATGGCAGCTGCGACCTGAGGGGGGATACTGTAATCATTCAGTTCCTGGATGCGTGGAACATATAACTGCGAGAACTGACTGATATTGTTGTCAACCCACGTATGCCTGACAGAATAAAGTAATGGACATGTGTATATCTCCAAATTTAATACCTTGGGGCTGGTAAGGGTGTTTTCAGCAACAGGACTTGAACTCCATCTTACCAAGGCTTGGTTTAGTAGTTCAAACACAGTTATCAGTACTTCGGTGAAAGCTCCATTTGCTCATGATTAAAATTTAGATTCTGCATGTGAAGGAGGTGACACCTGATGAGAACCTAAACTATCAATTTAATCATATTTGGCAACATTCAAGATAACGGCAAAGAAAATTTAAACTGGCTCAGATGTAATATGAAATAAATTCCACGCATCTTCAAGTAAGACAGGGAAAGATCTGAGGTAGCCCTTCATTTCACAATCTCTCAATAATATTTTTCCTTTTTCTTTTTTCTTTTTCCCTTCCATGACAATTATTCATCATCTTACAGCCTCTCTTGCATCTGGTAGTTTGTAAAGTTATGAGAATCAAGGATGATGCACATTTTTTTCAGTGTTCTGGCACATCATTAAAATATGGTTTAAAAATTGATTAAAACATCTTTCTGCATATTCACTTAATGCTGTTTAGTTTTTGGTTTATATGTGATAATATTAACAACAAAAATGTGAACTATTAAAAGTCAAAGCACTCCTAAATGTCCCAGATGATATTGCTGAGTCCTAAATCTCTGATTCAGCTCAAAGTTATTTAAGAATATTTTTAAATTATTCCTGTACTCTGAAAATTTCCTGCCAACTCAATGGCTTAGTTATGTACATTATTCTAAAAGACTTCATAGGAGCTTAGATGGCCAAGATCAGGTCCAAGAGCACCTTGAAACATCTGAAACACTTCAGCATTTGGATAATTACATACTTTTGGGGCCAACCCACATTTCTCTTTGGAAAATGTTTCCCCTGCATGGCTGCAGACAACAGATGGATCATATGATCTCTGCATTTGGAAAGATGGCATAATTCTGGCAGACTGTCAGTTAAGTGAAGGGGGCTGATTTCAGATCCTCATTAAGAAAATATACAACCACACAGAGTGGACTGAATGGCAGAATGTGATCACTGGCGCCAGCTTTAATAGAAAATGTAGCACACTGTTGCAACATGAAATCTGATGTGCTGTGGCTGGATCTAGCTCTACTGGGTTTTATGTTCATTTTTCAAACAAATGTGTTTTAAAGGAGACGTTCTTTGTATTGCAAGGACCCTCTGTTCACGAGGAGAGGGAGGAGCAGAGCAGTGGAGGGGTAAAAGGCAAGTTCAAAGAGCCACCAGCTCTAGGGTCGGAGCATTGAGGCTTTGTTGGGTCTTCCCTTACACTTGCAAAAGTTTCTGGGTACTGTCTGTGTATTGAAACTTTGCTTTATATGTCTAATGTCTCGTTGTATCTGTTAGGGTGGGTGCTTTTTGCAACTGGCATTTTACCCAGAAGCACCCCATGAAGACGACATGGCCCCTTTCCGTGGTGGGGCTCTGGAAGCAAGACCCGGTGCCTCCTTTGCACCCAGATTTCCACAGAGAAGCAGCCCTGCCAAGCACCTAAGGGCTTGAGTAGGAATCCCAGGACACTGTAAAATGCAACATGGTTTTCCAGCAATAATGGATATGAGCAGTAAGTGCACTGTAATCACTGCTCACAGCTGAAGAGAAAAGGGCTAGTGGACCTGAACATCTTCATTTCACCATCAAACACCAAAATATTGGCTATGGCTTCAGGCCACAACTTCTTTTAATGCCCTTTATTTCAGCAGTGACCTCCAAAAAATCAGGATCTTTATATGTCATCTTGGACACATAAAAAGTGAATGATCCTAAATTACTTGTTGTTTTGAAAGTCTTTGTTAAACCACCTTTTATCCAGATCAGAAACATCACCTATCCCACATGAACCTGAAATGTTCAAGCAGTGATGGTATTTGCTGTGGTATATTTATTCCTGTATCCTCTGTGCTATAGTCACCACTCTTTCCTCTGATAATTGTAAGTTTCAAAAATCAGAATTCATCAACAAACTTAAAAACTGTATAGTAAATAACAATGCTAGGAAAAAAGGTAACATCAACATTTAAATGATTTTCTCCTCCTTCTCTCAGTTAATTTATTTATGGTGAAGACCCTCCATGCAGAGTTTTCCTCTTTGCTGTGCAGAAAATCATAAAATGCACTACCTTCCCTTAAAACCCTGTAGGGCTTGGAGCAAGACAAGATAGAACTGAAAGTAACATGGACAATTATTATCTATCTTCTGTTTTCAGGGCTGCAGAGAGACAGGAACCAACAGGAAGACCTTTATCTCTTTTTGAAATTATGGCAGAGGTATGACAACATCATAAACAGGCCTAGCATCTCAGGGTATCTGATTGCTTTGAAATAAAGCTGTGTGACAACAGTAAAGCCTGCTCTTTTGCACTACAGTAACTCTATGTGGGAACTATTCAAAATCCCTCAGTGTAGGAGGAGATGGTCTGAGTCACAGTCACGGCACTGAAGCCTTGGAGAGCACACTAAACCACACTAAGATAACACAACGCACGCCACAATTTGAACATGTTACAGTCCTTAGAAGTACATATTCATGTGAAAACTGACAATACAAAAGTAAAGATTACAGGATTTCTCCCTTACTTTGACTTCTTTGAAGGAATAGGAATTTCAGGTGTGTAAGGAGCGCTGTGGCTGCTGATCTGCAGCGTGATGGCTGTGAAAAATTTCAGGGGCTTAAATTTTGGTGCCAACCAGACCAAAGTTACCCTTGAAACTAGGATAGGGAAAGGAAAAAGTAAAATCTGGATGAAACACAGGAAAATGTTAAAATAGTATCTTTGCTGCAGTTCTTAAAAAGCTAAGTTTTTAAGGCAATTGAAGTTGGGTATCTTTATTCGGTTAATTCTTTTATTCTGGGTATACTGCTCTGATGAACATTCATTTGAAAAACAAGCATGCTTTTTGGAGCAAAGATTAAGAGAAAATAATTTGAAATTATTATATTTAGCAGCATTTTAGAAAAGACAGTAATTTTGACTGTACTACAAAAAGACTATAACCAGCATACCTATCCGTCCTTGTAACTGTTCTATTGTATAAGTAGTAGGAAAACTTGGCTCTCATGGTTGCAGATTGGTGGTATTCAAGCCTAGTAAAGACAACAAATTCTTATGAAACGGGGGACTCAGCATGCACAGCAGTCACATTTTAAGCCTCAGTATTTCGGCTATTTTTAATTAAAAAAATAACCCAAAGGTCCAAGTTCATTGAAAGGACCAAAAGGGCTACATAGAAAATCTCTTTCAGAAGCACCACTGATCTGCAGAACAAAATAAGTCAAAAACTCTTTTCCGTCACTTTTGCTTAGTACCCCAATGACTTCAAAAACCAATTTATTTTAAAGTTTGTAAAAGAAAAAAAAAAAAAAGGGTTGTTGGACTAAGACTTCACTTATCAAGTTTCATTCTGGAGGGAATTTTTATAGCTGAGTTATAAATTCTCCACACTAGAGTGTTTATAATGGAAAGGCTGACAAATGCGATAATAAACACCAATCATGGGGCCATAGTAGCTGGTCAGAATGAGGATGCAGGAGTTTGCAGTGCTATCATAATATTTTGTTCCGTTTCCAGCACTAATGTGCTTAAACCTGCTTTCAGGTTGAGCAGCTGTAAAACAAGATCAGCCTGACTATCGATTGCAAAATCATTTGATTATTTATACTTCTCTTAGAAAGCTTGGAAATGTCTCTCAAATATGATTTCATTTAGACTTATTTTTTGGTTTACATGTCTGAATGCTAATTGTAATGTGATAGCTTCAAGGGAACTCGACTTTCTACCAACAGGCAGCCTTCAGTGGGCAAAGAGAACATAAACAAACCCGCCTCAGACCAGGATCTAAAAATGGGCTATGATCAAACAGCTCTAAGGCTTTAAAAAACCCCTTATTATCTTTTCCCAGAAGTAATTGACACTGTCAGTTTTTTGTTCTTAATGTGGCGATAATGGCATGGTGCTCTGGGGAGACCAAGGTTGGGATTGGCCTCAGCCTTGGTGGCAACAGGGTTTCTGAGCAAGGGAAAGGCCTTTCACTGCAGTGGGGGAGATCCCAGCCTCACTGAAGTTAGCAGGACTTTGACACTCACTTCATTAGGCCCAGGGTTTCCCTGGCTCCCTGAGCCTGACATGCTATTTTATTGCACTCTGACTCCACAGACTAGGATGCAGCAACCTTGGATTGAGACAAGGGCAAGGGGAGAAGGGACCCCACCGTCTTGTTATTTCAGGGAGATGGAATTGCACTCCAGCAACAAGCTTGTCTGCAACGTTTCCTTAATTTGTTTATATTCTTAGCAGACTTTGCTTCCAGGACTTCAGTGCATCCAGATGAGCCAAGTGATGGGTCAGTATGGTATATCACTGTTTCACTGAGCTCTTCTTGGGCACAAGGGCAGGCTTTAGCTTTAACGCGGGTGTCTAAGAAGAAATTGCATCTAGGCTACTGTACTGGTAAATCTTTGCCAGTTTTGGATAAGCATGAAACATAAAAAAATTAAAGCCCCTTCATCAGGCTCTCAACATCTATAAATAAATGTGCGGCCAAGAGTCTCCCCCAAAGTTGACACGACATGAAATACATCTCAATACTTTATCTGTGCTGTTTGCATGTGGTGTTCATTGGCTTATACTGCAACCGCATTTTTTATTTCTAATGTTATATATATATGGCTCATATAATAATATTACTACTGTTCTGTATTGCTGCTGCAAAATTTCCAGTGAAACGTTAAAAATCAGGATTCATGATGCAAGATCCAGATTTTGTTTTGTATTTAAAAATAAAATGTAACATTTTCTTTCTGCTTTTCTTCAGTCTTTAATACAAGTATGGAAAAACCTTGCATCTTGAACAAATTCCAATGTTTTGTTATTAAACCAAGAAGAGAAAACCAATAATTTTTGAATTATCTGTTACAGACATGTTTACATTATGAATCTCTTTACTTAAGACTCTGTGTGCTATAGAGTTCTAATTTTATCCAGTGACATGAGCAAGAAAAAATATGAATATATATATAATCATAATGTGGAAAGCACAGTTGCATAGAGATCATAGAGAAATAGTGCTAAGAAGTGAATATTGAGTTGCATATTTCATTGTCCTTAAAGAATTCGTCTTCATCATTTTGCTTGAGACAGTGGTAACAGTAAAATGCATCTGGGTCATGCGAACAGTTGTTGATTTTGGAACATTGTTCATTCTTAGTTCCTTTTTTCATTTTATTTTTAGAATTTAAAAAAAAAAAAAAAGCCCAACACAAAACCATCTGAAGAGGTGAAACACCCCAGTTTCCAGAAAGGATCCAGCTGCGTTAGCTATCCAACTGCCTCTTGGAAAAAAAGCCTTCTGACAACTGGAGAGCAGATGCAATGTGTGGAGTCAGGGAGGTCAACAAAAACAAGTGGAAAAAGAAACCAAGGAAGCAAGTGAAAAGAGAAAGAATATTGGAGTATTAATACAGGATATTAGATCACTCATGATAACGTTAAAGTGAGTGGAATGAGAAAAAGCAGAAGAATCACCACAGGAGCTGACAACAGTATGCGAGAAGAAATCAAAGGGACATTAGGTTGGGGTTTTGATTTTAGCCTTTCTAGCCTGAACCCAGGGTAAATCTTGATTTCACTAATATCGGGACAATCCCATGTAGTGGAGATCAAAGCTGTTCCGCGGAGCCGTGCGGAGCCACCGGCGCGGAGGGGACGTTTGCTCCCGGGGCAGGCTGGCTGGGCCCTGAGCTGGCTGCTGGCTGCCCGCCTGCTGCGGCACGGGGGGAACCCAGCTCTGCCCCCGGCAGCGGCGGGGGAAGGTGACAGCCGCAGGGAGAGCCGGGCGGAGCGGGAGGGCACAGACTCATCAGGAAGGGCCGGGGGGGCTTCCAGGGGAGACCCCCGGGCCACTTGCCTCACTCCCAGCCCGCCCATGGCCACCCCCTCCGCTGCCCCCCTCCCTGGCTGTCGCCCCTACTAACAAGCGACTGCGAGGCACCAGGCGATAACGCTGAAACCACGGTCCCCATCCCCAGGATACGGCCGATCCGGGCTTCCCCCTTCCCTCCCGCTCCGGCTTTTCAGAATCTATTTATTTATTTGCTCTCCTTGCAGCGATGAAACGTAGGTCTCCAGAAAAAGTCTCCGCTGAACCTCCCCAAAATCAAAGCCCACAGGTTTTGTCTCCCAGGCGGCCGCGACGCTTCCCAGGCCGGACCCACCGGAGCCGGGGGGGGGTTGCGGGCAGCCCGGCCAGCCGCCGCTTCTCGCCGCCGCCGCGCCGCCCCGCGCCGGGCCCTCCTCCGCCAGCTCCTGCTCGGTGCGAGCGACGGCCCTGGCCGCCCGCGGGCAAGGACACAACTGGTCCCTGGAAGAAAACCGTGACAACAAACGGTTGTGTCCAGATGTTCCGCTTTACTGGCCCTGTGACACATGGGCTTGGCAGGCTGGATTTCAGAGAAAAGGGAGTTGTAGGGTTTTGGTGGGTTGGGTTTTTTTTTTGTTTGGTTGGTTTGGGTTTTTTCCTTTTCTTGTTTGGTTGTGTGGGGTTTTTTTTTTGTTTGTGGGGTTTGTTTCGTTTGGTTGGTTGGTTTGGTTTGGGTGTTTTTTTTAAGCAGAAAGCGCTAGGTTAAAATGCGCACGCCGAGATTTTCCTAGTCCCTGGCAAGCAGCTGGGCAACCAACGGAGACCTCTGGAAACCCACCCCACAAACTGGACTGGCTCGGTTGCCCCAGCCGAGCCTTTCTCGAAAGCAGCAAACTGCAAAAATTGTAAAGCAAGCAGGCGACACAACACCAACCAAATGGCCCCAGACCTTCCTTTTTTGTTATTCTTCCCTTCACAAAAATCATATATATTAGCAAATCTACACGTACAGAGTCTCTCCACCCCTCCTCCCCACCCACCCTCCAGGGCACGCTACTCCAAACACTCCTCCTTTTGCATCCCACAGCTACAGGGTCCTGGCTGCGGTGTGAGAAGCCAAGGCAGGAGCACGGCTCTGCGTCCCGGGGAGGGAGGTGCCCGGTGCCACCTGCCCGGTGCCCTGGGTGGTACCCATCCCCCAGCCCCCGTCCCGCCGGGTCCCGACACTGCCTAGCTCGCCTCCTGCCTGCTGCAGCCGTCCAGGAGCTCAGTCATGAAGGAGATGTACACTATGGCCAGGCGCAATGTCTCTATCCGGGAGAGCCTCTTCTCGTAGGCGAAGGTGGGCACCTTCTTCCTCAGCTGGTCAAACGCCTCGTTGAGATTGAACATCCTCTTCCTCTCCCGTATGTTGGCAGCCTGGCGCTGGGCGTAGGTGATAACTCGCTTTCTCCGGGGTCTGTCCAGGAGGGAAGTGCTTCGCATTCTCTCCTCTTCCTCCTCCTCTTCCTCGTCTTCTGGATCTCCATCTCCGAAGGCAGCCAGGGGCAGCCCCCGGGCCATCTCCTCCCGGAGCGACAGGGCTCTGTCCCCGAAGGGAGGCCCGGAGGCGACCTCGCAGAGGCCCAGGCTCGGCCCGGCACGGGGGAAACCCGGGGGGGGGCCCAGGGAGAGGTCGGCCACGAACTCCAGCACCGAGGCGCCCAGCAGCCCCTCTGGGCAGGGCACTTGCGGAGCTCTGCCGTGCAGCTCATCCAGCAGCCCCGAGCGCTGGTGGGCTGGGAAGAGGCTGGCTGACATCTTACTTCAGAGAGGGCTTAATCTGGTCCCCCATCCCCAGCCCCAGCAGCGTTAATATTTATAACCCCCCGGATAACAGGATTAGCAGGACTAGAAAGAGCGACTGTAAAATTTCTCGCTGTGATGCTGATGAGAGGAGACAGGCAGTCCCCTCAGGGACGCGTGGATGCTCCCGAGAGAGGAGTCCCCAGCGAGTCAATCCTGTCACAGCGATCAACGACAGTTCCTTCTTGGCAAACCCCTCCGCTCTTACCTGCTGAGCACTTTTGTCTCTTCTTACACACCGCAACCAAATGATTTTCAACCTCTTTAAAGTCCGCAGACGCAGAGCCGGGTCTCCACTGGGCTTGTTTTCCTGCTTTCTGTCGGGATCTCTGAACCCAGAGAGCCAGCCTGACAATTGATGTCAGGCAACTGCATGTATGCTTTTAATGATGTCCTGAAGAGGGGACCTGCACGCAGAGGGTCACTGGGGAATGTTTACCCTGTATCCCAGCGCAATGGGAGCTGAATGACAGGACCTCCATTAGCCTAAGTAAGCATTGTAGGGGACCCGATATTGCATTCCCAATAGTAACTGTTGGAATCGCCTCTCCGTTCCCCCTAAATCCCCTTCAACTAGAGTTCAAACATCTTTCCAGTAAAAGGCTGTTTCGTAAAGCTCATTTTGGTTCAGGCAATCTCAAAGCACTTGCTTTGAAACTCCCTTTTCCTGCCCAGGAGATGAGGATAAGCCGGTACTAGGCAGGGCATTACACCTTTGGTAGAGCCGTCCCGGTCACCGGCGGTGCACAGAGGAATCCACCTGACCGCACGCACTGATAACACTGGATACACTGTGAAATGCTTATAAACACACCCGTACCCCCGACACCGCCGAATACCTTTCTTTGATGAAGGTTTCCTTGGGGATGGAGGTTGGGGATTGTTTTTGCTTTTGTCCTGGGAGGCTGGAAAAGGTTAGGGGTTGTGTCTTCCCCCTCCCACCCCCTAGACCGGCTCTAAATCACAGCCAGGCCCTGGCACTCCCTGGCAGTGCCAGACACACCCAGGTTGGACGGGTCGATTTTCCTTGGCACACGATTTGCGCGCAGAGCAAGTTGAGGAGCGGGCCGGCCATTACACTTGCGCAGCACTCTTAAAGCCTCATCTTCGTCTTTGTCATGCGTTGTTGCCACTCTCGATTTGGGGCTAATTAGACTCTAATTTCTAAGGGGATTTCAAAGCCCATCAGATCAAAGGAAGTGGGTGGGGGCGGCCGACGGACGCTAAAATCCGTCCTGTTTGCCTACAGGACGGCAAACATTTCCGACGGCGGGCCGGGATCTGCCGTCATTTACAACACAGTGAACCGCGCATCCCTTTTTCCTGGGAAAGATGCCGCGGGAAAGACACTTTCCCTCCCAGCTCCCTCGCCCCGGCCCCGCGGGCGGTCAGAGGCGGGGGGCGCGCAGGGCGCTGGCGGCGCGGAAGGTGAGCGGCAGTGGAGCTACATTGGACAGCTCCGGGGCGGCGGCGGCACCGCAGGTACCCGGCGGCCCTGCAGAAGGGGGGCACCTCCCCCTCCCCAGCCTCCGCCGGGCCGACAAGCAACCTCTCCCCATCCGGTCGCACCGCCAGCATCGCGGTGGTGATGATGGGCGGCGTTGTGTCTGCTTTAAGGGCATGCCTAAGGCTGAGGAGAGAGCACAGAGAGGGGAAACTGCTGTGATTCCTCCCAGCGCTGCCTCCTTAGCGGGCAGGGATGGAGTCGCTCAGAAACGTGCTTATTCCTGACAAATATAGCTAATTAAAACACTTGGTGAATGAGCTAATTCAAAGAGGAGCTGTAAAACACCTGTTAAGAGCAGAGCATCCAAAACTAACACTAAGATGAAGAGCTCTAAATGTTGTGTTATATAAAACCCTGGGTGGGTGAAAGATCAGATAAATATTTATTATTGATCCGCAAAGGAATGTCGCTTATTTGAGCTCCTTTTAGGTGAGGAGGCAAGTATGTTGTTTAAAGAGGTATAAACTAAGGACAAAATGTCAGCAAAGGTTCGTCATCACAGGATGCAAAATTATCGGGGAAATACAAATACTTCAGATAATGAAACGAAGGAGTGGAGAAATGTGAAATCGTCAGCTCTGCGTTCATCTTCATGCGAATTTCCCATTGTGTGGGAAACCTGTGTTTAGAAGAGGGTAGAGCAAACCTTCCTGAAGGTCTCTTCAAGAAGAAACTCTTGCTCACATCTCTAGTTTGGGACTTTTGCTGGACATAAACTACGAAGTCAACAGGAACCAGAAGCAGTTTATATTACGAGAAGGTAAAGGGAGGAGGTTGTTGAGTCAATATCACATCACAAAGCGATATAACATAAAATATAAAAGATTAATGCAGTTTATGCATGTCACTAGATCCTTAAAGGAAGCACTAAAGCCAGGACTGGCAGAAAATGGAGACTTTTAGCCAGGGTGAGTCCTCTTGTCAAACTAACTTTTTTTTTGATTGTTTGTTTGTGTTGGTTTTTTTCCCCCCTAAAATACCGAGTTTTCTCTTATACTAATTATTTTAAGATAAGTGTAATAAGCTCAATGAACTGTGCTCTGAGGTATGTTTTTGAACATTCTTCATATTTGGTGATTTTTATCATGTTGGGGAAAGTACGGAGTTGAGGAAACGCACAACAAATGTCCATGCTGCAGGAGACAAGTTTTCAGTGGATAGACAACGCAATGATGTAGGGGACAAACTCTCATGAGAGGTGGCTTTATACTCTGAAATCTTCTCAAGCCAGATTAGGTGGTCAAATGTGTGTTCTAGATTTGTTTTAACTAAGAATATAGTTTCTCTATGATTATTTACCTTCTTTCACCCACCTCTTATCCTATCTTTTAATTTCACTTGTTTATCACAAAAAATTGCTCACAAGACACTTACAGGTGCTGAGCACTAATGCTTACATCTTCAAGCCACTCTGCAACTATTGGTTTAATTATTTTTCTTCAGAAATATCTATGATATGATTCTTGATACGTAGTCAGTGGTGACCCTGGGATGCTGAAAGAAGGGGGCGCTGTCCATCAAACGTGGGTCTGTAAGCAAAGAGCTGAAAGTTGCTGTCTACTCTAGAAACCACAAAAAGTTAGCTATGCAACCCCCCAAAAAGTCTACACACTTTTCTTGTAAAAAGGGAAAAATCTTCTCTCCTTTAATTGATCCACTAACAGCCAGAGAGTTGCCATCATTCTCAAATCCTGGCCTAAATAACAGAAGCAAATGTAGTGTGTAGCAGGCTAATGCTGTCACTCTCAGCCTACTGGTGTTGCAGTTGTCTGGTCTTGTTAAACCTTAAAATTACAGTAATGTCTATGGATCAGGGCCTCATTACCTCAAAACACAGGGCAGTTCCTGTCCCGTTGGGCTCCCAGTTTGCATTCTTGACAGACGAGACCACATCAGTACAGTATATATGTGTGGAGACAGGGCACACTTGCAAGGAAATGGACAAAGTTTGGAAAACAGCTTTACACTTCTTGGATCGGTGGTGGAGAGGAAGACTATGGGCACTACTGATGAATTCATACAAAAGGGAAGTTTTAAGCAAAGCTAGTTGAAGACTGGTTATTTTGATACTAGAAGAATGTAGCAGTATTCAGATGAAAGCAGAACAAAATGTGATTGAATGTGGTATGAATGGAAGGGTAAAGAAGACTTCTGATGTCTCGATGCATTGTGAGATTATATAGGCAGCGAACACTGGACTGTAGCAGAGTTTATGTTCAAAGAGTTTATGTCTGAGTCGTTTGTGAAGTTGAAGGAGGATGAATGAAAAGTATTAGATGAATTGGTCAGTACTGTTTCAAGTGGCTTGCAATGAAACCAGAAAGGAGGAGAGTGCTGAAGTCAAAGTCAAAGCTAATGTAGACCAGAGGAAACAGTGCCTTGACAGTTGAAACAGCTGGGAAAGCTTTTGATACGTTGGAGATAGATGAAGTGTATGAAGATGAGGCTAAAGTCACCTTATTCTGACTTCTTCAAGTCTCACATGCTGAAAGAACTGATTGACTCAATAAGTTAAGCAAAATAAAATGGACACGAAAAATGGGGTAATATTATCTAACTGCTGGCTGTTATCCAAGTACGTCGTTATCATGGATACATTCTGAGTCCCACAGGGATGTGAACACCTGCATTGGACTCCACAGTCCCCTTCAGGTCTGTCTCCCTCAATGGACTGTCTAAGGAGCTTGGGGATTCTGCCTTCTAACTAGCAAACTTCAGTCCTGTGGGATGAAGCTTGGCCCTAGAATTAGCAGTTCATGAATAAACAATAAAAAAACATTCCAGTAAGACAAATATCCAGAGTGTGTGGGCAAAGACAACTGGATATAATTGGGTGCAGTGACTAAAATTTGAATCTGTAAGAATTCTCTGCAACCTTTTTTTTCCCCTCCAAACACCTTACTTGAATAGGCAGTATAAGAACTGACTTTATTGCTTATGTTGATGATATATATGAGTACCTGCTACTCACAAAGCAGGTGAATTATTACTAGTCCAGTGCAGGGACTAGTTCTGTTATTAAAATCAGAATATATCCAGTGAAGCTAGAGCATCACTGTCTGGTCCCAGCAGTAATTTTAGGCACTGATCCTACATGCATCTGACTGTATGAATGCATCCCTGTGTCACAGCCTGTCTTTAATAGGACTCCAATTTGAATACAAACACCTGCTTACAAAGATCAGGTTTCACAGTGTGGCTCTCCCTGGAAAAAAAAACAAGTGACATTGAGTAACATCATTGTTCCCTGACACAGGAAATTATTAGCAAAACTCAATATTTTGGGCAAAACCTAATAACACTAGATACATTCTGCCAGTAAAATGCAATTCATTTCTATTTACAGTTGTATTACACACCATTTGAAGAGTTTAAAGAAGGAAGTGTTGATATTTTCCCATACGGGTCCAAATGACGAAGAAAAGGTTGGAAAGTGCAATTTTCAGTAAATCATACACAAATGAAATGAATAGCTGTGGTTAGGGTGTGATGTGATTCATCATGCTTGCGAAGTTGTATGAATGATAGTTTTTGCCTTAATCATAAATTTGGGCGTGGAAGGGATTGAGAACAAGATGTATTAAAGCTGGAATGTCAACCTTAACTTTGAATTTCCTGGCTTTTTATCGGACTGCATGAAAAAACGTAATGTTATTTAAAAATAGCTTCTTTCATCTCGATTTTGCTATACAAATGCTGTTTGTGGAAAATGGAATGCAATAAAAATGTGTCTTGTTTACCTAGGAGCCTAGATTTTTGTCTAAATATTTATTACAATTAATTACTTTTATTATGACATAATTACATACTAGAGCCATTAATTAATACTTTTTTCTCTTCCATTTCTCACAGTTTGTAAAATGCAGGGAAATGTGAGCCCGACAGGTATAGTTACTTAAAAATGTTGCTTGTATCAGAAAAAATGTATGTATGATGGTGGACCAAAATTCATTACCAGAATCCTTTATGTAGGCTCCATTTTTTAATTGTTGGGATCACCTTGGGTCAAATGAACCATTTTTCCTTTTGACCTACTCAGCTTTGGATCTTTTGATACTGACAGTACACATGCCAGGTAGGATCTTCTACCTTTTATTTTGTTCTCATCTTTTAGCATCCAGACATTACATGCTTCATTTTATAGAATCTGGAGTTACAAGATGATTTTTCACAGTTCACAGGTGCCTCTCCTGCAACTCACTAAGAGGTCTACAAGGAAACTCATGTCTAAAGAATGGGCCTCCTTTGCCAAGCTTCTCAACCATCCACTGCCTTGCTAGCGTCTGACTTTGATGCTCCCCTAAGGATATGGAATTTCTTTTCTTGCTATACTCTCTTAATAATCTGTGGCTTTGTGCATATTTGTGATAATAGTCTCCAATTACAGAATCACATAGTTGATATTCCATTTCCATTTCATTCCCACTCAATGTATTAGAAGCTGCTAATATGATGAATAGTGTTTTCTTTCCTTCTTGTTGCTTAGTGATTCACCTTCATTATTTTTCCTGTGCTATATAAGCAATAATTTCAAGATAGGTTTAATAATTTCACATAAGCTTTTCAAAAACATTTCTCATGTTTTATCAGCTGCCATATCAATGTGCTTGATAGATGTGGACTGAGTAAGTGTTGTTTCTGTTTGCAGATGGAAGGTAGAAATAGAACAACATGAAAAACAGAAATAGAACAAGTATGGCAAATAGAACAATATGGTAAATTGGAATTGAGGGCTCCAATTTGAGTTACCTAGAATTTAATTTTAGGGAGCTTTTGGGTTATACAGCCTTTTAACCTTAAGAAGAACTTATTAAACTACTCAGCTGTGAGCATTTGGTCTCTCCATAGCTGGTATACTATTATATAAATTATATGTAATGTATTTTAATCAAGTGGTTTATTTATATGTCTGGTACATGTTGTTAACAACAGCATGAGGACAGCTTTGATTACTTACTAACTGGAAGGGTTTGATTCTGCAAATGTAATTTTTAAAATACATACCAGTTTTATTGTTATTTGCTACATTTTTTAAATAATTGCAAAATTGAACCTGCTATCCTATGTTCCATAACATTATCCCCACATGTGTCTTTGGCAGGGCTGAAATCTTTAGACATATTTGTACCGAATGAAGAATACACCCATCCCAGCCATGAGCAGCTGGTTTCTCCAGGAGAATGACATGGGAAATGACGTCAGAGGCTTTGCTCAAGTCTGGGTAAACAACATCTGCAGCCTTTCTGGGTACCTATCCACTAAGTGGTAACCTTGTCTTAGAAGGCAATCAGGTTCGTCAAGCAGGACCTGCCTTTCATAAATCCATGCTGACTGGGCCTGATCACCTGGTTGTCCTGTATGTACTGTGTGATGGCACTCAAGATGATCTGCTCCATAACCTTCCCAGCACTGAGATCAGAATGACATGTCTGTAGTTCCACAGACCCTCCTTCTGGCCTTTCTTGTAGATGGGCATCACATTTGCTAACCTCCAGTCACCTGGCAGCTCCCTGGTTAACCAGGACTGCTGATAAATGTTGGAAAGTGGTTGGGTGAGCAGTTCCGCCAGCTCCCTCCGTACCCTTGGGTGGACCCCATCCAGCCCCACAGACTTGAGTGTGTTTAAGTGGTATAGCAGGTCACCATCCATTTCCCCTTGGACTATGGGTGCTTCATTCTGCTCCCCATCCCTGTTTTCCAGTTCAGGGTGTTTGGGTACCTGGAGAACAACTGGTCTTACTATTAAAGACTGAGGCAAAGAGGCTTGTTACTTTAGTTTCAATTTAAATCATGGTTTAGTCTTACCTCCCTGGGCTTCAGTCTTCTGCTCACCTCCTCAGGTTTAGCTGTCTTTTCCACAAACTCCTACAGCTCACCGTTTGTTTCTGCTCACTTTTTGTTTATTTTGTCTCTCACTCCTTATCTATATATCCCATTTTCGTTTTCTGTTTGTGGTATCCATCCCCAGGCCTTGCTCTGCCACAACAGCTCAGAGCTGTTCTAACTTCACTTGGCAGTGAACACAAGCACGGGTAGAATCCTCAAGAAATTTGGTGACTTTAAGCCAGATGTATAAGCAATCTAGAATATTTAAAGTCTTACAATTTATAGTCTGGCCTAGCAAGGCAGACCCTCAGTGAGGTATGAAAAGTACACTCCTCTCAGAAAACATGTAATTTTCAGAATTTTGAAGGATGAGGAAAACAATGCATTTCCCAGTATCTTTGCTCTACACAAAATCATTTTGACTGGATTACAGAATAAAAAGATACCATTAATGTAATTGTATCTGATTTTAACAACTCATGATGTTATTAGTGATAATCATATTAACATCAACATTAAAGTTACTTAAACTTGTGTTAGTTACAGAGATCCCTTTTATAGGCCCTGCAGCTAGAAGGTAAAGAAGCCCAAACACATTTTCTTAAATCATACATTTTTAAACCCATTTATTTGATTCATATGTGTATATGTGCAGGGAATGATACTAACCTGAAAATTTTTATAATACCTTTCATACTAAACTCACAGAAGAAACATTGTCAGATTGATATATCTAATAATCTGTTCCACATAAAATTGTTATGTGCCTTATTTTTCGTTTTCATATTTTCAGTAAGTATGAGATAGAATGTTTTGCATGTTCCTCAATCTGTATCTTATTTAGAAAACGTTTCAAAAGGTATGCAAGATGTTTCTTGTTGCCAAGTGAAAAGACAGAATCTATCTTTTTGATAGAAAAAACTTGGGAAAGGTAAGCATTCAGCTATTTAAAAATCTTCCGTAAGCTTGTCTTTTCCAATTACATGATTTGCTACATACTGGAGAATGTACATATGGGTTTTTAACTATTATTTGAGCTCACTTTTGTTTATTCCCCTTAGAATTCAAGAAAATACTGCATTTTCAGGTACCTGGTCATGTTCATTCAACAAAAAACCTCAAATGCAATTGTGTCATAGACACTAACTTGTACAACATAGCTAATATGGCATTGCAAATTTATTTGTTTTGGGTAAAAATAAAAGAACATATTAATCTTTTGGGGTTATTATAAATAACCAATGAAACAATAAGTGAAGATGTTGGGGGTTTTTTTTGAACAGCCACACTAAAGCAGTCTCTCCTGACTATAGGTGGGTCATTGCATCACTTGTTATCCTTCCTCCTATCTTCTATGTATTTTAGGTTGTGACAAAACTGGAATCTTGGTACGCTGCAGAGTTTGGTGCTTATGAATAGTCATAATGTAGGAATTATCATGAATGAGTAAAAGGTTTTTACAACTGAATAAGGGACAGATGACTATGTTAATACCTGGAAAGTGCTGGCCAGGCCCTGACTGTCAAGGAAGAACACCAGACATTACTTTTGTGGAGGTGAAGTGTTTCTCCCATTCCCTGCCCAACATGAAGAGGAAAGGGAGACTTTCCTCTGTTATGCCTTTTGATTTATCACAAGCATGTTTAATCGCATCACTATTAGATTAGAAGGTCTTCCAGACAGGGTCTGAATCTTCCTTTATATTTCTGCTGTGACTAGTCAGAGGGGAAGCCCAGACATTGCTGGGCTCTTTAAGCATTAGCAGAAGATGAGGTGAAGATTATCTTTCATGACAAAAAAGCATATTTTAAAGGGAGAAAGAATTAAACACAGTAATAATGTAGCTAGAGAAGGAGAGGTAGGAGTTGTAGGTACATGCTGCCTCAATGGTGGTGGTGTGGTGGTGGAAGGCAAACTATTTCCTACTGCACTAGCAGGGCTGGAGGTTTAGAAGGAAACTAGAGCTAGTTCTGGGAAGGTTACCACACACAGATGAAGTCCAGAGATTTTGGGATTAAAAATGATTTTAATTTTTCAAACTTCAGATTCTGTGCAGTGAAGGAAAAATATAACATAGGAAGGCTGAACCTAAAAGTTTTAGCAACTATTGTAGTGCTACTCATGTATACAGTAGTTTGAGGGCACAATAGAAAACAAACACCACATAACTAGTAAAGTTTAAAAGGAAATAGTAAATAAAAAATGCACCCAAGTGAATGTTCAAGGATAGAGAGTAAGGAATGAGGACTCATACTCCACTATTAAGTAAACTGATCTCAACACAGTTTCTTCATGTCCTCTCCCCCAGGTCAGCTTTGCTCTGGGTTTGTCCAACATCAGACAATTACTGAAAAACTCAATCTCATCCCCCTTTAGGGATTTTCCCTAGGCTAGCGAAGAGGAACAACAGTGTCAATTCATTTGAACAAAGCACATAGTGAATCACAGACAACTTCATGCTTGTATTTAAAATAGTCCCAGACCACAAATGCAATAGTGTAGGCACTTTAAAAAGGACATGCCTTTATTTACTGCTACCCATGTAGATACAGGGGCATGGCTATTGCACATTTTGCTGACACTAGGGTGAGTTGTAGATTAGTCTGTTACTCTGTCTTTTCATATTGGCTTCCATCCAAAAATCATGTGGAATGGTCTAAACTGTGAGTATAGGCATGTACATAATACACCTGCAAAATGTGTATCACCTTGTGAAAGGGTAAATTAGAAGAGAAGTAGGTTCAATTTTTTGCATTGGATTACCAAAATACATCCGTTCCAAAGTTAATAACAAAACCACTGTCTCTCGTCTGCTAACTTAATTCTTTAATTGCTAGGTAATCCTGGCTCACAAACTCAGGGAAAGTCAAATCACTCACTTTGCTTTCAAAGCTAAACCTCTCTGGGATTATCTCATTTGTGAGACCAGATCCAGAGAAAATAAATTAGGAATGGAACAATCCCTTTAAACTTTAGCTCCAGAAAGATTGAATGATTGGGCCAATCTATTTTCTTTTCTACTTTTCAGAAATAAAAGAGGACACATATAAATCTCATTTTACTTAGTTCAGGTAGAAAAACAGCACTGTGAATTAAACCTTGATATACAATAGTACACAATATTCAGTCAGGAGTGTCCTAGGATGTTAAAGATTAGCCATGGTGGTTTTGGTTTAGTCTTTATTGCTATGAGAGACTTTTTCCAGGATTTCTTGACTCATTCCTCTAAGCCTGTGTTGACAGGGAGTTTCTTAACGCATTCTGAAGCAATCACATAATTTGTAATTTTTTTTTTTTGATTGCTGTTTAGTACTAGAGCTAATTTCTTCAGAATATTTTAAACCACATCTATTTTAATTTCATTGTGTATTTTTGAAAGTATTAATATTATTTGATTTATTATTCAAAGACAAAAAGAGCAAAGATGCTTTAAAGAAGTTGGGAGAAAAAGGAGTTCTAGTTAATAGACTTCTAATATTCAAACCCATTAATTAGCTAAATTAATTAATTAATTAATTAATTAACTAAAATTAGTAGTTGGATAAGAATAACTACACCTAGGTAGTCGCATAGTTACTAAAAGACATATTTAGCCCATTGCTCTTTCAGTGACAATGGATTCAGGAGAATTTCCCACTAGCAAAATGTGATGCATATCAGGCCTTTTACGAAACAGTTCTGCTCAGAGGGATAAAAAAGAAGAAAAAAGTTCAATTAGCATTCTGCAGCTAAAAACACAGGTGCTATGTTTTCTGGCAATGATAGAACTTATTGCTATATGGCCTGGTCTTAAGCTTAACAGCAAAAGCTAGGAAAAATAAAAGAAATGAAGAGGGCAAGAAGTTGAAAGTTTAAAAAGAAACTTTTCTTTTTTTTTTTTTTCCCCTCAACAGAGAAACATTATAGAACACTGACTCAGAAAAGAAGACAAGAAGATTCAGTGGGTGCCTTCCAGAACTTGGACATTCCAGATTTTATCTACCACTGTTTCACATTTTACTTTTCATGTTTCCTAAGCAGACAGTATACTGAAAAGCACTATAAAGCCACAGGAACCCTTTTTGTCCATCAGCGTATGGAAATCCTTCCTCATTTCAGCTTCACAAGTCAGAAAGCAACGATTAGAGCATCGAGGACCAGTGTAGCCTTATGCATCTACATGACCGGTCAAAGACATCTCGCTAGCTCTCCTTTTGGTTAAACAGCAACCTTTCTGATGAATTAAAATGCAAAAAGAACATGCAAAAAGTGGAAAGAAAACAGCTGAAAAAGCACATTTATAGCACTTTGTGGTATGTAGGTACAAGAATGTGAAGACCAATAGCTGGTCAGAGCTAAAAGTAATCACGGACATAAAAGGTAGTGAGAGAAGACTTTGCAGATATCTCAGTTGCAAAATAAAGTTCATGAAAAATGTGAGTTTGTTGTGGTAGACAACCTAGTGACAGATGAATCAGAAAAGGCTGAGGCAGACTTCATCTTTTTTGTTTCAGTTTTCACAGGATAAGCTTGATCTCACACCTCTGTGTGGAATAATGCGGTTTGGTAGAGAGAAACCCAATAATGCAGTAGAAACAGGGTAAGTATTATTGAGAGAAGTTTAAAAATAATGGAGCTGAATGGGATCCATCCAAGTCAGCTGAAAGAGCTGGCTGCAGTGATTGCAAGGTTGCTGTCTCTGACAAAAAACTGTGGTTATCAGGGAAGATCACTTACAACCAAAAATGGTTAACACTATGCCCATCATTAGGAAAAGTGATAGGAGGACTTGGGGAATTATAGGACATATCAATCCCTGTAAATATCACAAAGCCTGTCCTCTTGGAATCTGCCTCCAAACACAAGAGAGCAATCAGGAATAACTAGCTCAGACTTTGCAATGACAAAACATGCTTGACCAGCTTGATTGCCTGCTGTTATGAGATGACATGTTGAGGGGGCAGGAGGAAGGCGACGGATACTTGGTCTTCAGGATGTCTTTTGGCACTGTCCCCGAAAGGATTCCCTGTGGAAGCTGAGGAAATACAGACTGGTAGAAGTTTCTTAGATGCACTGAAAATTGTCTTTACCACCACCGGAAAAGTGTAGTAAAATCAGTTATTTGGATTCCAGTTGGTAAAGAGCAAAGTACCCAATGGTTTGGTACTGGGACTCATATTAGTATTTCCATCAATAACTTAGATGGTGACACAAAATATCTCTTCAGGTAAATTTGTGGATAGTACTAATTAGGGAGAATGATTAATATGAAGAATGGAAAAACTTCAGTTCTAAGAGTTCTTGAGAACTGGACCAACATAAACACCATGAGGATTCTGAGCCTAGGGCAGAGGAACATCATGTACCAGTACAGGCTAGGAAATGAGTAAAGTCTCCTGGAGAGGATAGGGTTGTGATGCAAACATCATTAAAAAAGCCTGGTTTGGAATCCCCTAGAACTTGAGGGATGCTGAGAAACAAGATGTTGTAGTGATGCACTTTGAAGATGGTCATGAAGAGAGACTGAAGAAGATGAACTTGTTAGTCTGACAAAGAGAAGGCTAATGAATGATCTGTTATCAACCTAGCTATGTGCAACTACTAGAAAGAGAGATACAAAGATGACAAAAACATCTTAATTATGACAGTACAACACTGGAACAAGCTGCCTAGAGAAGAGTGGGGAATCTTCATCCTTGAAAGTTCTTCAGACAGGACAGCATTAAGATATCTCTGACTTGATCTAGTGCTAGAAAAGGTAAACTTTGTGTGGGAGAGACATCCAAATGTCCCCTAAAAACAGCACTTCTATGATCCTGTGATTCTTGGAATCCAGAGTTCAGAAACCTGATGCATTTTTCATTTGAAAGAGCATGCTTCCTTCCAACAGGAGGAGATGGCATGTCCCCTTGTCTTCAGGTTCTGAAAAAGTTTCCACTGTGAGCTTATTTAGGATAGATGGCCAGTAAAATCTCTTGATTGTATTTGTGGTCCTGGCATCTGAGAACATATACATGAAATACAGCTGAATATTTTGATACAATAGGTCTGAGCTTTTTAGCCAATGATTAGATTTAGTCATTTGATAAAACACTTACTTGTATTCATAAGTATCCATACAGAAATAGTGCCATTCACTTCAAGTGTGATGAGAACTTGATGTTATCAAGTGCTTAAGTGATTTGCTGGCTTTGATTCTTTAAAATGAAGTAATGAATGTAAAAGGCAGGTGGCTGTCCAGAATGCAAGCAACCAAAAAAAAAAAAAAAAAAAGGGAAAAGAGCAATCAGTCAAACAATTAGCTAGCTAAAAAACTAACATGGAGAAACTAAAATGGCTTATTTACAAAACTATTCCATCAACCAGAACATAATTTCAGTGTTCAGATTCTCACTTTGGAATTTATTCCTATTCAGTCACTTGTAGAGAACAGAGACAAACATCTGGAATGCTACATTCAAAGAAAACATCAGCATAGAATTGTCTTAATGGTTAGATGATATGTTACCTAAACACAGAGTGGAAACTCACTAATTTGTACTGCACAGGCAAAGCTATTGTGTATCATATATTTTCCTCTCTCCTTCTATTGCACAGAATTCCAGACTGAACTGCAGTTTTTACAACACAGAGTACTCCACATGCATCAAGTTTGGATTTCACAGGACTGTAAATAATTTTAAGTGTTTGCATTGGTTGTTGGTTTTAATAATTTAGATGCACGAACTCTTGAATTTTTATCAGGTTTTCACAAAACTTTGATACAGGATTATGCATCTTAAAAAGGTGCATGCCTTTACTGTAAGTCGAGAAGAATTTATATCCCCAAGGCTTTCCTCTGGGATATCTTCTGACATCAAAAAGGTAAAATTATAAATAGATTCTATTTCTTTCAGATGTCTATTTAATTTTTTTTTTTCTTCCAAACACTGTAATTTAATTTTAAGGTTCACTTTGAAAATAAACAATAAATGAATGTGTTTTCAGAGATAATGCTTTCGTTTTGCTGAAAATAAAAGCAGACATCTGGTTTCTAAATTATTATCTTTTAATTGTCTACCTAAACACCAGTTTTGTGGAATTTCAAAATGGCATTTATTTACCAATCAGAAAAACATGTTGCTGACAGAAATCTCTCATTTTGCGCATGTATATGCATACAACATTTTCTCTTTTATGTTTCATATGTATCATTTGCATCCTCTTACAAACAATGCTATACATTCCAAATGTTGTAAATATAAGAATTTTTTCATTGTATAGTTCTTGCTATTTTATTTAATAGAAAAAACAGTTTATTCCATCAATGGGCCTACATTCAAGCGAATACTACTAGTATTATGTTAGTATATGTGAATATATATATAATAGTAATTTGAACTCTGCTGTTTCTGCTCCTTGCTATCATTCACAGCCTATTGATATAAAACAAGTTCTATCTGTCCTTCCACCCAGATGGTTGACGTTACATGTGATTGCATGAAAGCTCTGATATGGAATGCCTATGGCTTACTGGATTACCCTCTCCCCACATGTTTCAAATTAATAATAAAAAAGAAAGAAAAAAAGAACCAGTGCAATCTTGCTACAAAAGAACAAGAGTTTATTGTATAACAGGATTGCAGATGTGGAAAGGTGCTCATAATAAGGCTACACTATTTTTGTTTCATTGTGCATCTGGAATGCCAAAGGATCTTTAAGGCACTAGGAGCTCATACTAGACAGTTTTGGCTTTTTGATTAACTTAATATTCAGAGAAACGATTCATTTTTTGTAAACTCTGTGCCATTCATCATCATATTGTCATTTATGTAATCATAAAATGATTTACAAAGTCAAGATTTTTTTCTAATTTCTGAAACAGTTTTAAGACATCAAAGACTGTCAGATATAAACATCAAAGAGCAGCCCAAATCAGAGATTTCTGGCTAAGACAGTTTAGTTCATTTAATATCCTCTGGTTTTCTAAGGATTAAATTACAGCATATAAAATTCTTGGAATCTGTCTAAGGAAGCTGTACTGTATATTTATTATTTATTACCGTATGGCTTTTTTGTGGGGCAAAGAACTTTGCGGTAGAGAAGATGCCATCTTTTCAATTTATCAAACCAGCAGCAAATTCTTGTGAAATATTAGAGGTACAATGATCTAATCCTACTGGGAATGGGGAGATGTGTTAACTGAGGAAATATTTGCACATGAGATCAGGATGAAATGCAGTTCTTCCCTTATAATCAGGCTATTACAGAGGGATGCTTATATGAATTTAATAAGAATGTTCTGGGGAAAAGTAAGACAAATCAAGAATGAAATGACTTCTTCACAGGAGAAATAATTTCAGTTGATATAGTTTATGGAAAACAGTAGACCAGGTTTCTAGTATTGGCTAAGGATGTAATTCAGAAATGCTTTTCATTATTTCCATGATTTACAGCAGGGTGACACCACAGAAGCTGTTCATATGGATGCTGGGCATTGCATGCCATTGGCACACCTGCCAAATCCCAGCCAGAGAATTTAGAAAGCACAAACAATGTAAATTGATCTGGTCAAGTAATGAATCGGTAGAGACACGTGAAGTTTTTGTGTGCACAAACAAGAATATAAGCAAATATAGTTTCATGTACTATATCACCTAGGAAGGCCAGGTATTAGGGATTGCCTGCAGGTAAGCAAGGTACGTAGAAATGTGTCTCGCTTATCAAATATCAAGGAGGATCCTGCAAAGGAGAACAGCTACATGAAGTACAAGCTTTCTATAGAGCCCATTCCCATAGGCTAAATAATTGAACTTTTAAGTGCTTATCCTTGAAAGACATGCTTTCAAAACCAACCTGCAGACTAGAGGAACTGGGTTTCTGGATCTCGTACTACTGTACAGCAAGGTTTTGCACAGATGGATTTCTATTCTAATGTTCACAACAGGCTGTGTTAGCTTCAAGACAGTTCAGAAATGTAGGAAAGAAAATACATGGTTTCTATGTCACAAACTTTAGCTCTTTTATATTTACATTCCTACTCTCTCTGTTAGGAAGATAATGAGATTACATGTAGAACAGTCACATCAGACCTTGAATGCAGAATTATTGTTCAAGATAAACCTCCAGGCAAAGAAATTTTCTATAAACAGGAACAAACACTTGACTTTTTACCAAGATTTTTATCTTTCAGATATTTCTGTGCAAAACTCTAACTCACAGTTATATAATTCTTTGCTGATATCCATTTTTATACAAATAATTTACAAAAAACCAAAATTCTGGTGGCCTTGTGTGAGAATGTGAGAAGACAAGGGGGAACATGGACCATGCTGATACAGCACTGCTAACAGAATGAAGGACACCCTGAACATCAGTTCCTATTTCTATCCAACATTTTATAGTCACATACACCCCACTGATGAAGCTTTATGCCTAACCAGCCAGAGAAGAGAGAAAACAAACTGGTATGCAAGGGAGAGACAACTACTAACTGTACAGTTAATCCAGCTGAGACAATCATACTTACCACTTTTAGACTGGGAATTGTTCCGTCTCTGGTCCCTTAACATATTTGCAAGGTGCCCATCATAATGCACTATGCAGAGTAGAAAATTTCCAGTCAGGTATAAAAGAAATTTTATCAAATGTCTTGGATTTGGTGTAGTTTAGTTTGAGTCTGGGTTAGAAGAGTCTCTTGAGAAAGGAGGGGAGGAAGGGGACAAAGGCTCCCCTCAGCCTCCATCAGGATTGGATTAAACCCAGGAAAGACTACCAGGGCTCTTGAAACTTTCAGGGCTGAATACAAGGAGCAGCCAAAGACGAAGCCTCAGAACAAAAGCTTAATTTTAGCTGTCTTTTGAAGATTAATTTTAACCTAAGTAGGGACTGGGATTTTCCTTTCATTGCTACCACATATCTGTTAGAAAGAAGCTAAAGACTTTGATACCTAATTTAGTTAAGAAAATTGTAGAGGTAGGGTTACAATCTCCTAGCATGTGAATACATTTTTGTCTCAGTGTTAATGTAGGGAGCTTTACTGGGGGGTTTATTCTGTTCCAGTACGTATCTCTGTTTTCATGTATTTGGATGAGTTGTGTATCTGCTGAAAGGGCTGTGGTTCTGAGAGGATTCTTTGAAAACGGGGTTATAATTGTGGTGAGCTGGAATTTTGTAAAAAGTTTGGCTGGATTCAGAAGGGACATACAGACTTTTAAAATAAACATTTTGATCATGTAGCTATTTGTCATTCCTCAGAATATTATACAAGGAGAACAGGATGCTTTAACAGGCTTTATATTTCCTCAGTCAAAGGCCTTTTTTTAATATGTTTTTTCTGTGCCTCTGTGCAGTCAGACTCAAGTCTTGCCTTCAGGTATTGTTAAAATAGAAATGTTACATTAAAAATCATGTCATATTTGCCCCACTCCAGTAAGTAAGAGAAGTATTATTTTAGAATTAACAGCCAAATGTTTCCACCACCCAGTAGTGTCCTCAGAAGAGCCATAGAACTTAGACACCTGCAGCTCTCTCTCTCTCTCACTCCCCCTCCACCCCTTACCTTGCAGGCATCCCTCCTTTCTTTAGGTTATCTACAGCTGACACCTGCTCCCATATATTCCCTACATGTCCTAAGAAGCAGCAGCCTACCTTGTTCAGGCATATTTGGCATCTCTATCCTTTCCCTTAACTCTTGTTCTCTTCATCTGTGTATTTGTACACTAGTCTGCCCTGGGAGTGCTTTTCCTTGCAATATTAGTGATTTCATTCACTCCTCATGGGCATATATAGTCAATGATTTCTGTATGCATTTGTCCAATTGACCATTCATGAACACTCACCAATGTATTCTGCAAGATTAGATTCATATTTATAGTCAAAACCAGATGTAATGACATTCTTTTTCAGTATGATCAGCAGGTAGTGGCAAGCAGCTGGTTTGCCTAATAATATTGATGCAACTAATAAAATGTAACATTTGGAGAATGTACAGTTTTAAAACTTCAATTTGACATTACTTGTCTTTAAAGTGGGTCGAGTTAAGTATGTTCTTATTTACAGTATTTATAATTTTAAATATTAGCAGCTCCAGTTCTTTTTCACCAACTCTAAGAACTCATAAATAGCAGATGTTCTCCTCTGTGTTGTATCCATGCCTATTAATTGCACAGGTGGTGAGTCTTCCAAGAGTGTGTTATCACAGTATTACTGTTTCACTGAGTAAGCAGAGCAGCAATGAGTTCCTTAGTGCTAAAGATGAATCCAATCAGGCATTTTTATTTAAAGAGGTTTTGATTCAACAAGCATTTTGGGTTGAGCAGAACTTGGCCATATGATTTAGGGTTGGGTTCTTTTTTTTCAACCGCAAATTAAATATTTTCATTTGTCGATCACTCAGAAAATGTTGCAAAAATTTGGTTTGGAGTTAACTTATATCCCCCATACCAATTTCTGTGGGATCCATAGTCAGCAAGATAAAGAAGAAAAACTTATTTGTAAAAGACAACACACAACATTGTGTCATCTCAAATAAACAGCTTCTAATGGTTCACTAATAACAACAGCATACGTAATCCATGGGTGGTGCTCTCAGGAGATTTGTTCCAAAAGACTGTGAGAAGAGTTTTGACATGCGTGTTGTTTGTATGATTGGCCAGACCTTTCATGATATCTTTGTGGGGAGCAGACAGAAAAATCTCTAGAAGTGGCTCCTGTGGCAAGACATGATCTCTCATGTTCCTGCTCAAAGGTTGACCCCGAGAGGAGAGACATAGACTGAGCAGAGACGTGCAACATGACATCCCCTTAACAGAATGTCAGGTCTAAAGCCTTGAGGGCTGAAGCGGTAAGACTATTCTATGTCAAAGGTTCCCCATGCGTGTTCCTTTTTGCTGTGCAGGTATTTAGTCCAATGTAAATAAGCGGACTCTGGCTGTTATTGAGAAGACCACACGGGCAGTTGAACTGTGTAGGGCTTGTTTAATTGGGACTTAACTCCTCTGTAACGTGGTTCTTTACAATATAAAGTCATTCCCACCCGGTTGATTAACCGACTGTTGGATAAATGGCTTATGTGATGTTCAAACAGCATTGTTACGTATACGAGTAGTATCAATGGGCTGGTGAGTTATTGAGTGGTACTGAGGTCCTGCATGGTATGTGTGTTCTCTGTTGCTAGTGACTTCAGTGAGCATTAACTGTCACTTGAGAGATGAATAGCAACCTAAACCTACATGTACTGGGAAAACTCTTCAGCTGGTAAAAATTTGCATGTGCCAACTTCCATCTGTTGAATGGTTGGTGTGATATATTGAGTCCTCATGGCTCCGAACTATGTGTAAAGCTTGGAATAATAAAATTGGTGCTTCTTAAGGGCATAAACACACTCCACATGTTTTGTTAAATTAGTCACTTAATGGTTGAATTATATTTTAAAGGAGTCCATTCTAGTTCATCTTTGTTGATATGAACTCTTTAAAATATGGTCCTTTTGAAGATGCCTCAGCTCCTCTAGTACATGCCAGATGCTCACCACAGCTCTCCCTCTAATTTCTCTCATTCCAGATAGGTTAACAAACAAAAGTGATGGATATGCATGATGATAACGTTAAGGTTCGTATTTCAGTAGTCAGGCTGTTCACTCTTCATGTCTTGGAAGTCCTGGGAATTTAAACCTGACCCCCAAAAGATGTATGCTCTTAACTTTTGGACTTCCTTTTAGATCATGTATCATGTAAGCACAAAATTCATTATATCATTGCTTGTAAAGTCTGTGCCAAACTGCAAAACTTTTAACTTACAGAAAGGATTAACCAATCCTTTCTGCTTCTATTATTTTCTTGTCTCAATGGCTCTGCAGGGATTGCTGTGGTCTCATTATTTGTGAGACATGATACAGTATGGGACATGATAAAAAAAAGGTAAGGAGGCCCTTGATAATTGCCCTAGGCAATGCTATCTACATCTCAGACAGTTCCTATGGTAATTGTGTTTATGTGAACTCACCCTGGAACTATAAATCTCATCTCTTGCAATGGAGGGGATTTTGAGGTGTTTTGGGCTAGCTTTTTCTGCTGCTTCAGTTATGACATTATATCCATATAGCTAAAAATGTTTTGCTAGCAAAAGTGATGCCTGCTAATGGATGACGAAAGACCACAACTAAGATGCAACATTCTAGCTAGCTGTAACATAAAATATGTTAATAATTCTAAGTCAAGTTAGTAATTTTTAATAGCGTACCACATAAAATGAATTTATAGTTGTACTTCAGCAAGCTCAGGATTTCACAAGATGATCACAATATTTCTCTTCAAGTGACAATTATATGATTTTTTTCGGACTGATAAATATAAACATGGAAATAGGAATGCGTTCTTGACATGGAAACAGTATTGGTTTAGAAGCCTAAACATTTTTCTTAATATAAAATATCTGGGGAAATTAGCATGGGTTTTGAACCATTTTGAAACCTGACTAGGTTTTGAATAAGTGCTTCCCTCTTTTCTGTAAATAGTGGAAAAGATATTTCTCAGCACATCAGCTGCACTCTAATTACAGACTGTGACACTAAGAAATAAGATAATGATGGAGACTGTCAGCCATAACATTTTCTGGTGAGCCACTGCTGTCATTTTTTCCCCAAAATATGACTGACATCCTTCCTTTAACCCTCCCACCCCTTAACCTTTATGTATGTTGGCACAGTGGCCCTGCAACTATGTGGAGCACCATATTTTCATTGCTAAGCACTAGGAGAGGGTGAGCCATGGGAATCTTTAGCTATAATTTGTACTGAATTCTTTGAGGCTTTCCTTCAGCATGAACAAGTAGTGGAACTTTTGACTCATCCATTGGCATTATTGAAGAAGCCCTGTTTGGATTTTAGCATGTTTGGAGGCTGGTGTCTGCTAAGTGATGGTTAAACAACAGAAGCACTAGACTGTCATTTATAAAGGCTTAAACATGGTGAATCATACTCACCATTGTCAGGACCAGGCACACTTCCAGTGTCTTGAGGTAATGGCACTTACTTTATGTCAAGTTAATTTGATCCTGAATCTTCAGTGTCCTTGTAAATTAAAACTATTCTAATTGGAGTTGATTGAAAAATTAGTGTGGAGCTTACCTTTATGACAGTGTGATTCAACAAGAAATCCATGAGAATGCTGGAGGCAGCAGATTCTTCTACACAGCAGTGCTAATTGAAGACAGGAATTCTGCCATACCACACAAAATTCTGGTAACTTAAATATTGCTTTAATCTGAAAATGAAGACATCTCGTTTTATTATCTGCTCTGCCCTATACATATTATTGATTCTTCACAATCTTTTCTTTCTCTGAGGTTAGCACTTAAAAATTTTATTCTTTGTACTAAAAAACACTGAAATAATGAATAAAAACATGAACAAAATAGAAGTGGAACTCAAGAACTGATGATCCAGCTTCTCATTTTGCCATTCCTGTTAGGTCTGTCTCCAGATCCACGCAGACGACAATTCACCATCTATGACCAGTTCTTACAGGGAAGCTTTATTTACATCATTGAAACACAGAAACTATTTCTTGCTTACATTCTTATTTTACTCCCTTTTTTACTAGAAGGAAAAAAATGCATCAATGTCTAATATAATTTTGGATAGACTACATAACAGAACTGATATTTGGGGTAATAATGGACTGAGTGATAGTAGGACGTCTTTACATACTGTGCACTATATATTTGACATTCTGAGTGGATAAATTATATATGCAGGGACATCTCTTTTTCCACAGTCATTCATGCAAAAAGTTCTGTAAAAATTAGAGGTACAGGAACAATGTTCCAAATATTCAGCCATGGCTTGACTGCAACACATAATGAAAAAATGTCAATTCATTTATTATTCTAATAATTATTAGTAATGGATTATCGTTAATACTTTCATATCGATGCTGATAGCTTTCACTAAATTCATTAGAAGATACTAAAGGTGAACTTACTGATTATGTTTCTGAGGGAAAGGATCAGGTTAGGATTAGTATTAAGGATGAAATTGTGGCTTTGCCTGTTTCACATGTTAAGAGTGTTTTCTTCTTCCTCATAAATGTGAGAAGAAAAGTCCCCAAAACTGAGCTGTTCTAAAGGATAGACAATTATGTCAATAGGTTAGATGGGAAGGGGCAAATACTTGCCTGAATAAGCACAGCTTCATGTTAATAAAGTTATAAAATCTTTTCTCTAAAACATAAGCAGTAGTTTGAAACTTATTTTTCCAAAGATAAATTATAGGTTGTCAGTAAAATCCACAAGCTTTTAATTCTATGTTGCTTCAGTAGGGTTTTGTTTATTTTTCTGGAGATGGCAAGCTTGTTACTGGCTTACAAATCAGCCCCTCACAATTCTGAGACTTGAAACATCACAATCCCTTTTACGTGTTTAATTGATTAATTATTATTATTATTAGCCTTTGTATATTGGACTCTTCACAACTTACTTGTGTCTGATATTTAAGTGGTGATGTTGGGCCTTTTTTTGTTTTGTTTTGTTTTGTTTTAGAACCACAAATGACCAGAGCAAAATTCTCACTTTGTCATGTATTGCCAGGCACAGGGTCTTTAAGAAAACCAGTAAACATTTTGAGCCTCAAGAGACAATCTCAGTGGTTAGCTGATTTAACCTGAAATCCAGGTTATGCCTTCTTAATGAAGACAGTCTTAAAGAATTTGTATGCTGAGTACATAGGCAGAAAGTATTAGTAGTAAATGTGTCCCTTGGTGATTAACACTGTGGAGGACACAAAATAAATAGGTGTCCACTGACATATGTACTAGATCATCTCCTTTTGACTGAAATTCACAGTGCTGAAGTGCACGATATGGAAATCAGATACTCTCTGTGGAAAGTTGAAAGTTTCTTTCAACATCTCTGTGGCATCTGTGTGCTGTCTGATTGCTGTGTCTGCCTGTAAGCTGTCATGTACTTGCACTTCACAGACAGCAAAAAGCATCCATGGAGATCACATTTGCTCTGGTAGGTGAAGGAAACATACTACGTTTGTCCTCATTAAGCAATGAGAGTCTCATCACTTCCAGAACTGTGTCTACAAACTACTACTTATTCACTATTTCAGGACTGGCCTTTTGTAATACGAATTTTTAGCCTGCCACCAACTCAATAGTGTCTTTCACGACCCCAACGTGGTTATTCTCCTCTTGGTTCTTCTTCTGTGTGTTTATGCTAGGGCTTGCCCCCATAATGTCTCGTAGGAAAGCTAGCTTAAATACATATTTCATTCAAGTGTCTTTTTAAATTTGAATTAAACAGAAGTGTAGACATAGTGTAACATGTCATTTCTCACTCAGACAAACTTTTCTGAGTGTCCTTATGTCATTCTCTCTTTTTAAATAGTTTGTAAAGGCCTGCCATACCGGTATAATTTTTCAGCTCTCCTATGTACCTGCCCATTCAATACGCTCTACAATTTATTTGTTCGTTTGTTTGTTTTCTTCCTTTTTTCTTCTTCTTTATCTTTCTCCCTTTTATTACTTCTAGTAATTTTGTCACTCTTTGACAACATGCCTTCCAGGAAGGGGTACGTTTTTCCCCTTCCTTCAATTCACATGAAGAGCTCTTGTTTTGGACTTTCCCCAGGACTCCCTGCATGATTGAACGGCTGAGGAAAGGTCTCCCAATTGACATGTACTTAGTCAACTTTCTGCTACCCAATGCTTCCTGCTCATTGTGTCAGCTGGAATTTTACTGACTCCTCAGTAAGTGCTTTTTTTTGGATGTTCTGCTGCGTGTAAGTATAGTGGTTTTCTCCATATCAAGTTTTATCTGGTTGACTTTAAGTGGATCATATTCTCCACTGATATACAGTAATTGTTTATACTTGAATTACTTTGTATCAAGAAAGATTTTAACCCCTTTCCACTTCCCTTGACGAATGGTGCTTTGCTGTGTTAAATGAGCCTCATTGCTTTCTGTGTTATCTTAAGGTGTGTTCAGCACTTTTTTAGCTTTCTATTTCCAATGCTTGAGGCTAAAACCTTTGGCTTGCAGGTCCTGATTGTTAAATAACTACAGACTTATCTTTTAGATAAATAGGAAGAGATAATAAAGCAGGCACTAGATCACAAATTAACTCAGTGACTAATAAAAATATGTAAGATGTCTATAATGATTTTTTGTTCACTTGTCTCACGGGTTTGAGGTACTCCTACAGACCTCAGTAAGGCTGAAGGAACTATGTCCTTTCTGCTTCTCTATGAAATGTAAGACTTCATAAAATATTCTTAAATCTTTCTAATGTCTCACACTTGACTGTTGGCAGCCAGCTGTTGATTCTACTCACATTAAAGGAGTTTTTCTTGAATCAAAGCATTTCAGATTATGAGACTTATCTTCCCAAAGCTCATGTGTGCACCAGGTTATGAACATATTACCCGTAATACTAACAGTAGAAATGTGGTAGATCTGTGGAAACCTCTGAAAAAAAAAAATTCACGAGGGGAACTGATGTTGGTGTGCCCTCATCCTGCTTACTGACTGTAACTTGGTGGTGTTCCTTGGTCTCAGGAGACTGGGTGCCACATAGGAAGCAAGCAGATACTCCTGTTTGGTGGTTGCAGACATAACGGTAGTGGTCTGATGAGTAAGAATAAGCCCGGATTTGATGTTTACCTGTTGTGCCAGCTTTTGGAAGCAACTTGTCTGAGATTGTAACAAAGGAATGTGGGCAGAGGCGAAGATACAGGGTCTAAGAATCACCTGCAGGAGACTTGCCAGGCAGGGAAAGGACCTGATCCTGTGTTTTCTACAGCTATTATAATTCACCTCTGTGGTTGTATAATCATGTAGTTTTTCCACCTTGTTATGTGCTTGACATATATCTTTTTTTAAATGGTAGTTAGACAAAGGCATGAAACTTGCATTTTTAAAGGACGACTTGTTTAGTGTCATGTTAGGTAAATTCAGTACTGCACTCACTGAAATCAGTTACTGCTTGGGCATTCTGTCCAGTAGGTCTTGCATTTATTACTTTATTCTGATTATAAATCTATTTGCATATGTACTGAATAATTCTTGAAGAGGACAAATGAAAAAAAGGGACTGCAAGTTAAATAGGAAACTCAGTTCTATTAGAGATGGACATGGAGAAAACTACCATCTTTCTGCTTCCCCGTCCTTGTTTAACATCTCTGTTCCTTTCTCCTGTTATATTCTTCTTCTTTTTTTAAAAAAAAAGCATGGAGGAAGTTGAGCCCCAAATGATACAAATATGAAATATTCAGAATGGAATCTAAGTCAGAAAAGGTCAAGAAATTAAGAGATAAGATTTCTTCAGTCTCAGGCCCTTTCCTTTATTTGTTCTCAACAGTATTCTTGCATCTTCCTTCCCATACCACATTTATCCTGGGTCCCTTGTGAAAATGAATTAAGATCTTTCTGATAGACAAATTCCTGGATGTCAATATACCTGTGAAAACTGATAACTTACTGAAACCAGTGTAGGAAACATGTCTGTGCTCCTCGCCTAATTAACTCATATCTGTAAGATAAATATTGGCCATTGCCCAGTGTTAAATGGGCACGTAATCAAAGCTTCTATCATAATTCTGAGACACCAGGGACAAAGATAAGGGTCCAATGTAAAGTGGATCACAGGGAGAAACGGGGTTAGTCTTTCTGCATGGTAGACCTATTCCAGCACTGAGCTAAGCATGTTAGTAAAAAGCAGGGGTTTCACAAGGAAGAAGTTATCTATCCATCAATCAGTGAGCAAAACCAAAACCATGTAAGAACTCGTTTTGGGACTGGGGATGTAATCTAGGAGCTTGACTAAGAGTAGTTGTGCTGAGCTTTCCAAGTTGCAGGACAGGAGTTGAGAAAAAGATGATGCTTTTATTTTGTGTCTGGTGACGAGAAGAATCCACAGTCCAGTGCAAGTCTTGAGCAACACGGTGGCTTTACCTAACTCCATATCATTCCAGTGTTTGGCTCTTCCATTTCTTCTGAATTATTTGGATAAATTTTTCAATTATATGCCCTGTGTTTTATCTAAAGTAGCTAGACAAAAGCTCCGCAGAAAGGTGTGATGGGGATGAATGATTGTATGGAATTTTGAAGATCAAGATTAGCTGGTGAATAATAATATGTGGCAAAGCTTCAGTCAGATGATATCTATTTATAGACATGTCCACCACATATAAGTTAGGTTCTGCTTGAATTGAAATTGGAATGGTTTTGTTTTGCCTTTGCTTTCAGCTCCAGTGGAAATAAGATCATATGCTTTATGTCCAAAATAAGAATGTTTCAGTCCAGGACTGTGTGAAAATAAGACACATTATTTCATATAGTGTGATTTCTTTACCTCCTCCCCTGGGCTAAAATATGGTACATTACAAAAGAAGTGCTTTAACAGTTTTGGCAAGAAAGCTATGGAATGACTTGAGTTACAGTGTAGCTGGCAGTACTGCAGGCATCATAGGTAATTAAGTTTAATATGAGATGTTTATTACAGAGTGAAAACAGTGATCTGATCCAGCTGACTTAGAAGCTGATACCGGTGCTTGCTTCATCTCTTTATTTGTTGGCATGTATATGTAAAAATTCAATGCTTTGAACAGTAGGGATGGTAAATTCTATTCCACTTTCTTGATTCTACATTTTCAGTATTGTCTTTATGCAATGAAACATTTCTTACCATTAAATTATTATTTTAAAAAGACATCCCCCTTGACCATATTCTGATTTGTTTTGCAAACCTAAAGCTACTCTAGTGACGTTAGGTGTGAAGTTCTGGTTTGGTACTGTCAGCATATTAGCTTTGGTTCTTCCTTCCTCTCCTACCTGCCCCAGCGACCTGAATAAAGATATAACATGTTAAGTAGGTGGATGTGTTAAAACAACTTCTTTGTATTCTTTCTATTGATGAAAATTTGAGGTCTAGTCAACTGTCCTGTGAAACCACTGTCCCATGCTAGATTTCATTGTGGATAAAAATGAAGAAGACCAATAGTATGGTCTCATTGACATTCATGGCTCAGGGATCCATGTTTTTTGAAAAGAACTTTTGTAATATTCATAGAATCATGGAATAGTTTGGTGTGGAAGGGACCTTTAAAGGTCATCTAGTCCACCACCTCTGCAATGAGCAGAGACCTCTTCAGCTACATCAGGTTGCTCAGAGTCCCGTTCAACGTGACCATGAATGTTTCCAGGGTGCAGAGTTTTCATAACAAGCCATTGTGAATTTCTCCACTACTTCCCAGTTACCGTCACTATAATAAAGAGGAATTTGCATTGTGTGAGTTGCGTTTGATTAAGACAAACTGAAGGCAAAGCCAAAGACAGGCTCTGCCCCACCCCCACCCCCCCCCAAAAAAAGAAGAAAAAGGCTCTAACAGCCACGAGGTAGTAGGTTAAATTTAGAATCTCTTGCTGCCTGCAGCTGTCTGTCTTGCTCCTTTGACAGATGTTGCTGCTTTTGAGACAAGAATGTGAACCAGCTCTTGGACCCCTGCAATTTCCAGTCCAGCCTGACTTCAATTTTAGTTTATGTTTATGTACTGGTTTGGAAATTTGCAATGGTTCAAAAGCAGAATGACAAGAAGAGCAGATGTTCTTTGTTCACTGACAGAAATATTCATCCAACAGGTAAGGAGAACGGCAGGAGAACTTTAGCTCAATGACTTTATTCTGTTGTATTGCACAGGGAGGGGGCTGACCCAGCGATGATTAAAGTAAGATATACAACTCTAAATGCAGAGCTCATTTGCAGCCCTTCTTCAATCTGACACTGACCCTTTGTAGCTTTGAGGGCTGTAGGTTCTATGGTCAGGAGAAAAGCATAGGCCCAGTTCTAACTAGGGTGCAGTAATGTCACAGATATTTTCTCCATTTTTTCTTCAAGCAACCCTCATAAGAATAGTCTATTATAACAGTTACAGATCATCTAATATGGTAATATATGTCATTGCCCCATATTAAACTCTGAGACTAGGTAAATAATAAGCAGTGTTTTATATTCCTAGGAAACGCATTTTCCATGGTACTATGCTCTGATATCAGCACTCACTGTGTGTCCAAGTCCTGTCTTCATAACTGAGTAATAACTTTGTTAGGCTTATGTTATTGCAAAGTTGCCAAAAGATCAATAGTAATTAGTGACACTTCTGCGTTCAACTGCAAAGAATAAAAATAATCTCTATCCCAGAAATACAGAGTATGACATTGTGGTCACTGTGATTTTCATGTATAGTAACAGAAGCAACGAAAAGATGTCACTGTGCACTATTGAAAGGTATCAGTATTTATAGTTCCTTACAGCCATATGGGACTGTAATGGGAAGGATCACAGAAGCTATTTCAAAGCCAAGTCCTATCAACTCTGGGACTACAAAGTTTTTCATCTTTTTCTACCTCATTTCTTGGCATGGCTCAAAAGATAAAATTCTTGGCTCAGAGACATGCAGCTTTCACTCTGCTTAAGAATTCTTTAAATAGAAAGGGTTCAAGATTTTCTAAAAGAACTTAAAATTTTCAGTGTTTTAGTGTCTGGGGGCTCAACTCGACCAGTTGAAATTCAAACTTCCTGTAGGTTTTATGCTGAAGTTTCAAATAAACAAAACCCTATAATCACTGGCTGCTTTGTAAAGCCAGAGTTCCCCAGAATAACTATGAAAACTGAATTTTAGCTGTTGTTCATCTGATAAATCCAGATGAACATATATTCTGAGGACACAATAAGATACACCGTGGAATGTAGCTGACATTGCCCGTGGAGTATCAAAGTACCTAAAAATCACATACATTCCACCCAGTAACGTAGCTTTAAGTTATTAATTAGTCATTTATAAAGGCATTTATCTGTCTCTTGGTAGTAGTTGCTACTTCAGCTTCCCTTATTTTCCTAACAGAAAAGGAAACACAACTCTGCATTCCAGGCGTTTCTATGGTGAGGCAAGAAACTGCAGCTGTAGACCTGAAGCAAAAGGGTGAGGTAATTTTAGGCCCCAGAGACTTGGTAAATATTAACTGTAAAAAAGAAAGTTAAAATAAAGTAACCCAAAATATACTCCTTTATATTGATGAGTTAGTTTTACAATGGTCAAAAAATGTTATCTTGAGATTAGCTGTGTCTTGTAAATATTTTTATGGGGTTTCATGTATTTATATGACAGCAGTAATTTCAACCCCCTGCCCCCCACCCCTGCATCCCCTCAGGATTTAAATACTTGGTTTCAACTTCAAATTGGCTTAGTCCTGACCTCTCCACATTGAAGTTTCTCTCCAGAGCCAAAGAGCTAAGGCTAGGGCTAGCAATGAAGACACAGCCTGCACAAGGGAGAGCTGAACTAACCTGGTTTGGGGAGCCTCAGCACTCCAAGACCCCCTGGACATGCTGGGGAGGAGAGGATTTGGTCCCTCTTTAGTGGGCCCAGCATCCCCCTGCCAGTTTACCCCATTTCCAAATGAAGTTGGTCAAAAGGGGAGAGAGGAGACTGTCTTGTTCCTTCTCTGTAACCAATCTTGCACTGCTGAGGGACAAGTGGACTCAGTCCCTATGGATGTGAAACTGTGTGTTGTCTCCTGCAACACATCTTAAACATTCATGGAAATAATCATTTGCCATCAGTCTGAGATGGTTTCACTGGGCCAGCTAATGCCTAACCCAGGGTAAGATCCAGCTGAAAATCTTTCTCGTTGTGTGGTAGAGGCTGTTGCTTGTAACGGTAAGCAATTTCCATAGTGGAATCAAGAAGCCAGAGCTAAGCGTTACACTTCTCATGCATTGCCTGGGAACAGAGAGTTGTCTCTGAGTGATGATAGGAGAAATGTGGTTGGTTTTTACAGGAAGCAATCATTGCACAAAATACGTAATGTGGAGAGAAAGCACCAGAGCCTAAGACTCTGTCTCCCAGAAAATAATGTCAAAAATTTAACTACTCAGTCACACTCCTTCTAAGTGGTCGTGTGAATCCTGAATTGACTTCTAGAAGGGAAGACTTCCAGTAGGAAGGGATGGCTGTTCAACCCTGCTCAAGCCCTGTGACTAAGTATGAAATATAGGTTTGAACCTCTTTGGGCTTAAGCCCACATAAACTGGAATATAAACATTTTAGGCTTAAATATAAATTATTTGAAACAACAGACTTGACTGGAGAAGGATAGTTTTTTCTAACCTTTGTCTAAGATTTTTGATGACCAGGCATAATGTTACTCTTCTCACTTGTGTTTTCACTCTTCTACTCAGTTCATTGTATCAGGTTGACTTTAAGGATCAGGATGCAGGCAGACTGCCCTTATCCGAGATGACATCTTTTGCAGAGAATATTTTCCAAGTCTCATGTCTCTTCAGAACAAACTGAACTAGAAAGAAGAAAAATTGTCCACAACAAGACATATATTTTCTGACCAAAATCTACCATTTGACTTTGAATCCTTAATATTATTTAGCAAATTAATTATTTATGCATATGTGCAATATTAACATCTTTCTAAAGAGTGTCTGAAGGACGATGCTGAGAATCAGAAGTTCAAAAAATGTAAAGTTCATAAATTAATCTATAGAAAATAACTGAAGGAAAGAGTCTTGGAAGTGCAATATTCTGGGTGGAAAAACTGAGTAGCATTAAAAAATCTTGGCATAAAATGTATGACAAAAGAAATTATTAAATAGTATATGAATATGAAGGAAATTATTTATGGAAATTACACATTAATATTTGGAGTGTCCAAGGTGAACAAAAGAAGTAATCCGATGTAAAAGATCGTATATCAAAAGACTGTCTCAGGATATCTGTTTTTAATTGAGTGGTTAGCTAAAAATTGACCTTCATTAATCTGAAAATTGAATTTAAATATGCAGGGATTTTTTTAATTATTTGTTTTCAGGAACATGTAGAGGAATCTGACAAAAAGTGTTTATAAGAAACCCAAACCTAGGATGTGTGCACTAGCCATACCTGCTTTTATCCCACTGCTGAAGTGTGACACACAAAAGTAGATTAATTTTACTTCATTTCATCCCTTAAGAAACTACAAAAGAATCTAAAAGCAAGTTTTATAAAAGTTTTAAGGTAAGAAATTGACTCCCAACACAGTATAGATATCTTACAAGAATAAATGTATTGAAACAGAGCTAATTAAATTTAGAATTCATCTAGAAATACAGGATTTTACAGTAGGAAATAAGGACTTTGTGCAAAGCCCTATTCAGGATATATTTTGGAATGTTCTTGCTTGCCTCTTTAGGCAAATATATTGCTCTAGTCAAACACAGCTAAAGGGGCATTAGGTGGGTAATATAAATCACTTGAAAAACAGGAAATAGGTAAACTCAACTCTGAATTATGTCATCTCATATACACTAAGGTTTAGTTTCATGTCCTCTCATTTTAGCTGTCTAGAAGTTAACAGTCTAGTTGAAGGCAGTCATCAAATCCTCCTCAGTCATTAGCAGAGAAAGACAGCTATTTCCCAAACAAGATTTTACACTCTGACATTGAATGCCTATTTTATGCCCACAGATTTTCTTGTCTTTCTTCATCTACTGCTGTGGGCGACTAGGTAATTAATTTTGATTTAGACTGAAAAACCTAAAAGGAAAAAGGAAAAAGCGAGGTGGGATGAGACTGACAGCAACTGAGAGAGTAGAAATTACAGAAATACCTCCAAGTCACTCAAATAATGAAGGTATCTTGACTCAATTTTTCATAGTTAGGTTCTTAGTTGTCTAAATATAATTTTGAAGACAGGCTCCTAAAACACAGCAGTACTTTGGAGAATTTTGGTGTCATGAGTCAAATGGTGAGAATGAGATACCATTGTATACACTTTCATTGTATCTTCTGATTCAGAAATGTAGTAAAATCACAACAGCTAAATTAGTCTTATCATTCTATATAGCTTTAATTAATTAATTAATTAGTAGGATAGATGTTATCACAGAGCAACAGGATGAACCTATGCCCAGTAAAGCCAATGTCAAGGCTTCTTTCACTGCTTTCAGTGTGAGCTGAATCAGATTCCAGATGTATGGCTGTAGTAGTTTGTAGCCTGGAGTCATATAGTGAACTCCAGTGCTCCTCCTCTCCTCAACACAATCATAATGAAAAGTAAACTTTCATTTTAGGATGATTTCTTGGTTAACCTTTCTTGGCTCATCTACTTGTCTAGGACTTTTAGATATCATGGCATTTCTTCCTCTTCTAGTGCCATAGTGACAGAGACGCCAAGTTGATAAAATGCACAGATCCCCCATTTCCTGTGTTCAGCTTGGAGAAAATAACGATGAAAACCCTTCTACTCCTCTGTCTTTGAAGTCAATAAAGCAGTTTGATAGCAAATTAATACAGCAGAGAAATGCTACCAATGAATATATCAATAGAAGTTCCACTGGTAGGGGGTGGGGGCAGGGAATTAATGTGTCATTTGTTGATTCATTGTGCATTTAAATGTTTTAGATGCCTTGTAGGTTGAAAAATGAACTATCATGAATTCAGGAAGACTATCTAGGATGGAAAAGGAGCTTTTTGATGTCAATTGCTTAATCTGTTCTTGACAAACAAGTCATCAACAGAAGGCTCAGTCAAAAATTTTAGCATGACATAACATTTGTTATTGACTAGACTGGTGTCATTATTTCATCCATTGTCTTCAAATCAACAAAACTATTCAGATTCAGAAGTTCAAGCTCTTTGCTAGATTAAAGCATTAAAAAAAAATTAAAAATTTGTGAAAAGGAAAGAGTCTGTGGAATAATGATCTCAGTGGCTGAAAAGTAACTGCCTGTCTCCCTAAGTTGGGTTACAAAGATCACATCTTGAATAGAGAGAAGTTTGGCAGACACACCTATCTAGAGTTCATTCCACAATTTTTTACAATCACAGTATTACTTCTCTTAGCACACAAAAATTTTTTGTTTCCTTTGTAAAGGCAGCCAAGAGGTCTATTCATATTTCAAATATTTTTCTCTTGACAGAAGATTCTTTATTTTGCTGTCTTAGGGTAAACAGTCAGATGGGATGGAGTTCTTAAAACAAGGGGCTTTACAAGTAAGTAGTCTTTTGACTTTGATGGGAGAAGACATGAATTTTAGTTATCTTCCAGCTACTGCAATGGACCCTGAAAGAAGAGTCTTCAGACTTCCGCACTCTGCTAATTCAAAATGACCACATCTCTGTAGTGGTGCAAATCAAGCTATTGCATTTTGCATTCACTCAGCCTCTTCACTGTCCTTGCCACCAGCAAATATAAAAGACCTCTATCTTTTCCTTATGAAGATAACAAAACAGAAACATGCCCATGAGGAGATAGGATCACTTTCACTAAGAGAGCACTATAGATAAGGAACTTGAAATATGTCATACAACCAGGCAATATTTCTACAGTGCTTTAACTAATGACTGGACCGAAACTCTCCTGTGTAACAAAGATTTCAACACATAGAGTTATGTCAACGAAACATTAAACATGATTTTGGTGGAAAGTAGAGCATTATGGGGTAAATGAGTGAATGAGAGATTAAATCTGAAGAAAACTTATCTGCTAAAATAATAGTGTCATTGGTATATAAAAATGTGCATACTGAATATCATATTTATGCTGGTCAAAAAGCTTATCATAAATTTAATAACAAAGGCCAGACTGCAGATTTGCAAACATGAACTCAAAAGCAACCCTGAGCCTACAGAAAACTGCATTACCATTCAAATCTGTCAAAGAAAAAGTTGTTTGAATAATGAAGCACATATATACCTGGGAATCTTCTGGGACTTTATGAAACAGTAAATCTGTTCGCTGCCAAATTTGATTTCCAGCAATGCCAGAGTTGCATTAGAACTACGTGGTTTGCTGCTCAGGGTAATTGCTTGCCTTTGAGATTGTGGATTATATTGGAAAGCAGTTGAATGTCAAGAAATCTGACTATGCAGAATTTTTAATTACCATTACACATTTTATTTGCTTGTAAAACAAAAAGATGAAAATAAGCACGCATGTACTGAAAAACATGATTAACCGTCTCTTCCACGTCCTTATAAGCACTGATTATCACAAATTCCACCGTCACTTTTCCACCTAAATGTTTTGAATGCAACAAAAAAACATTAAAAAAATGAACAAGTTACATCCAGGTCTCAGAGAGTCGCTGGTGGAATGATGCAGCTGCTGAACTTTGGAATTTGATACAAAAATGGTAAAAATAGGTTGTGATGAGTAATGAGAAATTTATGGACATTTTAAACAATGCCAAGGATGAAACATTTTAGGGAACTGCAGGGAACACTATGGAGCTTGCCATGATTGTACTCCTATAAACTGACCTTCCTGAGTAAATTTTTTCAATATTTGAAGTAAAATGAACTAGGTAAGGAAAAGAACTAATTGAATCAGTATGGGGAATTGATGTCTGTGGAGTAAAAACTGCTTTGGCTGAAGTAAGTAATCATGTGCATACTAAAATGAGTAGCACCAGGATGTAACCTTTTATATTCTTTATCTTCTATTAATATCTAAATATCTAAAAACAATATGAAATATTTATACTCTCCAATTCAATGACTCTTTTATACTGTTAACTAATCCCAAGGAGCTGCTTGCAAACTTAAAAAAAAAAAAAAAAATCAATCTTTTAATAAAATAGAAACATTATTACGGAATTTGTCAACTTTTCCACAGATGTTGAGTAGCTCTTGCTAATAAGCTATTTATATAGTATATTTCCCATGTGTTAACCTTTTTTTCCCATTTTCTGTGTATGTAATGAATGAGTGTGTGTGAATGTGCACACAAACGTGGCACACTGAATGTAGTTATAATTTCCATTTTGATTCTTCTTGCCCTTCTGGTAGTGAGGCTGGGAAATATTATATTACACAGAAAATTTTACTCCTAATAAAAGTAACTCCTTCTGTGACTGCCTTCTGTGCACACTTTGGACCACCGTGTGTTTTAATGAATTTCCACTCTTTCTTGTAATGGAACACTGTGAGGCAGCGTGTAATGGTACCAAGGCTGAGCAAGCCCCTGTTCCTCCCCAGGTCTACACAAGACTGCATTATGTTATGTCACATTTCTGACAGTGTCCTAGTCAGAAGAATACCGCATTACAGAAACACTTCAGAAATTTCTCTTCTGCTTTGGCCGGGCGTGAACCTCAGCTATTCCATTTTACAACTGCTTCACTGTTTCTTTTTCTCAGTTATAGTCCTTCCATCTGTCCCTTAAAATACTCACACACTTCCTCCTGATTCATAGCTGGCATTCATAATGCATATTTTGTCACTGTCTGCATGGTAACTTTCAGTGGGACATGTCACATTCTGCATCTTTCAATGATCCAACAAATTCCAAACTTGTACATTCAATTCTTCTCACCTTGGGTGACCTTCAACTGGTACAGTGAATAAAAAATGATATGCAAGGGAAGAGAAAGTGGGCAGGAGCAAGCTAGCTGGGTGGGTTTCAGTTCTCAAGAGACTCTCCTTTATGTGCTTTTGGATCCAGGACCTGTCCTCATTTTTTCACTTCACACCAGCCCATCAAACACTAGCCCTGGCAGCTTAGCAAAGGAGTGTTCAACAGTCTTCAGTGGCTTGATCTAGTTTGAGGATTTTGGGTCTTACAAAAGGAAGATGACAGCCCTGAAGAAAAGTGTTGCAAAGCCTGCTAGGTGTCTTCAAATTACTAGATTATTGTTATATGGAAAGAAAAAGGAAAATAAAAGAATCTATTTTATAAGCTTCAAAGTATAAACGTTGTTCTTGTATTCTGAAATAAATACTTGAAAAGCCAAACTCGAGCCACACCTCTTCATAAGTTCCAAGGAAATACTTAGGCTTAGTCAGTTAAAAACTATTAGGCTGACAAACAACCACAATTTAGAATCCAAACTTTAGGTGTCTTGATGTTTTTCTTCCTCTCCTGCATAGGACATCTGTCTGAAGAAAAGCTTGCCTTTTAATCATATTACCTTGCAAGATTCCCTTCTGAGTTTGACCTGAAGTCCTACTTTGCAGGTGAGCTCTGCAAATTGCCAATATAGTACCTCAGAAACCACTCCTCAGCAAAATTCCCCCCATGGCCAGGGTTGCTACCTGACGTCATCTAACATTTTCTTGACTTTTAGAAATACTTTTAAAATGCTGATGTTTTTCAGGTATTACCTGTGGGTTTATTTCTAAACCATGTATTTAAAGGTGAGGGGAAAGCATACAGTTATTACTTTCTAATCAAGCTAAGTACAAACAGTTACCCTGTTACAACATTCCCCCTGCAGGTTGACAAGGAAAGTTTCAAATCTTGTGATTTAGCTTTGCTAACACTTTCTTTTTCAGGTAAGCCAGTTTAAGATGTTTCCTCCTGATCCTTTCTCATATCCATCTCCCACTCCGCTGGTTTACTGCGCATTTGACTCTCTGTCAATTCACTGGTTTGTGGGGTGCACTGTAAAGTGGATCAGGGAAATGACACAGGTTTAAAAAAGCAGGTTTAAAAAAGCAGGTGTATAAACTGATCCAATTTATCATGTACATCTAAAATCATTTGCAGAGGTGTGTAGAAGTAGTAAGTTGTCTAAAGGTGATGGAGAAAAAGGCCAAGAGAAGGTGAAAAATAGGAATTTCTTTCTGTGGTCTTGCTGTAGAGAAGAGAGATACTTATTAGTATACAACCCTTATAACATTTAAGTGAGCATGGAAAGCTGTGCTAGATCATTCATAGCACACAGAAGCAAGAGTGACACCAAACCAGTTGGCTAAGGGCCAACTCTATAACAGCAGTGATAACAAAGAATTGGCTATTGAAGTGAAATGATAACAGGATTGTATGTTCTTAGAACTCAACAGACAGTAACTGAACCTTCACAAAGCTCTCCTAAGATAAGTACAAAGTAATAACTGTATGGTTTCCAGCTTTGGTAACTGAAGCAATAAACTCAGGTGACATGGCCAAAGCCACATAATGACTGAAACATTTGTATGCCTATTCTTGTGTGTCAAACAATAAACTTCCAAATGGCTACAGCAGAGATAAGGAAGGGATATGTCTAGCTCAGGAGATGCTGCATGAAAACAAGATTATTTTTCACTTTCAAAATATCTATAATGTCTTAAAATGTCTCGAGTTTTATATTAGATTATTTTAAAATTAAATGTCTTTAAAATAGCTATTTTTTTTATTCTATTAAAAAGGCCCATGCATTCTCAAACAGATAGCGTGATCTGAAAGACACATTTTAATACACCAGCCATAGGCTTACTCATCAGTTCATGAGAGATGTATTCTACTGAGTTAGTTTTAAAATGGATTTTGCAAGGGAATATGCAGTTTTTCAGCAGTCCTGGGTAACCAGGGAGCTCCCAGGTGACTGGAGGTTAGCAAATGTGACGCCCATCTACAAGAAGGGCCAGAAGGAGGGTCTGGGGAACTTACAGGCCTGCCAGTCTGACTTCAGTGCTGGGGAAGGCCATGGAGCAGATCATCTTGAGTGCCATAACACAGTACAATACAGGACAACCAGGTGATCAGGCCCAGTCAGCATGGATTTATGAAAGGTAGGTTGTGCTTGCTGAACCTGATCTCTTTCTATGACAAGGTGACCCATTTAGTGGATAGGGGAAAGGCTGTGGATGTTGTTTACCCAGACGAGTAAAAGCCTTTGATGCCATTTCCCACAGTGTTCTCCTAGAGAAACTGTCTGCTTATGGCTTGGGTGGGTGTATTCTTCATTCTGTGAAAAACTGGCTGGATGGCCAGGCCCAAAGAGTGGTGGTGAATGGAGTTAAATTCAGTTAGTAGCCAGTCACAAGTGGTGTTCCCCAGGGCTCAGTACTGGGGCCAGTTCTGTTTAATATCTTTTTCAATGATCTGGACAAGGGTATTGAGTGCTCCCTCAGTAAGTTTGCAAATGACACCATGATCTGCTTGAGGGTAGGAAGCCTCTACAGAGGGATCTGGACAAGCTGGATCGATGGTCAGAGGTTAAATATTTGCAGCTCAACAAGGGCAAGTTCTGGGTCCCACACTTGGGCCAAAATAATCCTATGCAACACTACAGGCTTGGGGAAGAGTGGCTGGAAAGCTACCCAGCAGAAAAGGTCCTGGGGCTGTTGGTTGACGGATGGCTGAACATGAGCCAGAAGTGTGCCCAGGTGGCCAAGAAAGCAAATAGCATCCTGGCCTATATCAGAAATGGTGTGGCCAGCAGAACTACGGAAGTGATAGTGCCCCTGTACGTGGCACTGGTGAGACTGCACCTCAAATACTGTGTTCAGTTTTGTGCTTCTAACTACAAAAGAAAGACATTGAGGTGCTGGAGTGTGTCCAGAGAAGGGCAACAAAGCTGGTGAAAGGTCTAGAGCACAAGTCCTGTGAAGAGTGGCTGAGGGAGCTGGGGGTGTTTAGCTTGGAGAAGAGAAGGCTCAGGGGAGACCTTATCGCTCTCTACAACTACCTTTAAAGAGGTTGCAGAGACGTGGGTGTTGGTCTCTTCTCACAAATGGCAACTGACAGAAGAAGAGGAAATGGCCTCAAGTTGCCCCATAGGAGGTTTAGCTTGAATATTAGGAAAAATTTCTTCTCTGAAAGGGTTATCAAGCATTGAAACAGGCTGTCCAGGAAAGTGGTTGAGTCAGCTTCCCTGAAGGTATTTAAAAGAAATGTAGATGTGGTGCTCAGGGACATGGTTTAGTGGTGGACTTAGCTGTGCTAGGTTTACATTTGGACCCGATGATCTTAAAGGTCTTTTCCAACCTAAATGATACTATGACTGTATATTTCTAAGACCAAGAATGGGGGACAGGAGAAAGGACAGTTTGAGAGAAGAGATGGGACATGACAGTAAATCATAACACAAAAAGATGCAGAATATTGATGAAGGTGGACCAGTGGAGGTAAATCACATTGGATTTAATTTGTCAGAAATGAGAAGGGCCAATTAGTCACATTCCGTTAGTAGGCAGGAACATAAAATCTTCTTCTCCATTTGCTTTTGCTGACAGAAAATATAGGCAAAATCTTCTGGCAAAGTGTGCTATTTTCCCTCAGGTCCTGATAGCAGAGGGAGGGAATAACATTTGGCTTTATAGGTCCAAAGGCAGCAAGTAGCATGATGGATCTAAAGATTTCAGCCCTGCCAGAGACTGGTGTAGATCTGGTGCTCAGGGACATGGTTTAGTGGTGGAATTGACAGCGTTAGGTGAAAGGTTGGACTCATCTTAAAGGTCTTTTACAACCAAAACCATTCTATGATTCAATAAGTTAATAAATAAAATTTATACTTGTGTGGAGATAAAGATCCATTCCAGGACCATGATGTATCCCAAATCGCTGCTTCTGAATGAGTGGCTAGTTGAAAGACCAGGAGTAAAGAAACTCCAGCGGCCCACATTCAACGTTGCCTGATTGAATAAAATAACATTCAAAACTATATGATATTTAAAATTATGTTGTTTTCTCAACAATAACATTACTAGCAGTACTGCCCATATCAGTTTAATAGTCGTGTGAGACTCCTCAGAAAAGAAGACAAAAAGTAAGTATATTTTACTAGTAGAAACTCCAGCCAGTCAAATGGATAACCCCCTCTTTAGCAAAGACTGCCTGCAAAGCCATCTTTAATTAAAGGAGAGTAGCTTGTTGACAATAAAAACCGGAATCTGCCTTGGAAAAGGACAGAAGGTCAAATGATGTCTTGGAAAGTTGATATAACCACATCACTAGCTGTGAGTGACAATCAGATCTAAACACAGTTGGCAGCTTCAGCTCCTGCTGTAAAAAATCCTCCCCCATTATGAAAAATGCCATTACAATTGGCAAATGGTTCTTGGCTCCACCAGGGAGGTGCTTAAACTTGGAATTTCACACTTCCTGGACTGTTGTCCAAAACTTTGATGACTGCTAAGGTTATTTAATTAAAAATAATAAGAATACACCAAGAATTTTATGTCAGGAAATAAGTTTGGAGGCCCGTTGTACGATAAGGAAATGACTTAAAGTGTTACAATCCAGAAGTTCATGAATGGAAGCTGTAAGATTACAACAGGAACAACTAAAAATAAAACAGATGATACACTTCTGATTACTACAAAGAAGCCATTACTTACTAATGGCTACCACAATGACCTAGTGTGTATTCATGTATATTATATTCAAGCACTGATCTTCTAAAGCGTCCTAAATATTTAATGTCTAGCAATGCAACTTCTGATATAAAAAGTTAACTTAAAAAAAAAAATGTTACATATACACATATTCAGATATAAGAAAGGAAGTACAAAGACACGTACATATTTATGTAGAGGACGAATATCTCCTAGGCTCAGCTTTCTTGTATACAGATGTGCATAACGTAATGAAATGAACAAAAGATTACCAGTGAGAAAATAGTATAACAAACACATACCCTAATAGAAGAAAGATAAATATTATTATTATAAGGGATAGAGACTGAAATGTCTGCATGAGTCTGGAATGGCTTCATAAGAAGTAAATTCAGGACTGAGTCACCCTTAACAAGTACCAACAAGATTTTTAAACCGTAACACATTGTTAAATACACTCTACATGTTACTTGCACTAGAGAAAAAATACGTTGCCAATAGGCAAGCATGTCTAAAAATGTACTTGGGGCTATTTTTCTACTGAAATGTGTCTTAATTACTCTAAGTCATTATGAATAATTCATATGATGTCATATAAATTTATAAAGTCTTCGTAAAGTTTTATGCATTTTTTTTCATTTCAGAACTGAACTAAGTACTACTTTTTATGGAGAATGAGTATTTTCTGCTTAAACCAATCTAAAGATCTCATTTCTATTTCTACAAGGCAACAAAATACTGCACTTCAAAAGGGTATCTTTCTCTATATATTGAGCAAGTAGGGAATTGAGTACGATGAATAATTCTGAGTGACAACATTAGTGTATTAATGTATTTCACACATTTCTCTATATTCACAAAATGACTGAGACTGAGAGTCTTCTGTCCACTAGATGTCAACCACTAATATTGCTTCTAGTGTACAACAAAGTCAGTTTAAAATCAATTTATAGTTGCTCTGGTGAACAACACTGGACCACCTTTATTTCTGAGATAAGGTAGCTGCTGAAAGTGTTTAGAAAACATGTCACTTGTGAAAAGCCTGAGATCAGCTGATATAGAGAAATTCTGGAGCAGGTTGCTGTAATGTTGGAAATATTGTCAAAACAAGTCTGTAACCATAATTATGTGTTTGCTTTATAATGATGGACTGCTCATCTTAAGGAATGTCATTGCAAGTGGGAACATTATACAGATGGCCAGGTTCAACAGCCATGACCATGTAAGCATGAGCCCTTCTTGTTTTATTTATGAGCTGAAAATTCATCCTAAGGTTTTCCATTGTCAAGTGGCTACCGCAAATGTTACAACATGTTTGCCAACATGGTCTTGAAGATGTACCTCTGGTGTGCTATTGTTGCCAGAAGGATGCCACAAAATCTTCAGCTCTTCTTAAATAAGGATTCCAGCGTTTCTGGCTTACATTCATAAACAACAATGACTCAAGCTGAGCTCAGGCTCTGATTGCAGCCTGCTATTACAAAACTGTACGTTAGTAGTCATATTCTTGGATATTCCCGCAATCACCTGTCAATCAAAACCCTGTAGCGGAAGAAGTGATGATGCAAACACAAAAAATATTCGCTTAGAAAAACTAACTTCTGGCTAGCCTAGGAATGAAGGGCTACATTTGGTTTCCTCTGGTTTCTGAAGAGCTTCTGAATTTGGGCTTCCTTTTCTTGCACTTGTTTTAAATGAAGGTTTCCCCTCTCTATCTCGAGAGGTAAGATTAAGAGTCTGTCTTGTTTTTGAGGAAGTTTTGAAAGGCTCAAAGAGAAGTAATGAACACAGGTTCCATGTCTCTCTGCAGCTTTCTCTGAGAAATCTGCTTGCCCTTGCTAAATATTTCCCTAGTGTGCCAAGAAGTATTCTTACAAAGTCAAATGCCATATCCTCATAAGTGGCCTATAGCTTAATCCTTATCCTACTTTACCCCAGTGCAATTCTACTTTACCCCAGTGCAGTTCTGGACTTCTCAGGCCTATACATAGGTGGATTGCAAGTGCCAGTCTGATGTGAATTAGACAGAAATTAAGCTGATCAGACTTTCTGGCTAAAACCAGAAATCAGCCCAAACTGATTTTAGTCTCTCCTCAGTCCTCGCAGATCAAAACTTAGTTCTTTTTCTTTCCAGTGTTAGTCTCAAAACAGATCTGGCAGCACCCTTTGAAACAAGATGTCTCACCAATCCATATTTAAGACCAAACTGAGCCTTCATATCATCTCAGTACATTCCTGCCAACTTTAGCTGTGAACATAATGTATGTAAGATCAAGAGTAGTGGCACAACTATAATTTAATTCCAAACCCTAGGCCTAAATTACTCAGCAAAATCTGAGTTTGGTGACCATACTGGCAGGTATTAGTCTGTTTGACTTAGGTCTGAAGCTGTCAGTACGTATTAGGTTAACACCAGTACTAGGACTGAGCAGGTGGAGTCATGAGCTCAACAAATCTGCGGTGGAGTCATGCTGTCAGGTTTAGCAACTGTTGGAAGAGACACAGGTGTTAAATTACCACTGGAGATGGCAGGGGAGATGGGGCTAGGGAGGAAGATTATTAACTTTTGGTCTAGTCTTGACAGAATTGTCTTGGTTAGACTGCCTACAGCCTCTGAGCTAAGGGATGTGACTACAGTCAAGACCAACGCTAAGGTTCCAGGTTAAGTAAAGAGATATGAATAGCAAAGGGTTGGTAATGGTGCTGGCAGGCAGGCAGCCAGCAGACCCCGCTTTGGTTTCGGTCTGCAGCTAGGAAGCAACTCTATGCTGGACTAAGGTGAAGGCCTGGGACCTATGTTAGACTGTTTTGTCCATGATCTTGAAAGAATTAATTAGTTTTGAGCTTGGTTCAGATTTCGTTCTTAAGCTAGATTTGTGGGATCCACCTTTCCAGTTTAATGCTTAGTTTTAGAGAAATGAAGTTATGTATAAATCTTTACAGAAATATCTAATGTCAACCTCTCCTCCATCGAATTCAATGGGAGTTTTGTCTTTGTGGACAGATCTGAGAGCTCTGGGGGAAATACGTCATTCCTCAAACTCTAAGAATGATTTAGCACAGTTTTGACTAGAAATATATTCAGAATTAATTTGCTTCATTGGAGTTCTTAAACTTTAAGGACTTTTTTTTTTTTTTTGTAAAACTGGGATGCATTCTGACAAATTATCATTTCCTTTCTGGGAGCAAACAATCAAACCACTGTAGAGTTGAACTGAGAATGCAGAGTTCAGCACAGGCAAAATGCTGTTGCTTGTGATGTTTGCTTTGAAGTTTTTAGTACTAATATTGGGATGAGTGTTTGTAGGTACCTTTATATCAGGAACTCTGAAATTAGAATTTAACAGTTTCATTACAGTTCATATCTTACTTAAAATTAAGGCAAAGGAGTCATAAATCTACACTACCTGTGGTCAATAAGAAGGCACTTTGAACCATGTAAAACTGGGTTCCTTGGTAGACAAACTCCAGTTGTGGAGAGGATGCCTGTTTCTAAGGATGACTCCTGGAATACTCAATTTCTTGTGAGTGTTTCTTCTTCATGTGCTCCAGGGCAGTGTTTTCCTGGTTCTCTGCTTAAAAAATCCTTTGGACATCAATACTATGAACAAATGTGAGACAGAACTAATACATTCTGCTGGTTTTACAAGGGAGTGGACTTTGCTGGTAAGTCAAAAGGTTGCCAGATCTCAAGGTTCACAATTAATAATAGTGGGGTGTTCCACCATACAAACCAAAATTGTCTGGGTTTAGGGCAAAGTCATTTGGGGAACTGGGATCATATAAGCAGCTGGCATTCCTTTTCATTTTATAAGGCAATGTGTTTTCCTTAATGATGTTGTTTAGTTAATTCCTCAAGAATCATGTGGTGGGACACAAGGGTGACATTTGTGATATTTGGTGTTGTGAAATACAACAAAAAATATTTCCAAATTTTAGTTAGATCCTGTTAGTTGTTGTTCCTAAACATCCTTTACTGTGACTATAGCTGGAGAACTGGCATCAAGTCAAGAGCACAGACTGCAAGATTGTACTATATAGCTAAAAATGTACCTCCAAGCTGAGCACTGAAATTCTGGTTCTTGTGAATACGTGGTTCTCATAACATTTAGCCATAAAATCTTGTTTCTCAGCAAGGAAAAAACAAAATAAAACACTCTACAGTTTGGAACTTTTCTGGCTTTTTATGAAGCTGCAATAGACTTATTTGCTTCTCATTATATAGTTGATATGTTTTTACTAATAACATGTATTTTGCACCAATAGTTAAGAAAAATAATTTAGTGGCTTAGTGGGAATAAAATGGTAATAAAAGAAAAGAATATGGAGAAACTGCTTGCTGGTGGAACACCCCACTATTATTAATTGTGAACCATGTGATCTGGGAACCTTTTGATTTACCAGCACAGTCCACTCCCTTGTAAATTGTAGCTGGCTTTCCCATACATTATTATGTGGATTCCTTGCAACCACTTCCCTTTCTGATTTTCCAGAGACAGAGTATAAAGTTTCCCCAAATGCCAATAAAACGTGAAATCCTATCCCACTCCTTAGGTTTGCTTTGTTTAGTCATCTTCTAAAATAAGAACCAGCAAAAGTCTTAAACATTGCTCTCTTCTATTTTTACCTTCATTCAAAAGTTACTATTCTTCATAAACATCACAGTTTTTGTTTCAACATCTGTATGCTTTGGGTTTTTAAACTGTTGGCTCTAATACTGAGAAAAATTGTAAGTATTTCCTTGCTTCTTCTAAAAAAAAAAAAACTTACATGAATGAGTATGTTCCACTTCCTCATCTTGATTTTGCTTACAGTTATACTGTGCCATATAAAGCAGATGTCTATAGGTGAATGAAGTTTGAGTAAACCACATCTAGCATGTAATTTTATAGGTAAAAATAACCCTAAAGCAATGTACAAATATTTGGCCTTAGAAGTTCTGTGTTTTTCTGCTTGCAATATCCTCTACTTTTCAAATGAATAGTAATAATGCAGACACTGTTGTTGACCGAAGCAATGAAAACATGGACTATTTTCTGATCCAATTTGTTGACAAGTAGGTGTGGGGGTGGAGAGAAAGGCTGAGTGTGGGTGGGTGGTTTACAGCAGACTTCATCATCTATAATTTATTCTCTGGGAGGAAAGGCTTTTGCAGGACACTGGCATGAAAGAGCCTGAACACACTTACACAGCATTATGTCATTCCCATTAAATTATTTCATTTTCTTGGAAGGCTACTCAGGTTAGCACTCGGACTTATGGAGCTGGAAGAATAAAAACATTCATGAATCTCTAGAAGCTGTGGCAGCAACAAAAGGTCATGTCTCATGAGGGCTGGCAGAGGGAAATCAGTGAGACTGCAACAGAGATAAGTTTAGCTCTAATTAACAGGTGTTAAGGTAAGAAATGAAAAACACCTCATCATCTTTTATGGGCCAGTGGTTCTATACCTGCCTAGGGTGATATTCCTCCTGTCTCCCTCAGCAGCAACTGGGACTGGTTACTGGAGCTTGGGATGGGGTTGAATACCACTCTGCTCTAGAAGAGGTATATGTATATCCTCAGAGGTGGTCCAAGCAAGCTATCATAGTCTCTTAGGACAGGTAGATAGGTAATTAGTAAGCTCAATTTAAAAAGAAAAGGATAAGCTCTAGCTATATATGTATCACTATACATTGAAATAGATGTATGCATATATGTATTTTGTAAAACATGAAATGATTTCTTAAAGATATCCTTATATGAAAAAAATCAGAGGCTACATTTCAGCCCCATTTGAAGATTTACACAGCACAGCAGCACTCTGCTAATACTTCTAATACTTCCTGAACCTCTCAACTCAGTCAAGTAGTAACTCCTGCAATTGCTACCATCCTCATGGTAAGTAATACTAATTCCCACATGCTTCCATTACTCTTGCTGCCTATTTCTTTTCTCAGTCACTTAGCCATTGTGCATTATTTATTGTTCTCTAAAACTGCAACAACAACCAATGGGCAGCTTTTGGGGCTGGAATTCATCAGCTCATTGGTCTCTTGTTCTGGTTACATGACAGAGCACACAGAGTTTCAGCTCTCCCCAACCCTTGATCACAGCTGGCTTCTTATCTTCTAATTTTGTCCCTCTAAAATTTTGACAGCTAGTCTAAATTAGTCATCTAAGCTTCTCTGATAGCTGGTAGGGAGAAATAAGTACCTCCTGAGAACAATTTGTCCCATTTTAAAAAAGGTGTTTGAAGACAGGTGGGGTAAATCCCCAAACCATATGTTTCTATTTACTCTCATGGATTATAGGGGGAAGCTGAGACAACATCTGATTTGGCAGCTTTTAGGTGGCTATAATTAGGTGTGATCAGTTCCAAGCTGGTCCAACAGCAAAGGCATGGTGTAAAGGAGGGAGGTAAAACATAAAACATCGGCACATGCCACAAATGAAGAGTTTTTGGGAATGTGCCAGCAGGACAGGGTTTAACATAATGCAGTATACGGGAAGCAACAGTCAAACTAAGGGGAGTTAGCTGGTGTGCAGCCAGCTCTGCTCCTGCATTACACAGGGGAGATCATAAATATCTGTGATCATCCCCCAGATTTCTGGAAACTCTAGAAAATTAGGATTAAGATAGTCAGAGATGTTAGCCTCATGATTTCAGAGGGGTTTGGACAGCTTGGAAGGTTATTTTTCAGCTAGTGCAGCCACTTCAAATTTGGCTGACCTGTAAAGCATCTATGTTCACTTCTTTCCAGATGGGAGGACCAGAGAAGAGGAACTTACTTCTGTCTGGGATGGCATTTTCAATGTGCTCTGGGTATGGGGGAATCTGGAAGGCTTTCTTTTGTTGGCTTGCTGGTAGCTTCACGCTTTGCTCTGGGCCTGGAAATAGAGAAGTCAGTGACAAGCTTGGTGTGGCCTTGGGGGCATTACAAAACCCCAGTTCATTGGGTGTTGCAGTTAAGAAGTGTCCAGCGAGTCAAGCTTGCACTGTGTTAATGGGCAGAACTTGATGCTGCATATGTGCCTTCTACTTTTTTATTCCTTTCAGTTTAATTTGGTTTCCTCTGCTCTCTTCCATCACTATGTATACAGAGCTGGGTAAGTGCCTTCCTGTCTGCGCAAAGATTTTATTTGGTTCTGCAGTACGGGCCCTGGAGTTCAAAATCAGAAAACAATCTTAGAGCAGGCTGTTTGCCAGAGTAGGTGCAACAAGCAGAGATCTTCAGATTTCAATTCCACATATCCTGTCCCAGCCCTACGCCAATGATGGCCCTATTTTGAAAAGTGGTCCACAAATCAGAAATGAGCAATTTCTGACCTAAGCGATATGTTTGCTGCATACATTTGCATAGAACGAAACTTTCAGGGTAGCTAACTGTTCCCAGCTTTTATGTTGGCTGTTGCTTGCTATGCTAAAAATCTAATCTCATTTAAGTTTGGATAAAAACCCTTTCTTTTTGTTATAGTCACAGCTGGCTTTATTTTAATATGAAAGCATCTTTAATTCCCTAGAGGAATATTTGTAGCTAGAAATGATACAGACTTTAGTAAAACCATAAATACAAAGTGAATAGCAGAGACTGAGCAATCTTCTGATATCTGGAAAGACCCTTACATGCATGCAAGCAGTTGTAGGACACTCAGACATCAGGACAATAAAACCTACAGTAAACCCGTTATTAGAGTTGGTCATAAACAATTCATCTCTCTACAGATTGAACTGCAATTTTCTAGAGTTCCCATCTTTTCTCTTAATAAAATCTAAAAGTTTCTCTAAACACAGGTAAATACACAGAGAAACTGGGGCATTAAAACAGATTAATCTAATTTATGTTTTCTTAGGCATTTTCAACACTGATTTAAATTAAGCTCTTTCTGAGTAACTGTACCCTAAAGTCTTGCCTGCACTGGATGTGAAGGGAGTTAATGAATGGTTTTGGAAAAAAATCCATGACGACCACCGAAAAACCAAGGGAAAGTTCAATCTAACAAAGCATCTACAGCAAATTGAGGTTGCTTATCTAAATATTAGTAAACTGTTAAAAAAGAAAAAAGAACTTTGTGAAAAAAAGCTTTAAATTACGGCCACACAACTTCATATAGCAAACTCACTGCTAATTGAAAATTAGGCAGCATTGTGGTTAGTTTAATGACAAGGCTAGAAACATTGGGCTTATGGCAAAGAGACCCAAATCCGAAGACAGACAAGCTTTGCTTGATTATAGTGATTACATCATGGCCATTAGAATTTAAACCAACTAACCCAAACACAGACATCATATCTTCATTTGATAGCTACAGTCTAGTAAATAGTGGGAAAGGATGTTATGTATGGATTAGCCCAGCTGGAATGAAAACAGACATTCTTTTTGAACCTGTCTGGCACTGAAAATGAAAACTTCAAAATCAGGCTGTAAAGTGGACTTATAAAGCCAGAGGCCTTTGATTTTTTAAGGATCTGCATAGTGTTTTAACCAGTCTTTGTTTTGCAGGAAAACCACCTCAGCACCCGGGTATGAGGCATCCTTGTATGCAGTCTATCACTGTGCAAGACGCTGAGTTTTTCTGTGGGAATATATGAAGATTAGCAATGTCCTCCTTTGTGCTCCACCGCTAGAATTCCCTCCGTGTTTGTGACTCATTGTCAGCTGCTTGCTAAATATAACCCCTTAGTACTGCTTGGACACGTAGTCATGATGGTGATGTGATAAGGTGAGTAAAGACAGCATGAATGTGGCCTATTTAAAATGTATTTCATGTAAATTAATCTTTCATACTGCAACTTCACAGTGTGTGTGTGTGTAGGGGTATTCCACTGTCTAACATGAGACATCCCCGTCACCCCCAGAGGTCAGCTGTGTTCTTGGTCTTCCCATATACATGAAGAAAAGATAAAGTGCACTGAGTCATACTTAGTCTTTCAAACAAAGAGGGAACCTTGACACTGAAAATTCTGCGCCCCCCCCCCCCCCCCCCGTTTTGATTTCTCTATATATGACAACTTCTAACTTCAAAAATCAATGTTTGAATTCCTTCTTGCATTTCTGTCTAATAAATCTGTATATAATAAATTACAAGGATCAAGGTCATTCCCATCCATACTTAAAATATTTTAAGTGCATATAAATCAAAATAGCTGCATTAATTTTCTGGTCACTAAGCCAAAAAAAGTACAAACTAAAGGGCAGGAAGGTTTTCAGAACATTGCCTTTGCCTACTCTCAGAATATAGACATTTATTGTAGTGCAATTATAATTAATACTTGGAGAGTGTTATCCCGCCATTCTGGGAGGAAGCAGGAATTGTGTTTTCAAGCCTCAACAATTGGATGAGAGCTGCCAGCTAGATCTCAGACCTTGTAGGTAGATAATCTAACCAATAATATATGTTTTAAAAGGTGGGTATTATATTCCATTACTCTTCAGGATGGGCTGTGTAATGCCTGACTTAAAATCCTTAGGGAACTTTCAGGCCAGCTGATGAGCAGGCAGTCTGGATCAGTAGCTGAGTCTCAGTTATGTGGATTTAGGCATTAAGATTCTGGTTCTGATTATTCTAGAGTTCCCAGACAACCATCGATGCAACTGTTAAAGACCAAATCTGAGACAGTAATTGTCTGAATTCCACATTGCTTCATGTTTTCATGTCATGAAACACTGCAGCCCAAATAATTTATGCATGTCTTTCTAACTGGACTTGAATCTTCTATATCACTCCTACTTGGGTAGTTCAAAATAAAATGAATTAAAATAAAATAACATAAGATAACATAAAACTGTACACTTTTTAGGGAGAAGTTTTTTTTTAAAACTTAAAATGTGAAAATATGGATGAAAAATTATTGGTATTTGTAGAGAGCACAGCTTGTCACCACCAAGCCATCCAAGATGAGAGGAGGGACCAGTCCACAGAATGAAGCAGGCACTGATTCATTTAGAAGCTTCGTTGAAGAAATGAACAAAACCATTTCTTCTGAGGCATCATCTCTACTGAGGTGAGTTTAGCTCATCTGTCTTAGATAACATGTAGAAAATCAGACTGCTGTCAACCACACTGATGGAGTCAGGGAAGGATAAGAGTATTTTAAAACTCAGGTAGTCATTCTATTCAAGTAATTACATGACTGTTATGAAGAGTGAGGCCCTGACTCCACTGGTTTTGTATTTTCCTAACATTCTAACCTTTACTGTGGCACACGACCCTTCAAAGCTGTGTGTGGACATAACAATACATCCTTAATCTGAAACCTAGCTATAACCCAAGACATCTATGTGAGACAGATCAGCTCCTAGGTGTGGCTAGCCCTCTCCACTGGTTATAGACGGAGCATAGAGAGGACATCTTGCTACTGCAGGACAAAATTACTTGAATTGCGTACAAAGGCTTTGAAATGAATCTAAAGTTCTTGTGTATGTAGCTGTGTAAAAATGTATGGCTTTTGCACAACTAACGTAATAGTTTATTTAAGGCTATCACAATCTTATTTATAAATCTGCATATTCAGCAAGTTCAGTTCACAAAGGATGAGGCAAAATTAAGACAAAAACTGAAATATCTATTTATACAGGGAAAGCAAGCAGCACATGCAGGTGTGAGTCACGATACAGCAGCAAAACGCAGTAATAGGAGCAGTTCCATCTCTTCCATAAATGTTAACAGGAAAGAAAAAAGCAAAGAACCACAGAATAAAATGTGCTACTCTGGCAAAAAATGGCAAACCACTTTTATCTACATAAAAACTCCATTTATGAAGCTTTCTATGTTATTCGTTATCTTATTTTATGTATGATACATCAGTTTTAACTCTACTGATTATTCAGTGCTACCTCACGTGCAATCAAAATTTCAAATCACAAACCAGTTACCTTACATGGGGGCAGTGGAACAACAACAACAACAATAAATCCCAACAGTGGACAAGATTGTTTTATGCTTTTCCAGAATAATAAGGGAATCGAGGGTAGTATGAATGATGAATTGAGTATCTCTACAACTGATATCCAGTGCAGTATTGCCTAGCGTAATCCAACAGAATGCGCACAAATATTGTCATCACTTAGCAGTACTGGCACTGTTTTGGTTCCTGTTGTACTCATGCATCCAGCTAATACAGCACAAAAACTTGTTCAAACAAGCTAATTTCCATAACATGCCATTTTTTCTGGCCAGTGTAATATCAGCTCACCAGTTTGCTTGATAAGTTGCTCTCTGTTTTGCTTGATGGTGCAGTAAAAGGATTTCCCCAGGTTTTGGTATTTCAGATTCTGTCTTTTAAAATCAACAACTTATATTTCTTATTCCTAAAGCCTTGTAATAACTTTGTAGCTTTCACCTGTCCTAATGCTAAAATAAATGTTCTTCAGAGTTGGACTCTTCTCCAGGGAATCCTAAATTACAAAGTTTCAAGTCTGGGTATTTAGAAGGTGCCAACGAAAGTTAATGACATTAAGGGGCAATTTATGTAGTAACAGTAGGATAAAAAAACCCATGTACCGAATGCCCATTATAGTTCATTAACTGAAATCTGCATTGTTAAATATGTAAATAGAAAAAGAAAAAGCAAAAATGTGAAAAAGTGTTGGTTGCTTCCCAATGCCATGCTGTAAAGTGTAGTGTAGTAAACATTTCACCAGTGTATTGCATACATTAACAACAAGGCCCAGATTTTGCTAGGTGTTTGAAAACTTTGTATTTGGATAGTCTTCATGTATATGCCTATTTACTCTAAATACATTCCCTTCTATCTGGTATTATACACAGCATCACTATTAATAGGAAAGGCAGACAATGGGGAGCATTGCTGCCTTTGGGGGTGTCAGTTCTGCCAGTTTTTTTCTTCTGTGAAGAGCTTTTTCTGCATATTTCTGGTTACAAGGCAGACCCTCCTGGTAATGGAAATTATATTTAGAAATGTATTTTGATGCTTAAAAATAAGTTGAGATTGCTGGGGTTCAATGGTAAAAAAAGCTTCAACACAAGATTTTTTTGCAGTATGATACTGAGACAACGATCAGACCAAAGGTGTAAGCTGCAGATTTGCAGGACAAAATGCACACTGCAAAACCTTCCATACCAACACTGCAAGGTGTGTTTTTTCCCTGCATTCATCACAGCCTTAAAGTACCAGAACCGGCCTTGTGTGGAACTCCACATTCTTGTGTCACAGTGTTCTTTTTGGTATGTGTGGGTTTGCACCTCCTCACTTCCCTGCTCAGGTTTCAGACCTGAAATTTCTCAAGCTCTCCAGTCACAGCATGGAATGGGTCATGCTTCCTGCTCCCCCATCAGAAGAATTGCCCTCTTTAAATGAGAGAAAAAGAACAAAGAATGAACAACTGCATTTCTGGCACACGGTTGGAAAAGTGGGGTGGTCAGTGGGCATTTTCATGTATACCAGCACAAAATGGCATACTTGCTGATAAGCAGGACCATGAATTCATGAATAATACAAAACTGAATTTGAGTTATTAATTTGTGTGTGTATTTGCAAATCTGTGTTGATGCTATTTGACCAGATGTAGCAAATAAGCATTTCTTTATCTGTTAATGGAAACACATTCTATAACATAATCTATTAACGAAAGCCAGATGGCAATGAAACTCACTGCATTACTATTCTGTCATTTGCTTAAGAAGTTTGTGATGCGTTACAATTTCACCTTTCACCAAAAGTTTCATGGCTACGTTTCTTCTCAACATGGGGATAGTTGGTGGCTTTATAACTCCTGCAAAGGCAACTGTCCTCTCTGATGTACAGCTTCAGACCAGTAGCTGTGTGTTGAGGACCCAAGGGAAACAGAGAGATGGGGCAGAGGAGTCATTATGCATGGTCACAAGAAGCAGTATCAGGGTAGTTCCCATGGCAGAAAGCTGAGCCAATCCTCTTCCAAGAGAATCTTTCCCCTTCCTTTGCATACAAGGTAAAGGAAAGATGCATGGGCTGACCATAGTGTATCCATTCTCCCATAGAATTTGAACATAATGATTAGGTCCTTACAGTTATGTCTCTGGTTTTGTACACTGCTGATGAGAGGAAGTGTACAGATTTGCTTTTGACTTTTGCAGCAAAGGGATGTCAAAGCATTTGCCAATAATTGCATCCATGAAAGAATAGCTGAGATCATACCTTACTGCCTCTCTCATCTAATTCCAACTTCCATACACCCTTAAAAATGAATAATAAATCTGACTAATACTTCAAATGAGTGCTGGTATGCACATCTTGGGTGATACTTGAATGGTATTATATGTCCTTGCCAAACCTGCTGGTCTAGGTGACCACCAGCTGGTATAACCCAAGAACAAGGGTTTGGAGCAGGCAATACTTAGAAATGATCTTCCTTGTTTATGAAACTGCCCTTTGTTTTTTTGATTTGGCAGGGATTTCTATTAAGACCCTGTTTTATCTTTTATCCCTTAAATAGCAGTTGGAATAATCAGTAGAGGAAAAAACAATTTTGCTTCTAATATATATACACTCTTTCCCTAGCTGCACTTTCCAAAACCAGAGGGTGACAGCCAGAGTTGAAGGCCGACACTTTTCTCTTAAACTATCAGATAGTCAGAAAGACCCCAGAGTCTATTTGTTAGAATAACATGGCTATACTCTGGCATGGATAACTCAGAATAAATTACCAGAAGCAACCCTGCCAGGAAAAAGGAAAATCTTGTTGAAACCAAAACGGTAACTTCATTGTCAGCGTGCCTCAAAAGAGAAAGTTAGTGGCAATAACTTCTGTGAGTGACAGTTCAGGAAATTTGTACTGGTAAAGATTGAAGTCCTTAATTTTTGCATTCCTTAATGTGTCCTTGAGTGTAAAAATAAGAAACACCATACAAGCAAAGGAAAATATTTCAAGGAAGAGAACTTAGTGGGGGAAGTTATTTTAAATTTAACTGTTGTATGGCATTTATAGCACCTACAGCTGAGAAGAATGCTTTCAGCAAACCTGTATCTCATTCTACCTGTATCAGTTAATACATGGCACATAAATGGTAGAGGCTACTTTTAAAAAATGATACTGTTTTATGAAAGGTGCTAAGTAAACACTGTTGTGTTAAATTCTAAATTTGTGCTTCCAGTTTCTCTGACTTGCTTTGTTTGAGACTCACTGTGTCATTTGGATATATGTTAAAAAAAATAAAAAAATCCCCAAACCCTAAGCTTTTGAAAAGAGGACCTTTTCCACCTTTTGTAAAATATCTCATGGACATTTTGAGCAGTGGTGATCTGGAAAGAAAACAGATTAGAATGTTTGATAATAAAGGAAGGAAATATTATTATCACAGCTTGAAATCTGTTAACAGGGCCTTCCAAATGGGGCAAACATTAAAGTCAAATAGAAACTCAATTACAGGAAGATTTTCAACTTGTCAAAAATAATTGCATTAATGTCAGCAATGCTGAAGGTCTAAAACAAGGGAACTATTGTATAGTGTCTCTAGAAAGAAAGATTAAAGGAATGTATAGCATAGTTATAGCAAAAGGTCCAAAAATGCTCACATTTATTTTGGTTTTAGTTCTGAGGCCAAAGACCACAGTACTGCATAAAATTGAAACATCAATCTATAACTTTCCGACAGGTGTTACATCACACAAAGATTGTGGAATACTCAGTAAAAGAACCATTTATCTGCCTTGCTCTGTACCATAACTCGTAGTAAATATCATGTAGAGGGCAAAGATTCAAGCAGTTTGGAAGAGCTGGACCTCTGAGATATGAACTGGTCTGTGTTTGAATGTTTGGCTCTTATTGCAGGGGGGATGTTCTGTGTTTGTAACTAAAGCTCCAGCAAGGTAAACTTTATTTAAGGTAATCAATTGAACTGTTATAGAAAACATGTATTCCTTACTCATTTAAATGGGAAATTTTACCTACATCCTACCACTTTTTTGATTATGTTCAGTATGTGTTACGGCTCACAAAGGCAAAAACTCTGCTTTTGTTTAAGTCAGAATTAACTCCTGCTGTCCATAAGAGAGGAGCTTGTTTGGGTGAAACTGAGGGGTTTGTGTATCCCCCATCTTTCTTTTTTTACACAGAGTTCATTGCCTATTGTGTGTAACTTCTCCTTTCATGAAACAAAACCATCTTTCAGACCTTGATGTAGAGGTATGGTTCAAGGCCATATTTTGGAAGGTATTGGGGCTCTTTTGCAGTTGTAGACCACAATTCACCTCTGTTACTGTTAGGAGATGCTAACCACTGTTAGGCAGTGGTTGACACATCTGCTATTTTGCCTTAGGTCCCCCTAGCACCCAAAGGTGAGAGATATCTCCTATGATCTAACTGTAGGTGTCTGACTATGTTTGTTGTCTGTGAAGAAAATCTAAGGAGATTCGGCATGATGTTAGGCATCTCGGGTAATAGCTTAAAGTTAGGTATGATGAATCCAGGGCTGAGCAAGACTTTAAAAAATAGCTGACTTAGCTGAGCGAGCTTGAAAATCCTCTCAGCTACCTAACTGTGTAGAAAATAATTAAATATTTTTAGAAAACTTGATGTAAGGGGATTTTTAATTTGTGGTAAAGAGGGACCCACCAGAAAAATGGAGAAGCGCAGCTGTGCAAAATGTCATACTAGAGAAAAGTCCTGTTTGCTTTTACTCATCCACAAGCCTCTAGAATAGGTTCATGAACATTTGGAAGCTATACTAGCATAGAAAAAATTTTTAAAAACCTAATGCCTGACTTTATTATTTTAAAAGCCAAGGTATCACTAAGGTTATTGCCATCATCAGTATTCTTCAGGAAGACTAACCAAAATTAATAGTTTTACAATACAAGAAATAGTTTTATTCTCTGTCCCCTGATTTCCCAGCCAAGGCTAAGATACTGTTTATTGTACTGCTGTCTTCATAAGCAGTTCCTGTGTTCATTCTGAGCTGCAAGGATACATCAGGGTGAACTAGAAAAACAAAGCAGCAGAATTTTTCTTTTCTTTAGCTCTGTGTTGTATTGTGAAAATTCATATATAAACCCCTGCAATGTACAGAAAAATTTCTCTCCATTCTCTTTTTCTTCTTCCTTCAGTTGTAATTCCAATAATCTGTTGTGACTTGGACACCGAACTTGTCAGTGCCTAAATTCTGCTGAAGTTAATGGACATTAGATCTACATAAACAAGCACCTAGTGAGCTTTTCAGAAATTCTTAGCCAAGTCAGCCATTTTTAAAAATCTCACTACAGGCCTGTTTGCAACTTTAAGCTTCCCCATATCTTTTCCTAAATGTGTAAGTGATTTTCACAGGGCATTAGATGTTCTGAAGTTAATTGCTTTGAGAGATTGATTTTTTTCTTCACTTAATTAATTTATTGAAATCTCTCTCCTTTTTTTTGGGTGTACAAAACCAGGAGCTGATTATGGCATGTGACTGGAATGGCTTCTCATAAAAGCCTGGCCTGTGGAAGTGACAGAACTGTTAATTTTCCTTTAATCTTCACAAACTATTGAAGTTGCACAGCATTAACACTCAATAGCTCATACCAATATTTTAATAGCCAAAGTGACATCCACACGGTAAGAGCCAGTATTCTGCTAACGGCCAGGGTCAGTAACACTTCTACAGGGCCAGACCAAATACTTTCCCAATCAGTACATTTCCTAAAACTATTTCATGGACCAATGACGAGAAAGAAATGTTCAACTTCTGGTATTGTTTGTTTAAGAGTTAAAACAGGTCCTCTCCTAGCATCTCTTCACCTTAAGAAATCTGTTCTCATTTCCTTACACCAGATCTGTTTCCAAACTCTGTGCTTGTTACAAGAGCCCAGAATTTTTTAATAAACAAAATAAATGTACACATTAGAAACACTCTGAGTTTGTGCTAGGTATTTATTTTATTCAGATCACAAAGAGATTTACAGATCACCTTTTCAAAGCTGCACACAGCTGGATTTCTACACCAAGGATGTAGAAACCAGGCTGGGTGACTGCTGAGCTAGAATTCAAGATTTTTTGGGTTAGCTTGTACCATAATTCCCGTGGGATCTCCTGTTTCAAGACAGGATGCTATGGCAATTCTGCATCAGAAGCAACACATGACCCTGATAAGACACTCAACTTTGTATTTAAAGTGCATAGATTGCCTTTAAATGGCAGAGATGGAGAGCACCATTCATCCAGGCAGGGAATGGGGGCAGAGCATGACATAACTCCCTCCACCTCATGTGCCTGGACTTTTTTCCTTTAGAAATTAGGTCATGGCAGAAAGGGGAATGGATTATTTTTCTCTGGCATGAAAACAGTGCAGTGAGGAGGTGCACCAAGATTCAGGAGGTAAAGAGCAATCACAGCTCCAGGAACTTGGTGCCTCAAGGACAAATAAACTGATTATTCCACCCACTTCCCACTCAAACTCTCTTTTAATACCTTGCTTCCACTGAATATTGGGCTCCAAAGCCTTGGGTATGATTTACTTGCAATTGTGCCTAGTCTGTCCCTCAGGAGAGACCCATTCCACAGCATTTGATGATGAGGTTAGGTGAGATAAATCCCATTCCCTCCCAGTCTGACTAGTTACGCTGTTTCAGATGCTTGCAGTTTAGGGGAACATTGTGGAGATTTGTAGGCACGGATTTATCCCACTTCACAGAAGATAGTTACCTGAAGGATCTTCAGCAGGGAAACTCTTTGCCACAAGAGGTGTTTCCAGGTAATAATCAAGCAAAGTAAGAGCCAAATCACTCTTCTAGAGTATTTGTTTCTCATCAATAAATGGAGAGGCTGAGTAGAGCAACCCAGGTAAGTGTCTAACATCGGTGGGAGGACCCCATCCTATATTGTCTCCTTCTGCTGGGAAGTCTCATAGAGCTCCCCCATACTCCATTCTCAGTGAAAGGCAAACCTTGCTTGTCTGTAATGTCTTCATGCATCAGTTGAAAACCTGCATGAGCAAATGAGCATGTAAGGAAGTGCAGGATTTTGCCTTTTGGTGACTAATGACATACTTGAAGATTTGGCCCCACACATGTCTGATGGGACTCTTCTGGCCCAAAGAAGCCTACCTTAGAAATGGGCAGTATACACTTCTGTTACATGCATGTTTACTCTTTCATTTTACATCATCAAACTGTCAGAAATCTCAGTTGCACGAGGGAAGCACAAGCGAGCATGAAGTTCACAAAGAGGTTCAGACTGAATTTGAAATCTCAAAGGTTTTTAGGGAAGACTCTGGACACTTATTTGCTGTTTCAGTCTTGTTACAGCTATTTAACTCTTCTACTCACTGGGGTTTGCATTGCTAACTATTCATTATTATAATTATTTGGACAGATCATATGCAATATCATCAGTGAGGTTTTAATCTGTTATCAGTACATGACTGCAGCATATTAACAGGATTGTAAAATACATTTTTTTTCCTATTTTAAAATGTTTAAGTGAGTGAGTTACAAAGAAAGCTGAGTGGAATACAGACTTCTATCTTCCCTTAGCGTAAGAAAGACATTCCAGCACATTACCAGACTGCAATTTAGCAAGGACTCATTCAAAACGTTGATAATGGATTAAATACTTTTGAACAGAAAAGCATAAAGAATCTCCTCCTACTGACTAAAATTTATAGATGTGGCTTACATAGTAGCTTAGCAGTTCACATATGGCTTATGTCAATGGCAGAAACCATGTTATTTTCTAAATCACATTGATTTGTTATGTGGTACTGAAAGATCTTCAACAGAATCATTGGCTATAAATTACAGAATCTAGTCTTCTACATTGTTATCTGTGTTTCAGATCCGTCAAAATGAGCCCAAGAGTCAAGTCTTCTATGTACACAATGCTACTAGTCAAAGAATAAGAACTAAGACCATTCAATTTCCTCCTTTTTTGGAGCCAAGCCAGGCTGACATTTTCCTTTCTGTTAGTTTTGGCAAGGAGGAAGGAGAGGGAAAACTTTACTGCTCTGTTACTGATGGTTTTTTTATTTTGTTTTTATTAAAAATGTTGAAACATGGGCTCTTTGTCAAAATTATTTTATTATTGAAAGCTGGGTGGGGTGAATGAACTGGCAACCGTTCAGAAAGCCATTAATGGTACTGATAACGGAGAATCCTATTCAGCCTCCACAGCACTGCAATACTTAATTACAATAAATTTCACTGAAATCTGGTGACTGATGTGCACAGTTAATGAATCGGTAAAGATTCAAAGGTTAATCTGCTGGGAGGTAACAAGCTCTGCCCATCTGATATTGTAACCAAAATATGATATTTGTTAGTTACATGATGATATTTTTTGGGCATACAACAGAAAAAATGAGTTTTTGTTGGCTGCAGCTTTGTTAGGTCTCCAAGACCAAAACACAGAAAAAGCAACAACTCTAATGGTGATTCTTGAATCACAGACAAAACTTAAATATATTAGAGGTGAAATGTGACTCCCTGAATAAAATATATTGTCAAACATCAAAGGAATTGCCGGAGAAGCAGAGTGTTCCCTGAAGCCGAGTTGCACGCGAGCCCAGGGGCGCCCCCACCTCAGCCCTACGCCTTTTTCCAGCCAGTGCACTCGGTCTCCCGAAAGACCAGAGAGACAACACGGCCACGCAGAACTTGGGAGGGGTGGGGGAAAGTGTGCAGTGAAGCCTCTTCAGAACTTCCGTCACAATAAAGTAGCTTTCTAGAAACAAACGAGCAAGGTCCAAGCAGAGTCAAACTTTAAGTGAAAAAAGGAATGGAAAGGAAGCAAAAGATAATTCGACAAACAAGGATAGAGGTGGGTGAGGTTAGGAAAGCTGATGATTAATGCCCTTGTTTCGCCCGCGGAGACTTATGCTCAGATCTCATTCTGCCACACCTATTTTGTAGCTTTGGACATGTTTACATGCTCCAGGCCTAGACCCTCCCTCTTCTCCCCCACCCCTTCCCAGGCGGACAGCAGTAGCTACTGCCCAGTGAGGGTAGAAATGTCAAGGCTTGTGAAAGCAGCCGACCTTGCAGGTATTGTTGATAGAAACTGTGCTGTGAAAAAGCACTCCCAGTGTCTTTAACAATCCACGGCTTGAAAGATAATGCTGCACACTAGGCTTTCCATTTCCAGTTTACAGCAGAGGGACATAGTCTAAGTAAGGCTGCCAGGGAGTGAAATATGAGGATTCCTGAAGCCTATTTATTCCTCTGAACAGTTGCCTGTGGGCCAGCAAAGCCTGGAAAACAACTGCTGCCAGGAACCTGTGGAGCACAAGCCCTGCACTTGGTCCCTCATCTCTTCACAGCTCTCGACACAAGGTGACAGCCCATGAAATGAGATCTTGCTACATCTCCATGTCAACTCAGTTTTAGGATTTCTGCCTTTTCCTCCTGTCTTTCTGTGCATGGACCACAGGTTTGTGTGTTGTACTAAAAATGCTTTATTCTTTTGTTCCCTGTTTTAATAGACCTCTAGCATTGGGAAGATAGTAAAATAATATACATTAATTTAATGTGGTTCAATTTGTTTAACAATGAAACAGGGTTGATGACCAACACATCCCTTTTCTGTAGCACTTGTACAAATAAATCTTAAAGCGTCATTCCCAATAGATAATACTAACAATCTCCAGGCACTGTGCTGAAGAACAGGAAGTTACCAAAGGATGGGCGAAGGGCAATTGATGCATTGGAAGTTTACCCCCAGTTTATTTTGAGTTCGAAATTTCCTATGTCTGGAAACATCCTCCCTCTGTGACCACCTTGGTGACAAAAAGCTGGCAACCACAGTGCTGTAGGAGCATTGAAAGAGGAAGGCAGGAATCTACTACTGTATCAGACACCTGACTGTGGGATCCTCTGTGATCTTTCTTTTCTTTGCTAGGCCTCAAAGTGATTTTTTATAATGTGATAGTGATAATGTGCTATTCTTTAGTAATAACCTTCCTATGGGTAAATCTGCAGGCAAAATGTACCTATAGCAGGAAGAAGCTGGTTCCATTACAGCTTAATACTAATGTAATCAACTGCCTATTTCAGAGTCTGTGGAAGACATCTAAGGTCTGGACCAGGATCTAACTACAGATTCAGATTGTGGGTCACAGCAACACTTACACTACAGGGCATGGTGAAATCTCATGGAAGTCAGTTGGTTCGAGACCAGACACCGATCTAAAAATTTAAGTTTGCTTTAGATAGTTTACTAATAGCATTTAGATTAATAGCATTAAAATTTGTTTCCATTCTCAATGACATAGCAATTAAGATGGCAGTCAGAGTCCACAAGGCAAATGTACATGAATAGGTTAATTAACTAAATTTGAAATTGCTGCTTAAAAAAAAAAAATCCCCTCACAACTAATAAAAATATCTCTGCAGCACTTTCATAGTACTGTTTGGACGGGTTGTTCATTACCACCTTTGATGACATTATCCAGTTTGGTTGTTCAACAATGAAGGAATGATTTTCAAATAAAAGTCTCAGAAGAGTAAATTTGAGAGTAGGAAACCCAGTCACTAGCATAGGCTGGTGTAAAGACTATCATAATCTCACACTGAATAATTTTCCTTAATTGCACATAGCTGCTTGCATTGATATTTCAGGACAGACTTTTAAAATTAGTAATGATAAAGATTTGATTACATACACTTTCAGATCCTTGAAGGATGATATGAGGAGACAATGACATTAATAGCATTAAAGATATCATATGCTATCTTCTAAGTTCAAGACAAACATAGAAAATGTTAGAACCATACTAAGTGGTGTGCTGAAATGGAACCATTTGCCAGGATATAAAGCTGGATGGAATAGCAATGAAACGGTGAGGTATCATTTTCACTGAAAGACAAGCTGGAAGGTGGTCAGCTGAATTTTAAAGGTAGTTTGTTTCTTTTTTCTTCTTCCTGAATATACAGTGAACACATAGGTCCAGGAGGTAGGCAGCAGGAGTTCAGCATAAGGGCTTGAAATAACAAAAGTATGTCTTTATACGCATGCTACTATTTTAGTGCTGAAGGAGGATTTATAATCTGAGAAGGAGAATTTGAAACTTTAGCTTAGTAATTCAGGACATTATGAGGAGAGGCAGGGTAGTTTTCATTTTATATTTTATTACAGATTCTGTGTTTATATTGAGATTAAATTAGGATAAAATTAAGCAATACCAACAGAATAATGAAATGTCATTGCCATAACTATGTATTTTAGAAGATAATAATTTATTGGAAATAAAATATATTTATATAAATACATATGCATATCAAGCGGGTCAGTTATGAAAGGTAAGTAAGGGTCACTGCAGAAGGCTGGGTTGAGGGTTATAATAATATTAAAAATGTAAAATAGTAAGGGCCATGATGACCAAGGCAAGCTCCAAACCATATTAGGCTAGCATAAGGAGAACTTAGTGTACTGCAGGGTAAGAAGTTAGAATCCAGAAACGGAATTCAGCAGAACAATCTTTGAATAAAAAGAAATATCCCTGAAATAGCCCCTAAATATATTTTTATTAAAACCGTGTAGTGATCAAGTTTAGGATACTACCATCTGTTGATTGACTCCATGAAATAACGTCTTATGGACTGTCCCTGAGCTATCTTTGAATAATTTAATGTCTGTGGTCTAACCAGGGAATATCATGTTCAACAGTAAGAACACATGATGGATGATGCATGGTCAGAGTCCATATCCTGAACATGGTCACAGTCAGATCAGCTATGTTCATCTACAGCAATGTGGCTGAGAAATGTATTAAGCTGATCCCAAGCAGACTTTGGCTTGTGTGATCTTGGAGGGAATGTGAGGAAAAATAAGTCACTGTACCTTGAAAGAAAACACAAAGTTAGCAAGGTGATGAAAGGAGCAAAGGTGCACTGTGGCTCAGAAACTGTCAAGATGATGATGGAATGACAAAAGGATGATCATGGGATATCCTTGTCAAGAAGAGAAAAGTGTTCAAAGAAATTCTTGATGGAAGTATTTTTTGATCCATCCAAAAACTGCAGACAAAATTAAAAAAAAAAAGAGTTATTCTGAAAATACACAGAATTTTGCTATCAGATGGTTTATATTGTGAATAAACCTGTCACTAATACATCATATTGATGCAAGTCTCAAGTATGCATTTTACCACCAGTGAGATATTCTCTGAACACCATTTTCCTAGTTCAATCCATTTGATTCTGATTGTCAGAAGTAATTTTTACTTCTGAGTATCCAATGTAAGGGGACAGATTTTCAGAAAATAATCACTTTCTAATGTGTTAAAAAAACCCAAAAATCACTGGTTGCTTTTTACCAGTTTGACAGCTTCGTTCTTTCTTAAACAAATGCTCCTGTGCAGTTCTATGGTACCAATGAAACAACTGGGCCATGACATCCCAATTTAGTGCAGTCCTTCCCTGTGACACCTTGTGTTGCCATATGTAGAAAATTCAAACATCAGGAGCAGAAAGAAGGTAGTAGAAGCAGCAACATATCTTTTAAATAAAAAATACAGAAGTTATTGTGTAATTTTAGATATTATGTGGAAGTCTGTTACTAAGCTACCTTCTGCTAGAAGCTTCTGTTCTTCTAGTTTTTTTCTCAATTGGCAGGGATGTTTCCTAAGGAAAATATCATACTGTCTAGCCCCTTTAATACTTATCTACCATCAAGATCCAAAACAAAAACAAAACTGAGGCTGCTTCTTTGGCACATGAAACAGGTGGAACATTTCTTCTTTGTCTTTGTCTGACATGAAAGATTGTTGCATCTCTGAACTTTAAGGCATGTGTCCTTTGGAGTAATGCCCCTTCCGCTGGTTCTCCTCAAATATTGGCAGCTGGTCAACTTCTTTCCTTGGCTTTGCCAATGACAATATTCTGTGCTTCAGTGTTTCCTTTGTGTATCTGTGTCTGACATGATTTTCCTTGCATACAGAGAGAAGTATACAGTATTTTGGTTTGATTAGTTTAAGTAAAACAAGTTGCCTGCAAACTTTACACAAATGAATATTGCAATGTGTAATAGTGAGAAGTCCAGAAATGAGTTTAAATATAAAATTTGCTCTAAAACAGTCTGATAAACTATGGGCCTTACCTTATTCTGGCACCTGGACTTTTGAACCTAGGGGTAGAAGGGAGGAAGAAGATTGATCCGCTACCATTCTGTTTAGATATTTATGTCAAAACCATGTGTGCATCACTAACCACAATGCAAGTCACTTCAAATACTGCTGTTGTTCTGTTTCTCCTATTTTATCTGCCCATATCTCCCCTCCCCACCTAGCTACCGAGCACCAGTTCCTCCCCAAACAAGGCAATGTATTTGCACATTGAACCTGGATGGACGTTTTCCATTCTTAGTGTTGTGTGTCATGAACAGGTTGCTTATGACTAGTACCAAATACCCACAGTGGTATATTTTTAGCACAAGCAATCCACAGTTAGTAGAGCTAAGATCTGCAAAAAATTATGTGGTTTTGGGTCCTCGGATATTTTGTCGCTCTGAAGCACTCCAGCTTTCATTCTGCTAGGATTACATATACACAAAATTTAACATAAGGGGTCCAGGAGAGTTTCAGAGACTATCTCATGTTTGCAGAATGTTTTTTGTTTGTTTGTTTTGTTTTTTAAATAACTTGGTGTTAGAATATACTTCCCACTTTCACTTCTTTGTTTTAGTATTGTAACACTGATCTACACTGGAATAGATGGAAAAAGACAAGGTTTGCAGTGCCCTCAGGAACATCCTTTCATTTTCACTTGCAGAAGGAGTGATGACGGTGAGTAGCTCTGTATGTAATTGTAGAATTGTTTTCCATTTCATTTAATATATTTAAAGTGTTGGCTCCAAGTTTAGAGAAAATCTGCACAGGAAATCAAAGTGTTAAATACACATATCTCAATTAGACATCAAATGTAAATTGAAAGTTTTCTGATCTCAGTTAAACAGAAATTCAGATGATGATATCAAAACAGGACAAGAGAGGGGAAATAAAGAAAAAAGTTTAGTGTTATCAAATTGCGGGCCTGGACCAGGATTCGCCTGTCCAACACAATAAAGTTCTTACTGTCTATGGGACTTCAGAGAAATCAGTCTTCTTACTTGGCCTTTGAAGTCACCAAGACACCATTGCCTGTGATAAAAGAGTTTATTTATAACTTGGTCAGCTTATGTCTTTTCCCACTGAAGCAGCAGGCTTTCCAAGATTTGGGGATATAATTTCAAGGGCTGTTAAACCTCTGTCAAAGTTTTTCTGGCCCCCTAAGGAGCCTGACTATCCAGCGTTCTGTTTGCTATGACAGGGCTTCATGTGAACGCATTCAGAAAATTGACAGCTTCAACTGCTGCAATTTTTGTAACAAAAAATGGCATTTAATCTGAAAAATAACATTAGCAAATCAGCATATAATTGGGTTTTTATTTCCTGTCTTTTTCCCCTTTTCTTTTTGCTATTCTAAGAGATAAGACAAAGCACAATGCTGTAAGTTCCTGATCTCTATGGGAAGATGCCATTTATGTATATAACCCAGCAAACTGCAAAAGGCAGGAATCAGGGATTTTACTATGATGAAAGATGCTAGAACAAACCCTTGAAAGAAATTATAGCATAGAATGTAGCACAGGTTTAAGATAATATGGTAATCCTTCTGCCAGTTGTTGTCAACAGCAAACATAAAAACTGGCTTAAAATACCTGAAGTGCTATTTCTCAAAGAGCCTGGTTTGTCATGTCACACCGAGCACATCTACTGTCAAGAATTGCATTGAAAACTCTGCTGAAAGTATTGTGGAGAGTTAACACAGGGTCACTTACTGTGGCCCCCCAAGCCTCTACACTTTGGGAACTCTTGATCCAGAGGTCCCCTCAAAATGAGCAAAAGCAACCAGTTCAGTGAAAATCTGCCACCTGGAGCTCCAGACAGTGTTTTCGTCTTTCTGTGTTTAAAATCAGTCCAATAAATATGATTGCCAAAATCATAAGACTGACTAAAAAAACACAGAAGAATTTGAAAAATAGTAAGAAATGTGGCCTATTCTTGTGACTTTACTTCCCTTTCTGAACCCTGGGGATTCCTACCTTCAAATTTTCCTTCATAGTCTTGTGAGCAAGAAGTTTTCTTTTTCCTTCTTTTAAATTCAGGCCAAAAATCTCACATAATCTTACTCAAGATACTGGAGTTAGTGTAAGAACCAAATTTTGTGAGACTCAGGAAAAAGTCATGGAACTTGTCGACACTCTTCTGAAATTAATTGTACATACGTTTACCTTCAGATAGTGAGTAGCATAGAGATAGGCACAGGGAATTAAGAATACTGCCAGTTTAAGTAGCAAAGCAATTCCTAAAATTAGCCATTTGGGGGCAGTGCAAAGGCCCAGCCCAGCCGGTATCTTGCTTTTGACAGCGGCCAAGGGCAGAAACATGGGGAAGGTATAAGGGCAGGACAGCTGTGTCATGCTTCTTTTTCCTGGCATACTTCTCCAGCCATCAGCATTTGGGGACTTCCTAGGCCTGAGCTAGTATCTTTGTATGTTAATTCACTGGATATTTCAGAAAAGTAAAAATAAAACAAGGACAAGGAAAGAAAAAAGCTGACAGTATAATAGGGATGGTTATATTTATTAAAGTAAGGAATGTTGATGAAATAGGAAGAGTGTTTCCTTTAGACAAAGCATCATAAGCTTGGCAGAACTGGTAAGCAGACTGTTACTGCAGCTACAGACAAAAAAACCCCAACAAAACCCAAAGTGTTGTATTCAAGTTCATTTGCGCAGATATTGACAGCCTTAACACTTTTTTCTTAATGACTTCTCTTAACATTAAACAAGGTCTTTGTGAATATCATAGTGCAGGAAAGTTTTCACCTTTGTCTTCTGTTGATAGTTTATACATACCCAGCAGGTAGCATCACACTTCTGCAGGCGGAGACAATGTTGTAGAGCTGCTCTTGCATTTCGGTTTTTTCCTCCCATAAAATGGAGGAGATCCTAAGCCGTAGAACAGAAGCTGTTTCCTCCAGTGTGTGTAAGACATTCTGTGTTTGTACATGTTCCATGTGTAAAATGCCTTATGTTCATTAAGCAAAAAGTATTAAAAAAATGGTAAAGTATTATTATTATTATTAAGTAAAAATTTCTACATGTTGCTCCAAATGATTAAGCTGGTGTAAAGAAATGTGCACTGTGTCAAGGCAACTCTACTAAAAATGCTTTAACGCTTTCTTGCTTTCATGTCAAAGATCTGGAAAAATATTATGATGGAAAATAAATACTTTGTCCCTATAGCTGTATCTGTTTCCACTGTGAATCCATTAAAATAAGGAGGTTCTCTCGCAGATTAGTGGCACCCAAAGCTGATTTAGGCAATGACAACTTTGGAAGTCCATTTATATTTGAATCAGGAAATGACTCAGTATTTTCTGAAGTCTTACTTCAAAGCTCACTCTTTTACAGTTAGGTAAAAATGATATCACATCTTCAGAATGTTAAATTAAACAATTGCACTGAGGCCAGGATTTATTTCTGATGGTGCTTTAAGCTGTTTTTTCATACGGTATATACATGTCCCAGGATGATTTTTGTCGTATCTGGACAAATAGTGAATAGCGTGATATACACATTCCCCAGATCTATGACACCTTTTGTAATACTGCATGTCACTCAGTTTTATGTTGCAGTACGTATAACTTGCCCGCAGTGTGTTAGAATTAGTGGTCTTATGGTTTATGAATCTCATGGCACTATATCCTATTATTATGTTAGCTGGAATGGGACCTTCAAGTGAAGGTGATAATAAAAAAAGATGTTAGCCAATAAGAAGCATTTCTACAAATGGTCAAATGACAATGGAAAAGGAAATATTTTAACAAAGCAACATTAATACAGCCCAGAACTAACACAAATAAAATCCCTGAGGAAGACTATTTGAGGAAACATACCGTACTTTTGGCATAGTGTGCTTTAATGCATGCCCGACACATTTTCCACAAAGCTCTTGTATATTTTCTGTATGAAAATCTAAAGCATAAAGTCTTACACTTAGCAGTTGAAAAAATACAGGAGATTTAAAACAGCAACAGTTCTGCTGTGTGCCTACAGATTTTTTTGGCAATTGGATCTGAAGGAAATGATCTATCTCAAAAAAAGAGAATAAATGGCTGATGAATATGGTCATATAATATGCTTAAGGTCTTTCTTTAAGAAGTAGAAGGTTTGTGGGGACTATAGAAACACATATAACTAACTATTATTGTTATGATTACTAAGTGTTTTTTCGATATGACCAGCGTCAGTCTTGGTGCTGACTGGATTAAAGAAGCACTGGAATATGTCACTGGGCCCTGCTTGCTCATGCCATAGTCCTGTTATGTGAGGGACACTGAGGTGCTCTACAAGCTGGCACTGCAGTCCATGTGGTCAGCAAGGCTGCTCTTGGCAGCGCAGATATGTTAAGATGATAAAAGCGCTATGCAGTTACCTCAGACATAAAGTGTTGTTGCTTTTCTCTGGTGTAGCAGACATTTTACCACCATATTTATCCACCTCAACTATTTTATCCTGCTTTGCTTTACCTTGTGAAGTGCCACAGTGATTTTACATATGCACTGTTCACTATTTTTAAACCTTTGACAATGCAGCCAACATAACTTTGCAGGAATTCAAAGGCAGGCACAGGTGAGCCACATTCACGAGCCTGTCATGCTGTGCACGAATGCATCCAAGAAGACATAAAGGAAGCCCATTCCACTAAATGGGAATTTCCTTCTTATTGTTTCTTCCTTCCAGATAAACAGAGATGAAGAATCACAAATGTACTAGTTTCAAAGAGTTTAAGAGGTGTTTCAACAGCCTACAGACCGTTTGTTGCTACATTTGGCATATTTTGAAACTGTAATTATGGAAGACTTCCAGAAAATCTCAACATGACGGCAAGAGTCAGAGGTAAAATGTGTGTGGTAAAAGCAGAGATCTCTTTGCTTAGTTTAAGCTTCAGGAAGAATAGTGCAATGGCAGAACAAATGAAGGCTCGTTCAGAAATGTAATTTGTATAAAAGCAATCAGAGATGGCCACAAGCTGGAAGAATGAAAGAGCTCAATATTTTAGGCAGGAGAACACTTTATAAAATATCGTAAAATCTAAACAAGTGAAGTGTTTGTGTAACCGAAATCAAACTGCTAGTAGTATCTGTCTTAAAACATTTATCAGCATCATAATGAAGCATGGAAGGTGGGTTAGAAGCATGTCTAATTTAAAAACACACACCATGCTGGAGTTTTTTTGAGTAAATAGGAATGACTTTGAATTTAATGTAATAGAAAAGAAGTTTGATAGACGGACATATGTATAAGCACACTGTATGCAACGGAAGTGCTGGGGTGGAAAACTGAAATAGACTGAGTCAAGATTGATAAAAATTAAACTGACATTTTTATAACATTTTATTATCTTCTGATCTTGTAGAACTACATTTACTGGTCTCCATAGCTTCAAAGACTATTGCAGAGGAGAAACTGTACTTTTTCTTAATTTAATTGTCAACACAATGTTACAAAACTCCATTGTAGTTTAGGTTGTACAAAATGGTTATTAAAATCACCTGTAAATCCTTAACTCCATTAATCTCAGTTAACTATCTGAAAAAAATAGGCAGAGTATTACCAAGATTCAGAGACACCCAGGGTGAAAGTTAACATCACAGTGCTCTTTATTTCTTAAAAAAAATAATATAAGCCACATACCTTCCTTTTAATATCTTGATCATCTAACACCAATGTGAGAGAGACACAGTTTTCCCAGGTGACATCACCAGACAACTATAAATGTTGCAGTGTTACTGGTCTCATATATGGAAAATGAGGAACTGATTCCAGTTTTTCAGACACACTTTTTTTCCCCACAATTATTCCTGAGTTTTGGTGCAGACTTAGATTTATTATTTTACCCAATATGATTCAGAAACCATGCTCATCTGCTCCTGCAAATCTATGGCTATGGACTGCTGTCACGATGAGCACTGGATTCATGACAGTTGATGTAAGACAGAATGGAGTACGACCTTCTAAGGTGCCTTTAAACTGTGTTTTCCACAGTTGTCTTCACTTGATTTTACTCCATCAGAATTTCTAAGGGAGACATTGTCGTAACATTGAGATTGGAATTCAAAGTGTATTTTACTGCTGTATCCACAAGCAACAAGGAGCTCAGATGTCTTTGTAAGGTTTAGATTACTTGGATGCAAAGGAGGATTCCAAAAACACAAACTGAATTGTCCTCATAAAGATCCCCGTGAGCTGAAAATGGTTGTGGTCTGGAAGAGTTTTTCTCCCCACTGTGGCTAGTTATGGTACCTGGTGGATACCTGCTCATCAGGATTTTTGGTACCAGTCCTGCCACTCCCATTCCAGTTGATATAAAAGCACTCCAGGGCAGCAGCAGAGTTGAGCACGTAAGCACAGTGTGGGTGAGCATCTCCCAGGAGTGGGTGTGTGGCATGACTAACTCCACTGAGGAAAAATCAATTAGTTATAAGTCTTGTTCTTCCTCTTTAGTACAGCGCATGCCTATTTCATCCCATCCTCGGAGCACTTTTGCCCTGCTGCTTTACAAGTCTGTCATACTGATGGTGACTTAGATTTCTCTTGATGTCCTGTAGCACAGTGTGGATATTGAATCTTTTCATTTTTTGTAACAAAATCCTTATATTTTGTAGAAAGCACTGGGGATGCAAAGGGGGTGGGTTAGGCAGACAGAGGTGCAGAAATGCACAAAATAAAAGTAAAATTAAAGTTTGTCATGGACTAAATGTCTCCTACATGTTTTGCTGAAAATGCAAGAACATGCAATTCAGCTGTCATTCAAGAGCTTGTACTTGGCAGAAGCAAAACACATGAAAGCTCACGCTTTCACTTGTAACACATTTGGGCTACGTGTAGATAAATGACAGTGAATGGAATTGCCCATAACATAGTTCCCTATGATCTTTTGGTTACAGGTACAGTTCTCACTGTGTTTAAACAGGTATGTGAGAAAAGGCAAGTGCAAAATGAATGAACGCAACTGAATTGTTGAGCCGGAAGTGATGAAACAGTAACTCGGCACTGCAGCAAGCGCTGCAACATAACCATTCAGAATGCTGTAGAATAAATCAAAACACTATGTTTGAAAAAAATCTTGCTGAAGTTTAGAGAGAACATACAATTATCCCATCCTTTCTGGAATGACCATTGGAAACAAAGACTCCACTGCCCTACCTGTAGTTTTGAAAGTCTCTTATTTGATGTGAAATGAGTACTCCTGCTTAGATGCTCTGGATTTGAGTCTTCACACTTAATTTTAGGCAATTGATTAGCGGGTGTTTTTTAATAATGAATGACTGTACTAAAAAATGAAACACAGGGGAATTGCCTCTTGGCGCTCACGCTACCAGCAGTTCCAGGAAAGATTACTCTATCCACTGCTGCATCAGAAAGCATTATTCCAAACGAGGAGTCCAGATGTTAAATGTATACATTATCTTCCTGATTTCTTCCCCTATGCTTAGTTCAACTTTTCAAATATTTTATCTCTTATCCAGATATTCAAAACCTTCTGCTTCATGGGGAAGATCATGAGATCACCATGTCTGCAGTCTAAAGAACTGAAGAGCGTAGTTGCTGTTTCAGTCAGTTCTTAAGTCCTTAACTCATGACATAGGAATATAAGCTATTATCCCTAAACCATTTTGAGAAAAGTACTTCATAAATAGTCTGGCTGACAAAAAGATTGTACCATTTAAATAGCAGAGTAAATGCATAAGAAATATTATCTTATGTTGTAAGCTTTGCCTATGTACGTGGAGTACTTTTAAAAGCTGCCAATAAATTGTAACAGATAGCTTAACACTTTGAAACACAGTGGAAAAGCCAATTAAAAATATCTTGGAGCAGCAATTGGAAATATGGTGAGCCAGTTTGTCAAAGGCTGCTTTCAGAAATAATTCTGAGCTTACTAATTTTACTGTTAACAGTCAATCAGAAATATGGCAACCAACTGGCGTATCCTTATTTTACTTGGGACTAATACTGGTGTCATAACCAAGGATACTCAAGCTAATGCTATCCCTTTGCCATGACTGTCAGCCCAGAGCTTCTATCATCAGAGATGAAGTGGGAGCTAATCACGAAATGTTTTCGTAAATGTATTCTATTCCCTTTCTTCATAACATTTCTTTTAAACTATGGATAACAAGATAGCTGGAGTCTGGGACAGGGGATCTCCCTTGTCAGTGCACACGTGTGGAGCAGTGAGCTCCCAGCTGATGACTGGAACTATTCAGTGCTAAAATGATATAAGTGATAATTCATAACATCTGCGTTGCCTTTCAGGAAGTATTTGTTGTATTCCAAAATATAAACGTAGCATATTTAGAGTTCTCAAGCGACACATTTTGGCTATCTCCAGTTGCTGATGGGTGAGTGGTAACTTTAACTGCCTTTTTTGCAGTTCTGCTAAGTCAATGCACCATTTTTTAACACAGTTTCCTGGAAGTCAAACCTTAAGGAAGGCTCCCTATTCGCTGTCATTGTTTTTCACAGTCCAGAAAACAAACTTCCTTAAAGATGCTTTCTTCAGAGCTGTGGGTGGCAAAATGAGGAAGTAACAAGCAGGTAGCAGTGCTGGTAGAAGAGTTTGATGCTAAGACTGCACAAATGTCATCTTTCTGACCAGTCAGATCTATGAAAAGGTAGTCAGTCATAGCCCCTTTTCATGGAACTGGGAGACCTCACCTCTCCCTCACGTGTTCACAATATTAAATCAATGGAGCTTCTTAGACTTCACATCAAAGTAGACAGGGGGTTAACAGTGCAGACAAGTACACGGATCTCAGGGAGAACTTCAAACAATGGGAGCAATTTTGTTCTCCAAGAAGAACACCACTTCTTACAGGAAACTTGAGCCTTGAAAAATATTAAAATATTTTTAGCATGATCACCTCAGTATCTGTTTTTTCATAGCACTTCTGGAAGTCTAACATAATTTCTATTAAAAGAGTGACTTCCTGTCTTCAGTCAACTTCTTAAAAAGAATGAAGCCAGGTGATAGATCTGATTGTAGCAGAGTAGCAAAGGAAGAGCATTAAGAAATGAGAAAATCCTCACTTGGGGACACACTACAAAAGAGTGATGATTTTTGTTGTTCATTTGTAAGAAATACTTTCAGGGTTTACAAAGGAAAATCTCTTTTAAATTCCTTACCAGTAGGATTTATCATGCTATAGATTTCTTCAGGCTGAAAGAAAAAAAGAAAAGAGAAAAATAAAAGAAGAAAAAAGGAAAAAAAAGCAAAAAAAAAAAGCAAATATATAAAAGCCTGTCTTTTCATGACAAATGGATACATACTGCTAAAACCCATATTTTCATTTTCATTTCAGATAAAACAGCAAACCTTTCCTTTGGTAGTATCTACAACCCATTTCAGTTTGGTTTCCTATGACTATTCATATGAGTGCTTTCACCTCCAGAAGGACACTCCCAAATGAGAACTGATCAATGCACAACATTCTACATAACAAAAATATTCCACCTAATCTATTTGAGTCCAGATTTGGAACCAACTTGTGTATTTTTTCTGGAGGAAGGCTCTGATTCCACAACCTAGAGCAGTTTCCACTAGCCATGAACTACACACCACAAGTTGTAGGCTAAGTATTCTGTACCAAGACTATGAAATATGTAACCAATGTATTTCCCCTGTTGTGAGGATATTAAGTGGCTACAAGTAAGACCATTGCATCTCTATTGTTCGCAGTTTAAAACAGAGCTATGGTTTGTTGTGCATATGAAATCCTAACTCCAGAGAAGTCAATGTGACTTTTGCATTAGCTTTTGATGGACCAAAATTTCACCCCTTGTTTTCTCTGGCTGAAGAAACAGATTTATCTTCTGGAAGCTCAGTGGCCTGAGTATGAAGTGCAAGTTCAGATCCACCAGCTGTAAATTATTTTGTATGATAAATAGACTTTTTGAACCTCTAGTGAAAAAGAAGAAGGTAAATCGGGAAAGAATATAATCCACTTTCATTTGGCCTTTGTTTTTTCAGATTAGCAATAAGTACTGATTTCCATCGGTAAGTAACATGTCTTCGTCAGGCAGCATTTGGTAACATTTTTCAGAGATGAATGGAAGTCATGGTAGTATAAGCATCATTATAGGCCTGAAAATGAAATTTTAGCTGACAGTTTTAAACTGGCCTTATATTCTAACGTTATCATGAGGTTACACCTCACGTGTTTTCATTTTGTTGGTAGGGGACAAAGCTAAGATTTCAGTAAAACATTACACATAGCATAAAAAGATTATGCTGGACATTTGCAATATGTCATTAATTTCTTGCCTCCAGTGCCCTGGCACATTTGGAAAGGAATTAGCAGTACCCTATTAGCAGTAGCCCTGGTTTTGTACCCTTTTTCTTTTGAAGCTCAGTTACTCATGTTGCAGCATGTGAAGCCCAAGCAAACCCAGTTTGCAGTTGATAGAGTGACAGGCTGAGAGCTGGGCTGAAGCTGGCTGGCAGCTCCAGAGATGGCCGTGTCCAGGTCCCTGCACAGAGCGTGGCCAGCTAGAGCAGCTTTCTTGGGGCTGCGTTCGGTTGTGTTTTGAATATTTCCAAGCATGGAACTCCACAGCATCTCTGAGAAGCCTGTTGTTAATTTGTACATTGTACTTGCAAAACCCAAGTCCCTTTGTTTTGCAGAAATTCCAAAATGCACCTTTCAGTAGTTTCTGCAAAGTTTCTGCACTGAAAGACAGTGCTGTTTTTCACATCCTGTAGAATTTTCTAGAGGACACCAATCCCTGCAGGACTAACCCAAGGCACAGCCACTAGCCTTTAGTCAGAAATAGGGTGCAGTGGAAAAATGACCACAGCCTTGTTGCCTAATTTGCTTAAGCAAGTGCCCAGGCAGTTGGTCCAAGAAGTGCTGCTGACAGTCCTGGCAGGTCATCCACCTTGTCTCTCCTCTCCCCTCTTGCTTCAGTCCTTTTTCAGTGCCATAGCAGAAAATGGTGCACCTCAAGGGAAGAAACCTGGCTTTTGAGAATCTTTAGGCTCTGGTTCTGTTGCTTTAAAACCCAGAGAGAGAAAAACAATCTCTGAATGATGAAAATGCCTGTTCAATACATAATCTGTATTTATGAATCACTGTATAATTAGCCTAACAAGTATCAGTCCAAGCAGAACAATCACGTAGCCCAGTTATTTTACCCATATTTAACACCACAAACTGTATTTCTAGAAATACAAAAGAGAAAGGGCAAAACAACCCTCAAACACCTGGGTGGTTGTTGTGCTATTGATTTTTTGTCTTCTAAGACTTGATCCTGCAAGCTCCCTGCACTTGCAATGCCTCCTGGCAACATCAGCTTAGAAGATATGGATCTCTACTCATCTAGCAACGCACTTGGGTTACAAGCTAAAGCAAGTACAGATTCATCAATATTTTAGCTCTGATATCCTCTTATACAAAGCATAAAACTATACAACATAAAAGGCAGCCAGTTCTGGTTACTGAGTTCTCAGATCACTGAGGTGGTCTAGAGATGCTGAAAGTCATGGGAGAAAAATTGTAGCACCAGAACCCATGCAGGGGATTTTGGGCCCATCACCCAACATTTGCTATGTTTTTTTTTATTCCCACCCAACAAATGAACCAATACATGATGCTTTACCCTCTCCCCACTCCTAGTCTTTCCTTTCTCCCTACTCTTCAAACTTCTGGAAAAGGCTGGGTGGAAATACCTTCACTTCTCCAAATGCTGTGAGAATAGCTGGTCCCCTAACACTTCCAGAGCAGCTTTACTTCAAATGCTGCCACAGCAGCAAACGGGTCTGATGAGGATTAACACCTCCCTGGAACTGGTGGATTTTGATCATTTACAGGAGTGACGTTACTCCCATTGCTCTCATTGATTTTGTTTCATAAATCCCAAGTGGGATATTATCCCCCTGTAGTTTAACTGCTTTTTAGGTGGTGGGAAGGATGGTGAAGTGGAAGAAAATGGGGGGCAGGTTGCACAGTTCACACTACATTTAATACTCCAATCCATATGTTTTATTTCAACTTTCTCTCATTTAGGCTGCCTAATTTAAATCTTCAGCTTTGTTTGTTTCACTTCTAATTACTTCCTTTAGCTTCCTTCAGGTTGTGATGCTTTACCCTGCTTTCTACTGCCTAAATTTGCCACGTATTTAGAGACGCTTAGATTCAGTTGTAAAGGAGGTCACACAGAGTTCAGAAATGTTTGGAAAGGGAAGAAAAAAAGTCTGAGAAAGATCCCTATTTTTCTTTTCCTCATGAAGGGTGCTGATGGTTTTGCAATTTGCATGGTAAATGTTATTGGGGAGTAACTCTGGTATGGCTCGTCCACACGCACTCAGGACAGCGCAGGGTTGCGACGCTGCGTCCTCGCGTGAGATCATATCTGCACATGAGCAGCGGGAGATCTGCTGAGGGAGACTGGGAGGAGGAAGGGAAGAGAGAGACTGTTTCAGTCCAATTCAAAATAATTAATCTAATCTTTTTGTTACTAATCTGACCAACTCATATCATCCTTCCCCTCCAAACAAGCTGCTGGATGTCGCATTCTCTTTTTATAGACTTCCTGTAGCCATTAGCCCTACGTCAGCTTATGTGATATATCAAGTATCCTTTAAAACTCTGCATTCATTTGAATGAGTTCCTGAGTTATTAGTTCCTCCATCCACCCACTGATCCCTCCCCCTCCCTCCTCCCATCCCAGGTAATCAGCAATTCCGCAGCACCCTCAAAGCACTTAGAAAATTATCTAGCCAGGAGGATGTTAGAGGTTTTATGTATATACGGAAGAGGACCAAAACAATTGCCCGAGTAAAACATTTACACATAACTTCTGGCTTTCTCTCAGGCAGAGCTTTTGCAAGGGATTTATAGGTCAGATCGGCTCAGCAGTTTCAGCCTATTGCCCACCCTACCTTAACAAAGCTTGCATGTGTTTGTACAGCTGTGCTCGTAGCTGTGGGAGTCCCAGGGATCCCACAAGCCTTCAGTTCCTCTACCTCCCCTTCATCATTTACCAGCACACAAATGTGCACAGAATGAAACTGTAGAAAACTGTCTGACTAGCAGGTTAAAGGCCCAGGATTCAAACTCTGTTTATTTTCTTTGCTTGATTTCCTGCTGCTACAGTGAGTAAATGGTATTTTTCTCCTTGCCTTTTTACCTGTTTGGCTATCAGTGGCTGGCCAAGAATGAAAGAAAACATCCCTTTCAGGCTCCTTTAGAGGACTTCAAGGGACATACAGTGTTTGTGTGCTGCTCCAGGTCTTCAGCAATTTGTTCTGTTTTTGGGGGGTGCTGGTATAAAATGGAGGAAGGCATGTAGAAGTAAAACCATCTGCATCTCCTGAAACTTCACGCTGAGGAAGGGACTTATTTTAATTAATAGTAAGCCAATTCACGATTAAGTCCAGTAAATACTTGATGCAGAGCAGTTCAGAGGCAGTTAATATACCTTTTTGAACTGGTGCCATGAATTACAAAGGCTGCCATCTGGGGAGGTATTACATTTGAAATTAAATAAAAAAAAAAGTCAAGATGTTTCTGAAAATTAGCTAGCAAATTCCAGCCAATCTAACATTCATTAGGATTTTTTTTTGAACAGCAAAAGAAAACAAGGAGGGAAAAAAAGGTTCTTAAATTATGTCTATTAACCTAATAAAGTCCAGAAACTCAGAATTTCAATAAAATATTAGCTTAGCTAGTGATTTCAAAAGAAACTCTATTTGTATTTCAAGTATTATTGTCATTCCTAAAGTCTGATGCCAATTTGATAAAAGCTCTAATAAAGAAAACCCTACTAACAAAAGAAATTAAAAACTGTCACATTTTCAAAGGATCCTATTACTCCGTTCTTGCAGACATTTCTAATTAGAGAACTGTATTCATTAACACTTGATATGTTAGCGATCTGCCAAGATTTTTCATTTTCTCTCCCAGGCATTTGGGCCTCTGTTCTGCAATGAGCTAAACGGAGACTCACGTCCACATCCAGAACGACTCTGAAGGTAGAAATTCAAACAGAGGGGGTGGGGGCAGGAGGTGGAGACGCTCCAACACAGACAGCTTGCAGGAGAGAAGTGACATTTAAGTTCTTTATTGTTCTGACCCCCACACTTTTTTTTGCATTTTATAATTATGTAGACATAAAAAGGAAAAAGAAGAACACCAAATGTTGTCTTCATTGACACCTGTTTACAAAAGAGAGCTCGTTGATGGTTTCAAAGAGGGTTCAGTCTCTGAGGGTTGTGTCACTGATTGAAAAATCTGACTAAAAAAAAAAAAGAGTCAGGCTGCAGGTTCTATTGTAGCACTGAGGATTGTAAGGGAAAATCTGGGAGATTTCAAAACATGAAATAAAAGATCCCTGTCGCTATATCTTTTTCTGGGGTGCTCTAATCTTCTGTTTTAATTTGTTTTTCTCAGATTAGCCCATGCTTTACGCATCAGGTTAAGATGCTTGCTGGTTGAAATGAAGTGAAAAGAGAAAGCGGAAGCATATGGATATGGAAGTAAGAGTCTCACAAATTCACCATGTTAAAGCTTTGCATGGCCAGTCTCAATGAGATGCCCCAGAGAAGTTTTATAAAGAAACACTGCATTAAGAAATGTAATTAAGGGTTAGAAATCTCCAAACACAGTATTCTTCTGGACAATTATCCATACTACTGATAAATCAAAGCTCTTGAAAATCTTGAGGTTGACTTAAATGCAAGAAGTTAGAAAAGGCACGTTGAAGATTTTTTTGGGGGGGAGGAGAGGAGCTGCCTTTTGGCTTTTGACACCTTTTCAGGTTCATATTTTCATTATTTTTGTCCCATTTTGGTGGTTGAAAGTTTTTTTTTTTTTTAATTAAGAGACAAAACGATTTTATCGTCACACAGTGTCCTCACTTGAGGACAGGGTGGGACTGGAAGGAAAAGCTTCATGCCGTACTGAATCAAAAGTCCTACTTAGCAGGTGACTACACACTTTGCTTCTTTCCACTGGCATACATGCAAGAGACCTTCAAGAAAACTGTTTTTCACAATCCTGCCTCTTAACTCAGTAGAGAGTTACCTCTGGCTCTTGAAAATAAGTTCAGAGGCATTGTGGAGGTAAGACGATAGGACTTCCATTGTCAAAGCTCAGGAAAAAGTGAGGGAGGAATGATATTCAAATAACACTACTGACTGTCAAATTCTCTACATTGTCACTAAGGAAGTAAGATAAACTATATTTGCTGCTGAATGTATGAATAGCTAAAGAAAAAGATAATATTTTTTTTTTTTCTTTTTTGTTAATGAAGAAAGTTAGATTATAAGCAGACAGTACAGGAAGGGGGTGAGGGACTGGAAAACTCAAGCCCTTCCCCTGGGATACATTTGGAAAAGATCTGTGGGAGAGCTGAAAGAGTTTTTGTTTGACTTTCCATTTGTTTGGTTTGTTATACTGCAAACCAGAAAAAGGACGTGGGTATAATACAAATCTCTCCAGTGTTACAGAAGATCCACCTCCCATATTAATCAAAACAAGTGAAGATAGGCGTTAAACTGCAAGAATTTGTACGGTATGGCAAGAGGGAGAGATTATTGCAAAAATCTGGAATGGAACTAGTCAGTGAATAAGCATAAAACACAAATGCATCTGAGAGTAGATGAATATGTTTGAAGTCTCCTCTCATCATGCATGCAAAATTCATGATGTGCTGTGCATCCAAGTAAGAAAAGGTATACTCAAGACTATTAACCTAAAAGCTGCATGAATTTCCAAAGAACTCTAGGAGCTTATACCATAATTAAGGGGACGATTTTCTTTTGCTTTTATTCATTTTCCAGGTACCAATGAATTTTAGACCTCTTTCACTTATCTAAATAACAAAGACAAATCCATTACAAACAAAGGAATTAGAACCAAGAAAATATGCTGCCTGCCACTTCCTTACCTCCTTTATCCTCATGAACCTAAAATCATAGGAAGATCCAAGTATGCAATATTTTTCACCACCTCATATGCCAAATGCATGTATACATATTAAAATAGGAACATATTGTCAAGAAACTTCAGTCTGCTTGCAGCACATAATAAATACACCTACACACAACATGTTAATAGCTCTCAGTAATTAATGGAAAGCCTTAATTACAATCTTCATGTTTTCCTCACACTTCTAAGGTGCCATATATACACTTCTGACCATATAGGTAATTTCCAATTATAGGCTTCTAGTATGATAAGAGATAAACAACTTCCAAAGAGAAAATCTGATATGACTGAATGATAATCCTTTTGTCATGCTGCTATTTTGGGGATAAAATTTCTGAACAGTGGATAATACATTCAGGTATCTTTTGCCTTCAGGGGATCGAAGTACTGAAATTTATCATTCAGTAGATTCATACAATGCAACCAGATGGTATCAGCGCACATTTCTTTAAGTAGAGGGGCACATTACAAAGAACATAGCATGGTTGTTATCAGTCCTAGCAGAGAAACCACGCTTTAAGGCTTATAACTGTCATTTGCGAGGTCTGGATATTTATAGAGTACTCTGGCGAAATTTTATAATTAGTAAGTTACATGATTCTCATGCTGGCAGCATTTAGATAAAAAGTGTGCTTAATCTTTCTCTTTTCAGGAAGGATAGTGCTTCACTTAGGGATCATTCACCCTGTGTCCTTCTGTGGTTCTCACTGACATTGTGTCATTTAAACCTATTCCTGCTGCTCCATTGCCATTTAAACCTTGACCTGGAAATGTTACAGAAAATATAGCATACTGGGGAGTATGACTGGCTGTTTGGAAGGAAGGATTTATGAATACTGGAAAAGCCAGTCAAAGAGAAGCAAGAGAAGCACTGATGAAGAAGCCGGTATTGAAAAACACAGAAGCAAATTCTTACAGGAGACTGCAATGTAATAGAGATTTCCTCTAGGAGACCAGAGGTCTCTCCCTATAGGTACCAAACCCACATTTTCCAGAAACAGCTATTGGTGTTCAGATGAACAGATGACAGAAAGGAAGAGGGGAGAAGAAGAAGAGTGGAATAATTCCGTGGAAAACTGGAGAGAGGAAAAGGACAGGAAAAAAATTAAATGTACCACCAGGAGTTCTGGTTGTGATTTTAATGGCTCAGGGGCTCACCAAAACATACTGTGCTCTGCACAGCTACCGCCATTGGAGTGGGCAACTCCGTAGCTCCCAGCAAGGAGGTCTGTTGAAGGGGAAGCTTGTCTACCATACGTGGGGTATAAACTGGATATTGTTCCCCATGTTTGGACCTTCATCTCTGCTCTTGCTTCTGAATGTACTTATAAAACGATACAAAGTTAAAAATAGCAAAGGGGAGTGTCACTTTGGGTACAATAATACGGTTGAAAATAAGGCATAGATGCTTATGCACAACAATGCAGTGTTCAAAATCTCTTGAAGATTGGATGTGGGGGTTTTCACCATTTTTTGTAACACAGAAAACTGTGTCTCACCCTGGGAAATGTTGTGCAGTAACTTTCATTTCTACTGCTGAAGAATTAGTCTTAAGAGTCAAATATTTTCCCAGCCAGACTCCTGTAAATTTAAATCAGGTTTGGGTTTCATCCTCAGATTTTTTTTTAAAACCTACAAAGTTAGAATCTGTAAGTGTGTAACAAACAATGACATAAATCAGTGAGAAAGTTCTATAGAATTGAACTGGGTAAAGCACAGCTATTTTCTCTGAAGGATTATCTAAGCTATTTCAACTTGTGAACGTGAAACAGAATACAAGACACTAAATTATACTTGAACATTCTCTATTGTATATATTTACATTTAAGGGGTATATGGATATATGTATACGTATTTATATAAGTAAGGTAAAATAATACAATCAAATATACTTAAAAAGCAACATGAGGTAGCTTTTCTTTCATTTTCATTAGGATTGCAGTGTATGAAATGGTTCAAGGAGCATTTGTCATTCAGCTGGTTTTGTAGGTGCACAGTTGGCCCTCCTCATCCACCCAATCCTTGAAAGCAGCACCACTGACAGCCTAAGTAGTTTGTTTCCAGGCTAGCCTTCTTTAATCATGATGAAAAGCCTAAAAGCCAGTAGAAGTTCCAATGTAATGACATTTTTTAAACAGAGAAACTCTCGGCAAGTATTTATTGTGATTGGCCTAATTACAGCAGTAGCAGAGACGTGCCAATATGCCCATTATGGTTTTCTTACTCACTGCGACATCTCATTGCAGAAACTGAACTTTCAGCTCTAATAATGGTGGCAAACCTGATGAATTTTTTACGGCATATAATATTCAAGGCCCCTGTTTGCTTATTTGAATCTAGTCCAGATTTGTTCTAAAGACTGAAATGACTCCTGGGTTATTTTATATTTTTGTTTTTATTTTAGCATGGAGAAGAGTGTAGACAGTTATGAATGATGCAACGAACCTCTTCCCACCAGGCTATTGCTACCACAATTCACACCAAGAAGCACCAGATATTTTGCAGATGCATTTCTAACATCTAGGATGTTAGAAATTATGAATTTTGTGTCTTTTTTTTTTTTTTTTTTTTTTTTTTATGGAGAGATTAAATTCTGAAAAAATTGTTAATAAAACAACTGTTCAGGTATTGTGACAACTGGCTTTGGTATGAGTTGTATCAAAAGTGAGAGCTGACCCACTGCATTCTCAGTCAAATTTTGCAATGAGTAAGAGTGCATTGGAGGGGAAAAGTGATGCAGTCTGTCTTACCAGAAGGAATTAGGAGTAGCACAGCAATTAAAAACTTGAAGGAAGAACTCATGGTCTTGTTGCTTCTCCACATGAAGATTCTTCCATTCTCCTGCAAGATTGCTTTGAAGGGCAGTAACTCTGTTTATCTCCTTGTATTTCATGCAAACTACTGCAGAACAAAGAATAGGACTCACCAAAACTGAGGAATGGCCTTGCATCCTCCAAGAGGGATGAAAGGATGAGTGTAGTGAGAAAGCTTGAATGATAAGCAGAATATAATGTCATTCTCCAGGTCCAGAAAGATAGCTGTCTTCCTGAAAGTCAATTAAAGCCAAGGATTTTTAAACTTGGAGCTCAAAGTTAGGACTAAACATGTGGACAGAAAATGTGTATGCTTGCAATCAACATCAGGCAACAGCTTTTAATTGGCAATTTAGTGGTCTTATTTGTAGTTTCTTCTTTTGACATTTCTGTACTAAGGGAATAAACTTGCCATGATCATGGCCACAGTGGATTTTTTAATTTCATTTTCTTACAGAAGTTTGTAGCAAATTTCAGCTGCTCACCTTGATCATTTATATACCACAGAGGTACAAATTCAGACTGGATATTTAATGATCTGTAAGAATTTCCACTCTAATTCTTAAATCCAACGGTAACACCATACAGACGGCATGAGAAATGCAATGCTATCTGGCTTTGTTATCTTTCAGAAGCATGCATAAACAGCAAGAATGAATATTTTTATGGCTTCAAACTAAGCTCCTTTCATTTTCTGATATCTAATTCATATTCTATTCTGTCTAGTCAATTTGTAACAAAAGTGCCTTTATTGTCCTCACTTGTTAGTACATATAAGTAATGCAACAGGGAACAGCAGCTTAGCAGTGAGAGCCGGCTTCATGTTTCCTGTTTTCCAGGAGTTAAAGGGAGATTTTGCATAAAATCAAATGTTATATCCTTGCTATGCCTTCTGTGCATAAGATTCTTTCTCATCATCCAAGAAAAAACCCCCTTATAATTATATAAAATTCAGGGCTGGTCTTATGGGCACTGCAAGCTTCCAAGGAATTCTCATGTGTTCTTTAAAAAGTCACAATTCATTGATGTCACTTTATTTTTTTAAATAACTGCTGCTGTGACAGATATTTAATTTCATATAAATAAAATTTTCTAAGGTTTCCAAAGTTTAAGTTTACTGTACTGTATGATTTAAACCACAAGAAACCTATTGGTATATTTTCTGTATCTTCTTTTTTTTTTTCTTTATTTTTATTTTAGAAGTTCATATATGAAGTTAAAGCAATTATTGTTTGAGTTTCTAAGTTACCACTAATTGGTTTTCACCTGAAATCACAGAACTTAATTGATCCAGGATATGATAAGTTTGGCCCATATTATGTGATTGTCAACCACTTCATAATTTTTATAGGAAATAACTGTGAGGATATAAGCAGTCACCACATTCTTTTCTCACCAGGAATATACATGTATTAATTTATATGCACAATAAGCAGCAGGAAAAGGTTAACTCCAAAGGGAGAATCCTATATCACTCAAGTATGTAATTGCATATTCACTATATGTGAACAATTACATGCCCAGCTGAGCTGTATAATCACTGTGATTGTAGGTGCAAATTATGTAATTGTACATGCTGGTAATAGCCATAACTATTTGCCTGTGAAGTCACCTCATCTGCATGTGTGACAGTGGCCTCTGATCAAATTAGGGAATTTATTATGGAGCAAAACATTTAAGAAAACAGAGCCCTAAAGAGTAAGTCTAATTTCCATACAAATGTCTCTAACCCTGAAACAAACTGGGAAAGGTACATGGAAAAGAAACAAAATTATGTCTCCCAAGAATGTTATTACAAGATTTTCACATGGTGTCACAACATTTTTAAACAGCAACTGCCAAATGGCACTGCTGCAGGAATCAGTATGAAATAGCCCTTGCGGGAAAGTCTGTTAAAAAACCCCACGGATATTAAAGAGAAGTCATGTGCATGTCAGTTCCATTTTGCAACCATTAATCTAATGCTTCAATCTAACAAACATTTCCAGCCATTGTATTTCTTCACTTGCATCACCTGGCTTTGGCCTTCTCCAAGGGTAAGACAACTGTTCCACAGAAGAAGTTGAGAATGGGCCTGTTTAATTGGCTAATTGTACTTTCACCGTCTCTGTCACATGTCCTTTTTTCCTCTTCCATGCCCACAAAGCAATCTTAAACTCTTATGCTAAGAGGAAAGGTCACTTGCTTCCTTTATAATTAGCAACCTACTACTGACTGCTGGAATTTTAGAGAGAACAAATCTTCCATAAACCACCCAGTTTCATAGTCTGGAAGGGCCCATGTCCAAAATTATGATCTAATTCACAGCCTGTTGCTTGAAAATTATGCACGATGTTGACCTAGCCTTAGAAGGTTATTAAGAGCATGTCTACACCATCTGGTACAGCATGAGAAAGAACTTCTCAAGGTAGTGCCACACAAGTGGGTAAACCTATAGATTCACTGCAGTATAGACCCAAATAAGTTACACAGCACTGCTGCTCCCAAGTTAATCGAGGGATTAATCCTGCTGAGATGTTTTTGTACACACAACCTCTCAGCGGGATGGATTTCCCAAGTCAGAGTAAAACACTTGTGTGGCTGTTTCTGTCACCAAGGGCTTCACAGACATCTCAACCCTTATTAGCAGACTTTGAGCAATGACAATGAATAAGGGATGTGTATTAATGCTACATTTGAGTTACTAGTACCCAGCACATTGAATTGAAGGCTCATTTTGCAAACACTAATGATGGTTTACAATACCTTACTATAACGTACAGATAGGCTAATTGGGGAACTTAGTGGATTTCTTCTTGATGCCAAGGTAAGCGCCATGCTGCACATCAGTGTAGCTGTTTTGTCCACTGCTCTTCCTTGGATTTACCAAGTGAGCTTTCATCTCTTATCTACATTTCAATCCTTAACTTCTGTAATCCTGCCTATTTAATAAGCACTTTGCTGATAAGCACTACTTTAGTATTTTAGTGAATTAGTTCTTCTTGTGATGATGCAGCATTAATCTTGCACATTTCAGTATGCATCCTAAACCCACTGCCAGTCATGTTCGCTTGTCAGCTTGCAAAGTGGTTCTTCTGTCTACATAAAACCTGGCCAGGAAGACCATACAATCCTATCTGCATTATCTTGTTTTCTGTTTAAAGTCTGTGGTGGAGAAGGATGACAGCTATGTCTGCATCCACCAGCTATATGAATGGCCCCTGTTAAGCCACCACTTTCCTATTTTTTCCGTCCTTTGGCCCTATCTCATATATCTGCTTTCTGGGAATCCAAAAGCTGCAGAAAATGATAGAAAGAATTTGACACCTGTATCCTAAAAGCACTTCCAGCCATCTCCATTTGTCAGCTTCCAAGTCACTCTCATGCACAAAAGCAGACCTATAGGTTCTGTCACCCACTCCAAGAGCCAAACCAATGGGAAGAGCTCAGAGGAGGAAATGTATGGAAATTCTTTTACAAAAGACAAATCCTGACAGAGGCAGGCTACAAAGGCCCATCTGCTCTGGTGAGCAGATATGTGGGCATGATCCCTTCTTTGTCATTTATGTGGGGCTTAGCTTCATAAGGTGGAGTGAGAACAATACCCCTGTTCAACACCAGCTGTATAATTTTAGATAGCACTCAATAGCCAATTGAGCAAGACCGATTCCAGTCTGTCAGCATAGTGTGGTCTGCCCTGTCGCAGGAAGTGTTGTTTTTGGAACAATGTTGAGCAGCCATTGCCATTTTACTGTCTACTGACAGAAATTAATAGTGAAGGCCTCGTAGAGCAATTTATCAACAGCTGTTTGAATTCACACTTTTTGCAGCCCTCCTATCTCCAGACCAGCGAAGGGCTGCCTGCCTATTTATGTCAAAATGTCAGTGGAAGGTAGAAATTGAGCAGGATCGGCTCCTGGGAGTAACCGATCTCAGTGAAGCAGAGTTTGGTTAAACCACTCCAGGACTAGGTTTTTGAAAGGGGCTGAAATGCTCTGGCTCAGGCCTCTGACCGGCCACAGGAGAGATGTAAACACAGATGCAGCAAGGCCACCAAGAGCCCAGCCCTGCCAACACAGTCCTCCAGATAGCACAATTAGCACTGCGCCAGACAAAGCGCCAGGAGAAAATCTCTGAAAGAAGCGATCGTTTTTTCTTCAATTCAACCGTGTAACATGAAGTAAAAAATACAGACACGTTAACTGACATGAGAAGGAAGTTTATTTTCAGTCTTCTTATCCTTTTTTTTTTTCTGATTAAATAAAGCACATTTCCACTCAAAGAGAAAATATGAACTGTGACCCTTTGAAAACCTTTTGTCAATTCCATTTCGTCTGCTGAAAATACTAGGCTAAGATTAGTGTTCCTTCATATCCATAGACTGCTTGTGATACAACTTGTGTTACCGCCCACCTTAAATGACAGTACAATTTCTCTAGAATACAACAGTACTCCCAGATGTACCTTATTAGTAGTGACAGGGTGTATACAAAGAGCGCTAGGGTGGTGGTGCAATTTCTGTATTCGAAAAGAAATTAATTAACATCAGAATTAAATTCTAGCATACTGTACCATACAAAAGACAAAAAAGAAAGAAGTTCATGGGGTATTGATATTCCTGGGGAATAAATATTATTTTTAAAGGGAATGAACAAAATTAGGACTATTTGCTAATAAGAAAATAATTTGAGTAATGTTCGTGTTTATGTATGTATAAACATAAATTGCAAGGAAATCTTAAGTAAGAAAATACCACTCTCCACTACATAGCAATTCTCAAAAGATTACCTTTGAGAATGAATCACATTTACGTAAAAATACCTTTGTAAGGAATAGCTTTGAATAAGATTAATCTCTAGCCAAGTTTGTCCATAGCATGTTTCTCAGTCTAGCATCACTGGGGAAAACCAGACTTTACATCTTGCAGAAACTTTGAAAACACATTTTCCAGTAGCAGGTTTTATTTTCAGCTATTTATCTTCTGCTGCTTCCTTTCTCTGAATGCTACTTTTGATACTGGTTTATGTGAAGGATAACAGCAAACTGGCTGGAAGAACCTCAAAGGGGGTGGGGGGAGAGAAAAAAAAATAAAAGGCTGCTCTGCTTGACAAAGAAAAATAGACTTTCCCATTCTCTCATGCAAAAAGCTGATTTTTCCATTCTAAAAAGAAGTTATGGTGTTCTTAAATTTATGGCAGCACCTATCATAATCTTCATTATTTGATATCTTAGCCTCAGCATCAAAACCCCAAAAATTCAGTGAGGAAAAATTCCTTGGGTTTTTGTTTTTTGGTTTTTTTTTTTTTTTGGTTTGTTTTGTTTTTTTTTTTTTTTTTTGTTTTGTTTTGTTTTGGTTTTTTTTTGTTTTTTTTCCAAAGGAACTCATTGTGTACTCCAAAGTCAATGCAGAGAGGAGAGGGGGTTTTTTTTGTTGTTTGGTTGGTTGGTTTTTTTTTGGTTTGGTTTGGTTTGGTTTTTGGTTTTTGGTTTTTGGTTTTTTGGTTTTTTTTAATTGCAAATCAGAAAGACTTTGGAAGTCTAGGCTATGATTCACACCAAAAATCTGGCACACAAGGAGCCTTCATGACACACTGCAAGGTCAGGAACTATAAAAATTATGTGAAGAGTACACCCCTATTAATACATAGTTTTGCAGAATCTGATTAGCCCAGGTATGACTGGAATATACTTTTTTCTTAATACAGTATTTGTGGTTTATAACTCTGTGGGCATACTGGCTTGGTTAGGTAGCTATTATTTATTCAGCCATGAGATGCAATGTGAAGGTAGGCACATGAGAGAAACACAGATAGGAACCAAGAGAGTGGGGTGAAGGGTGGAGAAACATTGTTCTCACTAAAGAACAAATAAGACTTTACAAAAGCTTTATACACCAACTCATCTTAGTAGAAAACAATTGCACTGTATAAGCTAATTGGGTCCCACCTGCATTTCAGCAATCCAAGTGCCTGCCCTGAATGTTGTATGAGACGAATGTGAACGTCAGACCACTGTTCTGCAAGGGACGCAGGAGAATCCTCTTGCCAGGACGTCCTTAGCACAGGTAGTGAGTTCCAGTTGTGGGTATGTACAGCCATATAACCTGTTGGATATTTTGAGACAATATGCCATCTATCCATGACATTTATATCACGGAGCCTGGGTCATTCTTCTCACACACAGGACATATTTTACTCTTTGTCTCACGCTATATGTGTATTTATAAAGCCTACAGCTGGCACCTACCAAACTCATAGGAGAAACGTCAGTAAAACCTGGACATAAAGGTAGGTACCTAGTTAGAATTGTGAACCTGAAAATGCAACTGTGAATTGACTGTGGATGTGCTGACCATAATTACGGATCTCAAGATGATCAGAATGTAATCAGCAGGTGCGTTAGAAGAAAGTAGTTGGGACTGTGAGATCTCAGTTAAATCTGGGTGCTCAGTCTATCCTGAAAAGTCAGATTATCCCTGTGTACTTCATAAGGACCTGTTTATTAAGCTTGTTTCATCCCTGTATACTTTGTACAACTGTTTTTCTTTGAGAGACCTTCTCTTTCACTACTTCTTGACTATAATTGCATAGGATTTTTTTCCGGTGATACTGAACCTAAAACAGAAAAATCGCTTCTCCCAGATTCACAAAATTTACCATCCCCTTCTGGCAAATGCTACTGTTCCATTCAAGGTGTTAGCTCTCTCATCCATCTGTCTATTTTGCCCTCCTATCAGAGGTTACACCTCTGTGGTGGTACAGGACCCAGATGGGTCTCTGTTCACTGACAATTACGATTAAGGAGCTAGGAGCTGCTGAGCACAGTTGTATGTGTGTGCTTTTAGAGATGTTGATTACTGCTGAATTGGACACTGGGAAAAAAACGGCATCTTAATCTGGCGTAATTAAACTAGAATTTGTTGAAACTGATATAATTAGAGTCCTAAATCCCAGAAAGCTCAATGTAATTCTCCTTTTTCTAGATTTTTTTTCTTCCCACAGATAAGAAAATATAGACACATAATTACTGCACTTAAGAGAAAGAGTTCGTATAAGCATGAATGTGTTTGTGGACAGGGTCATTGGAAAAAATGAATCAAGTAAGGGTACTGACACATTTTTCATCCTCAGGGTGACAACAAAATAAGATAGCAAAAGTCAGTAATGAAAAATTGAGGTAAGCAAAATGCGTTTATGGGGAAAATTAGAGCTTTCTTCCTGACCTGATCTCATAATGAGGATGCTGAATCACCATTGCTAGTAAAGGATCAGAGATGGTCATAAAATGAGAAAGGTTTCAGGCAAACAGACAATCAACAAAACAAGTAAAAAATATAGTTGTTTGCATTTTGCAGGACTGCTTTTTTTTCCACAAAGTTTTTTTAATCCATGAGGAATCACCATCTTTTCACACTGAGTGTATTAATGGGGTTTGATGATTTTTCTATCTAGTGTTGAACAAGCCTCCCGTGATTGTGAAACCAGATGAGATCATTGTGAAAGAGCTTGTACTTACACCTGGTTTACTTCTAAGAAAGTGCACGCAACAGACATGGAAATAAGAGGGTCAAATATATCTTGATCAGAGCTTTGCCCACAACAGATCACAGAAGTTTAGCTATAAGGTGGTGAGAGATAATGTTTCAAAGGTAAGACTGTGTGGCTTTTGTCTTGCCAATAGACTAGTCTGATTAGCAGACCGTTCTTTCTTGTTTTGGGTGTAACATCTTATAAAGGAGACTTTTGGTCTCCTTTTTGCTGAATTTCTACCAGTAGGAAGGGATGAACAGGTTGGTTTGTACGCTTTCTACTGAGATCTCTACACAAGCAGAGCTGGTTTGTAGGTTATTTCAGCTGGTGTAGCCTCCCTATGCTTTTTGTATCAAAAATAGGTGTTTATTACTTGGAAACCCAGTAGAGAGCTGTCCTTTAATCATTTCACTGTGGGATCTGACATGTTATAAAATGCACCTGTTAGAGACTGTGCTGGAATTCAATTAGCTCTCATGTGACTTTTGCAGCTGAACTAATGGACTGAAAGGTTATACTGGGTAAATACAAGATCCCAAATTGATTCTCAGAGAAGCCTGGAGAAATGTCATGATTTCACTTTGTAAATTTTGGCCATGCCACAATAATCACATTGTTATTACGCTTTAAGTAGACCATGCTAGAGTGATACTGCTTACGTATTTGGAATTTTCAAAACAAAAGTCTTTTAGTTAATACTTCTCTATAACTATTATACTAAGAGTTAAATGTCAGACACTTCTGAGTAAGAAACAAAAATTTCTGTACTACAACAGTTATAGTTTTATAAACGGCAACCATTTATTTCCACTCTATGTTGTTTGTCATGTTTGAAAAGTATAGCTAGACATAGTGCAAATTCTTTAAGATGCTTACTATGACTTGTTTTAAGAAAAAAGTGCTTTTAATCAACATGGCTGATATTCATGTGCAATTGCAGTATAAAAATTTGATAATAAGATACCATTTTCAGAAAAGATTTTTTGGTGTATGTGTCTGCCAAGGATTTTGCAGATTTCTTTCACTTTATGTGTTTGTTGGACATTCTATAGCATGGTCTGGTATCAGCTGGGTGATCCACTGCTTACTCTTACATTGAACAAACAGAGCTTCTACTGCTTTAACAATATGAATGATCATAAAAGCTACATCTTGTATTAGTTTAATGTAATATTTTAGAATCTTTTATGTTCCCTACATTTTAGAACTTACATCTTGTAAAAGCCAAATCACAAACACTTGAGCTTGTAGTATGTGCTTACACAGATTTACACAGTGAAGGTGTAAAACCAGAATGTGAACAAGATAATACAAAAAGTGTTAAAAATCTATGTTAGTATTTATACATTTTTCATTCTTTTGTCAGATTTTGTCCAGTTTGACATCTGTTGAAACTGAAACTAACATAATTTGGTCTCTTGCTCCAACTCTTCTGCCTCCACAGCTCCTATAACTGCACATTTTTCATGAGCTATTGCTTTCCTAATCCAGAAACCTGAGATAATGTTTTGCTCCTTATAAAGCCTATGAGGAGATCTTGCTCTAGAATGACCGTTAGAGTTGACCTGGTTTCCAGGTGAGATTCCAAGTGTATTTTGTTATAAATAAACCCATGTATAGATGTATACTTTACCATGTATTAACTTGATGACAACTTTGATTTTCCCCTTTTGGGAGGACCAGTGGAGCTCTGCACCATCCTGGGGAAGCTAGAGTACTCTTGAGCTGTAGTCAAAGCCCTTCCACTAACTCCTGCTCACCATTCATCAACCCCTGCAAGCAGGGGGAGGAGAGAGCTGGATCATAACCCTGCCTCCTGACAAAGTTATATTTTCAATAAGCTTGTTCAAACAAACCACCAACCCATTTCAGCTGAAACTTTCAAAATAAATTCAACCTGAGGCAGAGTCCTGGCACAGAGAATTTCAGCCTAATGGGCTGAAGTCTGGCAAAATTGTAAATGGCTTCAGAGAGAAACATTAGATGTTCTTCTAAATGGGACAGAAAAAGCCTTAAGTCTAGAGGAATACAAGAAAATCTTCAAGTAGGCTGATTTGTTACTGTCAACATCCAATACTGGCTGAGTTGACAGGCTTTCTTGGCCCCACCATGAACTCCTGTTTTTAAGTTTGGATTTATTTTGACTTTTTAAATTTTTTTTAGCATAGTACAAAGCTAAGGTGAAGTGACAACCTTAGCAATTCTTAGAATGGATATTGCTCACCATTTCTTTCTCTGTGATTTTTTGGTCATGTTTTCTTTCTTTATATATTCAAGTGAAAGATGCAACAAATTTTGACAGGTGAATGACTGTAAACTGTGGTTTAGTAGGATGAATGCATCCTTTATGAAAGTTTTCTAGTTCTTAAGCAAGAGAAACCTAACATTGCTGCTGTGTACTTAAGCTGCCCCTAGTCAGTGCTTGGAGAGCTGCCACTCCCCACTGGTTGCTGGTGTGGTTAGGAGCCTAAGTGAGACTGAAGTTATCAGGCAGCTGGGTATAACATTAATTAATATATCTTGAGTATGTCTTAGCCCACAGCCTTGGAAGAACTGAGCCTACTTTTCTATTTGGAGATTTCATAGTACAATGTGCTTTAAGAATTTTTTTTGAAAAAAATCCGTTACTTCAGTTTTAAAATTAATCAATGATCTTTTTCTAAAAGCAAATTAATTTTATTATTTAATGCTTGGTTCATCCTGGGATTTTCTGTCTGGAGCACCAGGTGTTTACAATACAGATGTCTTGTCTGTCTTGAGGATGGTATTGCACCATCTCAGACCATGAAGTCCTTTTAAACAAGTCAGAGTATGAATAGTAGGGCTGTCTGGTCCCATAATGACTGACCAGAGAATTTTTGCTGAAATTGAATCACATGTCTTCCTAGGCTCTACGTTAATTCGTACTTAAATACAGAACTTAAAAAGAAAATATGCAATTAAAAAAGGTTAGACAGTCAGACATGGAGTCATTTTGACCACATTTACTGTGATGGAAAAAATTGTAGTGCAAGAATTCATAACAGAAGAAAGTTCAGATTGTTCATGTTCACAATAAACATCATTTTATCACTGGGAGACAGACATGCCACCTTGAAAATATGAAACATAATAAACCATATTTTCCATAACTGAAGTTATTGAAGCATGACTGATGGATTAAAAAATTAAAAGAGACATCTTTCAGTACCTAGGAAGTATATTTATTAAAACTAAAAAATACAAGTCTTGTATTTCTGTCGTGAAAATGCTGTCAAATCAGTTTCAACATTCAAATTAATTTCCCCTCTGTGGTCAGTGAAGATCTGGGAGATCTTCTCCTCAGCTATTCTTGTTCTTTTTTGATGGTTGTGTTTAATTTGCACTAAGCTACTATGAGAGAAAGTAGCAAAAGCAGCCTCCTGTACTATACTCCATTTTTAGCCAAAAGCAAGGAGAAGTTGTCACCCAAAGCACTAGGCCCACAGGCAAGGCTAACCTGAAGGTAAAGCACACTACAGCCCTACGCCTGGCTGTAAAAAATGCCTGATTAAGGGGATATGTGAGTGTCTGAAAGGTGCAGAAAAGCAGACACAGGCAAGGGAAGTGGCAGTGAGCATTTAATTGGAACGAAGTCAAGAGAAATAATTTCATGTGGGCACTGCATTTATTGTCAAGCCAAAGGTAGACTTCTGGGCAAGAAAGCTGGTTTCTCCTATTAGTTTCTGTGAATCGCAGCAAATAGGGCATTGCCCGTTTTCCACAGCACAAGAGAAAGGCACCAAATAAATACTTGGCTCATGCCATCAGTTTGTCTCTGAACAAACATCCCAGCAAGACCTTGAATGGTCTCTGGTCACCTAAGCTGAAAAGGCAGCAGCTCCTGCCTGGGTTGCAGGAGGGCTGGAAAGCCAGGGCAATGGCATTGCACCTTGTATTGCACCTTTGAAAGGAGCATGTACCCAACCTGGGCCAAACCGACGGGGTGGCAGCAGGAGGGAGCACGTCACCTCTCAGAAGTGCAGCTCCCTGGCTGTGTGCTGGTGCAGCACACACTGATCCTTCCTACCTGCACCCGGATGCAGGGGTCTTCTCTGTGTGCTCATGGGAGTTTATTGCCTTTGGGCTGACAAATTTTCTAAGCCACCTTCAGTCAGCAGCAGAGGAAGGCAGCGTCAGTCAGCAAGGGAGGAGATCTCACAGCAACTGAGGTTTTCCAGGACACGCTCTTGGGCTGTGTCTTCAGAGGCTCTAGGGCAGGCCCTCATCTGGTGTAAATTGTCAGCCTTGCCGTAGTCCAGTCGGCAGAGATCTGTCAAATTTGCACCATCTGAGAAGCTGTTTCTCCAGTGACAACCCCGTGCGGTTCGGCTTGCTTTGTGTTAGGATGTGACTGGCTTGACCTCTGGAGAGACCTCTGAGCACAGCCCTTGCTTTAGTTTTGGGAAAGTTTCTTTGAGGTTCATGTTAATGCTGCCACCAGGAGAAACTGTGTCTGACTTTGGGGTAGGAACACATGTTCACCTTTTAAATCCTCGTCAGGGTTTCTAAGACAGCAGAAAAATGGCAAGATCTTTTAATATCCAGCAGAGAGGATGGCTTAGAAGCTGCCAAGTAGGAGCAGTTGACATTGCTTGGGAACAGGAGTGAACATTGCTTTTGCTCACTCCTCCTACCTCCCTCAGCAGACTGAACATAATAAATATAGTGGTAAGAAACAAATGGTCTCCCCTGCTGCTTTACTAGAAACTGGAGTGTCAAGTCTTCCTCTGCCAGATAAAAAATAGAGTGGGCAGGATGTGACAGGATTTCTAAAACAAGCTTTGCAGAAGGTAGAGTGCCTCACAACCAGGGTATGAGCAGGAGGGTGGATATGATCTGAGAGGGGCATGGCAGAGTGCTGGAAAGCCCTGAGGAGTGGAAAGAGAAAACCCATGAGCTCTTCTTATGGAGCAGGACACTTACTGTACACTTTGAGGGGCGTTTGTGGTTTATGACATCTGCTGAGGCAGCTGCTGGATGTGTATTAGTGTATTATCACAGTAATGGATTACTTTTTAATTCCCTGTAACGTGTCCAATCCCGCGTAACGCAAGGAAACAAAGTTGGCTCCTGCACTGAAAAACAGGTTGTGTCATGGTTTTAAGATGTACTAAGAAGGGTGGCATGACTCTACACTGCACACTGTGGTGTGCCTCCTCTGTCCTGGGGCTTCCTGCGAGAGGAAGGACATCTCGCAGGGAGGAGGAACGCTCTCTCCCCTGTCCCTAGCAAATCTCACTATTAAAGGAGAGAAAAATGGGAATCCCTGGCTTCATCCTTTAGTTTAGAATCAAACAGAGTTTGGCTGCTGGAGCAGCTTCACAGGCTGAGGCAGATCCTCAGCTGGTCAAACTCCCACTGCTTATGGCTAAGCTGTAGTAATTTACCCAACAAAAGTAAAAGTAACACCTGTCCCCACGAGAAGAATCTCTTTTCTTCCATATCTACACCTCAAGGGTAGCCCCCATTTCTGGCAGAAATTGTTACGTAGGAGAAGTACTCTGCCATCAGTTTTGGCATGCAACAACCAGAGGAGTGATGACAGAGGTGATGCTGGTCACCACAGAGCATGCTTAAAGAGAAGGGATCATGGAAAGAGTGCATTCACTGTGACCATCAGTGCTCTGTCAGTGATTGAATAGAGATTGTGCTGAATATGCTCAGGGAGAAAAGCCTCTTCCTAACACCACAGCCCTGCTCAAAACGTTATTAGCTATAAATGCATTAAAACACAATCTCAGAGGAAAAAAATGACTGAGCAAGAATGCTTAATCAGTGATGTACTATACACCCCTATTAGGAGTTTTCAGCAAACCCTGAGTTACCAAATGATAGTACAGTTTTGACTGAGTAGCTGTACTTCACGGTTACCAATGGCACCAAAATCAATAGGCAGAGAGTTCCTATAGTTAAAGTGTAATTGCAATATCAAAGGGGTTTTGGAAAATACTGTCACATCCTATAGAGGAAACAGGCAGCTGGGGACCTGATGCCAACATTTGAATGAATTAAAATACCTAAAACCAGTTTAGAGAAGCAGTGATAAACAGCAATGCTAATTCAAGTGTGGCTGTAGCAAAAAAAAAAAAAAAAAAAAAAAAAAAAAAAATTCACGCTGGGTGTGGTCCTAGAAACTGCAGAGCGATCCCTCTGTCAAGCATAGCCCAACAGTGAGTCAGAGAAGAGTTATACAAGCGGCTTCTGTGCTCTGTGTTTTTCAGCCAAGGAGGGGAGATGTTCAGGTCAGGTAGCAAAGGGCACCTGTCTAGTCGGGTCAAGAAGTTATGTCCTCTCTTCAGCATAGCTGGGGTACCTGAGTAGCTGCTCTGTGGGGGAAGTATTCCCAAATAATGCTATAATGGTGTCCAACTGGGATTTATAGTTACCAAAAAGAAACACTCTACATGTATTTTCAAGGCTTTCTGTAAAGCATCAGTTAAAAGGGAAGGTGTCAGATGATGTGATAGCATGCAGCTAAAATCTTTTCTTTTAACAGCCTCATTGGTTGTAGCTGGGCTGAGTGACTGGCAAGATGATCCTCTGGACACATATTTTGGAAACTTTTTGGTCAACTACCATGCTGCCAGCAGATTTAGGGCCAGTGATTAAATTACTGAGAGCTTTAGTTTTGAAGTATGTGCTCCTCAATATATCTTTCAGGGCTAGCCATGTGCCGAGGGGTTTGTAACCAAACTGTGATTCTCTTTCTTGCTTTCAGAGGTCTCATTACAGGCTGCTGCCACTGGCAGCCAGCTCCCTGCTTATTTCGGGTGGCCACATCACTCAGCAGAGGCTGAACAGAGCAGACAGGTCAGTCAATGAGTGGGTCACAAAGAGTCAAAATGTACATTTCTTCATCGAAGGCAAAGGGTTTATTCATTACAAAATGGTGGTGTGCAACTGTTATTGTGAGCTGGGAGAGTTACTGGAGCTCAAGCAATTCTTTGCATAGATACTTTTTCACAGGAGCCAAACTCAGGCTTTGTAAAGCAGCAGGACATAATGTGGCATTTTTGTAGGTTTCTCTGAGATGCAGGCTGCAGAAAGAGAGAAAGAATCATTGCTTCAGCCTCTCGTTCAGGATAATTTGTGTAGCTCTCTTGGCTTCCTTACTGTTTAGTCAGTAGATTTTAGGACTAGTGATTTAATTGTGGAGGACTTTTTGTTTTGTGTACGTAATGTCGTTTATGCCTATAATTTGGCTGCTGTCCTGCTAGGACTATGCTAAGAAAACCATTGTGGGTTTCATTGTGTTTGGTTGGTTAGTTGTTTTTTTTTTTCCTCTTCCTAAATGACTTCAATAATTTTCCCTCCTGAAATTGTTAATATGCAATCATTAAATATGATGTTCAGCTCCTCAAGACAAAGGACAAGCTGAGGTCAATGGCACTTTCACCAGCTGAGGATCTAGCCCCTGACTTAAAAACAGACAAAAGGAAATACTGTCCAAAGCTGACTTCTCTATTACAGTGCTTCAGCCTATATGAAATGCTTTGAGGACATGATATTGGGATTATTTTTTTTTTTTTTTTCCAAGAGGATCAAATGCAAGAAATAAATAGGCATGCAAAGTCTGCTTCCCAGGTTATTCGGGTTTCGGAGCTCTGTTGTGTCCTGCTACAGTCTTTCGTTTTGCTTCGGTAAAACATCAGAGTGTAGAGGGTGACCCTGTGCACTTGTTTCAGATGAGTGTAAACAGAAGATGATATTACTTGTCTGAGTGAAGTGGACTATCCCATGGAGGAGAATAATAGCTGTCTCCTAGAGCTGTTTTTTCTCAAAAAGACTAGTGAGAACTTAAAAGTCGAAAGACCCAAGTGAAAGTTGATTACTTTAAGGATTAAACTGTTACCCTGGTGAAGTCAGCAAATACTGTTTCTAAGCAATGATTTCAGTGTCTCTTGAGCACTGTGAATCTGTACCGTGTGATTGGGAATGTACTTCTTAAAGATATAAATATAATTTTATTAGTTTTTTAAAATGTTATTTGGCGTTTTGACTTCAATAAAATACATTCTGGAGCAGTGTATAAAAATGAACTTACGCAGAGAATTTCATCTGCATGTGTGTTTTTAAAATACGTAAAAAACTAAAAGTATGTAACTTAAAAAAATGATACAGCTCTTAAATTTTTTTCAAAATTTAAAGAACTGTGTTCTGTTAAAAATGGACGTAGATTTTATGTAGATTTTTTCCCCACCTACCCTTCTTTGGAAATCCTCAGAAGAGGCAGAGGAAAGCACTGTTCCTCTGGTAGCATCTAGTTAGGTAGGGAGTGATTTTTCACAAAGTCTTGATTATTATTTCATCAAGAAAGTAGGTAGATATTAAAGGTTACCCAGATGGTTTATATATTACTATAATAATCTTGTTCATAGAAACTCTCACAAAGAAAATAATTAATCATAAACATACTGTGATCCCCCTAAAGCAGTGACTGTTTTAAGTTGAAATCCCATAATGGCTATGACCTCTAACCCTGATGTAACTGTTTCTATCCTAGCTACTAAAGTGGCTGCTCATGAAAGGCCGTCAAATACAGAAGTAAATGCAAAGGTTAACAAAGTTAGTGGACCAAACAAACTTGATACTGAGAATGAACTTTCACATGTAGCAAGAAAATAAACACCACTCTCTCAGACCGATCTACACAGGAGGTTTGAGATGCCAAAATATTAAATGTTATTAAGCGCATAATCTCTATTTTACAGATAAGTGTTTACTCTGGGGGTTACCATCCTTTCATATTGATAAAAAGTCTTCACTCAAATTAAAAAGGAAAAAAAAGTTCATGCATTAGTGTGTTTTCAGTGAGGTGAGTTTTGCTCTAGACTCTGAGAGTATTGGTAATTGGCTTGGGGAAGAGAAGGGATTGTGCTACATGTAAATCTTAAGCAGATTCTGTGTGATATTAACATGTAATTTCATTTTTAAACCCCTCTTGAAGGTGTAATCTTTGCATGATGCTGTGCTTTGGGAGACAGTGTTTTTAAGGGATGGTTATTATTTCAAATTTTTATTGTTCCATTTCCTCACCATGGATGGGAAAAAATGTAATTTAAGTCTCTACAGCATTGTCTATTGTGGGAGGTTTTTTGCTTCAGAAATACAGGTTGCTATGTGACGCTTTGCTAGTTGAGTTCAGCAGGACAGGACTTTGTAGTTTGTAAGCACCAAGCAGCCTGCAAAGGAGTAGACTATGGGCAGGTTTGTATGTGGGATGTACATACCTGTACACCCTCCATATATACAAAGAGTGATTTCAGCAGGCTTTGAGGAACAGTGGGGGATTCAAGAGTCTGAAATTTATAGCCCTCCCCCATGCTGGCAGAGGAGACACCCACCAGTACCAGGGTGTCCGTGGCTGCTACCCCGACCTCCAGCCGCCCTCGGCATCTTTTGGTGGGATCCAGCTCTCTCTGCTGACTTCAGCACAGCTGCACCTCCTGCCTTGAAAAATACAATTCTGCCTCCTTACACAGAAGTGGTCCTTAGCATTAGGAGGAAAATTTCCTTTTCAGCATCATGATCTTGTGAACATGAATAAGACTGCCAGGAAGCTAGTCCCAAATGGGAGAACAAATAAGGCAAGCTCTTTTTACAAGTTTTGAAAAGAAAAACAAAAGCTTTCCCATTAATTTAATCAAGTTGGTATCCTAAGCCCCAGTCAGAAAAGGACATTTTTGGGGTCGCTGGGAATAAATAATTCAATGATGAAAAGAGAAAGAAATGCTGATTATATATAAAACTTGACAGTTGGGGAAACTATTTCCCTGGCCTACAAAGTAATTTTTCAGGTAGTTCAAAAAGAGTTATTTAGTTCTACACAATTTCCAGTTTTAACAACATTAAATACCTTTTTTCCAGTCAGATATCAGTCTTTGAAGATTTTGAAATTGTTATTCCTGTGGGGAGGAGGATATTGAATAATTCCTACCAGTTATGAAACTCAATATTCTCCAGATGGTTATTGAGAAAAGTTTTTATACACCATTGTAAAATGGGTTTAAAATATCCTGTGCTGTGATTGACTAAACAAGTCACATGGCTACTGCATACAAGTTTGAACTTCTTTTTCAACTAAATGACCTTATTAAACCCATAAACAAAAGTGGTACTTAAAGGCTGGTTTTAAAGCAGCAGCTATAAATCCTAAATTTATTGTAGTACTATTCTGTTGTTTGTGCTAAAAAGACAAAAAAACTAGAAAGGTTATTCTGGGTATGAAATTATGCCTTTGGCAATTGATTGGTTTAAAAATATACAGTCCCATGTGTTTTCACAGTGCTTTAACTTTTTCTTCTAATGACTTAACACAATTACATACTTTCGCAGCCTAAACAATGTCAGATCACATTAGAACTTGAGCTGGCAAATGTGAAGGAGCAAAACCTGATAGTAAAGGAGGAGTATTCCTCAAGCAACACTTTGTCTTTTCTTTCAGGAAAAAATTTGTGCCTGAAGTGCTCCTAAGCATTGTTCTCCATAAAACCCTCATGCTTACCTATGGTCTAGTGCCTATTTCTGCTGCAGTGGTAAACAGCTCTAGCAAAGATTCGGTAACCCACATAATATGACCAAATAATACCAGGAAGGGGGATCTTGCCACCTAACTGGACAAGGGAGCAGGAGTCTGGCTGTTATGGGTGGCAGTGGTTGTTTGACAGGGCTGGCCTGGTGCAAGATGAGGAATGGGATTTCTCATCCATCTGGCTGCTAAGGCTCTCCCCCTGCTTCTGCTGCCCACCGTGGGGTGGCTGCGCCTCAATCAGCCAGGTGCAATCCCTCTGGCCTGTCTCCACTTCTCCTCCCCTTGCATAGACAGAGACTGCAGCACAAGCCAGAATAAACAGACCAGAAACAAGGGAATTCCACAGGGGAGGAAAAATTATGCTTAACACCTCAGCTCCCTGGCCAGTGCTTGCACTGCAGAGTTTGCTGCACCTCAGGGCAATAACAGCAGGCACCATTCACTCTTTATCTTCTGCATCATAAAAGCATGCCTACCAAAATTCATTTTTCCTTTGTCCATTACGATGATGCTCCTGTAAGCTTCCTACCAGAAATGACTGCATTTCAAAGTAACTAAACTATCCCCTTAGGGTTTATGATGTGTTGTTCAGAAGTTGCTGTGTACAAATTTCATTGTCCCTATTCAAATAAGCACATGATTCAGGTTAGGTAATATTTCTTGCTGTTTATGGATGGTTTTATTTTTATTTTTTTTTTAGGGAGAGAGGCTACAAATGTAAATTATAAGGGGAAAGGCTGTGTAAGTGCAGAGTGTTTTCAGCACTGAGAATAACTCTGTGGCATACCTATGATGGTGAGTGAAACCCTTGGCATTTCTCTTTAGGGGAACCAGCAGTTTTCCCTGTCAATTTTCCACTGCATATGGTTTATGACAATGAAATTACGAGAGACTGGCATTAACAAAAAGAGCTTCAATGCAAAGCATAGTGATGAGAGAAACATATTCAGGCATTTGTATTTCTTTAAGCAATGTGTTTACATGAAAGGGAAACAGGAAGACCCATAAAGTGGTTGAATCTGGTACTACACTTAAAATTAGGCTATTGAGATTTTTGTAAGCGACTATTTTTTTCTCTTCAGCAAATATTCCGGTTGTAGCATAACTCAGCTCACTTATCAACACTTATTTTTTTTTTTAGCTTATTTAGTGTGTCTGGTTTTCAGAGTTTCAATTTAATATTGCTAACAGTCTTAGTAAAACACCCAGGATTAGCAGTGTATTTGAACACCTGCAAAGTTCATTTAACAACTGGAATAGCAAATGTTGCAAAATTCAAAATACATTTAACATATTTGTAGTTAGAATGTTAACCACAGCTGCTTAATGCTGTTCAAGAGGCTTGGAATGCACATATTTTATACATCCCAAGGAATAGCTATGATTGATGTCCTTTCATGTCAACTGTTTGATTTGCTGAAAGACGGAACCAAAAATACAGTGGAAGAAGGCAAGTTTAGGAAGAGCTGCCAGGCCAGCATACTTATTTATTAAAAGAATATAAAACTATCCAAGTTTGGCACACCTCTGAATCTTAACTGAACTCAATACTGGGGGATGTGAGGGGATGGGAAAAGATAAAAAGAAAAAAAAAATCCAAGAAAACAGACAAAAGCTAGACAAAATAGCTTATTGTCTTACTGATTACATTCATGCTGGTGAGTTGTCCTGTCATTCAGCCATATGGAAGTCTAACAGATGCCTCATACACAGCTAGGAATATTTAATGTACAGGTATTTTACTATCCTTCCACCGCCAGATTTTTCAATGGATCATTCACAAATGTTTCAGAGAAACACACTCTTCTATGACTGTTGGCACCAACAATATCATTTTCCATACCAGACTCAATGATTAAGCCAGATACACTACATCCATTTTTTCATTCTGAGGAACTGCTTCTCCTCATATTTATACAACTACAGCTCAAAAGATTTTACTTGAGTTACTCTTGATTTATTTGGGGGGAAGAAATAAAACCTATTAAACATTTCTTTTCCATATTGGTAGATATAAAGTACTTTTGTCCCGTTTTCAGCCAGTTCCAGTTCTAACCAAAACCATCACTATGCACAAATTCTTTAATTAGTTTTCTAGGAACTTTTAGTCTTCATCTCTTAACAGACAATGGAGTAACAGGCAGAGATGAAAAGCCTGCAGAGTTAACACACACTATACCCTCTTCAGTTTTACAGGAGCTACTTCTTAAATTCTTTGCTAATTAACAAATGCCATAAACATTCAGCTGAATTTGCTGGCAACCTTGCATTCCTAGATTTCAAGTTTCCATCTAGAGTTAAAAAAGTATTGTAGAGCTTTCAAAAATAATAAAAAAAAATCTACAATAGCTAGAATCTACAATACAATCTTGGGCAAACTGTTAAACAAGCATAAACTGGAGAGACAGTAGTGGTCACATACCTTGGTCTAGACTTCCTTTGTGTCCAGAGCGAATCACTAATGCATCACTTAGAAAAAACATGCATGAACAAAGACAAATGTAGACAGCAGAAAGACTGAAATACTTTGTGGTGTGATCTTCATCATCTAAAATATCTCTACTGAGAGGGACATTTTAAGGGGAACTGTAAATCTGGTGTGTCTTTAGCCCAAGTAACACTTGGTATAAAAATCTCCATCTCTTTCTATGATGAATCAGAATACTCTGTCCTATTTTAATGAACATGGTTCTGGTCTGGGCATCTCCATTCATTCACAATTACTTACTTTTTTAACTGCAGCTGCTCGATATATTGAGAAAGTCAATCACACTGAACAAGCTCTAGCCATTTCAAAATTCAGCATGCCAAGAGCTTAGTAACACAGGTGGCTTACCCCCACACTCCATTCACTGGTTTCCCTGTGGAATACAGTGTCCAGATCAATGTTACTATTCTGATACTCAAAGCCCAGTATGAATTTGGCTACAGTTAGATGACGAATCAACACTTCCCTTGAGAACAGGACTTCCCACTAACAGCTATGCTTTTCTGGAAGAATTAAGTTGTGCACATTCCAGAGAGGTGTCTGAGTGCAAATGCTAAAGGAAAAAAAGGACAATTCAGAACAAAATCCAAAAAATAACTGTGTGTCGTAGTTTTGCTCAGTAAAATCTGGATCACACAAAGTGTTGAATAATTTGGCCTGAAGTATTGAAAAATATAGCCAAAACTGTTTAAAAGTAAGTCTACAGCTTTACTTCAAACATGCCACTCAAGTATGTGTTTAATTACTTTTTCCAGGATCTTTTTTTGCCAGCATCTTGAATAATCAGGCTTTATAGTCTTATTTTATATACCTAAATATACAGATGGCAAACACACCCATCTAACACATACACCAGTCAACCCTTTTGGGGAGAACAAAAGAGGGACATACATTACAGTGTTTTATGTTTTTCATTTCTATTTTAATATACTTTGGAGGTGGTTGTATAGTGATAAATATATTTATTTTACTTTTTTCTTTATAAAGTTTAAAGAAGTTTTCTTCTGTGCAATAAGGTAATTTATAATCCAGTACTCTTCTAATTTTTCACAACATGAATATATTAAAAATAGACACTTGTCATATGCTGATGCAAGGTCATATATGTGTACAAGTGTGATAATTTCAACTATACTAATTAGTGAAGTGTATTCTTAGTTTAAAAATACAGTAATAATGCCTAAGTGGTACATTAATAATTATGGAAAAAAAGATTGAAATTCTTTAAATTCCTATCTAAACGAATAAATTTTCATTGTTATTGCTTCCTCTGTCTGAGCTACAACGTGCTGCCTAAGCAGAGCTTTTGTTGCCTTTGCTCATATCAATGACACTTATGGAATCTGTCTTTTTTGGCCCTAAATATGATACACGTGTCTAAAAGACCAAGGGAATCATTTATAGCTGCAACTTACTCTTTGCAATTTAGCTCAAAATCAGGTATATGACTATTAAATTATACGTTAACTGTAATCACGTTATTCCCTCACTTTTGAGGGCTTGAGTGCATTAGTGAACATTTTTGCATGTAATTGTCTTATTTTATTTTGAAGCTCAGTCTTTGAAGCTCTTTTGGACTGAAACACCCCACCGGCCCTCTTCCAGATAAAAACGTGCAAGTTCCACAATCTGGAACTAATTGTCCAGACACCATCTGGAGGTCCTGTTCCTTGGTAGAAGCTGCTGTAATCCTGTGGCTTTCAGAGCAGAAGTGGCATTTTACCATATCCTTAAGCTCTCAAAATATTTCAAAAATGTTTCCAAATATTTCCGAATATATCTGCCAGCTGGGGGCACTGGGAAGGTCATCATACCTATAAAAACTTACACGCCTGTATGCAATACAGCCTATTTCAGGTAAATACTATAAAAAATGAGAAGCTCGGCAGGGCATTGGACAGACACAATGAGATGGAAGCAGTGTAGGTGAAATATCCTGAGACTGGTTGCATAGTTGTTCCAGGGAATTGCTTCTTCCAAACTATTTTTAGCACATCTTTTTCTCAGGCAAAATGCAGAGGTTCTGTGGGTGGCTGATCCTCCCTCAAGAACATAGCCTTAATTACGTCCTGCCTTCTGGTATGTGAGGAACCCCCACAAAATGGTGTTCTTCTCTAAATCCTGGACTTCCCTTTCATCTAACAGGCCGTTAATTTTTCTTCAAGAAAACCCTTTATAGGAATGGGTTTGGCCATTAACAAATACCTTACATTACAGGTTTCCAACTTCAACTGTTTCAGCTACTTAAGCATTATGATGAGAAAGCAGGTAAGGACAATCAGTGGAAAACTTATGTAGAAAAATGAGGACCTCAGGATTTCTTGCATTATGTTTAGAGTTCAGGGATTTATTGCTTTGGAGAGAACAGTATGGGAGCCAGGAAAGGATGGTCTTTGCTCCCCAGTGCCTTAGTTGCATATAACAATTTGGAGTTTTTCTAAGGATTACCTTGGTCCTTGTTAAACTCACAGACTGCTTATTATTTCTGAGTGGAACATTTAAACCTTAAGCCAATGCCCACCAAAACCAGCTAAAGGATTTGCATTTTCTCTAATGGGTTTTTGACTAGCCGCTTAATGGTCAGAGGAAAAGTCTTTTCTTCTGTACCATCTACTCAAATTTCAATTTTTGAAGGCTTAAAACTTACTCAACCGAAAGTCTGTTTTATCCAGAACAAAGCTATACAGTACCTCTTGGTGAGAAGTAATTTCAGTTAAAAACCAGTCTATGGCCATTTAGTGATTGGCCAGTCAGGATGCAGAAAAAAATGCACAAAGGCTTTTCTAATACAGATTTCTCATATACAAAAATGTCAAAGTCATTTGCATCCAGACTTTCAGAAAGTCAGAGTGGAACACTGCAGTCCAAAAAGTGAATTTCTAGCAAATATTGTCCATGGGAAAATTGGGGTTTATAAAGGAAATAATTTCGTAAGTAACAATAGCAGCAGCTGTTGCCTATGCTGCTCCCCTAATAATAAAATCCTTTAGGAGTAATTAACCATCTTCAAACATGGAAAGTTTCAGCCAAGGAAAAAAATCTTGGTTTACTCAGATTTCTTTTACCCCAACTGTTTTTGTATAATTAAATCTATCCACAAGGAAATGTCTTAGAAGTGGTTTTGGTTGCTTATTTAAACTTTTTACTTTTTCATTTGTTCCTTCTACACGCTGTCAGGCCAAATGCTGCTCTCAGTAACAGAGGTTTGAACCCAGAATTACTGTATTAATATCAGTGACATGAAAGCCAGCTGCAAAGACTAGATATCTCTCCAAGAGGACTAGGTGAAGGCTGTTTTGAAACTTAACACCGATCTTCAAGAAAAGTTTTCTTTCTTGTTATTGATTAGTCATTTATGAACAGATTTACTACTGTTATTATATTGACAGTAGTCACTGTTCCTTTAACCATACTGCAGTGTTTTCATACTGATAAAATTTCTCCTCTTTACCCAAAGCCCTTCTATGTTTTTGTAGCAGCCAGCTTTCTTATCCTGCTTCCTCACAGCAATTCATCTCCTTCAACAGCAATGACAGCCCCACCTGTAGGTTCATGTGGACTGAAGATATATTTAAAAATCATCAAAGAAAAAAGTGAATTTGAATTCTCCAACGATTTTTAAATAATTCTTGAGATAAATGACATTCAAATGAAACACTGAAAGTTTAACTAAATAAGTACGTTTTCCTAAAAGTATCTTTGAAGGAGTTTGGTACCAGACTGGCATAATTTCACCCATGTCAATATGCCCAGTAGCTCTCTAACTCTTCTGTACTGTCAGCTTCTCTGACCAGTTAGTGTCATAAAGTTATAATCATGAAGTGAATATTAACATTTTTATCATCAATATGATTAACTACTCTGGAAAATGCACTCTTGTCCTGTGAACGAAGTTATTAAGATTTACTGTTTTATATGATCTTAGTGAGTGTAATACCTGAAAAAGAGAAGGAGGTCTGCCACTCATCAGACTTTATTTCCTTCCTTCCTTCCTTCCTTCCTTCCTTCCTTCCTTCCTTCCTTCCTTCCTTCCTTCCTTCCTTCCTTCCTTCCTTCCTTCCTTCCTTCCTTCCTTCCTTCCTTCCTTCCTTCCTCCCTTCCTCCCTTCCTCCCTTCCTCCCTTCCTCCCTTCCTCCCTTCCTCCCTTCCTCCCTTCCTCCCTTCCTCCCTTCCTCCCTTCCTTCCTTCCTTCCTTCCTTCCTTCCTTCCTTCCTTCCTTCCTTCCTTCCTTCCTTCCTTCCTTCCTTCCTTCCTTCCTTCCTTCCTTCCTTCCTTCCTTCCTTCCTTCCTTCCTTCCTTCCTTCCTTCCTTCCTTCCTTCCTTCCTTCCTTCCTTCCTTCCTTCCTTCCTTCCTTCCTTCCTCCCTTCCTCCCTTCCTCCCTTCCTCCCTTCCTCCCTTCCTCCCTTCCTCCCTTCCTCCCTTCCTCCCTTCCTCCCTCCCTTCCTCCCTTCCTCCCTTCCTCCCTTCCTCCCTTCCTCCCTTCCTCCCTTCCTCCCTTCCTTCCTTCCTTCCTTCCTTCCTTCCTTCCTTCCTTCCTTCCTTCCTTCCTTCCTTCCTTCCTTCCTTCCTTCCTTCCTTCCTTCCTTCCTTCCTTCCTTCCTTCCTTCCTTCCTTCCTTCCTTCCTTCCTTCCTTCCTTCCTTCCTTCCTTCCTTCCTTCCTTCCTTCCTTCCTTCCTTCCTTCCTTCCTTCCTTCCTTCCTTCCTTCCTTCCTTCCTTCCTTCCTTCCTTCCTTCCTTCCTTCCTTCCTTCCTTCCTTCCTTCCTTCCTTCCTTCCTTCCTTCCTTCCTTCCTTCCTTCCTTCCTTCCTTCCTTCCTTCCTTCCTTCCTTCCTTCCTTCCTTCCTCCCTCCCTCCCTCCCTCCCTCCCTCCCTTCCTCCCTTCCTTCCTCCCTTCCTGTTCCCCTTCACTTTTTCCTTTCCAAAGCAGAAAAATGAATGAGAATTTTTTCCAGGGGTATATTCAAGGGGAAAGGCAGGTTAAGAGTTTACCATTTCTGCTGTGAGCAATAAAAAATGTACTCACTTATATGGCCTGAAGGCCTGGAACAGTTTGTATTTACTCATTATTTCATTTCTACCAGCACTCCCACTTTTTTACTAAACATTTTCAACTTGCTTTTTCATCTTTGCTTTCTCATGAGTCCTATGCTTTCCTTTCCTTGGGAATGCTAAAGAACTCGTCTAATGGCTAAAAACTGCGAGATTTCTCATTCTCCTGTTGTGGTATTGGATGTATTGAACCATTCAGATATAAAGACTTTATCTTTACTAATTTGGATTTAAATTAAGGAAGTATTTGCTTAGGAAAGGAATCCTTGTTTCCATCATGTTCTTTAGATGCACTAATCCCCAGTCCTACAGAGATAACCAGCAAAAAGGGGGACTTCAAAAGCAATTATTCGTATGTAAAAATCAGATAGGACTCTGACACCTTTGAGGGGATTGTTTCATAGCAGGAAGAGCATTTCAGTGGGACCATGAGTTTAGCTGGACAGTGTTTGGCAGAGCACTGACTGCTTCCTTCTCTTCAAACTTTTTTCCAAGTGAGCTGAACCGTAAGACTAATAGAGCAAGAACTTAAAATGCACATTCTGTTTTATGATTTTCACTGTAACTATTCCTCCTAAGAGCACAGTACGTTCTTTCACCTTACTGAGCATGGTATAAAGCTGCAATGGACCACACAGGGAATAGTCTCGGGGGGTTCACGGCTGTGTGCTTGGTTCCCAGAGATCTGCTATGTTGTTTGTGAGTACTCTGCAGCACAGGCAATAGTTTTATGAGCTTACATTTATGCTCTTTAAGCTCTTGCATTTAAGCTTATTTATGCTCTTACATTTAAGCCCTTTATGGAGACTCTGTATAGCACTCTGAGGTAGTGGACACTGAGTCTGCTTTACCAGCACATTTTTTCAGAGACCAGATACGGTTCAGACCAAGGTATGGCAAAGGTTCAATAGCCTCTAGCATGATTCATTTCTAAGAAGAGTTAGGCAAGTTAAGCCTGGCTGTCTGATAAACAAGACATTAATGCAGTTTCAAGTACCACTTCCAGAAGCATTCATCAAAAGTTGCTGAAATCCTGAAGAAGTAAATCAAATTAAAAATTGCCTGTTCTGTTGTGCTTCATTACAGAAAAAACTCCAATGGGCTTTGTTCATTATGCCACAAAGGTTCATTATTTTTGCAGTGCAGTGGGCATGCATTTTCTTAACCAAGAACTTATTTTTTAGTCTCAGCATTTCCATTTTGACATTAGAAAAATATACAACCAAAATCTATAAGACTTTGATTAAATGTTGATACAGCTGATTCCAACACAGCCAAAGCCAGTGACCATACATGGAATCTAAACAACAGCTAGTAATTACAGTGTCAAAGGCATGTATACACTGTGTGTTATGTTTCATTGTCTGGCATGCAAATATAGACTTGGTTTCCTTTGCACTATTTCCAAAGTATAAAGAAAGCTAACCAGAGAGTTCTGTTTCGTTTACACAAAAGAACAAGGTTCAATCATGTTTGATAAGTTGCAAATTACTGGTAATACCACAAGTGTTGTTACAGCTGCTAAGAGTGGTCAGGAGGATGTACAAAATACAGCAACGGCATGAATCAAAAGAAAAAGTCTAAACAATTTTGAATGATAGTGTATAATGCTTCTAACTTTAACTTGGTGCGAGGACTTGTCAGCAGCATCTCAGGCGGTGGTGAGATACGTGGAGTAAGTTGCCACGTATGTATTCGATATTCTGTGCTTCGGCAGACTCCCCACTGACTTTGCTCCTAGGAGGAGGAGTGATTGCAAAAGTGAAGAAGAAAGAAATAAAACTCCAGGGACATAGGAGACTCTTGTACTTCTTCAATAAATGCATTTTTAAAGTTTTCAGCCTAGCAATTTGCCTGTGGAGATTTTCACACCTAAGTACATCCTTTTCCTTGCATCTCTAAATATGGTACATTTGTCAGGGCCTTTAGGTAGAATCCATCCGTTTCCTGCAGAATGTGGATGTTGAAAGCCTCACCTGGGGTGGAACAGGTCTCAGAAAGGGGCATGATTTTGGAGGCTATGCAAAAATTGCATGCAATATATGAGTCCAAGGTTTGCCCTTTCTAAATCTTCAGAAAGACTTAACATAGATGAAATTCCCTCACATAGTGAAACCTAAACTAGTATCTTGCTCTATTCTGTAGTTGACTTTCCTGGAAAATTGCTCTGGGAATATAAAGTCACTGGAATCTGAAAGTCCCTTTGGGAATACTTCTGATCATGAGACAGAGGAGTTACTGCTCTGTGGGTCAGTGCCCATCTCCTTTCATAGTGAATTAGTCTCCCCGTCTCTGACTACAAGGTCTCCTCTTTTGAAATATTGGAAAGCTATTGGAAGGAAGTACTCACCAGGGCCATGTTTACCTATAAAAAGAGGAAACAGGAGCAGGATCCTACACATAGATGTCCCTAGATATGCTGTATTTGATGGTGATGGCTTTGTCTTTTCACTTTATATTAACATAATGTCTTATTATGTTTGGCTGGTATTTTGGGTTTGCTAAAAGTTAAAATAATGTGTATATATCAACTGTGAAAAATAGACTTATATGGCTCCAAGTCATATAACAGAAAAAGAAAGTATTCCAGGAAATATAAGTAAGAGTAAAAACAATGCAAATATTGTAATGTGCTTCAAGTACTGTGAAAATATTCCCAAACTGCTGCAAAGTGTTCAGCCTTCAATAATAACCAAGGGCAACAGTACTGGACCAGTGTTTTATTCATAGCTGGAAGCATATATTTTTCTGCTTTGGAAAGGAAAAAGAGAAGGGGAACGGGGAGGAAGGAAGGAAGGAAGGAAGGAAGGAAGGAAGGAAGGAAGGAAGGAAGGAAGGAAGGAAGGAAGGAAGGAAGGAAGGAAGGAAGGAAGGAAGGAAGGAAGGAAGGAAGGAAGGAAGGAAGGAAGGAAGGAAGGAAGGAAGGAAGGAAGGAAGGAAGGAAGGAAGGAAGGAAGGAAGGAATTCTGAAAAGTAGCACTTGGAAAAGTCTGTGTTTGCATCAATATGAACTGAAGTGTCTTTGTGCCCTGCTAATCCGAGACAGGAGAATACAGAGTTTTCTTTTTTTTAATGAGGAAAAAAGTGACAAATTTCCATTTTTAGGGAAATAAAATTAGAAGACGGAAAAGTATAACAACTAGAGAATTAATAGCTGAAATGAATAGCTAACACCACATTTATCCTTAATGTCTCAGGATTTTTAAAGCTATCTCAATACTGGGGAGGGAGGGGATGATTCTTTTTTCCAAGTATGAGAGGTTGGCAACCCTGTGAATGGATGCCAGGAGTGCTGTGTATTATTCACGCATTAGATGACTGTGATGCTCCTAAACCTCAAGTAATTACAATACACAGGAGACTGGATTTTTGTGAAAACTTTTTTCTGTAGTCCTGCCTCTTTAGTCAGGATGGGCTCCACAACTGGAACAGCTTGCGCTGGGTTAGCCCCCTGGGAAAGTTCTAATTTACAAACCCCTGTTTAGAAAAATCAAATCTATTTAAAGGCATTACATTATAAACATAAACTCCCTAATGAGCTGTAGTGAAATGGCTGTAGGCTATAACTTGTGAAGTTCAAATGATTTAGCCATTTTCTGCCATGTATTATTTTCATTTAATCTGCATCACAAGGACTGTAAAGAGTCCAGCTGTTTAAAGCTTGCCAAATGCAAAGGTTTGTTCAATTGTTTCCTTCTTTACTGTGTTTGGTTAAAGACTTATTAATTGATAGATAGATCAAATGTTTCCTAAGTTAAAAAAAAAAAAAACCAACATTTCTAATAGGAGTGCAGATGCTAAGAAGATTGCACTTAAAAATTGGCAATTAGAGGTCACAAAATGACTAGGAAAGAGGGAATGAAGGAAAGGAGGAAAGAGGCAAGGAAGGAAGGAAGGAAGGAAGGAAGGAAGGAAGGAAGGAAGGAAGGAAGGAAGGAAGGAAGGAAGGAAGGAAGGAAGGAAGGAAGGAAGGAAGGAAGGAAGGAAGGAAGGAAGGAAGGAAGGAAGGAAGGAAGGAAGGAAGGAAGGAAAAGAAAAATAAATCCTCCAAATATTCCTGTGACTGTGCCCTGGTATAGTAGAACAACCTGTGCTTTCATGTTCACATCTTCAGCCCTTTGAGAACAAGGGTGTACTCCGAGGATGTGATTACTATCTTCTAGCTGCAGTGCAGTTTCTTCTCACCTATACCTACATGAGAGGCAGTACAGTCTCTTTGTATGGCAATTAACTTCTACTGTGTTGAGCTCTTCCTATGAGACATTTGAGAAATCCCATCTATCATCTTGGTTTAGAAGCAGGGCTAGAGCAAGTGATGGAGGACACACAGGTTCTTCTGGAAGAAATGTAGTGTTAAATGGAGAGTGGACTGATGACTAATAGGCATTTCCTACCATTCTTTCAGAGACCATTCTCCTGTTAAATGCAGGACTTGGCTTGCCTCAAGTTAGCTCTAAGTAATGGAAATATCCACTTTTGAGAGATTTATTACCTAATTCTGTAATAAAAAGGTAGAATATAACATCAGCACTCTGTACCATTGATTACCTGCTCTTTTCAACACTTACTTTCAGCATCCAGAAAACGCAAATCTGTACCTGTTACAGGATTTGGGATTTTGGTCTGGTCAAAATCACTTGACATGTTTAAACATTAAAAAGTAATATTCTGAAATGTGTAAATGTTAAAACCACAACTTCCACATAGTAATGGAGAATAAATATAACAAACCTGGCCTGTTTAATAAATGAAAGAGTATAATGTTAGCTGAAATAGGTGGATTATATCCATTTAACTGCTTCCTATCTTAAGTGATTATTACAGAAACACTACATGCTGGTGGGTTTTAGCATGCCCTTATCAAGAACAAGTATAAGGACATCATTTTGACTTTTTATTTTAACTTCTATTTAATAGAAAAAAATGGTTTGTGCAAATATTGCCTCTGCTTACAATGGGGCGTTGTTCTGGAACTGGTGTCATAGCTTCAAATGGTTAACTTTGGGAGAGGATGGGTCAGTTAAAGAAGTGATGCAGTAAAAATTGTTGTTCCATTTTTCAGCTGAATTGAAAACCTTGTAACAGGGCCCCATGGTGAAGCCAAATACAACTGTACTGGCATTTGAACAGCCTAAGTATTGTTTTATGTGGCTAGAATGGTGTAAGTAGATGAGCCATGAAGGAGGACCCAGCCCAAGATATATTGCAGTATGCATTCTTTACAAAAGAAATTAACGAAATTTCCTGATTGTCACCTCTTTTATTTGGTTGCTTGCCTACAATTTCACCATACAGCAAACATATATATAAAAACTATTCAGTAATGGTGACACAAAATCCAGGCTTGGATAGACTATGAATATAAATGAGTTTGGTGGCCTCATCACAATCCTGGAAAGGAAGAAAAAAGTGGTTTCACTACAAAACCACTGTACAGCTCAACAAAATGTGCAGTTCTGCCTTTGAGATTGTCAGGCATATTACATATCACCACTGATTTGATGGCCAGATTGTTGGCTATAGCTCAGGTGCACTCAGTGCCATTCCAGCAGCAGGGCACAAAGGCAGCTTTAAACCAAGTTTGCACTCCCTCTCCACAAATACTTAGGAGACCCCTCTTCAAATTTCCCTCTTGGCATAATTTAAAATATTCTGAAGGGTTGACAGCTCTAGGAAGACAAGCCCCAAGGAGGAGTTGTTCGTGAGAAAACCTGAGGCACACTCTATTATTCAGTTGCAAGGTGTGCCTTTAGAACTACCGTATTACAACATGAATACAGTAGGACTGTAGCATTTGGAATGACTTCTTCCTTAATATTTTAAAAATTGAGGATTCCTTTACCCAATCCTCCAGTGACTTGCCAAGCAGGAATTAGCATAGCTCTTCAAGGGTAAAGAAGCACAAAGGTACTTCAGTGTACCTGAGATTCAGACTGGAGGTCTAGACATTAGAGAGGTTGGGTACTGGATGGTTGTCTGTCCAGTGTGATGAACTTCTTGCTTTCAAGAGGACTATATTCACACTTACCAAGGCAAAATTGGACTGTATACTTCACTGCAATCTTGCACGAACACGAAGAAGCTCAATTTTAATGAGCTTGCTTGGGTACACAAACAGAACTTGGTGGCCCTTAATTACCAGACCTGGCTTCTCCTGCATAAAATTAGCCCATGAAGTGTTCCAGTGCTACTAGTACTTGAGCCAGCTCTGGTGTAATGTAATATAGGCCTTAGATTATACCAGCTTCCATAACCTGCTTCCAGCTGATGTAAGTCTATGTACTTATAACTACTTATCAAAAATAAGTATAACGACATACTTCTGACTTTTTATTTTAACTTCTGATTAAAAGAAAAAGATTGGTTTGTGCAAATATTCTTTCTGCTTACGATGGGGTTACGATGTAGTTTGAAAAGTAGTTCCCCAGTTACACTGAGGTAAATTAATAATTGAAATCCTTCACTGATGAGTTGAACTACAGTGCTTTGACCGGGCAATCAGGCTTTACTTCTATTTATTTGCTTACAATCAGTCAGTACTAATGAGGTTATAGCCTGGGGATTAGGAAATGCCTTTTCAGAAAGGTATGCTATATTGGAGATGACTGACATACTAACCATACACAATGTCAGTGGAACATGTTGACTAATTTCATCAGATTAATCAACTGCGGACCACTCAACATGTGCTCCAGATAACACTGTAAAATAGCAGTGGCCATTGAGAAAATACTACATCTAAACTAACAAAGTAAAGGGTTGGTCTCTAATTTTTGGTGTTGTGCAGTTACGGACATGTTCATACTTTATTCAAATGCACACACACATACAAACATTAATCACATTTTTTTTGTTATCTTTTCATGTAAACACACTGTCTGGGGTATTTTATTTTGGTTTGGGTTTGTTGTTTGGTTTATTTGGTTTTGGGTTTTTTGTTTGGTTTTTTTTTTGGGGGGGGGGGGGGTTGGTTTTGGGTTTTTTTTTTTTCCCCCTGCAAGTGGATGAATTTAACTTCAACCTCCTGGGAAAAAGATGACTGCCCTGCTGTTTTTCATTTCCCATCTGGTCTGCTTTTTGGAATACAACTGCCTGGACTTTGGAAGAGTGTTGCTTGCTCTACTGTCATCACTGGACAGAAAATGCAGTTATAGAATCCATCCTCTGGATGTTTATCCAGTTACTCAGATTAGAAGTGACTGATAATTATGACATGAGAAAACTCAAGATTTCAGATCCCTCTTCTCTGATACAAATGGTTTGGGAACTAGTGAGAATGGAGATTTTGATATTTCATTCAGATAAAAACTGGAAGTAGAAAGTTAGGATCCAAGAGGCTGTAAGTGAGCTATATCAGCTTATAGTAGTTGAAGAGTGTGCTTCTGAGTTCCTTACATCTCTGAGTCTCAGGCAGAAATGAGTACGTACTCCCACTGCTTCATGGAAAGGATAGCAGACTCAATAGCCCTTAGCATGACAAAGCTGCAAAAAGAAATTCTAAGAAGAATCATGCCAGGATAATGAAGATCAGCACAATGTTTCCCATGGGAAAAAGGTGCAGTTCAAACAAGATCACACTATATGATATAGACAAGCAAAGTTAAAGGTAAAATAGTTTCTTCCTCACCCTAATGTCAGGTCTGACTGAGGTGAAATATATTTGAATTATTGCAATGATTGTCGTGATCATCACCCTCTACAAAGCATGGTGGGAGACCAACTACGCTACAGCTCCATTTGGCCATGACTTCAGAAGCGCTGTGGCTTGTGGAGTTATTTATCCATTGTCCTTCAAATTCTAAGGTGATGCAATTAAGTAATCTGCTGGCTCTGTCCTCTTGACCCTCTCAGTTTAGGGTATCATTGCATTTCCAGTGGTTCCCATACAGACCGTGCTTGCCCATCATCCATAGCAAACCCCTCCCTGCCACAAGGTGCTTCCTGCCATCCTAATGAATAATGAGGCATCCTGGCACTGACCTCTGCAATTCACTTATCACCACCAGCACAGCCTAAAGCTTTGTGAAAGTTGATGAAATTGCACTTAACTACAACCTAGCTGTAACTCACTTCATAAACTTAGTAAGTGTGCGAGAGACAGGACGCGTGTTACTCTTACAAGTCTCTTCAGTGGTTCTAGCACTTTTTAGGACCGATAAACACTGCCATTTACCCTGTCAAAACACTTCTTGTGTTTTGAGCTTCTTGAATCTTGTGGTCAGAGTTTCACGGTGTTAGTATTCCCTGAAATACAAATGCCAAACTAACCACTGCTGAGTTAAGATGGGAATGATTTGCTAGTGAGACTGAGTAAGGATTATAAACTGTAGGAGGAAACACATTCACTGATAAACAATCTATTACGGTTTTGAATGGCTAAGTTTATGAGTGATTTCTGATATGGGACCACCAAACTAATCTATGTCCATTTATTAAATGATGTGCATCAGGTTTTTTTGACAAGGAGCACTAAGCAGAAACAATTTGAAGAGAATATCCACCAGCTGTGCCTACCATGTGTGGCAGGATGATCCTGAAGATCTGAAGCTAAAACAGCTGCAATTCTTGTGCTGTAAAACTGTCCTTGCTGCTGGCTCAGGGATCACCTTCTGTTCACCTGTAAAGCAGCTCTGCAGACCGTGCTCACCTGCAGCTCCATCCATCACAGTTACTCCAGAGGTGCCAATATTGGGGTAAGTACAACTTCTGGCTTGCCCTTGCCAGGAGCCCTTCAGGACTGCAGTCTCTGTCCCTCTGCATGCACAGAGCAGAGGCAGCCAGCTCCGTGTCTCTGCCCCAGCAGGAAGCCAGAGCTTTAGGGCAGGCAGAATTTGGTACAAGGGAGATGTAGCTTTCTCTGTCCAGGCTCCTTCACATTAACATTGCTAAGACAGGGCAACCTTCAAAAACTGGCACTGTCTTTACCCCAGGTCTGAGGTTCTTTACATTCTACCAGGGCAGTGTAAAGATGCCATGGCCCAAATTTATGAGAAAGCATTTAGTTTTGCATGTGTCCTGGAAGTCTGGTGTTCTCTGTATTCATCTAAAGTTAGTCAAAAGACTGAAGCTGGTGTGTTTGCATCCTACCTAACCCATATGAGACACAGATGTCCTTGCAGGCCTTGTCCCTGGAAGGTGTAAGCTCTAGGAAAAGGTTGGGAAAGAGGAAGCCAACAGACTACATGGTACCAGGGTGGGCTTACTCCAGGGAAGGGGATTTAGTGATTCCTGCCAGGACGCTTGTAGCAGAGAACTGATTCCAAAGAAGACTGCCTCTATTCTTCAATAAGACCCACTCAAGGAGTTTTGAAAATAAATTAGAAACACAATACTGCAGTATGCAGAGACGGTGTAAACCTTCAGTGTCAGCTGATTTTGTTGAATGCATAGTGAAAGAAGAAAGAAAAAAGGACTTGATAGTTAACATCTACTGAAAAATAAATCTTTAACAAGTAATTTGAGCCAGTGTAACTTTATTCAGCAGGAAAACAGGAAAAGTCATTATTTGCCAAAACAAATCTTTCAAAATCTGATAATGTTTAGGAAATAAACAGTTCAATCAACAGACTCTAAAAAGTTCAGGCAATTTCCTTTCCTGAGATGATGTTGGGCAATGTTGAGCAGAACCACACAAGGTGCTGTGGTTGTGAAAAACATCCCCTAGGACAGCCTCATGCTCTGGTCACTCTTAGAGAAACACGTTTCACAGAGATCACGAATGGGTATGTGCAATGTACATCGCCTCCACATCCAGTTAGCTGTGTGGCATCTGTATCATTGAACCAAAGGCTTTGACTTCACCTCTGCATTTTTACATAAGATATTTATCCTGTTGTGAAGGTCATGCTGTAATCCATTACTTCTAATGAGTTAAGTCAGTTGTAAATTATATGATAAAAACAATGATTGTAGTTAATTGGAGGCAGTATCCTTTACTACTGTATGAATCTGCAGTGGAGGAATCAGAAGGGATTCTGGTTCTGATTAAGCTCTGATTTTGGCCAAAGGCTGTCAGTATTTTTTTTTTTAACTTGAATTCTTGCCAGCACCTGTTAGATAACAGAAGAGACTAAAACCACATTCTAAAAGTCTTTAATCAGCGAATAAGCTAGCACAAAGACATGAAGTCCTGAAATTACTCTCCAATCAGAATATCTGTTACTAGCAAAGCAGAACTATTTGCTCTTGCCTCAGGCTCAGGAGGAAAAGGAAACCTTCTGGTCTTGCCCTTTTCTTGGGCATGGCTGTGATCAAAGAAAGAAGATATTAGTCAGTTTTCCTGAGTCCTTCTGAAAGAATAAAGAAGTCTGGCTTTCAGAATATGGCATGAAGTTCTTACTTTATGTATCAGCTGGGGCAGATCAGAATTTAGGACTGCAAATTTTCAGGGAAGGAAATAACATAAAAAAGAGCAGGGTAAAGGACCTGTGCCATTGAACATTTTGATTTTTTCACATCCTCATTTTGCCTGGAGTGTTTGTAAAAAGCATTCAGAACACTGGATTTAATAAGCTCTATGTTTCTAGATTTTATTGGGTGAATCCGGGCCCCATGGGTATAGGAAGGAAAAGGTTACTGGATTTGGAAGTGTAATTCCCAGTCCTCTTTGTTCTGTTAGTTAAAGGTGAAGGGTTGGATAGCAGGAAAACCACCTCTCTATTATGTTATACCAAGTGATTCCTAAAAGAAAATGTAACTTTTGTGCATAGGAAAACTGAAAGACAGCTTAGAAGTTGCATTTCTCTAGATAGAATTATGTTTATGACTTTAAAATCTTTATAAAAAGATTTTGAGGCTTATCAGATGACAAAGAATAATACAATCTCCATTGCCCTATGCTGCATATGTAAAGGAGAGATTTCAAAGCCAGAACAATATAAGATTATATACTGCAAGCCATTAAACAGGGCCTTTTGGCATGCAATTTCAATTGCATCCAACAGCCAGAGGGTAAGGAAAATAGATACCAAAGCATTCATGACAATAAAGCAGGATGCAGAGACATTTGTTACTCCACTGGGTCTCATGAAAGCCTACAGTATATCTCTGCACAATTGTTCTCAGGATCTTTTGTTATTTTGTTTTATAAATCCTGGGTGCTGTTCAGATGCAGAGGCTTTGGAGGGGACCCTGCAAGCAGATAGATAATCACAAGACAAATTCAGCTTTAACTTCACGTATGTTGTTCTCCATGGTATTTACAATAGCAGCAATCTGTTTTCATGACAGCATGGTTTTGTAAATCCAAAGAGATAAACTTTCTCAGCTATTTATAAATCAGATGCTTACATTATGATCTCCTGCCAGTAACTCTGGTCGCTGTTGAACTCTGCTGTGTTCAGTTTAACAAATCTGTTTGTTACTGTAGTGCCAAAGGTGAGAAAAATATACTGGAATCCTGTAGAGAAGATGCAATAGTTCTTTGTGGCTAGGACAGTGATGTTCTGCCATTGTTAGGGTAAAGGGAAGTCAAACACCTTAGTCTGAACACAGATAGGAGCCAACACTCACATATTCTGTCTCAGATCTGCCACTAAGTTGCTGTGTGGTCTTGGAAGAGAGTTTTGTCTTGATAAAATGAAATTAATATTATCTCTCTGCTCTTCAAGAGTCTGGTGATCCTCTATTGGATAACATATGTAACTAAGAGAATTGAAATTAGTAGTTTTCCAGTTTCCTGAATTTATTCTTTATATTTATTGTACAATTATTACACTTATTAACAAGAAACAAGATGGATTTCATAGCCTCCAGGAAACATACCACAAAAAAAAAAAAAAAAAAAAAGAGGGGAAAAAAACTTCTTTGCTCTTCAGAGTGTCTTTGGCTTTGAAGGAGCTCAGCAATTAACTGTAGTCTTCTCAAGAAAATGCATACTTAGCATAAATGAATAATTTATAATTAATCACTTTTATGTTGAATAACATTTTGTTTTAATTCCCACAACTTGTCCGTGAGAGCAGATCACAGATATCCTAATCAAGGTGTTGGGAGGCTTTGCTGAGCAATTTACACAATTCTTGGGCTATTTGTGTTTTCTGGCCGGTACATTTCAACCCTTTAAACAGAAACTTCAAGCTCTTTTGACGTGTGCTCGTAAGAATGTAAGACCAACCGTATTTGATCAGGCTATAGGTCCATTTTGTTCTGTGGCCAGTCTTACACAGTAGACAAAAATGGATAATTACCAAAGCATGTTAAAAGCAGAGAAAGCATATTGACCAGGATCATCTCACAGCTTCCAACAGTTTGTGGCTCAGGTATATATCTTTATGGATGACAGCTGCTTTAGGAATTATACAAAACATACTTAGCAGTTTTATCCTGACTACCCAGAAGTTATCACATATAAAAGTGTATAGCGAAGTATGAGAAAGAGAAAGATATATGTAGTCTTAAACCATAAGTGCAGTGTATACCTACAAGTTAGTAGATTGTTACGATAACCCTTTTCCTTGTTAACTACCGGTAAATCTTAACGCATCCTCCCTGTCCATATATATATACACACAAAATCCAGTTTTAACCTTTTGACTATCTCTCCCTCATATTAGTAGATGTGGAAGTTTGAGAGCATAATAAAAGTAAAGGTAACAAAACCCTACAGAAATACATGTCATCATTGCAATCACAATAGAAATATGGTAGCCACAACGAAGAAAGAAGTTCTGTATCTTCAGTAATATAGGCAGTGAGACTGCCAACACATCAGCTAAAGACCATTCATAAGTCAGTACCTCAGACTACACACTAAGATTGCTTTAAAAGCAGGAAGGTTGTAGCTGGATCAGCAGGTAGACATAGGTAAGGGGGAAGACTGACCAATTTTTTAAGTATTCTCTTGTTTCAGTAGCTTACAACTGGTCTTTGAAAATTGGCAGATCTGAGTCGGGCTGAGGCCTGCCTTTTGCTAGTGCTCAGGTTGGCATAAAATGCCAGGCTGAGCTGAGTTCTGAGTACTGAAAATCTCCAGTGTCCTTGTGCTGTGCTCAAATTGCACAACATCCTCTGAGCATCCAGCAGTCTTCTCAAAATATTCCACCAACGACCCTCGCACATACCATCTCTGCACTTCAGATGCAAAGAAAAAGGATCCTTCCTTCCTCCAAAATACCCTTGCCTGTACTAAAAGACACATTGAACTGCTGCTGTTTGTACTTACCTTTAACCTGCTGTATCACTTCCAACTTTAACTGTTTGAAAGGAAGGTATTGCAAACATCTTTATTAATCATAAAACCAATGACTTGTTTCTGGACCATCATTCATCTTCTGTAGCTCAGAAAGAATGTTTGTAATGCAAAAGGAATGATTGTGCCTTAGAAAACCATTTCCTATCACATATCTAAAGGTGAGGAGAAAGAGAAAGGGTTCAAGAATTAAGGTACTGACATTTCTCTCTTTCTGAATATCACCCTCATTAATGCCTGTATAGAAAAAGGTAGTGTAGCTTTAAAAATGATTAGTGGAATGTGTAGGCAAACTCCCTCCCTTAGCTCTGGTGCGTGACAACACGCATGCTGTATCTTCAGGCGTGTATGGCCTGGCGCTTCGCAGCCCAGTGAAAAAGCAGAGACTAGACTTTATTTGACAAAAGCATTGCTAAGATATGCCAGGGAGGGGAGTTTGCTATCAAAATTCTCCTTGTGTTTGGGTCTCCCTTTACCCATGTTCTTCCCGGGAACACAGAGGTAAAGAGAGTGTTCTCTAGTGCTACAGTGCTGATGTGGTGAGATGCAGGAGGCCTGATGTCCAGTCCTAGATCTGCCCTCGGTCTGATGGGTGTCCCTGAACAAGACATTTCATTTCCCATTTCTAAAATGAGGAGAGTAATATATCGCTTCCAAAGTTGCTTATACACACTCATAATGGAAGAAGATATTCTAAAGGTCACATACTCACGTCTATCTTCAATGAACTAAATACTGCAAGAAAAGCTGAAATGATGTGGTTTTAAGCAACAACAGGATCAATTCATGGATTGCTTAAATGCATGGCAGAGATGAAAATAAACAGGAAATCCATACTCAAACAGAAAATTCTGTTCAAGTTAAATACTATTTTCCCTAAATTTCTAAGTTTTCTGGTGTTGTTTTCCACTGGTATTAACATATTCAATGTTACGAAAATATTCTGATTGGCACACTTAAAAAATCGTGAATTATGAAGCATGAACTATATTTTGGGGACAATCCATATGTTAGTATTTCCAATTATGAGACCAGAGTATGCCAGAAAAAAAATGGAAAATTATTGTAATCAGATCCTTCAAAATTGTGTTAGACCTTGTAATGAGCAGTTTACTGTGATATGAAGTAAACCTTAAATCTGAAAAGTGTTGAGATGCAAATGGAAAGCATGGGACTACTTTAGTTCAATTAAATACTGATGAAACACTTAAAAGACTTTTCTCCTGTACTGACATACCATGACCAGGTAATTACAAAATCTTAAACAATGATTCTGAATCATAATACAGATATTTTTCTTGAAAATAACATTCGATTGCTCATAAGTATTTTGAAAAGTCATAAGCAATCAGTCAAAATTGACCAATGTGCAACATAATTTCTCTATAATTGTCAAACTCATGCTACAAACCTGTCTTAGACTCCTCCAAAATACTGTAAATGTTCTTTGCACTACATGCTCTAGCTTTACGGGGAGTGTCCAGGAAACCAGACCTTACAGCTGTGCTAGTGCCTTACGTGGCAGTATGGGGAACACACCTGAGAGGGACACATGGCAGAGTCTTTTAGTTACTACTTTCTCCTCAGGGAACACATAATATTTCTCATTATTCAGATTAGGAGAGAACCTCTGTGAGTACAAGCACACATATATGTAACCCTCTCCAAACACAAATGGTTGTTGTAATCCTGAGAGTTCTGAATACTCATACTTCAAATGTATATGCTTGCCTTCCTATACAAGTCTGCCTACAAACCTTGAACTTCCTTTAACATTCCATTATGAAGTGGGTAGGCATGTGTATTGTCATGATATTGTCAAAGATTTAGTTGCATTTGACAATCCTCTATTTTCCAAAAGAGAAGAGAGTGTGTTGCATATCATTGGCCAATCTGGGTGCTGTCTAAGGAAAAATGAAGTACTTCAAAACAGAAACATCAAAAGGCTTTGAAACAAAAGCAGTTTCTGCTAATCTTGCATCCAGGGTATGTACTGACTTTGCAGAATCACTACAGTTCTAAATGATGTATGAAATGAGTAATCCCTGCCTAGAGACTAAAACTAGTGCATGCGATCACTGGCTGGCTGTGAAACGTGCTGTAATACTATGCTTAGAAATGTCCAGGAAAAAAGCCCATGCCATTCCCAGAATTTCTAGACATTTTTATTCTCTCTTTTTTCCACTTCTACTACTTCTACTACACTTCTGCTACTACTCCACACTTATGACTGTCCCTGCACTTCAGGACCAGTCAATCCTCCAGTTTCTAATTTTCTTGAAAAAGCAGCCGTGATTGTCAGCTACAACTCACAAGTGTTTCCAATGGGCTGGCTATACAAAGTTCTGTTGTGAAAATATTGTGAAAATACAGATAGGAATAGTATTATTTCATTCAGAGGCCCTACAAGTATTTGAATATAAGCGTATAGATTGTACAAGTTTTTGTTTCAGTCCCTGATTATGTAAGAATTATGTTCCCTGTGCAACTCCAACTAATACAATGAGTCTGCAAAGAATTCTGTGTACTCTACTAACATCTTACAAATCAACTCCCCTTAACCACAGTGGGACTATTCACACGCATAAGCTTCTGAAGAATTAGAATTTGAAGTGTGTACTTCAAGATGTATGAAGGGACATGGGGCCACGTGAATGACTATGTTCTTGTTAAAAATCTCAATAGCTGGCTGACTCTATGGGTATGAATGGCACAGAATTAATTCTAGGTTACCCATCCACATTGAGCAAGTAGATGGAGCAAGTTTTTCCCACTCAGATCAGAAAATGGATATTACTGTAGTTTTATACTCTAAACATAGAATCAAACATCAGTATTCACCCAAAAAACTTTGCTTTAACTACTCTGCTCAAAGCCAAGCTGATATGAAAGCGTTGTGCAGCAAAATATTGAACCGTACTTTGCATACACCAAATTAGCAAAATTTGCACTCATTCACTTTATGCACTTCCTGTGTTTGAAATCAGAGATTCCAAAGAAAGATTTGCCCAGTTCTTCTAGAGACTCATATACTGTGTAATCAGAGAAAACCTGGAGCAGAGCCTGTAAGATGGTCAGCACCACGTCAGAATGCTAAGATCAGTCAGACCAGCTTTGATGAGACCCAGCTTTGGCAAAATATATTTAGTAGAAAACAACATTTTTTTACATAAATGTTCTGTGTTTGAAGAGACTGTCAGAAATTCTGGCTGATTTTCAGCCAGGAGATAGAGAAGCAGACATAGTCGCCACACACACACACACACTGTATAGCCCAACAGCTATGTAGAGTTGCTGTGTGCAGTGTACCCAGAAGAAAAGATAAAAGCCTTCCATTTCCTGAATGAGGAGGAGGGAAGCCAAAAAGCTCTGCCTTAAATGATATAGAGCAGATACTTGAATCTCGTGTCCCACATCCTAAACTCGTGACCTAGGCCCTCAGCTATAGCTTAAGCATACTCAAGTTGGTTCTTGTAAAAAAAGTTCAGAAGATATCTCTATCTCAATGGAAAGACAAAACAACAACAATAAAAAACCCCTAATCAAGGTACAAAATTGTTATAGAAATGAATTGTTCATCCACGCCACCCAAGTGCCCTCCTATACCACCGACATTCAGTAATACTCAAGGATTGGTGGTATGGTTTGCACCTACAGATAGTCATTAGATTTCAAGGTGCTTTTCTGGTAAAGACAGAGTTTGTGGAGAAGTGTAAAGGCATGTGTTGATAGACCATATGGTATTTTTGTACTGGAGCTCAAGATCCCTGAATGGATTCTTAAAATAACAACTTGAGAGTGTAATAGCTGTTAACCAACAGTGTAGCAAGGGAGCATGCTTAATGAAAATGTGAATATATCCACAGAGATTTCTCTTTAATCCTGTCTTGAAAATGAATTTTTAAATGAGCTTCCAAGTCATTGATAATGTTCTTAAATTTCACTCCAGTGACTCTTTAGTTCCTAAAGAAATGGCTTCAGTTCTAGGCATGTAGAAAATACTTGCTCTTACTTGATGGTTATAGAAAATATTGGCAACGGTTCTACACACAGAGTAATCATTAAATGATTCTTGTTTAAAAAAAAAAGAAAAAAGCAGGAACCCCACTAAATGCACAACTAACTGTTAAGCACACTGGCTCCCTAAATAACAGGGTTGCCTGTTATAACAGCTGTATTGAAGACTGTTTAGAGATGGACAGAACTAGAAATGTGAAAGAGTAGCGTGTGTGTAAAGATACGGCATAGTGAATGATAAATTGTATAGAGCACAGGAACACAGTCAAGGCACAACAGTGCCATAGTGCAGGCAAGAGCTTATTTTGTGGTTATGGAAAGGCACTCCCTTTCTGCAGTGTACAGAAATCACCTCTAAAACTATGCTGCTTCTTGCTCAGTGTAAAAAAGCCGAGTGCCTGCAGCAGGGCTGCTCTGAGTACAGTGCACGTTGAAGGTAACTAAGAGCCCCATCAGACACAGAGAAACACAAGCCAAGAAAAAATAAACAAAATTCAGATTTGCCAAAACCAAATCCATCTCACCCCTAGACAGCTTCAAGATCAGTGTTTTGTTTCTTTTCATTCACACCTAATGAATCAAACAATCTCCCAGAAGGTGATGGCTAATTAGGAGGTCACAGAGCAAATGTACCTGTATGGTGAGGGAAGCAGAGATTTTACAAAGCCATGGGCAAGGTGGAAAGTGTGGTTTGTCTGGGACTTGTCTGTGGCATGGACACTACAGTTACACTTTCTGAGATTCAAGGGTGTATTGGGTTTGTGGCAAGGTTTTGATAGCAGAAGGGCTATGGGGATGGCTTCTGTGAGAAGCTGACAGAAGCTTTCCCTGTGTCTGATAGAGTCAATGCCAGCTGACTCCAAGATGAACCTGCTGCTGGCCAAGGCCAAGCCCAACAGAGACAGTGATAGCACCTCTGGGATAACATATTTAAGAAGGGAAAAAAAAATGTAGGAGAGTTTTGAGGCACAGAGAGAGAGAGAGCAAGATGTGAGAGAGACAACCCTGCAGACACCACGGTCAGTGGAGAAGGAGGGGAGGAGGTGCTCCAGGTGCTGGAGCAGAGATTCCCCGGCGGTCTGTGGTGCAGACCATGGTGAGGCAGGCTGTGCCCCTGCAGCCATGGGGCGTCATGGTGGAGCAGAGACCCACCTGCAGCCTGGGGAGGGCCCCACACCAGAGCAGGGCGATGCCCGAAGAGGCTTCTGACCCTGTGGGGAACCCATGCTGGAGCAGGTTGCTGGCAGGACTTGTGACCCCATTGGGGGACTCAGGCTGGAGCAGGCTGCTTCTGAAGGACTGCAGCCTGTGGAAGTTATCCATGCTGGAGCAGTGAGTGAAGAACTGCAGCCTGTGGGAATGGCTCACGTAGTGAAGTGCATGGAGGACTGTCTCCTCTGGGAGGGACCCCAGGCTGGGGCAGGGGCAGAGTGTGAGGAGTGCCCCTGAGGAGGAAGGAGCAGCAGAGACAGTGTGTGATGGATGGACCACAACCCCCATTCCCATCCTCCTGTGCTGCTGGGAGGGAGGAGGTAGAGAAAACAGGAGCGAAGTTGAGCCTTGGAAGAAGGGAGGGGTGGGGAAAGGTGTTTTAAGATTTGGATTTTGTTCTCTTTAAGTCTGATTTGATTGGTGAGAAATTAAATTATGTTTTCCTCCAAGGTGAGTCTGTTTTGCCCATAATGGTCATTGGTGAGTGATCTCTCCCCATCCTTACCTCGACCCATGAGTCTTTGTTTTATTTTCTCTCCCCTGCCCAGCTGAGGAGGGCAGTGACAGGGCAGCTTTGGTGGGCACCTGGCCTCCAGCCACGGTCAGCCCACCACAAAGGGTCAGGAGCAGGAGGCTGCAGTGCTTCAACAAAACACCTACAGGAACATCTTCATTATGCCAAAATGAGGTGATGCACAGGCAGTACTGATCAGGCCAGTAGCAAATTATTTATCTCAGGTCTTCAGTGCAACCCCAGAACAAACAGTACAGCCTGCCATGTTACTGGTGCCTTAAGATGGAGTTCCTGAAAAGGACAGGGCAATACCTTAAGTATGTCAATACCAAGAGCAAAGATGAAGTGTGCGTTGACATGTCTGGTCATAATTATCCATGCAGCAATGAACAGGAGTGCCACAGAATAAAGAGTGCAACATGTTTAGAGTGCCCTATAGGGCAAAAGGAACTGTCAGTACTGAATTGAATCATGCATTATACAAAGCAGGCTTTCTAGCTGTAAAAACATGGTACTTTGCTTTTTAATAAAGAAATAAAACTCCTACTATATCTGTGTTCATTTCTGGCCAAATTAGTGCTTCTCTGACATCTGCAGCAACAATTTCTTATTGAATCTAGGGCCAGGCTAATGTGATTCCTCTAACAGGGTTCACTGTTCTCCAGTGCTGTAAAGCCACAAGAAACCAATTAAAGCACCTGAAGTAGATATACCACGTTTGCATTCAGTTAGTGGGATACTCACACTGCTTAATTTCAGGAACTCGGTTGCATACTTGAAGGGCCAGTCTTTGCTTTTGGTGAGAAAGAGATGCTCTTACAAAGTCCCTGTGAGCTGAAGCTAGGTGTTCTCAGTCTCTTCTTGGAGGAGCCTCTCTTTCCTCACTGACCACCACAATATTCTCAAGAACTACCAACCCCTGTAAAGCATAGCTGGGAACCTGTTATAATTCTTGGACTAATTTTTTTTTTTTTTTTTTTATTACAAAGCTAAAGATATTACACTAATTTTGAGAAACACCATTGGAAAAATTGTTTAAGGGTTTCAAAGTAGAAAAATAATTTACAAAAAAATCAAAGCGACTCATCAGCTATCTTTTGCTTTCTGTTTTATTTTCCAAGTCTTGTACCTATTTCTGCTCTTGCTTTTCATTAAATTTCTCTTTACACCCTTGTTTCCTCCTTTGGCAGCCATCCCAGTATATGGTTGCTCCTGTGACCTGTGTAGAGGTTGCTGTGAGTGTCCATTTACAGTGGCACTGAAGTCACACGGCACCCCTGACACAGCACGGTTTGCAGGACAGTTGTAGTTCCATATCAGTAATCACTTGATAAAGTACTCCACTTAAAAAAATCCATGGACAATAATTTCTCTTGTCGCTTGTGAAACTGACAAACCTGGAAGGATTCTCCCAGGGATATCTATGGAGACTGAAATGGGAACTGGGAGATGCCATCTCAGTTTAAGCCATGGAAGGATGTGCTGGAGCAAGTCAGAGGTGCTGCATGAGCTCAGCTCATGCAGAGTTGGCCTGTGGTCCCTAGAACATGGACACCAGCCTGGCCTCATTTGCTGTTCCTCCTGCTGAAAAGATGAATTTCCTCTTTCATTTCATGACAGCCTGTAATTCATCCAAATGCCTGCCATGTTTTCATGAGAAATTTTCTAAAAGTTGTTTCAAGATGAGCACTCCATGCGATTTAAAGGTGTCAAACAGTAATGGATTAATTTGGGCAATAGTTAATAGCTATAGTCTCACTAAAATATCGGAATCTCTGTCCACCTTCTTTTGGACCCAGTATCTCCAGGGTAAGGAAAGTAATCCTGTCCTAGGAATAACATTGCTGCCAGGGTGTAAATATTACCTACCTTATCTCTGTGCCTTTAGCCTGGGGTATGCAGACAACCAGTGGTCACAGAGCTACAGGAGGTGAGGACAAGCAACCGTGAAAAGACTTTTTTTAGTAAGGTAAAAGTCTCTGTACTGGTAAGTGCACCTCTACTGTAATATTGCTAAGTGGAGACATGTATTGAGAAAATTGGGAGCCACAGCCTTCTGTCTTTCTACTTTCATGAGTATTTACCATGTTGAATCCATGAAATCAAGTATTATATTTTACAGTTGACTTGCAGATAGTGGAAGGATTTTAAACCAAATATAAAGGGGCCATTGGATTCCAAAAAAACCATACTTCTCTTTTTCAAGAGCAGACAAGAAAAGGCTTCCCATATCTTACTTTTCTGACTGGAAACAGGACCCAGCTTTCACATTTTTGTGATCCTATATCTGGCATGTGCTTCCAAAGTCTGTAACATTTTTATCCCTAGGATTGAAATATATCAGTCCCCAAAGGTGATTCAAAACAGGGCTGTCTTGGTAAGGAACTACAGGTTATTCCAAAATTTGACAAAAAGAGAATCATACTTTAGCCACAACCTTCAAAATAATAATCAGTTTTACAAAATACACTTTTCTCTTTTGAAGGCTGAATTGACTTGGCTGGAGTTATACATTAAAATGAGAGTCTAAGGTGCCTTTCTTGGCTCTGCTATTAACTCACTCTTCATCTTTTAGCAAGCCATTTAATTTTTCTGTGCTTTCATCTTCTCCATCTGTGAATTCCAAATATTAACTATTTATAGTATTTACTTTGTAAATCACAATCAAAACTGATCTTAAGATTGTGGTCTAAATTTCCTCTGGTCAAAAATAAAAGGCCTGGCATTCAATCTAGTTACACCAGAGCCACAGCAGAAAGGATAGTAACAGCAGCAGCTTGAATGAGATCCTCATAGCCCCCAAAGTTTTGATGTCAAAGATGAAATTTCTCATGAAAAAAAATAATGTGTCTCCTCTCCTGCCAATGCCATGTGAGAAGACCACCTGGATGCAGAAACACAGAGCCCAGGTCCCTGCTTTATTTAATTCAAACTTCAGTCACTGACATCTCAAACCATTATTACCATGGAGTGATTTTCTCCACAGAATTTTGCAGAAAATCTTTTTATTCTCTGCAATATTGAATGAAAACAAAAGATTCTCTACTACTTTATATGCATGCTTTTATCAAATCCTCTGTGTTTCCTTTTTTTAGCTTCAAACTCACGTAACTCCCAACCACAGCTACAGAATGGCACATATACTTTACAAAGAGTTTCTAATGCACCAAGCTTTCAGCTAGAGAATACAGAGGTAAAAAAAAAAAGGCAAATATTATAAAAGAAACCAGGATTCGAATTCAAAAACATAGAAACCAATCCATAAACACAAACAGAGCCAGATACCACAAAGCCTAAAGGAATCCAAACAACATCCTTCAAAACGTTTGCATGTTTATGAATTTGAAAGGTGTGAAATAGCTGAACCTGAAATCTGAATAACATTAAACAGAACTAACTCTAAGAGCAACATCTTAATTTACCTTTGAGAAGCAATATAAAGGCTGAAAGATGCAATAAACAGTATTTTTCTTTGTACCGATGTTAGGAGAGCTGCCTTAGAGTGTGCCGGGGGATGAACAGGCTGTTGCTGTACCGTGAATCCAGCCAACGCTCCGGCTCCTTAGAGCATTGCCCAGTTTGAACTGAAGCGTTTCTGTGCTATCAGCCACAACCAGGGAGAGTTTATTTTAGCACAACTATTAAAAGAAGAAAGGTGACTAGTAGTTTCTTGGCTCCCTTTTTTACAGACAAGAAGTAGGTCATTTTATATCACTCAAAGGCTAGATGGCTCCTTTATAGTCAGTGGAGGATGGTGGCCATCTCATCCAAAAGTCTTCTGAAATTAGACCTACGACTCACTTGGTAACGCGCCCTCCTTCTCTTCCATGGCGTTGAGGAGATCCTGGGCTGGGAGGGCTGAATGCTAAGGCCAGGCTGCCGCAGCTGGGGGAGCCAAGTCCCATTGCATGGCCATGTCTCCCTGTGCACACAGCCGCAGCAGCGCTTTGGGCGTGCTGCTCCTGGCAAGTGCAGGCAGCTGCCTAGCCTCAGCAAAATGCTGGAAGAAGCAAGAATGCCCTGGTTGTCTACTTTGCTTAGGCTGTCGAAAGCCAGCCTGACTTTTGCTGTCAGCAGGGGAACTGGGGAAGAGAAACCTGCCCCACCATCAGCAGGCACCCTGCGTCTCCTTTCCTCTGGGGGCAGGGAGCAGACAGGCATGCACATTCTGTTCTGCTTAGCCCACTCTTAGCCTTGAGTTTGTCTTCATTAAGTAGGGAAACAAGAACGTTTGTGTCTTATGCATGGCAGTTGGACTTGGATAATTGAATTCAAAGGGAATTACATTGTAGTAAGCTTACACTTACAGATAACCATGGCTCAGACACAAATATTCTATATTTTCATATTATACGTGGGGTACATATGGATATTTTTTCCCAAGCAAATTGTTTATTTGACAAAGAAATTTGGTTCTAGATTGATCAAAACTATTCAGAAATTTTTGCCAACTGCAGTGAATAGTTTTGGCCAAAAAAAGGTGGAGGCTTTTTCTTTTTATGTTACAATACTTCATTTCGTTTTATTTCAAAACAAAATGTTTTGTTTCAAAACAGTGATTTGAGATCAAAGTTGCCTAAATTGAATACAAAAATACAATAAAAAAAAAAACGAAATTAACAGACTCTAAACTAAAGCTTTTTTTTGAGACTGAATGGAATGGTTCATTTGACTTCATATAAAGTTCTGTGAGGGGGTGGTTTTTCAGATCAAAAAAGAAAAGAAACATCCATTAACTATTCACTCAGCCTTAATCTGGAGTTTTGGTTCAGCCTGTTTTTAACATAGTAGCCAGCTTCAGAGTTCAAATCCAAACTGGAAATTCTCCATGCTTTGGGGAGTAGGAGAGAAGACAGGAGGAAGCAAGGGGGAGAGAAGGTGCCGGAAAATACTAAAAATGACAAAGAATAAAAGCCAAAAATAACCAGTCTGTTTTAAAAGAGAAGCAAGTCAGCACAGAATTTCCGTAGCTTTACCTTACGTGGATAGTAGAAATCACTGATAAAACTTACATTGTCAAACACAGAATTTCAAATATCGAAGCATCATGCAGTGCCTTGGAAACTGCATAGGAGAGAATGATTTTTAATCAAAGGCAAATCAAACAAATTAAGTATAGCTACAGTTAAAAAAAATCATATTTTTGAAAAACAGTTTTCAAAGAAGTAGAGCTAACTAATAAAATGGTAAAAAACACTTTCATGTTTTTACCCGTTCTAAACTAATACAGACAAGAAAAACAAGTCAGTAATCTTTAGACCTTTTGAAGGGATTGTTAATGAGCACAATAATAATAAATGATTTCCTTTTAAAGGTATTTCTCTGTTCTATCTCTGGTTTTTAGGAACTGTTTTTTTCTCATCCAGCAGCTGCATTCCCTATCACACTTTGTCACATCATCAGTCATACAGCTACTGAAGTCAACTCCCCCTCAGCAGAAAGGGACACTTGTGAGTTTATATTACTGCCATAAATTTTTTGGCAGTAAATTTCTTAACAAATAATCCCATATTCTCCTGTATACAGCGCACAAGCTGGCTAATAAAATGATTTCTACTTGGGGATTTGTGGAATGCCTCCATCTTCAGTCGAACATGTAGGCAAAAGTATCTTGTAAAATGCACTGGAAAGTTCATAAGTTTCAGAGTTTGCAGGGAACACTCCACCTGGTGAGAACAGCAGATTTAAAAAAAAAATACACTGAAGTTCTCCAAGTTCACCAGGCTCATGAGCCAAGGAAAACCTTAATTAGAGTCAATGGAGAAAACTGAGCAGTTAAGGGCTGGCCTTTTGGGGCTAGCAATACCCTAAGAAATCAGCCTATGAAATAAATTATTTGTGGTTCTGAGGTTTGCATTGTGAATGTTTTGTGCCATCCTCCTGTCCCTGAACTTTTAATCTGGAGATGCTTGACATAAAGTATAGCACAAAGCTGCAGAGCTCCTTACTGTTTTTTCTTGCCTTAATTTGAGGCCACCTCTCATCTGCACTTTAGTCTCTTAGTAATCCTCTAGCAGTGCAAACAGACTTCGAGAGGGTATAATGAGCTTTCTAAGCATGAAAATGAGAATCACACCTTGCCCATGTGATAAATACCTCTCCTTTATTTTTTATCACCCCTCATACATAAACTCAGTAGCCTCTTAAGCAAGTGTTGAATTTGACCCTCAGACTTTCTCACTGTCTTGGAGTCATCTGACCATTTTTTAGGACAGAATGGTGAGGAAAAATAATATTCATTACTTCTAAACCTAATTGGTGCATATACTCTTGTTTCATTCAGTTTTCTCATAACTACATGCAAAAGCAAACCCTAGAACTTACAGTGGAGAGTCATTTAAATACTGAAAGAAATGCAGTTTCTGATCACATAAGCTACTTCACAGTAAAAGCCAAAGGTCAGCCAAAGAAGCAGCAACAATAGTACATAGCTGAGAAGGCAGTCTCATCAAATTAGATTAATGAAATTCCTAGAGAAATAATGACAGTAATCACAGTAATCAAAGACAGAAGGAGATTTGTTTCTCTATTATTCCTATAGAAATAAAAACAGTAATCAAGGATGGAAGGACAAGAAGGGTGGGTATTCACCTCATCAAAACTTGTGTCTCTAAAAGCTGACAGACCAGGTATCTGGTATATATATGTGGGAGATTTAGGAGGTTCATACATTTAAAAATGGAGAGAACAATGCTGCTATATTTTCCTCACAGTGTTTAAGTGAAATGAATATCTGCAGCTTAGACTCAGTAGAGCAGGTACCATACTTCTTGTCAATGAGATTACTGATGGTCTGAAATTAAACATGTGCCCAAATACCTTAAAAAACCAGGGCCTTAATATAAGCATGTATTTCTGCAGAAAGGCAAGAGTTCCAGCAAAGAGCCCAACAGCCTCAGAAAGGGAAGGAAAAGCATGAAGCACCTGCACTTCAGGGTAACCAAATTTAATGCAGAGGCCCTAACAAAGGCTGGGCATTTCACGAAGGCATTCTTCCCTACCCAGCTCTTCCAGGGCTTCAAATAACAGTGCTATTCCTTTTGCTCTATCAGCACCATCAGGACAAAAAATGTCATTATGTCATGGAAACTTAGCGTAAGTCAGGAGTGACCTCCAAATGTCGGTGAACTGAGAATAGGGATTTTTATTATCTTTCCTTCAGCAGCTCCAGCGATGTGTCGGCTGCAGGTCTGAGCTCCAGTGCCTGACCACGTCCCAGATGCTGCAGATTTCTTGTTGTCCAGAGGAGACAGGTTGCTGAGCATTCCTCAGTGCAGCCTGGGAGTTTGTTTTGTTACCTTGGGGAATTCAGCTGGGGCAGTAAATTAGAGTCTAAGGATGCCTGCCATTTAATTTAAAAAGAAGCCACTTATGCAATATAAATCTCTGTCTCCAATGAGGTATATTTTCTAAATAATTATTTTTTTCACTGCTCGTCTTTATGAATAGAGTATGGCTGTTTGCTGGTTGAGTCCTAATCTCTTTAGCTATTGGAATCTGTGCTTTTCAGCTGTTTGGCTACATTCAAGTTCAGTTCACACATATATCATGGGACACCCCCCCCCATGATATCAGCACATGGACTATCTACCTACTAGAATATGAAGAAGTTCACCAAGATTTAATTTTTTCACATCTTCAATCTGGGACCTGAAATAAGTGATGTAATTAAAAAAAATAGAGTAATGAAGTAGGATTTTTTCTTCTTCTGCTGTGTGTGGTTCCCCCCCCCAGTGAGAATAAATTCTAATATAAATCAAAATAGAGGCTGTTTTATCTTTGATTATTTTTCTTCAAGATGTGCAGATGTACAGTGTAATTCTTAAGAGAAACACAGGGGAAGTAAAAATCTACCAAAAGCATATAACATCAATAAATGTTTGTTACTCAGACTGTGATCTGTGAGCCACTTGTGGTCCAAACTACATCAGATGTTTATCTGCAAAATTACTGCAAACAAATCAGAACAGAATGAAAACAAAAGTGAGGTGCACAAAAGCAAACAAACAGAAAGTGGTGGAAAATAAAGGTAATAAACTAACACTGAAAGGTTTAGTATAATTTCTATTTCATCATAAACAAAAAACCATTCCAGCACAGCATGAGTAAACGCAATGGCCGTATTAGTAAGAAAAGCTCTGAAACTAAAAAAAAAAAAAAAAACAAAGCAAAAAAACCCAGAAAACCCCCCAAAAAACTTAAAGCTGCTGATTTCCAGTAAAGTCATATTGCTCCCACCCTGGAAAGTGAAGAGCAAGTATCCTTCTGGAAGAGATTTCAATGGGTCAGCTCTGAATCCTTCCCTGGGTGCCTGCAAGCTCCAGCAACCGCTGGGAACAGCAGTCTTGTATCCTCCTTCCCACAAAGTCAGTGTGCAGTGGTCACAGGAGCAGAGAAGGAGTATTTCAATCCCATGTCAGCAAGTGTAAGTAACTATAATCCATTTATCTGTAAGGCTTTTCCTTCAGAATAATTTTGCTCTTCTGTAGTCTGTAATCAATCACAGTCAAAAATCCTTTACTTAATGTAGCTTATTTTTCTGAGAAAAGGAATCCAGGGTTTTATTATTTTGAATAATTGCAGGTGATGAGAATGCTGACAGGTGAGAAAGATTTGGAAATTCTTGTTTTCAGAGATACACTTCTATAAATGCCTTTCATAGTTTGGAACAGGAAAAGAGTGAGTATAAAGAAAAAGCAAGTAAAGAAAAAGCAGATTCCATAAGAGTTCTCTAAATTATTACTGTCAACAGCCATATGTTTGGACAAGCATCTGATCAGAAGAATTACAAATTGTGTGTGTTGGTCATGGCATTTTGTTCTGTGAATGAAAGAGATCATGCATTTAACAGTTGAAATTTGGGTTAAAAGAACTGAATGTCTTTATTTTTTAAGTGCTTTCTCCTCTTCCTACACAGACATTTTTGGCAATGCATCTTCTGAACAACTTGGCACCCCTCCCACAAACCTGAGTCTAAAAAATATTTAAAAGAACTTTCTGGAATATGAAAATACCCAACGATCACTCTTCGAAAGGCAAGAAGTAGTAAATGTCACTTGGTTCCTGGGGATAGAGACTGTTCCATGCACACAGCTACATTCAATTGCTTTCTGATTGTGTGAAAACTTATTTTGAGCAAAAATCTAGGCACCTTTAAGGTAGCCACAGTGGAAAATACCAAACAATGATGTATAGTGAATGAAAATGGCATATTTAGAGGCACTAAAGGTCTATTTTGTGATTTATCTGTTTCTCAAACAGGGTTGAATTATACTAATAAATTTGGGAATAAACTAGGGTGATGGAGACAAATATGGGGTGGGGGGTGGGGGGGACGACAGGTGGGAAAGAAAAAAAACCCCTCATGGTAGGACTTGTCCCAGCAACTAAGCACTTTGATAACGCAGCTTTTGTAATCCATGTGCTCTAAGAGTAGCTACAGGATTTAGGTGCAGAGCATGCAAATACCGACACATGTGCTTAACATAAAGCCTTCTAAGCTAGAGGTCTGAAGCATGCCAGATACTGCAGCCTCTGCCTCCGCTTCGTGATGACCAGTTCTGTTCCACTGAATGCTCCAAATTAACCGTCTCTAGTTATGAATGAAACAGAGTCCTTCCTCTGTGCTCTAGGGTAGGATCCAGGTTATTATTAAATCTGTCTTCAACCCTCCTGTTTATAAATCTGTGCACTTCAAAGTCCTCAGTGAACACAGGCTCTTTGCTGAAGCCGAGGCACTTCTGCATACCCACATTTTAAAAACGTCTTAACAAAGTGGTTCTGCAAACCCAGCGATGAAGGTAAGGTTGTTAAAACAGAAGTAATATGCCTTTACTGGGCTGCTTTTCTCCTTAGAATATTTGGCACAAATCCTATCTTTGCTGCAAGCGCTGCTCTAACGCTACTCTATCCCTCTCTCCCTTCTCTCCAGTATGCAGACAGCACAGAGCGAAGGTATTGCCACCTCCCAGTGTTCCCTTGTTATGAGATGTGTCTAAGACATCAGTGGAAGTGCACGTGTCACTTTTTTCTATCTCGCAGCTATGGCACTATTAAAACACTGTAAGAAGTGTTGGGTTTTCTTTTCATTCAGCACTGGGAATCAGCAGAGACCAAGTTGAACTCACAAGGGAAAACAAAACCAGAGCAAAAAATTAGCATGCTTAACTAACCGATAACATGTCCTCGAAATGCATTTGTAATCAAAAGTCTAAATAATGTGTCTAAATAAAAGTCTAAATAATGGCAAGAAGTCCCACAAAACACTGAAGTTCAACATTTCCATTATTTGACCCACATTTTGGTGAAAGACAACTTGAATTATGGCTTGCAAAAGAACTTGCAGAGTAAACACTATTTTGGCCATAAAAACAAAGAACAAAGGAAGAAGCAGGGCTGCAGTGAAGGAAGGGCAATATTAAAAATATTCTAGGGGTGCTCTCAAGTTAAATTAATTCTTTGGGAATGAGGATGTAAGTCAGAAGAGCTGAAGAGAATTGGGGGGATATAAATAGAAATGATCACATCCAAATGAAGGTAAAATGTAGGCAGCATGAATCAACATTAACATCTGTCTCAGAATAGTGAAGGAACTCATACATGAAACTAAAAATCATATGGCAAGGATTTTTAACAATATATGACACTTAGCAGTGGTGGTTAGGTGCTTACATTCTCTTTGACTAGGAATGAAGAAAGAGGAAGACCTGGCCACACCTATCCTCTGGAGCTCAAGAGGGGTGGAGAAATGAAGAACAAAGTGGAATGGACAAAAAAATTCATGGAGGCACCGAAAAAGTGGTATAAAATGCAATATAACTTTAGTTAGGGTGATCGTATCAGTCTAAACTGATGACATTATTTGGTAAAATTACGACATTTTGCAACCAAGAAGATTTCAACTTCAGTCAGTACTTTGTACTATACCGTGGAAGTTATTAATTCATCTGGAGAAGGGGGTGTTAATACTGAAGAAGTATGGTATGCATAAAGGACTGGCAGAAAGAGAAATGAGGTCAGATTGCTCTCAAAGAGGAGGTGTTAGGCTGGCGAGAGACTGCTGGTTGCATTCCTCAAGGAATTGCCTCGGCACCAGTCGTCAATATTTCCATCAGCACAGAGGAAGTTCAGAGCATCATAGAGGCAGAACAGAGAGTTGGAGAAGTGGGATAAATTTCAACAATGTAAATGAAAGCTTTTATACATGGGAATTATTAACAGGAATTTCTGCATAAACTGAAGGATACCTACAGACAAGGGGGTGTATCTGGGGTCATTAACTGATCGTATCAGGACCAATGATTTTTCACCAGTGTGAACAATGCAGATGTCACATTGGCGGTTATGATCCTGAGTAAGTTTCTGGTCCATAAATGTATCCGTAAAATAAACATTAATGAAAGAGAGAAGAGGTACAAAAAGAAATGTGTATGGAATGGCTATAGAGAAAGGTAGATTGTAAAGGAGATTTCCTATGAACAAGAGTGAGATTCTGGAACAGCCTTCTGGAAGGAGTAGTGGGCGCAAAAAACTAGCTTATTTCAAATGGAATTCAGTCAGTTTGTAAGTGTGATTATATGGTAAGGATGCCTGATCTTGAAGAGGACCAAATGTAGTGATCCTTCCATCACTGTTTCTGGCTGCACTGCTGTCTTACAGCTTTGCACTAGCGAGCTGGGAGGTTGGGAGGTTTGCCTTAATCATAGGAGTAGCTCTACTAAAGGGAGAGAGTGGAAGAAAACTGAACAGTTCTGAACCTTTTCCAAGACTTCAGAGACATTAAAATAGAAACCCAGGAATTCATCCAAGGTTTTATGTGACCTAGTTCAGCAGTTATGGTTCCCTCCCCCAGAACACACATCTTAAAAAAGACATAGTAGAACTGAAAAAAAGGAGACAGGGGAGTGACAGGGATGATCAAAGGTGTGGAACAGCTTCCAGGTGAAGAACAATTAACTGCACTAAGACTTTTTAGCCTCTAGAGAGATACCTGAGGACACATACATTGGAGAGATGTACAAAATCATGCACAGGGCAGAGTGGCTACACAGGGAACAACTATTCATGGTCTCCACAAGTGGAACCAGAGGATGTCAAAAAGAACCACCAGCACTGGCTTTCAAAAGCACAAGACGGGTGATGTGGATATGACAGGACAAACCCTTTAAATGGAAAGGTATCACATCTGGCTAGGTTGTTGAAGCGTGAATTGCTGTAGGACGTGAAAGTATTTCTGGGAAGAAGTATTATACTCGCCACTACCAGCCAGAGCGTTAGATGGACTTTTGGTCTGATTTGACAAAAATGAACTGTTCTGAACAGTTCAGTACTTAAAAAGCATGCTATGGACAGAACAGATAGCATGTTCAGGATCGACCTGCATGCTGTGCAGTCGGCAAGCACAGCCCTGGCATGATCACACAGGATGGAGATCTTGGACCACACCTGCCAGAATACACCCGCACGTTATCTCAGGGCCAAGCATGCCCAGGCCAACTGGCTGTGTAGGCAGAGGGCAGGCAGGAGCTGTCAAATACGGTGTTTTTTGAGCAATATAGCCACAGCTGCGGAACACGAGATACATTCAACAGCACTTGGCAATTTCTGATGTTGGAGCACAGCTGAGAACATTTGGAGTGCATCTGCAAGAACATTTGCTGAAATGCTTACACCTGGGTCCTACTGTGTTTGTAAGGGTGACCCCATAAAAAGGCTGTCGGCTTTGGCTTCTAGTAGCTAGTCCATATAAGGACAGTTGAGGCTTATGGGGTATCCACGGCTTCAGATCTGCTCAATTAAGAGGGAGGAGTATGCGAAGATTTATACTACTTTCTTACCATCCTCACTGATTTTAGTGGAGTTAAACAGAACTGGAGCAAGATAGCATTAAGCCAGACATTAAGGTTATGCTAATTGTCAGCATTAATCAATGTAATTTCCTTTCCAAATCTTCCATCCTTTCCTTGTTCCCCTTCACTTAATTTGCTCTACTATGTGATCTTTCAGGGCATTATCCAAGATTGTGAATAACGGTCAGGAGAAAAGTAGGTCTCTGAGATCACACTACAGTGCCAGGAGCACTTCCAAATTCCTAGGTAAGGTAGACAAGCTGGCCACAGCCCCAGTTTCATACGAGAGTGAGACTGTGCACATGTCAGGCTTCCCCACGCCTCAGTTTTTGCCAAGCACCACCCCAACATGCTCTCCAAACAAAAGCTCTCCCCACCCAGCATGTGCCCCCCTCCCAGTCAGTACCCAGGGGTGCAGCTGGAGCCAAAACACCATAGCTTAAGCAACCTGATGCCTGTATGCTGTAAAACTGCTTAACTTTAAATGTCCAAATAGCTCAGCTAAAGCTATGACTTACTCATGTTTAAAGTTAAGCATGTGCTTAATTAATCTGCTGGCTAGGGGCCTAAAAGTACAGTAGCTGTTACCTAAATGCCTTACCTACTGCTGCTCTGTGAACTCCCTGCTCTTTTTTGTGGTCTGGGTCTTCTCTTCCCCCATGCACAAAACCAAAACGTCCACCCCTGCAGCCAAAGTAACCCAGGCTGCCATAACTAGTCTGACAGCTTCCAAGGAGCTGGCTACTGGGAAGGCATTTAACCATGCGTGACCTACTAGTGTCCTGGACTGGGACATCCAAAGATCTCTCCTTATTGCTGTAGCAATGATAAATTTCATTGACACGTCTCCTCGATTGTGAGCGCTTCTCAATTCATGCTAACGTTTCTGTTTCAAGGATTTTGCCATCTTCTTTTTAATTTAATGGACCGTTTTGCTGCAGCAAAAGATTCATCTTCTTAGAGGCGCTCTCCCCAACAAGGAAAAAGAGTTCCCTCTAGCCATCAGCTTTTGTAACAGCAGCTACGCTGCCTCCACGCAGCACTTTCCCTTAAACGTGGGTTTATGTTTATGCAGCAGTAAAACTGTAATCTGAACATCAGTGACAAGTCTACTGAATAGTTATTAAGCTTCTAAATTATTATATTGGTTTTTCAGTGGGAAGGAAAAACTAATGTATCTGAGGGCAGAGAGAATGCCAACCTGAGATGAAAAATATCAGGCATAATAAACTGAAAATGTTTGGAATAATCTAGGATAAAATGCTTATTCAAAAATATTTTCCAGATTTTGGGGAATAGCCAATATAGCCAAATAGGTCTGGGAAAATATATCCTGAGATCAGAATAAGAAATAATTAGCTTGTAACAGAATTCAAAGAATCCTCATTTCAGTTCCCCAAATAGACTCAGGAACTGAAAATATTTTCATTTCATTTCTATATGTTTTCTATTTATCCCAAGGTACTAACTTTTGGTGTTAAGTCTTCTCAGGCTGATTCAGTGATCAATGCACTCTTTAGTCCACTTTGAGTGTTAGGAACAAACTAGAAGAAGCAGATCAACATTCCATGTGAAAATGATGCTGAAATATGTATAGGTTCTGCCAAACCAGTATGGCTATAAAAAAAATCTCTATCAAGTGGTTGAAGCAGACATGGTGCAGACACCTCACAAACAAACCAGTGACCATGTTCAAACACCACTCAGCTGAAGACTCTATCCATAAACCACTATCCAAGAATATTGAGGAAATGAGGGTGGAATAAGTGATATCAATATGGGAGTGTGGGAGGTAGAACAGAGGAAAAAAATCAATTTAATGTAATATTGAAACAATAATACCAAAGTGTAGTGAAAACTAGAATAATATACAAAAGTGAAGTAAGTGATCATGAAAAATACCTCTGTGGGAGCCTGAGAAAAGAGTATAGAGAGAAAAAGCAGAAATGATTGATGTAATAAGGACAGAAAAGCACAAGAGAAATCAAATCTGACATTAATTGTAGGATTGCTTAGGAATTCTTGTAACTATGGAAAGATACACTGTGCTGTGGGTTGCAGACTGCTTTCAATATTTGTCTGATATTTTTGCAAGTTAACTACTCTTTCATTATATCATATGATTAAACCAAAGAAATGAATGTGAGAAAGGAGAATTAACTCTCAGGGCAGTGGAAAATGAGCATCAGCATTTGTCATCATATTGGTCTAATATTCATTTTCCATAGGAACTAGAACGTCATTAAAGTATAACAAAAATTCCATATCAGCTTTCAATCTCTGCTAGAAACTCCATGCTGCTCAAAGATGCATCGAAGCTCTCTATCAGCCTTCCTGTTCGAGTCCAACGCTCTCCCAAGGCTCCAATGTCCAGTTTGTGAGGCCCTGGCCACTCTGTTAGCGACCATACAGTTGATGATTTTTCACTGACTTAGTTTTTAAGAAATTCGGTGGTTTTAAAACAGTGATTTTGTTAGGCAAAGGGGGAACTGACACAGAAGATGCTTAGCAGTGGCACACCATGTCCACTGCCTGGTCCCTCAGGGCAAAAGGGGGAGAAATCCCTTCTCCTGCCCATGAGTTGTAACCAGTTTTGGGGTGGGACAGGACATGTGTTTAACAGTGCACATCAGGTCTGCACAGCCACTACTCATTACTGGATCTACTGGCAAAAAGACCTGGAGTGATAAGTGCAGCAAGTATTGCCTGAATTCTCTTTAAAACTACCTTTGTCAGTGCTCATAAAATCTGTTGCCTTGATGAAGAAAACCTTAAACTGATAGTTGCTGGATGTTAGGATGATGCACCCACTGCAGGACCATGCTGTATTTGATTTCTTTCAACATAGGGGGCTATCTTGGTCTCATTAGTCTGGCCTAATGAGGTCATTTTTATATTCTTAAGCTTTTGGAACATATTTGGTCAACAAGCACAAGTATTTTCCACTGAATATTAAACAACATGCCTTGAAGTGTATTTATATGTTATCCGTCATGTCAATACACGTGTGTCCTTCAGAAACAACTAGATAACCAGTCACATGTAACTGACTTCGCTCAAATATATATTTCCTAAAACTGGCCTATGAGCAGATGATAAATTTTCAACTATTTATAAAAAGCAGCTTAAAAAAAATTGATAAATATGTGCACATTGTGAGGAAGAAAAAATGATCATGAAAATCAGCCATTCATTTAAAGCAATTTATTCAGATGTCATTGATTGCTACTAAAATGTGTATCAGGTCTGGTAGTGGAGTCAATACCACTGTCTTCTCAAAAAAACATTTGGTAAATGTAAATTAAATCTTTACTAAATCTTATTGTGGGCTTGCTTCTAAATGAAAGACCAGCTCTAATTCATCCATGGATGTGGATTTCTTTTTGGAGGACTTTCCTTGCCTGAAATACATAGCAGACCATTCACTTTGTGAGAGCTGGCCATACTGGGGCAGAATGACAGCAAAATTTAATGAGAAAAAATACTTCATGGGGAGAAAATATGTGGCTTACCTAATTGAACTAGCAGTCAATCTACAAATGTAATTTCATTTGAATATAGACTTTTTCTGTGACATTTATGTTAATTTTTTTCATAAAGCGCATTTTAAGCAAATTTTAATCAAATTGGCATAGGTTGCAAATGAAGTAATATTAACGTTGCAGTACAAGAGAGGAAGAACTCACACAACATGAAAATGCAGGAAGTTAAATTGTTAAAATTTTAAAAAAACTTATCTAAATCTGACAGATTGTTTTAATACTTAGTATTCCTATCACAATAATGTCACTCAAGCCTCCTAAATACTGGATAATGATTCAATTGACATCTATAACATGAAAATGCAGATTAAAATTTGTCCTTCTTAGATATTAGGACTTGGATAAGCTTATACCCTAGTTTCTGGCCAGGATAGAAGCATGTCCTTTGAAGACTACCATAGAGCTGGTCTCGTTGCTGGAACACTTAATTTTATGACCTTTACCACTAAAATTAGACAAGACTGCTGGTCTAGTTCACAAGAGACAACTCCAGCGTTCATTATTTTATGAAGTGGAATACAAACGATACCTTCAGATGACCAGCAAAGTTTCAGTCATAGCAGATTCCAATAAATACCTCCCCCTTTCATGTGCAAGGTTCAAAGCCTTGCAAGTCTGGAAAGCTTGATAGAGGATGGAGAGTTAGCCAGCTTCAATTCATTAGGACACATCTTAACTGGCAGCTTGTAAAATAAACCTCCCCCGTCTCTTCCACCTCCTTCAAAAAACATAATGCAACCCTGACAGAAAGCTGATAACTTAACCAAGCAAAAGAAAGCCTGAAATCTGCAGACAAGGATTTTACTATGTGCTGAGCCTGGAAAATGGAAGGAAAATAATGTAGCATTGTCCCTGACACATGGAACTTCAGAGTGAAATCATCCAACAGAGTAGGAAATGTATTCATGACATCCAGATTCTCACTAAAGCAGGGCTAGATGATGGCTATCATGGAATTACTTGTAGAGAGCTATACTGTATAGAAAGGAAGGATTCCTTATTATAAATAGCTGTCCACATCTATCCCTCCACAAACACACACAGAAGCATGAACACATGCACTCCTGAGATATTTTTCTCTTTGCATTTCAGACGATTTAAAATCAAATCCCTGAGTTTAACCTACAGACTTGCATCTGTTACCTAGAGTTCATGGCGCTCTTCCAGAATGAGTGAAGTGACAGTTAAATGATATAAATCATTGTGTCTTATATAAATGCTATCCTAGGCATACCCAGCCTCTTAACATGCAGTGTGGGAATTCCCAGAAGAGATCCTTGCAGGGAGTTGGTGTCTGCCTCTGTCCTGTCATTTTGTGACTTTTTTATGTGGGAATTTGCTTTCGTTTTATAAACCCTTTCTGTTACTTTCTTTTTTCAATGTTCTATTATAACCTGGAAACGGTCTCTCTAGAAGCAATTTACCCCTCCAGTAACTGTATATTTCTTCAGGATGGTCATTTAGTACTTAGAGCAAACTCTAGGATTGGACCTGAGTGATAAATCTGTACATTATGAGAGGCGAGCTCTTTGGTTCTTCATAATATCAAACACTCATTTTTCATGTCATTCCTCTGATCACACAGAACTTGAAATGGGAGAGATTCAGTGGTGGTGATGCATAACAATTCCTACTTTTCCATGCCAAATTCATACAAACTTGTCCAGGGCAGAGCTGGGAGCATCTGAGGCTCATGAAATGGATGGCATGTTCCAAACTCAACCCAAGGACTGGGGATGAGGAGAGAAGAGGGATCAATTACACCTCCTTGAACAGACCTTTTACATTTAAACAGCAGTATCACTGGAAAAACATGTATAGGGTGGCCTGAGGGGAAGAACAAGTAGAGGGAGGGCGAATTAGATCCACTTGTTTTTTACCAGGTACTTTCACTTTGCGTCTGAAGTAGAAACCTTCCTTGCCCTAAACCGCACCGTGAGAAAAAGAGTGGAGAAAGAAATCCAGAAAATATCCATTCCCACTACTGATATTGATTCCTTGATTCTAAAATTCTTACTCAGGTCAAAACCCTGTTAACAGGATCTGCACCTGAGTAAGAATGGAGTAACTCAGCTGCTTACAGGAGCTGTTTCACTATGCTGCTAGTATTCCCATTGCACCGTTTTCCATATGTAACTGTTAGTCCTGTATGCCTTTATCAGAACCTGAAACTAAAGCCGCTAGAAACAAACAGAAAAGGGTGTTTTATTCTATGGAATGCCCCAGAATGACTCTCAAAAGACATGTTTTTTGGCTGTTAGGGTGGCTGCCCATCTGGTTATACTTTTCAAGAAAAATGATGATTGAATATTCCTTCTTATGTGAAACAGAATTGCTAATTCAGAAATATCAAAGTGATCTGGTTTTTGTTCTGTCACAGCCTGGTGTTCAGGTTAGTCTATTAAACTACTTCAGCACTTTATTTCATCTACTCCAACTCTGCTGTTCTTTAGCCAGGCTTTTGATACAGCAGTCCTGACTTGCACTCCTTGCAGTTCCCTCAGACGGATGTAGAACAACAATCCACTTAGTATGTAAAAATTAAACTTTAGGAATAAGTTTTAATGGTCTTGTGTTGCAGAAAGTGCACTTACTGAATTTGGACATAGTCAGGACCAAAACTGACCAAAGCCCCTCCTGCCCACGGATCCAGGGATCACTTTTCCTCTGGCTGCTCTGTAGTTCTGGCAAAGCTTCGTCTAAGTTTCATCCTTTCCTCTTCTCATCTCCTGTGCCTGGAGTGATGCTTTTCCTGTTTTGTCACACATGTTCACATTCTCTCCATTTTCTAAGAGCTTTACTCCATCTCACTATCTGTAATGAACTTTTGGCCCTTGTTACCACGTATGTATGAGACCCTATATACCATGTACTAAGAGCGAAGGGAGGAAATTGCGCTACGTTTACTAAAACTAAGCAACAACTTGTTGTGTAAGTGATACTACTTTAAGTAAGATGTCCGGATAAATGTGACTGCTAAAAGTGACTGGGGAGGCAGAGTTTGCCCGTGAGTTCTGTAATAGTGGCAGCCTTCTGTTTGCCACCCAGACATAATCTGTGAAATTCCTGTTAGCTCACCATTTAGCATTATCTATCTGCTTTTGGCTGATCACTGATTAAGCCTTGAGTTTTGTAAGTAATCTTGCGCCAAGTGCTCATTTTGAACAATGTGGTTTGGATTAAAGGTGCCTGTTCATCATCATTACAGCCTGTGAACCACCTACTCTGATAGGAGTGGTTTTGTGTATTCATTAATTCATGCTTAAGAAGGGCTTTACAAATGTAAAGCAGTACATAAATGATGATTTATTGTTCGTCTGAGATGTGCCGCTATGGATCATCCTGTTGAGGTTTGTTGCAGAGCTTTCTGGAGACTGTACTGACTGTACTGTGTTCTTGGCAAGTCCATGGGCAGGGACTTCATAGCCCAAAGGAAGAAGAGAGCTGAGTAATGATGGCACAAACGTTTTGCCGCTTGGATGGAGATCTCAGCAATCCCTGGGGCTCTTGTCACTCAGAGCACACACGAAGTGGTATGTTACTGCAGAGGACAGCCTTTCCCTCCTTCCCACTCTCCTTAGGGAAAGCCCTGGTGCATCTCCAGCACACCCTCACTGCACTCAGCGATCGACCATCTCAGCAAATGCTTTCCCATCATTTTTCCTCTCCCCCTAAGTGTAACAGCAACGCAGGTTTGGCATCTCCTTACAGTCTCACTGCCCTCACACATACATCACACATAGACTCAGATCACAAGTTAAGATTTCTTGGCATCTTTATGACTTAGTCTGGGTGGTCAATGTCCATCTGTGTCATTAAAGGAAAAAAAAGCAGGTATATTTTCAAACACAGTAGAATTCACCGGATAAAGGAAACATCTCCTTCCTGTATAACGTAGTTTTATCAGGCATTAAGCAGAACGCCTTGAACACTTCCAGGGATGGGGCATCCACAGCTTCTCTGGGCAACCTGTTCCAGTGCCTCACCACCCTCACCTGAAGAATCTTTTCCTGTTATCTAATCTAAATCTCCTTGCTTTCAATTTAAACCCATTATGCCTTGTCCTGTCACTACAGGGCCTTGTAACAAGCCCCCCACAGCTTTCTTGTAGCCCCTTCAGGAGGGCTGGAAGGTGCTATGAGGTCTCTCTGGAGCCTTCTCTTCTCCAGGCTGAACAAGCCCAACTCTCTCAGCCTTTCTTCACAGGAGAAGTGCTCCAGCCCTCTGAGCATCTTTGTGGGCTCCTCTGGACTCGCTCCACCTGATCAATATCCTTCTTATGTTGATGGCTCCAGAGCTAGATGCAGTACTGCAGGTGGGGTATCACAAGGGTGGAGTGGGAGAATCCCCTCCCTCGACCTGCTGGCCACATTTCTCTTGATACAGCCCAGGAGAGGTTGGCTTTCTGGGCTGCCAGCGCACACTGCCAGCTCAGGTCAGGCTTTTCATCCACCAGTATCCCCAAGTCCTTCTCCTCAAGGCTGTGTAAAAGTAATTTATTACAACTCTAGAAACAAAAATAAAATGCCACATCAAACTTTGTTTAAAATCTTAATTTCATTCCTAACTGCCCACACTGGTTTTTTCCCAGGGTGTCCCTCTCTGTCTTAGGCTGTAGCCAAGTTCACGGTATCAGTGTGCTGCTATGGAGCACTGCCATGTGGGGCCTCTGAGCCAGCAAAGCTGAGGGATTGGTTTCAGAAGCCATACCTGTACTGCAGGGTGGAACGGACCTTTTGTTATGATTTGGCTGCTATTGATGTTAGTTTGTTCATTGAAAGCAAACTTAGTGGAAGGACATTTTCATTGCATCCCTCTCTATTCCTATAATTATAATTTCGTGTAAGTTAACCATATTTTAAATATGCTTAAGTCAAGGTGTAAGAGAGATACTGAGCTTGTCTGAGGGAATAAAAGCTGTAATCTGTCTGAAAACAGAGGGTCTACCCACAAATAGGGAATGGTGCCTGGAAAGGACTCTGATAACTTTGCGAAGCTGGTACACTTCCTTTTAGAAAATTCAGTGTCATTGGTATCTAATGATACATGACTTTCTCAGCCTAACTTTGGCATATAGAAAAGGGGTCTTGTTGCCATCCAGGCTACTTAAAACTATTTTACTCAAAGATTTGTTGAGAAAAGAATGCGGAATTACTAATGAAAAAGTAGTCCTACCTAACATAACCATGCCAAGCTCATTCAAACCTACCCCAGCTATGAATGAGGCCCATTCAGCTTAACATAGGAAGGGTTTGCAGGATTCAGATTCCAAGTTTGACACAATTAATAGTGTTTATAAGTTCAAGAATGTTGCTGTTAGGATGGAACGTATTCAAGACAAGTGATCATATTTCACAGCACACTTAAAGGGTGAAGAGGCACTTGACATAAGACACTGTCGCTTTCATAATCCAAATCATTTGGTTGTTTAGGAAGATTTACATTTTCTTCAGCCTCTTTCCCTCCCTTCTACCATTTTCATACATAACATAGTTTTCATTTTCCTCCTATTCTAGCTCCTTGCCTTTGGGAAGATCTAAAAAACCAGGAAAAAAACCTTTTGGTCTGAGTATCAGCAAAACTGAATAGGAGCAAAACTAAAGTATGCTTTGGCATGTAATGGATCTGCAGTTGCATGAAACAGAACTGTAGTATTGTCATGATATTAATATAATGAAATAAATAGCAATAATTTTGCCTGTTACAGGCATAAAAAGGAAAAGATCATACTGAGAAGGTACATAAAACTTGTGTCTTGAACTAAATCATAAGAAAATAAATAGACACCTGAAAAATCTATATTTATGGAACATAGAATTTGGTAAATGTAAATTCTGCAGTCAAAATAACTGTGACCTTGACTTTTTTTTGTACTCGCAATTATTTTTTTTCCCTGCATGGCTACGCACCTACAGTAGGACCACTGGTGAAATATCACATTGTTTTCTGTTCCCCTCAGAACCAGGAAACATTTACCAAAAAGCAAGTTCTGCTTCTGGAAAGCATCTATATTTAGATGCCCAAGTCCCACTGAAATCCTCATGCTCATATAGATGTTACCTTAAGTTGGGGGCAAAAAGGACAAAAAGTACAGTCTGAAAGAGATACCTTTCAATAAAATGAACTTATAAATCAGGGAAATGGACATGTAAATCATGAACTTTTGGTTGAGGCTGTAAAAGAGACAGAATAGTTGCCTCAATTACAGAGAAGCACATAAATATGATTGATGGGCTGAGGTAAAGGCAAGAGAAAAGCAAGATCTGTATCAAGACAGCTTCAGACTATAGGAAACAGTCTGTCCATCCTCACTCTGCATTTACATGCCGCCTGGTGCTGCTACAAAACTGCTAGAACTAGAAAATAATGTATTAAAGACAAGTTAGATTTTTGAAATGTATGCCAAAAGGAAAACCTGGCCTTGACTGATTAACCTGGAAGGGATGTTCACCCTGAAGCCTGTCTGGTACGGTGATTCCTCTGCATCTCAAAGGGGTGTGAGCGTGGACATACCTTCCACCTGGGGCCCTCAAGGAGCACAAGGCAGTTCATGGATCTTCTTGGAAAAGTAGGATAGTCCCAAATTAATGTAAATGAAAGATTTCAACTGCAAATAGGTCCTAGTAGATAAAAAGTAATCGTGAGGGGGCTGAGGCAGTTGCAGAGCCCTAGACCTGGAGTGGAAAGGAAGCAGACGGTATCTGGCAACTAACAGGCCCTGCACACTAGCCTTCCAGATGGTAGATCAGCCTTGTGCATTTGTTATTTATCAGCATTTAACACTGACGAAAAAAAAACCAAAACAAAGCCCAAACCAATCAAACAACAAAAATCCCCCAAGTCTTCCTTAACAAGGGGTTCCTTTCAGCCGGTTATTAATTAGAGAAGCAAACGCTGGATCTCCTGGCCCTCTGCTGAGCTGCTCGCAGCGAGAAGTACAAAGTGAGGTCCTGCTGTGTGGGTAAACTGATGACTCACTTTTAATATCAGGTTGAGCCAGGATCTCGAAGGCTGCCAAGTTAACTCTACAGGGATCCCCACTTCAGCCCACTCACATTTCCTAATAACAGCGCTGCACTTCAGCAGGCTGCGCTGTAGTGAGGCTCTTTGATTTGTAAACAGAGGCGGTCTAGGAAATAACATACCAGTGTGGTTAGACGTACAATGTCCTGAGACAACAAGGTGTAATGCCAGCTCTGCTATGAAATGGACAAAGGATATTGCTCAAATTTGTACCTGACAGCAATTAATAAGAGATAATTTTTAATGGTATTTTAAAATTCTATCCGTGCCCTATGTAGTCCCAGGAGAGGTATTACTGCCCCTCTTGGCAACATACGAAGAGGAAAAGACTGCTGGTAAATGTACGCCTACAGAAGCACACGTTTTAAAGAGGTTTAATTTATAGTTAGAAGACCAAAAAATATTTTAGACAAAATAGACTGCATGTTCCTGTGTTTTGACATTTGGGCTTAAACGATCATGCTTGCTGGAATACTTTTATGGATTCTTTAGGCGTTTATTTGAAGTCCCCTAGTCTCAGCCTGGTGAAATTTAGGATGTGCAGAAACAAGCCAGAGCACTGACTCACTCCTGGCAGATTTGTGTCTCATTCTGTCCCAGCATAAACTACAACTCAAGCACTGTTGCCACACAGATCAAAAGATGCATGTTTATTGTCTTGGCCACATGACTGAAAATATATCGCTGTGTAAGCTCTGCACTGGGCTTCCTGCGTGAGGACAAACCTCTTTCTGTTCAGACATACAAAGGTTTTCTTAAAAGAGACGTCTGTTTGGTTATAAGACCCTGCTGCCAACTGATTGCAAATCCAGTAGTGCATTCTGAAATGTTAAACAACTCTGTGAAAGAGGTTTAACTCCCTACCCAACCCTCTTACCACTTGGGTACGGCTTCAACTTTCTTTGTGGCAAGCAGCCTTCAACACGCTGTGCATTCAGCAGTCTTTCAGGATTATGGTCTTGTGCCTGCCCCTTATGCAGGGGATAATGTGCAGGAGGTATAAGTCCTGTGGTAGGAAATGAGTGCTTTTTCCCTCTCACTAAATCACTTTTGCTTCCACTGGGCAGTCACAGAAAGGGAAGGGAAAAGCTTAGCCCAAGGATATTTAAAAATCTAAACCCAGGTAAACAAAGGGAAAAATCCCCAGCTGACTGATGCCATTGCACCCGCCTAATGTCCCCCAGTCAAGGTTATGGGGCAATAAGCACGCACCACACAGTCCACTTTTCCTTAGACTGTGCACAGTGGGTTGTCAGCCCTTAGCTCCCTGCTGGGGTTGTGCACCGCAACATCTGTGTTCCTTAGTCCTCAGGCAGGTAACTTCTCTGAACATTAAGGAGCTGCTAGGTTCTGGATGTGCCTTAGGTAATTATGTACTCCATGATTTTTCTCCTGTTGCCTCAAGTGGTGCAATATGATGCGAGACTTTTCCAACTTTTATTCAGAGTTCAAGCAGAGAACCAATTTTAAGCCTCATATTCTTCCTTGTCCATGAGCTAGCTCTGAGACACAGCCCGCCCCTGAGGGCTTGCTGTAGTTCCAGGATGCTCTCTGCCTGGCACTCACTCAGATTCTCAATTTTGATGTACAGCCAGTCAAAATGATGTGGTTTCCTGACGACAAATTCAATTTTTGAAATTAAAAAAGAATTACATGTAGGAGTAGCTGGCTAAATCTTGGCATTGCTACCAAGTGAAATATTAATTAAAATCTCTGTTTAACACACCCTTGCATACAACACAAAAATTTAAAGCTAATACTATTTTTAACTATTGGTAATTAATCCTTGAGTTACTCTTTGCCTTCCAGGCACCATAGGTATCAGCAGGAAGTAACACAGGCACAAAGAACTGAATATATATGATCTACAATCACTGTTGCTCAGCATTTCAGAAGTGTATTTCCATTAATAAGTATCAGTTTATAAATATATAAAATTAGGAAATCTATTAATGGAACTTTTTTTTACAGTGGTAATAACGTGGTTTTTTTCAACCCAGGGCTAGTTTTTTATTTGGTTTTGAATGTTACCTGGACAGAAAAGCTGCATTCAAAAGTCCAGCAGCTTTGAGAAATGTCAAAATAAGTAGTGCAGAAAAGTGAGTTTTTGACTGGTGTAGACTACAGTAACTACACTGCAGTAGTAGAGACACCAGTGAGGATGTAGTGCTAACTGTGAGCAGTCATGGACACACACACACTCTTACACCTGTTATTGGTTACGTGGCAACATTACCCATATGTACCTTAAACACTGTTCATGAGATGTGAGGCTCTCAGGAAAACCTGATTTTCTTGGTATTACACCAACTATTATTTGATCAGTAGTTATTATAAAGGGGTGTATATGTACAGGAGTGGAGGAGAAGAAAACAAAAGTAGTAGAAGCATGAAAAAGGAAGATGGCAATAGTCAAAGAAAGTAGGGATTCCTAACTGCACCGGGTGTAGGAGCTCTTAGATGGATTGATGACATGATACATCTGTCTGTGTAAGGCAGTTATTTTGGCGTGTTACCATTAGCTAGCTGCCTGTTTGGAAGGAGGCAAAACAGCCACCAGTTGTTTCAAAGGAAATAATATTAAAGTGGTGTACGTCACTGTGGCATTTCCTCAGTGCCTGGGTGGCTGACAATTCAACCATGTTCTGTGTTTTATTCCAGAGTGGAGGATCTTCTAATTGCAAATTTTGTGTGAATAATGTCTACAAATATATCTTTGCCTCAGATATAGCCCAAAACTCCAAGAACTTCAGTAAGAAGGTAGGGCAGGAAGTGAAGGATTTGTCCCAAAGGTTATGAATGAAGTTACAAAAAATGCCACACGTTGCCCCTGTGTGTTTGGCATTATGTCCACTGCACTGAAGGCTGTGCAGAGACAGTAGCTTAATTATAATGGGCCATCAGACTTTTTGGCAGCACTGACTGTGACTGATCTTTGTATACCCAGTGCATTAAAAACAGCTTTCCTGAAATGCGTTCATTTTTCATTGCAGGAATATTTTTCCACTGATACTGTGGCAGACTGAGGTGCCATGGATACAGCCTTCTCTATTCTGGCTTGATGAGAAAATGCCAAAGCTAAGCTATCTTCATGGCAATTAAACCTGGCACAGGTGCAGTAACATTCTTTTCTTGCTGTTGGGACTAATCCTGATGGTATTGGTGTGACAGTTTCTCATTTCAGTATTCTGCACTTGCTGATCTTCTCAGAAGACAGGTCACTGATTTTTTTCTTTCAGCAGTGTTTCCTAAACTGGGCACATGTTAAAATACGTCCATGAGCCTTCTACAGATACAGGTGGACATTCAGGATGGTGATGAGAGTCAGATGTGCATGAAAGAGCTTGTGGATGAGAAGTGGGAATGATGCACTGCATAATTTTCACCAGTTTGATGGAAGTCACAGGGATAAAATTGCAAACTTTTGTAATACCCATCTCAACAAGAGGGTTCCAGAGTGCACTGTGAGCACGTGGGAGCACAAGTATGGGGGAAAGAATCTTTCCTGTCCTATTGTATTTGAAGAACAGAATCTTTTAATGCTTGTGGGCTTTTCTGGTTCCCACCCCCAGTAAAAGCCAAAACAAAACCACTTTTGTCTCCAAAACAGCCATGAATCAGAGTCAAGGAACTCATCTGGGATGAATAAGTAAGAAATGCACCTGCCTGAATAGCTTATTATCCAGGGTCTTTTGCAACAGATAATTCTCTGGAACCAGAATTTTCCTCCAGGAGCTGAGGGAATTTATCATATCATCTTTCTTTCTGCATAAGTTGGGTGTTTTGACATCAGGCAATATTCTACCAGACACTTGGCCGCAGCGAAAGGACACTGGTACACTGACATCAGGGTATTCACATTGCTTTTTATCTGATGTGAACTGGTTGGGAAGTTTCAGTAAGATCCTCCATAATTTAGATTTCCATTTACTTTTTTCTGCCAAAACCAGCAAGTTTGAAGTTCCAGCTGTTGTATTGGTTTAAAGATTCAGCTTCATTTTATGGCCTACTTTATAATTGCAGTGACGATGTGTAGAAGACCTATTCTGGCCTCTGAAAGATTAAACAAGATCAGGCCTGCCAGACCTCTACAGAAACCCATGTGGCAATAGGAAGAGCAAATTCAGCAGATCGCTTTCTCCTTTCTGTAGCCCTAGTTCAGCAAAATAAGTGTATATATGAGCACTTCAAACAGTAATTTGTGGATACTGAATGACAAATATTATAGATTTGATTGAAGATTTTAGGACTATAGCTGCTTTGAATTTGAAAAGAAGTATGAACTGGATTACAAGGAGAAAGCCTAATATCTTGAGATTATAATATTAAAGAAGTCAGTTGTAGTATTTTCCAAAAGTGCAAGAGCACTGCAGTTCCACAGGATTAAAAAAAACTTATTACAGGCATTTTTGTGCTTATTTTCTTTCTTTTTGGCCTAGACTATGGCAGAGTGGCAGAGACTCCTTGAAATCTTCTGAAGACTTTACTAATTGTCCTAATTTATATGGAATACATACTCAGCTACTTTGGTAGCTTAGAAGTATAAGAGGAACTCCATTTTTCTGATGAATATTTCTGACCTGACACCACTCCATTAATATAAAATGATTAGCACCTGGTAAGAGGCCTGATACTGGAATATACCAGTGTGTATGACAGTCATGCCTCAGTTGTTCCTGTATGGAACAGTTCATGAATGCTGGTGTCTGTTACTTCTAAAATCAGATAATTCCCTTGTTGTTTCATAGAGGTTGTGATGAGGATTCTGGGACTTAGTAGGACCTCACCAGTTTCTCCAGTGTAGGCTTTCATGTGTCCTGAATTTTCAGGTCAGAAGAATGAGTTTCAATAGCACACCCACTTCTCTCTGCAGGTCTCAACATCAAATTGCTAATCTAATTAACATCCATAACAAGTTAAACAATGCATTGACTCAGCTGTTCTTGGAGCCCCATGGCACTTAGTTAAGTTACTTTCCAACACTTCTGTAAATCAAAAGAGAAAGGCTAAGGTCACTGTGTTTGCTGTACACTTCAGCCTGGGACCCTGATTGCTTTACCAACTGCTCATTGATGTTGTTTTTATAATTTGTTGAGGAATATTTCATTTCTTGGTGCAAGATTTTTATTTGTATCCAAACCCAACACGCAAGGTAGCCTGTATCTTGAATATAATATGCACAAATTTAAAAACAAAAGATAATTCAGGAAAAGTACTTGCAAAGGACAAAGTGCACAGCAAAGGTTTAACATAATCAGCAGAGAAATACATATTTCTTCAGTGTTTTGCTTTTAAGGTTTCTGTTCCATCCGGGCACAATTCCCATTCATACAGGGAGCATTATGGATGTATTCTTTGAAAGGAAAGTAAAAACTTGAGCAAAATTTTCAACAAGAGTTTCTTTTGAGGGAGTGGCCCAGAAAAACAAAGCAAAGGATAAACAGTAGATCAAAATGTTAGTGGCTTGAACTGACAGATGGCAGTGGAAAAGCAGGGGGAGAGACCATAGCCAGGCCCAGGGCAGGATCGGTCATTGGGAAAGATGTCTGTCTCTGCTAGCGTCACCTACCTGGATGGGACCATTCCTCTGGTTGGGACTGGGGTGCGGTGATTCCTTCAGGGGATCAGAGATACAGCACAAATCTCTCACCCAGAGTGTTGGGCAGGTCTGGTAATGATGACTAGTGTATTTTAAACAATCATTTTTGTTGCTCTAAGCATCAACTCCTAATTGTGCAAATTATGTCATAATGCAGTTTCTAAACTAATATAATAAATGACAGTGAACAACAGTTATCATCTGCAGTGGATACTACAGATTCCCAAATAGTGGACCTTTAAAGTTTTATACCACTACAACATAAATTGGTTTTACCTGTCTTACAATTGTTCTGTCTTTCATATAATACTGTGTAAACCATTCTGTTCAATTGGAAGAAAAAGAATAGCACAGTCAGGAGTCAAGGCAAGGCAAAACTTGATAAAATTTATCCAAGTCTATTCAGGGAATGGGTTTTTCCTTGGAAAGTTTTCATTTATTTGTAGACAAGACTGTTATGGCTGAAAAAAAACCAAGGAGTTTAGAAAATCAAGGGAGCCTGATGTGGTCCTGTGAATTTGGACACACAGATGAATTTTCTTCCAGTAACACAGTTCTGTATAAGAAGCAGTAAGTCTGGGAATGAAACTGAATATATTTTACACAGAAGCATGGAATCACTAAGGTTGGAAAAGGTCATCTAGTCCAACCATCAAACCAACACTACCATACCCACTAGACCATGTCCTCAAGCACTTGCCCACCTTTTTTCCTGACTTTTTTTTTTTTTTTTTAATGTGAAAATCTATAAAATTTGGGTTTGTGTGGCAGGGTTTTGGTAGTGGGGGAAGGGTGACAGGGTTGGCTCCTGTGAGAAGCTGCTAGGGGAAGCAGACACCAAAGCCAGTGAAGAAGAAGGGGGAGGAGGTGCTCCAGGTGCCAGAGAAGAGATTCCCCGGCAGCCCGTGGTGCAGACCATGAGGTGAGGCCAGCTGTGCCGCTGCAGCCATGGAGAGTCACAGGGGAGCAGAGACCCACCTGCAGCCTGTGGAGGAGCCCATGCTGGAGCAGGTGGATGCCTGATGGAGGCTGTGACTCCCTGGGAAGCCTTTGCAGGAACAGGCTGCTCCTGGAGGACTGCACCCTATAGAAGGAGCAGTGAAGAACTACAGCCCACAGGAAGGAAGAGTGAGTGGCTGTGTTACGCTTAGTTACTGGCTGGTACCTTTTGTGCAAATGTCTTTTTAAGAACCTTTCTGAAACCCTTTTACTCCCAGCAAGTAATTTAAACTTTGGTGCTTTTTTGTTTATGTGCTTTTTTTTTTTTTTTTTCAACTATAGCATGTCCCTGTATATTTCCTGGTCCTCTTCTAGCCCTCAGTGATTTTTTACTAGCTCTGTTTTTATGTCTGGCAGTTATCCTTGTATTTGGGCTTGCATGTTTGCTCATACTGTTCCCATTGTCCATACGGAAAGCTGCATATAGACTTTCCAGGGTGAATACATTGTTTTATTAATTTCTGAATTAATTACTAATCCTTTAGTTCCTTGAATGAATCACATACTACAGATATTATTTCTGAACTAAAGGGCCTAAATCCTGGTCTCATCTAGTATTTTACATGTTTGGATATTCCAGACATGGAAAAGATTTTATTTTAAAAATACTCACAAAGTATTCTTGAATTTTGAACTGAAAGGACAACATAGGACTCATAAATGATGTGGATCAGGTGACTCCGCAAAGCTTCTGCTGTCATGATATAAGCAGAAATCATGTTATTTTCTGAATCTGAAAAGCATCCAACACAGTATGAATGTGATTCTGATTTGGTTGTGGGGAGGTACTGTAAGACACTTCTGGGTTTTTTTTTTTTTTCTTAGTATGTAAATAGATTTTCCTAAGTGTAAAATCTAGTTCAATATTCTTCAGAGAACTTGACTACCTTGAGGGTTTTTGTTATTTAAACTGACATATTTGATAATTCTTGGGCATATGTTTTCTATTAGCCTACTTATTCCTTTCTAATTTTCAGAGTCCATCAAACTCTAAATAGACATCAGATATTATTTTTCTATTCCCCTATGTCCAAACAAATTATAATTTAATGAATAACGTGCGTCTTTTAATTGGACTGTAGAAGAACTGAAGATCAGATTTTACAGATGCTGTAAACACGGCCCAGCGCCACCCAGTGGGTTTTGTGAAAAAGATGAAATTTCAGCATATCCCGTATTTCCAAAAATCTCTCTAAGACTTTCTATGGCCAGCTGTGACTTCAAGCCCATCACAGATACAGCTGTGGAATGAGTGGGATTTACCGCAGCCTCCTTCTCATAATCTCCAGAGGATTTCTATTCACTGTCTAAACAGCTCACCATGTTAAATTATAAAGTGACTCTAAGGCTGCTCACGGCACTGTAAAATGTGAGGATTGCACCGGCTGCCCTTCCAGCAAAGCCAACAGGAGCTGGTGGGGCTGCGGCACAGCTCTGTCCGAGTGGCTGACAGGCTCAGGGCTCCTGCCAGGGTCCCCCTGCGTGTCCTCCTCCAAGGGCTTTGATGGAAATCACAGCTTGGTCCTTTGGAATCATAACTGGTTACAGTCAACCTGGGAAAGTGAAAGATAAGGCAGGAAAAAGTAGGCCGAACTATCAGAATAAGCACATCAAACCTCTGTCGTGACTGCGGGTTTGGGAATAATACCCCACCTGAACCATGCACTTCTAGGTTTCTCCTCCAGTTTCTGGAAGTGATGGTTATTTCAGGAAAAATCAATAAATGTCAGTGTGCATAAAATATGGGACAGATCAAGTAAAGGCATTTCAGTATTAAAAGCTATTAATTTTGTGCAACATACATTTGAATTACAATATTATTAAATTCCATTAAGCTAAAATGATATATTTAACTCAGACTTCAGAGTGCTAATTTCATAGTCCCCTCCAAGCTGTTCCTGCAAAGGTGTTAGGGGTAATTAACTGCCATTTTCTCAGTAATTCAGAATCTGCAATTAATCAAAATGCAGGGCCTGAGTGATTGTAGAAAACAGTAACACTTAGTTTATTATGTAGCACATTCTCATTCTGGTTGTTTTATGATGGGATCAGCTACACTTTTTCCCCAGAATTTATTATGCTTACCCTTCAGCCAATTAGTTTTTCTCACTTCACTTTAACTTAAAACCTGGTGAGTTTGTTATATATATGCATAAGGTTGCTTGTTGGTTATATGCAGTCCTGCAGGTCTGTGCCCAATGTGTTTAAGCAATTAGGAGCCCAGAATTGTCCCGAAAAATGGCAACTTTGCTTTCTTAAAGCAATGGGTTTTTTTCTTTAAAGAATGGGAATGGAAAAATGAGAGTAATAAGAAAACTCCGTTTGCCACAGCTACAAGTACCTGGCATGGAGGCACAACCAGAGCTGGCTGCTGTCACACTGTCCCGGGACAAGGTGTGGAGTCCGGGACTACAGTTGCTTGGTTGCTGTATGTGGACACAGCCATGCTTCCAGATTACGTGTGCAGTACAAAATTAATTGGTACCAAGGCATTGTGATAATGATGAAGCAGAAACATTTGATTTTCATAATCAAAATCAAGCTTAGAGGTAGCATTTTCACTGAGGTTCTCATGTACTTTTGGAACTAAATCCTGGTGCTTTGGCACATGTTGATTTTACAACTAGTCTCTTGGGGAAGGAGACTTTAAAATTACAGCCAGTTAAGTAGCTAGTTTGCCAAATGCTACTTGTGTGGATAACAGTAGTAGGCCTCCAAGATGGCCTGACGGGATAGTTACAATTAACCTAGTCCGTTTTTCGCTTCCTAGCCATTTAAACCTGCATCTGCAAGTCCTTCTCTAATTTCACAGCTGTGGTGCTGAAACACATACTGGGGTACAGTGGAGTTTAATCAGTATTAAAAAAGATGGAAACTCCGGAGCAAACTGAACTTTGACAAGATGATTACCGATGTAAAGCCATAAAAAGGACAATACTGAAAGAATCCTGCTGTTCCTAAGAGTGCTGGTAGAAGTTAATGTCCCAGTTTGATATGATTAATGAACAGTGTGCAGTATGTTAGATGCTCACAGCATTACAACCACTTTGACCAGCACTTTTATTTAACGTAATCATCATTTAAAAATATCTGCTGTTGCAGACTTCTTCCTAACCTCTGTTACTAACCCCATCCTTCTGGGTGCTCGCAAAACCAGGCTTTCACAATTAAAAACGGCTCTCAGGTGAAGCTCGTGCTCTTATTCTGCCACTGTGGTAAGAGGTGCCTTGTGTGAATGCATTCAGAAGTCCTGCTCTGGGCTGGTTTTTTTCACACTTTTTGATTTATAAGGGGCTGGTTAACATATTTGGCAAGCCTATAGAATAGTCCTTTATGGTTAATTTATGCTATATTGGTACTAGTGCTGCCTCCTACTGAGAGCGGAGTCCACCCTCAGCTGAAGGATGGGGTTTGTTGTTTGGCTCCTACCAGCTATTGCGTTCTTCTACTGATCTACAGTGGACAAAAGACATTTTTTGATGGGGTCATGGGCTAGGTCAAGAGTGGGTCAGATCATAGCGGCATGACACTGACATAGTGGCGTACTGACAGCTGGGAGACCCAGATATTTCTACGACGTACAGGTTTTGTGCACAGGCAGTCCTCCTGACAGCTAATGCCAAAGAACGGAAAGGCAGAGGATCTTCAGTTTGTAGATGGCATCACTAAAGGTAACGCCACAGGGAAACACAACAGAAAGTTAGAGGATCAAAACCAAAACCCTGACTTGAAGAACGTGTGTTTTTAAAGAGAAACTACGTTCCTTTTTGAGCTGTGTATTCTATTTAGATATAGATAATCATAATGACCTTGCAAAGTATCTGAGAGTACTCAATTTGGCACAAGTTTGGCAAGGTAAATTGAATACCGATTTCCCAGGAAGCCTGAAGAGAGGTGATACTGAAAGCAGTGACACAAAATTGAGATTGCACAGAACTTTAGGTAGACATTATAAACAAATGAGAAGTGGCAGTATTAGCCTAGTGATGACTGCTGTGAGGTAGTCAAAAAATGATGAGTCTATCTCATGTGGCACCACACAGTCTTACTACTTTTTTTCTTGAAAATACAGTGCCAACATATATGTTTCTTTTTTCCAAAAATATAAAATTATATCGAAAGAGAGAAAAAGAGTCTTGTATTTCTTTTAGGCTGAGAAACACACAGGAAAGTGAAGTAATCGAGAAATTCAGAGAAAAGGAAAACTTAGGAACAGATGTCACTGTTTATTTTTATTTCTCTCCCCCTCCTCACCATAATTATAATAAATTATTTCTTTTTGCAATGATTAGGGAAGAAGGGGATTACAGCAAGGCTGGATGGAAACATCAGATAAAACAGAATATAACCACACTTAAATCCCCTGTTCAACATTACTCCAAGATGGAATTAAAGCTACTGTGTGAATCTGGTGCTTTAAATGAGTGAGGCTGTCACAGCAGTGATCTGTCTTTGGACACACTTGGGGGAAAAAATCTGAGATGGTTTTTGATCTGGCTTTTGAATCAATTTTTGTATTCTGATATGGATGAACTAAATCATCCACATATCTGGATATTTTATGTTGGCTAAAGCATGAATAACAGGAAAGGCAAGTAAGGATTCAGAGATGTCAAAAGCAAAGGTCATGGCAAAAAAAACAGGGCCATTCCACATATTTCTGTGCAACTGATAGTATGAAAGACATTTATATTGTTGAAGAGAAGGCCAATTTGCCTGAACTGCTCATAACACTTTACTAATGCTGAAGAAACATTTTAGTCAGCTACATTTTTCACTGTTCATCCTGCTTGCCTGCTTTTTTCATATCTGAACTTGGAAAATCAGAACAGACATTTCCAAGCAGATTTTTAGCTCTCTGTTCCAAGTGTGTTTGTCACATTCCAGAGTTTAGAATAAGATCCAAATCCAGTGCTCCTTGCAGTGCACCCCTGAAGAATTCTAGGTTAAAGAAATGTATTGTTAGTCACATTCATTTTATTTTCTAATATAAGCATAGAGATCAAGTAGATAGCAAAAAGCAAAAATCCTAGCAACAGATCTCTGTGTTTTCATGAACATAAATATGACAAATGGTTTTCAAACTTCAGTAACACTAACTTCTGTGATAAATACATGGTCTTATTAGAAGTTTCCACGTTGGAAATCCTCCTCTGTTAGAACACAAATAAAATGTCTTTTGTTTTGGAGAGTTTTTCTGGTATTTTTTTTATAGTCAGGAAAGTCATGTTATTTATCTATACCATAGAGAAAAAACATTATGCAGGTTCAGCAAGATATAACTGAGCATAGACTCTCAGGTCATGGAAAGCCAATAAGGTGTCAAAAAAATGATACTGATGGATTAAAATCCAAAACTATTGGAGCATCTCCACCTAGCATGAATCACATGGAAAAATCTTTAACAGGGCCAAAATGTGGAGGGGTTGTTATGAACCATGCAAATTCAGCTTTTAAGAGGGATTGCTAAGTTTCATTTTAATTTATGAACTATTACTTCTCACAAAAATGTACGACAAACGACTTTTTAGCTTGTTCTCCCATAAAACCATATGAAGCTTTTTGCCAGGCTAGTAAGCATTAGCAAAAATGTTACAGTTAGTTTTGTATTGTAGGAAACCATCTCCTGGGATATAGATACAGTAGCATGATTTAAAGCTTTTACCTTATTAAGGTTCTTTAACTTTCTGCACATGCTGCAATTTTAATAGAATGTGTACATTCTTTCTGCAGTCAAATGTTTTTTGTATTATACTTTGTTCTATTAAAAAAATGACACACGTGAATCTGCACTTAGGATTAAGGTATGATTACTTCATTATATAATTCTCATACTTTAAGGAATGATTTTCTTAAAAAACAGTTCAGGCTGAAACTTGGCATACTAAGCTCTAGTTTGGGAAAGGCTGGGATGCAGAATGGTTTTACAAAGTTCCACGTAAATCAGTCTTGTCAATTTTTTTTTATTATTTTTACAGAAGTGCACAACACCCGTTTTAGTACCATTTCTTGTTCTCTTAATATTTGTCGAGTCTTAAATAGAAATAAGTTATTTTTCTGAGCTGTTTTCACAGCCTTTTCTTGTCAGTTTAAATGAGTGTTTCATCTTAAATAGAAAGTTTACCAAGTCTCAAATCCTACTTAGTACTTGTTTTGCTTCTCTCAGAGCATGTGTAGTGATGAATGCTTTAAGTTAATTTAGTGCTGTGAAAGGTGCCAAACTGTCAGACATGGAAACTAAAATAGTCTATTTGTGCTGAGAGTGTTTATTTTATTTTATTGTTAAAATTGCAGTTGGAGGCTTCTCCAGTTTTGTGCAGCCATAAAGACTTGTAACATTGGCGGACATGGGAGCTGGTGAAAGGGATGAGGCTGTAAATGGAAGCGCGCTGGCTGATCTATGCAATGGAAAAGATGACCTGGCACAGAACACTGTATTTTAAGTACTTCTAGGATACTCATCTCCCTCTCGTCAGCCTATCCAAAATTTTTCTGAAGGCAAAGGAAATCACACTGGGATAAAAGAGTATTTGGTATAGACTTACTGCCAATATACAGCAAAAAGATCATCAAGGTAATTTCCCACGATTAAGCACAGTGCAAGCTACTGTTGAGAACTCTTAGCTAAAAACTGTCCCCAGTTGCTCCTCTGCAAATCTAATTATTCACCTAATTTCCTATAGTCACAAAGGCAAAATAGTAACACATGCATTTTCTCTGGGTAGGGATAGGAACCTGAGTTCATTTCTTACCAGTTCAGTACAAAGTACATCCTTCCTTCTTCTACCTCCTTAAGATTTTATTTTTTTTTTTTTTTAGGTTAGGGAGGAATTAACTTATGTCTTCTAAATATGTACATCCAAAATGACTAGCAAGTGACACATTTACACAGACACATTTAAGACAAAGGATAGGCATACTTCTTGGGTTGCTGAATTTGGCCTTTATTCCCTTTTTAACTATATCTTATTATTGTTTTGCATTACAAACTGTGCAGTGTGAATGTATGCTTTCATTCCTGAGGAAAATATCTACATTCTCAGTAACAACTGCTACAGCTATATAAATTGGAGAATACGTCCCAATGTACCTTAAGCCCGCTGTTATTTTTCATTAAGTTTATATTGTCTTACCAGAAGCATTTTTGTTGGTAACAAATTCATAAAAATAACGGAAGCCCTTTGGGTTGGGGGGCTTTTCTTGTACATTTTATATCTGCTACAGTCTGTTCAATGTCATGATGCTAGTATATGAATATGGCTATAACATTCTTGCATGTGAAGCTGTACATCAGGCACACTTGAACAGATTTATGTCATCAACCCCCACACAGTATTAATCATGCTTCAAGGTCATTTTTAGCTATCAAAGTAAGTGCCTTAGTAGAATTGCCAAGGCAGCTTTCAAGCCTGGCCAGTTGCAAGTTTTCAGGTGCTGGAAAAGGGGAAAAAAAAAGCCCAAAACCAAAACGCAAAAAAATGAGGAATTCACAAAACAATATTCTTGGCAAAGTGTCCATGAAGTCTGTGATGGGAGAGTAACCATTCCTCAGCATACATGCAAGTTGTCTCTGTTATGGAAACCAGGGCACATTGAAAGGAAAAATAAACAGATTTATCAGTCTGGTTACAATTTTATAAAGTACAACATTGAAAGGTTTCCCCTGTCTGTTTCAGACCCTGGCAAGATAAACTAGACATGGCTAAGACTGAATGTGTCACTTCTGTCAGGTGCTGTGATAAGTATGAAAAGCCAGGTATGTTTCACACACAGTTTCCGAATAAATCTCAGACAAGGTTTATGTTCCTTCATTTTGTTTTCCATATTTCATCATTGCTGAAGTGAAACAATCAATGACATGAGATTTAGGGTTGTTTATTACCACACCAAATAGCTGAAGCCAGCAAGTACGGAGAGACACATCAAATTGTTGGTTTTATGGGAGACTATGTTGACATATAGTAAAATTCTTCAGTTATAATCACTTGGGAATTCCACTGTTTCCATTATATTTTGGAGAACTCGGTGACAAGTAGATGCTGCTTTTCTGGGTCAAATTCAATTACAAAAGCTGGGCAGGCACATGAGGCAGCCTGAAGAACATTTAAAATACACTAGCATTTTACCAGCATGTGGGTGCCAAATATCTGCAGTGGAGCAAATGCAGGAGTTGATCAAAGCTCACAGTGTTTCTACATTAAATTTAGGATTATTTTTTACATAAATAACAATACCTGCAAGCTTTATTTACATGTTCTTTTGGAACATGGAATGGAAAGGTTACAAGTAAGGATGTCTGCAATGAAATCCTTTTTCTCCTACATTTTCCTCCCCTACATTTTGCTCCCAGAAGCCCTTTTGTTTAAAATACACACGAAATGTTACACTAAAAATATATATTATACTGTAGTGGCCTCCTAAATTATATGTATGGAAAAACAGAGGCCGGTATACGAGAGGCCTGTTTCTCTACACTGTTTCTCTACTACAGTAGCTAGCATCCCACACGTGTTATTAAGCTTCCTCTTTAATTTAACTCAGTACTATTGTAAATCATGCCTAGGACCTTGTAGGTATTCACAAGTTACTTTCTCCAGATCCCAAGAAAGAGAAAATGAGAAGAAAAATAAGAAAGAAAAACGTGACAGAAAAGAATGAACAAACATCAAGATACGTAGGGGGAAATGGAATTTAAAGAGAAAGCTGATAAAAGAAAGATATAACTAATCAGGCTGTTTAAGGAAAAAATATTGAAGGTGAAATAGTTTAGTGTCAGGTTTTTTTCTCAACTGAGCTCTTTGTATTCATCTGTTTTTCTTTTCTTATCCCATGCTCCTCTGAGGTAATTCACGCCACTGGGCTCTTGAGCACTTGCCTCACTTTTTTTAAAAAACAGAACTGGCGTCCTCACTTTGATGTGCTTGCTAACCTCACAGCAGGACTGGCAGGTTTCTCAGCAAGCTTGCCAAGATGCTCAAGCTGCCTTCGAGACAAAGCCATGAGCCTCACAGGAGCCTGCTATTGGCTCTCAGGTTCACAGCCATCGTTTCTGGCACCTGCCCTATATCTGAACTGTGCTGACATCGAATATGGATTATTTCCATTGCATAGTCCCTCCCTCATAGCAGCCAGTGTTAAACGAAGATGCAGAGCTCAGTGAGTGTCATTGCGTGATGCATGAACAACTGGCTTGATCCTGGAGGGTCAAAATAACACCCAACTTAAATATGAATGAAAAATCAAGACCAAAACAGAGGGCAGCGTGGGGAGGAATCTCTGGTTTAATTACAGCGATGATCTTCTGATTCAGGACAGATCCCTGGGGATGGGAAAGCTGTACGAGACATGATGTTGAGAAGTCAGCCAGAGATTAAACCATAACTTCCTTTGCACTCAGTACATGCAAATAATCAGAATGTTATTCTGAGAAAAAGCCGAGCATCAGAAATGTCTGTCAAAGAGTACCACTTGATGACGGAGGGAGGAAAAACGTGCATCTTTTTGTCTCGTGCATACTTGAAATCATTTATATAAAAATGCATAATTTTGTGGGAAGAAAATTCCCTTTACCAACATCCAACTCTCTCCAAGAATAAGCACTTGAGCAAAGTAACAGATATGTTACTTTTAATTTGTAGGAATAAAGGACATCGTGTTACACCGGAACAGGGACTGCAGAGATTTTTTTGTGCTGAGCCTTTAATGGCTTGATGCTGCTGATTAAAGGTTCATGAAGGGAAATGGAGATGTTTTCTACTACTCAAGAGAAAGAAAATAGTTGATTTAATTCTGCTATCCAGCCAACATCTTCAAATAGGGAACCAGAACAGACTGACCTTTTACTGCCCACAATGAGAATTACACTCCCTGTTACAAAGCAGTTCAATCTTGGTACTTTCTAAGGAAGATCATAGCTGGTTTTCCCTGTTCGCTGGGTCCTCAGGTATAGAATATTGGGTTTGACCTCAAAATTTGCTATTTAGGTTCTTTTTGTCTTAGCACCCTTTTTATTCATGTATGATGTTAAAAGGACTGGAGAATGTAGAAAACAGTTTTCTTATGTAAATACATTTGTTAATTACGAAAGGAACAGAAAAGCATGCATAGGAAGAGATCAGTAGATTTACACTTTAAACAGGGAAAATTGGAAAGCTTCTCTTACAAAAAAGTTGGTACTTGGAGGAAAAAATTGGATGATTTTGAAGAGACATTTTCTGTTATGCAGAAGGATAAAAAACTCCTCAAGCCTAAAAAGAAGAAATTAAAATAAGCTGGATTCCATGAGCTTTATTTCTGCCTCTGGTAACTGACACTTTAAGACTGTTTTCTAAGATCAACATTCAGTACTGTTAAGGAGACAGTAATGAATGAATCGAGAAGAGGCAAGCTGATAAAAATAAATCTATAAAAATGTACCTGCTGGGATTCTGGGGTTGATTTCAGTAGCCCCACTACTCTGTGGCAAAAATCCTGTTGACTTGATCAAGGCTAGACTTTCAACCTTGGCTTTTAAAAGAGAGAAATAATTTTAAAGAAATAACAGAGGCATTGTGCCAAGTGCACATTAAATACAGATGGGGATTCCCATTTAACTTCTTCAGCTGCAGAAACCAGGCATTTGTGATTAGAAAAGTAAAGGAAATCTGTGATTCTTTGAAGACTGCAAGGAATAGGATTAATTTGTTAAGGTCATGTTGAGAGAAAGAGTGACAGAAAGAGCAACTCGGACTAAAAATGAGAGTGGGGAAAGTGCTAACTCCTGAAGCCCAGATAAACCAATAAATAGAAAGCTAAGAAACAGTTCTAGAAGAAAGCCATTATACTAATACAACAAATCAATTATAACATACTTTGCCCTAAACAGGGTAGAAAGATTAAGAGTAAAAAAAAAGTATAACATGCTATCACTGTCAAATCCTCCTCGAGCTCTCAGTGACTAAAACCTGTGTGAGACTCACAAAAGTGTGGCAGGGTCCAGGGTGTGATCTCCCTGCACCCAAGATCCTTGTACGTGTGCTATCTCTGGCTTTAAGAACCTTCTTTAGAATTCTCAAAATTCTTAAAAATTAGTTTTTTCGTTATCCAACAGTCTACTCCTGTCTCAGGAATAGCTGTTAATGACTGAAACATGATGAAATATCATTTATGTTACTAAGACATACATGTTTAGGGTGATATGAAGAAGGACATCCACAGGTCAGCTCTCCTCCCTATTCATGACAGTTCTGGTTTTGTTGTTGGTTTTTTTTTTTTATTATTCCAGAATAGTAATTAGTCACAAATATACCCAGTTCTTAGGTAGTGTACATTTTCCCAGCTACAATCATGCTTTGGATTGAGATGGGGCTTTCATTTAAACCTCAAGCCCATGGAGGTAAAAACTGGGGTTCAGGCTGGATGGGGCAGCAGCACATCCCAACAGTTCCCTGATGCTCCAGAGCAGGTCCAGCTGGTGGAGCACGTGGCAGAGCCCCTGGCATAGCCATAAATTACCCACAGTGTGTGTGCCTATGACTAGCTGTTTGACGTCTTGTTAAGCAACACTTACAATATCTGTAGGCACACAGTAAGCAGTTTGGAATCGCTGATTGCACTCTGATTTACGAGGGGTGGTGGAGAGGGATGAAGAGAGACATGAGTCTCATTACTCTCACTACAGTTTGGAAATGAGTAGCAAAACTTAGCTCACAAGGAAACTAAATAGGAGTTTAGTTTTCAGCCCACAACATGTACATTTGGGGTTTGCCTTTTTTTTTTTTTTAAGTAATTAATGCAGTATTTGTCTTAGTTTTAGCTCTAAATGAGAGTTTCAGTACAGGGTGGGGACTCTCCAGATAGCATTTATTTACTATCCAGCCTAAGCCAAGCTAACACTGGTAAGTCTAAGTTCAAAACATAATTCAGAATCATGAGATTTCCAGACCAAACAAGGTTAAATTTCTTGGAAGAAGTTCAGCTATAGATCTGCATATTGGACACGTATCCCTTCATAACTTCCAAACTGTTGGACACTTGCTCATCATTTCTTTCTTAAATGATGTTTCCAGATCAACAAACTTATCCTTCCCTGGGATCAGTAATTTCCTAAGTCTTGCCTTTCAGAATGAAATCCTTTTTCTGTCTGTTTTATGACAACTAGTAACACTCTGTGCTCCAGCTCTGTATGAATCTTCTGAGAATGTTATTTATTTTACAGTATTGGCACAGCAGGAGACTTTCCTCTGCTTTTGACGGGGGCCCCTGGAGACAGCTGACACACCACTAGCACAGTGCCAAAATAATACTGTAAGACATTCAGTCTACATTTGCATAAAGTACTAAGATGACACCATTTCTCTTTCTCCTGAAACTGATAAGATCGATATGTTATGTCATAAAGAGCAGACTGAGATCAAAGTTTTACTCTCCTGTAACCTCCTAGCCAGGCCCTCCTAACTGTCTTAGCTTCAGGCACTCAGCAGTTGTTCTGCTGTTCCCCATCTTGGCCTCACTGCATAGTACTATGTAGTATGTTTCATATACCACACATGCAAACCCAAGAATTTTCTTTATTTGTCACTTAAACAATATTTTAGTACTGCTCTCACAAGCACTCTATGAATTTTATATTGAAATAGTGAGACTTCTGCTCTCCTCTTAATTTGTGTGCAGTTTTTCCAAAATCTGTCAACTCAGACAAAGGGAAAAGGAAGTGTTTTGGATTAAATTTTGTACCTGAAAATAAATAAACACTGCCAATTTGCTAGCACTAAAGACTATGTACAGAAAGACATTTTAAAAGGTTTTTTTTAAATATATTGGTGGCATTTCAAAAATAAGAGCAGATGAAATAGCTCAGTGATGAAAGGCACTTGTTTGTGACACCAACAGAATGAAAGTCTTCAGGCACAAAGGGTATCTGTCAAAGAGAAGCTTGTGTTTTCTAGAGTTTTAATAAGCAGAGTTGCATGAACACTGGTCCCACATAGACCGTTTTTCTTGATACAGTCCTACATTAATTTTAATATCCCATCCCACTAGAAAGCAGTGTAAACATCTTCCACAGTTTAGTGCACAGTCCCATTATTTCCCTTTAGCTGTCTTTCATAGCAGATTTATTCAATGCTGCCTCTAAAGTTATGAATCGGTGTTTTTGTATTTGAGATTTTAGAGAATCCCCTTAATTCCACTCCCTAGTTAACCTTAAAAATCATGCAATTCCCAAACTAAGTCAACGGATACTTTTCCTGACTAAGTCTGAAGCAACCTGAGCCAGATGTAGTGATACACACCCACTCCAGAGCACAGACATACCACAAGCACAGTTGCATTTTCTATCACCAGTATCCACACGCAAGAGTCTTACTGATGCTTTTGGTTTTCAGTCCCCACATGCAGAAGGGCCTCAAGTCTGAAATTCCGCCCCCCCCCCCCCCCCCCCCCGAGACCCCACAACCATAAGCAGAACTCACTTTGCTCTCAAAATGTAATTCATTACTAAAGATTTCGTTATCCACTTTTTGCGCAAGATTCTAACAGTTACACTGCCTACGTGTAAAACACCTGGATTTCTGTTCAAGTATAGTGGAAAGATCACTCAACACACTAAGCTGGATTAAGACACCTTTTAAGCTTCCCAGTGAAGTTCTACAGAGATGGACTTAAGACACAGAACAAGAATTGAGCACATATAGTTCAGTGCAGTCAAGAGTTATGGTCTCAACTGCAAGACAGTTTCTGTGTTTTACTTTGTGACTGGTATGGTGCACAGGGATAATGTGTCATCTCCCGTCACCCACTGTACATTAATGTAATTCAAACATGCTTACAGGTGACATTGTCACAGCACAGCAGCTTATTCAGGTTGGCAGTACACAGAGAAATTTTCCCACCTCCAATTCACTCCTTAAAATCTTCATTCCAGGTCTTACATCAGCCATTGAGACTTGACATGATCAATACTGAGCTTCCGCTGATTGACAGTGACCTTACATGAAAACCAAAATGCCTCGATGAACTGAGGACTATCATGGACTTTTCAGGCTCTTCCTCCTGTGTCAGCAAAGATTAGCATACAGCAAACCCAGAAAAAACAGGTGTGAATAAACACAAAGTATTTACAGGTTGTAAAAGCCCCTGAGTGCAGTAAAGACAAAAGCAAGTTGTTTCCTCAGCACCAGAGCTAAGGATGCCTCCTTTCCCATCCCCTCTTGCCTAATAAGGTGCAAAATTCTGCCTGACGCTTTCCCCACTGCCATGGAGTCGGCAGAGGAGTTAGGGCTCACCACAGCTGAACTCGGGTGATTTTTTCTTCAAATGGGGGAACTAACAGCTTCTCTGCCCAATGACTCGTTACCATTTAACTTGGAGGAATTCAGTATTTCAGTTAAGTAGACAGAAGTCTGTAAACTGGCCAATAACTAAAAATCTACTGAGGAAGAACAAAGAAATGCCTACGTATAGATCACTGCGTTTGCATGAGTTTGTATTCACAGCACGGTCACATACACCTCGTTTCCTGTACAACCAAATTAAGGAAAGAATCTGAAATACGGACAGTGACAAACGGGATGAATACACAGATTAACTGCACCTTGAGATCTATGAAGCTAGAAAATATACTGAACTAACATGGTCACAGCAGCTAAGGCAGCTACAAAGGTTCTGATGCTGAAATACAGAACACATACAAATTCTGTTTGCCTCTTCCAGTCTTGTTTCAATTAGCTCAATAGACCTCCCTGTTGTGGCTGTATTATACTTCATCCTGCTAAAAATATCATTTAGATTAAAAAACTGAAGCTTTACATATTAGTTCATTTTCCACCTGAACAAATAAGTTTTCTTTACAGCCAACTGTAATACAGAAGTACCCTGCTAAGTCACTAAGGAATGAAGTAAGTCTGCAGGTTCTCGCTGACTTCATTAATGTCAAAGAGGTACTATGAATACAGTCCTAGGGTGGAACAGTAGCAGTAAGTACAACCAAGTGCAGAAGTGTCCTTTCCCATCCAGATCCTCTTGTGTTTTTGACAGGGGACTTTGTAATTGCTCCAGTACCACAACACTAATAGAGAATAATGCTCTGAAGCTAAAATACTTACCAGAAACTTCCTCTCATCAACTACCAGTTCAGTTTTAAGTTCTTCAGGTGACAGATGCAGGGGAAAAGCCCGACAGAAAAAGCAATACTCCACCGTGTGGCATTGCATGAGAACAGGCAGAACCCTTCTGCAAGCCAGACTTCCACGTCCTACACTGGTTTGACATACAAAGCATAAATTAATAGTGGATCAGGGTAGTTCTCTTGGACTCGTATTCTGACACATTAAAAAACACCCAACGTAGTCAATTTCACTAGAATATGACTTGGGAGGAAAAAAACCCCACTTCTGGTTCCTTACCGGACAATGTAATTCAGATGCTTAGAATGGAATACTTCTCTGTTTGAAATGACTATCTGCACATTTTAAATATGTCACACTCCCCAGAACCAGAGAAGCATTTTGAATGGACTGGAAATGCTTAGTGGAGAGAAGATAGAAATGCCTTTAAAGAGAAGTCTTCACATTTCCTTCTATTCTCAGGAAAGATTTTGAAATTTCAAACACTTCCTTAAATTGAAATTTTACCCTTTGTACTGCGGATTTATAAGGAAATCCCCAGATTTTTCTCTTTTTTAAAATCCTTCTATTTTTCCATAAATTCATTGAATTTTCTTAGACCCTTTCCCAAAGTATGCTCCAGTAAAGAAGCAAAGACAGTCTAAGCATAAATAATTGCAATAATAATTAAAAAAAAAACCCAGTACCTGAAGTATCAGAACACTTTGTTCTCAAGTTTTCCTAACCACTAGAAATATTTACAGAATATTTTTTGCTCAGAGGAAAGAAAAAACCAACAGCACCAAACTCAAAATGCTACAGAAAATGAAAATATATGGGTTTTTTTTTTTTCATTTATTATATTCCTCATTATAGAATTGTAAGTGTTCAATAGAAAAATACTGAAAGAACGAACCCTTTACCAAGTTTTCACATAAACTTTAGGATATGAAGACGCACTGCTTGCATCTCCAGTCCCATGCTGGTGATGCTGAAGTGCCTTGCTGCCTTGCAACCTGGAAGTGTTTAAGACTCAAGCCCAGTGAGAACCCTCATACCAAGACCTTGCAGAGATACTCAGTCTATCTTTTTACACTTTACATCCACAGCTACTATTTGACTAAAGATTGAAGATCTTGTTATTCTTTCTTGATGAAACAGCTCTCTGATTGCTGGTTTTGGTATTTGAATTCAATCCAGTTTGTCAACTATCTTCTCTTTCAAGTGTAATTCAGGAATTCAAATGTCTGTCTCACAAATACAGTAATTACTCTCCTACTTCTAAGACTTGTTCATAAAATGAGAAAACAGCCTTTGAGGAATTTGTTTTGCCTGAGAAGATATATTTGCTGCACTTAATTAATAGGAAGATATGAACTTATTTGCAACAGCTTGTCCTCACATTCGTCATCATAACACTGCACAACCACAGATTTACAGGATAAATATAAACTGGGAATGAATAAGATGATGTTGGGCTCTATTTTGGGATAATTTCTGACAATGTTTTTGCAAACCAAGCATTGAAATGAGATGGAAATAACCACAATACAAATTTCTACAGAACTCATCTATAAGCATCTGTATCATTTGGTAAGTACTTTATAAAGGCCACCTAGATAAAAATACATATTGGCAAATGCACCTGAATATGTAATACATGCACACTTTTTGCTATCTCAGAAACCTTACAACTATTCATGCTACTATTCACCTGGCCGAAGGAAACTAAGAGTTCATTTTTAACAAACATCTATCAAAATGAGAAGACTAATTTTGAAATATACATATGGAACAGGAATTATCCTCTCTCTGAGAAAACTAGAAAAACAGGGATTTAGTAGTAAGAGACAAAGTAGGTCGTTTATGCTAAATTCAGTTTAACATTGAGAAAATCATATCAAAACAAGTTATCAGCATATCCCCCTCATCATCAGTACAGACTGTTGTATGTACTTATTTTTAGCCACAATATATGGAATTTCTTCGAAAGGCAGAGGTCTTCAACTGCTTCTCTGTGCATGATGTAGATACACCAGAGGCAAAGGTGTGCCCAGCTTCACAAAGCTTCACAAAGCCACAAGCTAACATTGACAGGGTCCACAAAAAAAACCTAAATACCTATGCCATCTGTGCACTTTGTTTTGCTGGTGGGTTTTGGAGTTGGTTTTTGGTTTATCCTGATGTTGATATTAGTGATTACTGATGCAGCATAAATTTGCCTTTCTTTTCAGTCCAGCTTTTAAATGTTGGTTTGACTGATCCATACACAATTTTTAATTTACCCATACACTAACACTTTTATTGTAAGGAAAAAAAAGCATAAACTGTGTCATCATACGCAGTAACAAACAAGCCTAAACAGTTGCCTTTATCAAGGCCAACTGCGGCCCAGTCCAACTCTCCTTGAAAATAAGATGACTCTGGCTTCAGCCAGCTTCATGAATGAGTTATTCCACACTAGTTTTGACAAAATGCTTTCAATCCAATCCAGGACTGCACTTGCACAGCCTGCATTCTACTAGCTGCTGCACTCCCGTCTTCAGCAATTGTGTGTGCTGTGCATGTACATGTACCTATCACAATGAGCCCATGCCCACTGATCACGGCTTTGGAGATAGAACTAAGATGTTATATCTGAATGCAACCTTAATTGCAAATCAGTTAAGGTATTTTGACAACGAACTGCATCTTTCAGTGTCCAAACTTCTAGCAGATCAACCATGCCTAATGTGAGCTTCTAAACAGCATGCTGACAGACAGACTGGGTCTTACCAGAGCTTCTTAAGCACAGTTCTCAATCAATTTGTGCAGCACAATGAAATCCTGCTCGAGTGAGGCCTCACGCTTCAGGTGTGGTAAGAATATTTCTAGAGAATTCCCCGTACACAAAAGGCACCAGTGAAAGAAAGTATAAAGGAAGAAGGAGCAGAGAGGATAAGGAGCAATAGTCAGTCATTATCTTGTTACCTGCACTCTTAGTAAGTATCATATAGCTTTAGACACCAAAGGTCACAGCTCAACCTGTGAAAAAAATACAACTGCAAGTTTGGGTATGTAACTACCCCCACGCTTTTTACAGGAAAGGTCTGTACTGTCTAAGCGCTATCAAAGGTTGAGATGCTTCCAAAGGCAAACTATTTATTCAGAGGCAGATTTGATCAGGGCTCGTGTTTTCCAAATGGCCTGGGCCCTTTAAAAAATCCTTTCCCTAGAACTCATCCACTGGGCTGTTTGGGCTGCCTATTTTAAGCAGCAGAAAACTACCAAGTCAAAAGCAGAGAATTTGTTTCTAAGAGAAGGAAAAGACAAAGAGCAAAAGTTAACACTGCAGATCATTGTTAGCTTCAGAGTGCAAAACTATTGTTTTAATGAGAGCTAAAAATACTTTCTCCTATGAGCGCTTGCTCTTCTGCCAGAAGCATGCAATACACCAAGAAACATGTTTTCAGAATCAAAATATTTATAATATTATGAAGAAGCAGTCCCTGCTTTATTATAGCTGGTGAAGTTAGAACTACAGTTTTCATAATACAGACAAAAGATTATCAACCACAGACAGAAGATTGGCTTTGTTGCCAACTAAATGTTAAAACAGGAAACAAAAAGCGTGTTTTCTCTAGATCACCCAACAGTTATCTTGGTGTAACTACCAAAATAGTTATAGGACAAAAACAGATTTTAATTTCTAACCTTCTCTCAGCTATGTGACAGAAGTGAGTTGTGCTCGAATGCACTCCGGAAAAACAGGAGCAGAAGGGCTGTGCAAAAAAACATGAAGTCACCTGGCTTCACTAGAAGTTTTATAAATTTTGCGTTCTATACTCAAAGATCTCCGCTCAACTCGAAATTCGGTACAACACTTCACTGATAGTGCAGGGGAACACAGAAAGCTAAGCATTTTTAATGATCAAACTTTACAGAAACTTTTATGCAGTGTCAGACTCGGCTTCTTTCCTTTGTTAATTTCAAGCACTGGAAAATCTTACTTTTTTTTTAAGGGGAAAAAAACCCTTAAAAAGAAGTGATTTAAAATCATAAATAGAGTGACAATTCACTTTTGAAAATCCAAGTTTTCTTGCCATATTTAGCTAATGCCGAAACAGTGTCTACAGCAACATCAACAGTCCGGCTGTGAGGCTGCCAATACTGGCCCCAACTGTGCAAACCACTTGGTTTCTTTTTTTTTTTTTTCCCTTTTCTTCACTTTCCCCCTTCCAAAGACACAAAACAGCAGAAAACAGTTAACTGCTTTGTGCAATTGTCAGGCAAAGGAATCTACAATTTTATTTTGTGGCACAGTTGCTATTTGCATATTAACCTAGCATGAATTTAATGTAACGTGTTACAGTATTTGCAACGTTGGAACAATAACTTGTTCAGCAATCATGAAATGCCAGCTTCTGCATTTAATTTAACTTTTAATTGCTCTCCTCTGTTATAAGCCAAGAAAGAAAACCAAAACATGATAGAAGGTGGTGCTGGCCACGCTGCTGTACCATTAATATCCTGCCTCTAAATGAGGCACAAAAAAGTTGCTAAATAACCTCAAAAAGCCAGTTATGTAGTTTGCCTAAAGTAGGCAAATCTCTTTCAGTAAGAGAATCATAGAGCAGGAAAAGTGGAAAAAGAGCATTCCAAGTGCTGAAAGTATTTATACTACCTATGTTATTTGATTTATTAGTTGCAACTTCAGTTCTTTCCCCAGAACATCTCCCTTCTCTTCACACTAATGAAAAGCTGGAACGGAGCAAGACAAACTCTTGGTGCTACAAGCTGGTTCTCTGAACTGCTGGGGCTTGGCCCATGCTGCAGTCACCAACAGTGGGGCTGCCGGAGATGTGTTTCCCTTTCCCAAAAGGGAAAGTGAGTTATAATGATTATTAAAGACTAACAAACAGATGAAGTCATGGGATTCTAAAGTCTTTGGTTCCTCTGCAATAGCAACTGCCTCCAACCTTCTCTTCCCATAGGCATCAGCAAAATATCTGCACTTGCCATCCTCCGCTCTGATATATCCTCCTTCCCTACCCATCCAACTTCTTCACTCTACATCATTTCATTTTAAAAAAAAAATATTTAAAAGTGACCCAACAGATAATTTCTGACTGTAAATCATCTTCCAACCTTCAGCCTGTCCCGTGTATTTTTATTTTAAGCATGTTAAGAGTGGAACTTTTTGTTACTCACCGTAACACAACACACCAGAATACTACCCTCAGTTGACCCTATAGCATGCAGTAACAAACACATTAAAAACTTCATCAATTTTTCAGGTTTTGTCACAGTACAGGGAAAACGGACAGAGGTGACAGTGTCCATGAAGTTACACTTAGTTCAAGTGTCAGCATTGTCACATCTAGAAACACAACAGGTTCATACTCATCTCAGGACTGTCCAGAAATCAGTTTCAAGATCACGTACACTGAAGAGCAAGCAAAAGAGGACATAGGGAAGTTTCTGCTGACCTTAAACAGCTATTTAAGTTCACCTTATACATCTTCAAAAACTCTTCCCTTTGTTCTTTATGGTGGTGTAGTAACTTTAAAATGTCTGTGATGTACTGCCATGCCATCAAGCCTGGAAGACAGAAACTTAGATTTGCCTTGGTAAGTTTGGAGCTTTAAAGATACAAAAGGACATTAATACAGCACAAAGTGAGCTCTAAAACAAGCAGTCACACTTCAAATCCAGAACACGAATAATGTGAATGGATAGGTTATTAGGCACTGCATATAAACCTAGTACAGTGAGCTATTACCATCAGCATAATCACTAGAGCAAAATGTTTTGTCACCGAAGAACAGACCCATGAACAGCAAGTGTCCACATACATGCTGGTTACTTCCAAGGCTTCCAAAGAGCTGGTTATGTCTTCCTGTAATAGGCAAATCAATAGCAAAGTGATCATTGCCTCCTAGCCTGGTTGAAGACTTAGCCTAGACCATGTCACACCACTGTTCTCCCCAGAACTTCTCACAACAGAAAAGAGCTGCAACCAAAACTACTGATATTCAAAAAACTATCATCATGCATGTACACCATGAAAATTAGCTCTTAATAGAGGCTCACTTGTTAACGTTTGACTGTCACTTTTCCTATTGTCAGAACTTTCCACTAACATTAATTCCAAGTTTGGAAAATACTGGCAGTAGGTACCTGTTATTCTAGAGAAAGTGTTAGTTACAACTAGCACAAAAAGCTGGGACTTGCACTTCAGCTTGCCTTCTTTTTTTAAAGAAAACTGAAGTCCATGAACTTGCATAAAAATGAACTTTATCCAAGTACAGCCCATTACCAACTGCTTTATCAGCCCGTATCTCAGAGGTTTTCTGACCTGTGACACTTCATTACACTAGATTACATGAATCTTCTGTCTTCCCTGCTTCCTCCAAATCAAATCATCATACTGTCTTTCCTAGAGTACTGCAAAAGGTATTTTGCGAGATCCAAGACAATTGAGTTTGCCTAATCTCTAAGTCAGGCTGCAGTTTCATTCACAGGCAATCATGGCCACTTGCTACCATTAAAAAAAACCCCGAAACTCCTCAGCCCCTGGGAATTCAGGTGTATTTCCCAGAACTCCAAAGGTAAGCTGAATCTACTCATGAAAGCAAGACACTGAGCAGCAAAAATGGAATTAGAGTAGCAAAGATTGTAACTAGCTACTATATGGGATCAGGAAGCAGACACAGAGGTGATGCATGTACTCCTGTAATTACATTCCACTGTTGTTCTGTACCTTATTTTCCAGTAAATAAAACAGGCAGATATTGCTTCTAACACGTTTTCAAAAGCTCCTGCCTTTAAAACTGCTGGTGGACATATGCACAGACATCATCGCACCTAGCAGAGCAGCTTGTTTAGTAAAGAAATATACATATGCATTTTGAAAACCGGATTTTATTGGAGGTTTATCAAAAACGCCTGAAAACTTATTCAGGAAAGGCACTTCAGACTTTAGTCTCTTTTCTTTTTAGCTTTGGGTTCTTGTGACAGCTGAGACAGTTCACTTTCTTCAACTTCATCGCAATGCTTTCTTTTCTTTTTCTTCGACTTTTTATGGTCACTTTGGTAACCACTGGAGTCACTGGTAGGCAAAACATGTTCCTGTTCTTCTTGCTTATGCTTTTTCTTCTTCTTGTTTTTATCCTCACGTAATCCATTCACGGAATCAACACTTTGCTCTTCTGCATTTTCCCTGCCAGTGTTATTCGTCTCACCTAGAGGTTCCTGTGTGACATTGTCTCCCCCAGAGTCATTGAAGCCATTTTCCTGGTGGTCAAGCTTTTGAATTTCATCTCCATTTGTACTGTCAGTGACGGTCTCAGACTGTCTGGGCTGCATGCTGTGAAGAAATATACAAAATAAGCTGAAGTAAAGACATCTAAGTGCACCTCACACAGTGAAATATCAAAATTGACTACATTACTTACACCAAGTAGATAAAAGCTAAGCATTTGCTAAAAACTGCAACAAATGGACAATATGATATTCTAGTTACAGAAAATCATAATGCCAGTTTAATACTTTCACGGTAATTTCTACTACTTGACTAGCTTCCTTCTTAGCACAGAATCAATTATTCTCTTTCAAGTCTTAGCCAAAATTTCTTCTCTACAATGCTGTACAGATCATTTTGATACTTCCTCCATCCACTAACTCATAATTACACATTGTGTAGTCAACCTTTCCCCCCCCCCACGTTATTCACAAACACGCACAGCCAATGGCCTGTTCAACCATACGTGAGACACTGCTGGTTTTATCAAGCAATTGCCTTGCTGAAGCCTATACAGTTAAAGATGATGCCAGAAAAGCCAAGAAAAAAATAATCCAAACAAAATCAAAAAACCCAGCAGGTACCTACAACTGAAAGCACTGAAGAAAATGTCTAGGTAGATAAATATGGGAAGAATGCAGTTAAAAACCATGGAGGAGGAGATGTCCCCACCGGCACTGAGGACAAAATTGTTCAAGTTTCATTGCAAGTTCACGGAATCAAGGTTAAGATTTTGTCACTAGGAGTCATGTTGTTCATTTAATTAAAAAACGTAACTCATTGGTAGAAAAAAATTGCTCAGCAAATAACAGCCTAAAAAAAATATCTGAAGGAACACTTAAAGATATCATTACTAAAATTTGTTGCAAGCCACTCAAAATCTACAGACATAAGTAAAAGGAGGCAGGTGATGCATTTTCTCCTATCATCTTTGATATCCTTATGTTTCAGCAAGCATTTAAACCATCCACATTTGTGGTTACGTAATGTGCGTGTGCACGTACACAGTAACGTAAGCATTGTGTTGAGGAACTGGAGTGTTGTCACTTGAAAAGCCTATGCACATTCTCAAACACAGCTCCTCTAGACATCTGGGTATGCTGTTTCAAACATGTACTATTTATGCAATCAACAATTCACAGGTCAGCACACTCACATTTTTAAAGCTCGAAAAAAATCTACTTTTATTTTTCCAGAGAAAACTTCCACGTGAGTCCTTAACACGAGAAAGTTTAGTTTAAGATAACTAACACAGGCTATACATCGACATGGGTTTCTATAAAAATAAGACAGCTTAAAGAATAAGATGTTAATTCAAACCATTAAGCTTGTAAAAAATCCATTAAAACAGTTTATGATATTCTTTAGTAGGGCACAATACCTGCTTTTAGTGAGTCCGCCTCGAATGAAGAACACCCCAGCTGTATCAGAATCCAAGTGTAATACCTGAAATTTCAGTTCATCCCCAATTTTAAACCCCAGCTGTTGCCACTGTACAATCGACATTTGTTGAGGTTTAGGGATAGAAGCATTGAAACATCCATGTATCAGGCAGCCAATATGACTTGGGGCCACTTTATTAATTACACCCTAAAAAAGAAAAAGAATGTTGTATGAAGCTACAGTAATGATCATTTTAAACGCACACAATATACATTTAGTTTCCTATATGGACATTTTTTGACAAGTTTATGCACAAGTTATGAAGTCAGTTTATCTAGCAAATCCACTGACCCTTCTTCACTAAAATCAAAGTATCCCTAAATACTCTTTGTACAATTCCTCCCAAAATAGAACTGAACGTGCACTTGCAAGAAAGAGAGTCAAAACATGGGATTTAGCCATAATGAGTACTCGAATATAACAGGTTAACCCCTTCCTCAGAATTACAGCCATCAACTTTTCTTTGAAGACATTTTAAGCCTGATTTAATGGCCTAAAACAGCCGTCATGTTGGCACAGAACTACTTGGCAGCAGCTAAAGATACAGATGACGTGAAAATCTTGAGTTCTCCCTTCAGTGGGTTTCTGATACATTTGCATATCAAACGTTACTCATCTTTGTTTTCCCAAGGATGAATGAAAGACTCTGAGGGTTCTCCCATTCTCTTCATAGCAAGAGGGCACCTTCATTTCTTAATCACGTTTAGGAATACACAAAGCTATGCCGCAAAAGGCATGGCAAAACCATAAACGTAAGGCAACTCTCAACTTGATTTTCCCACAAGTACTGATGCAAGGGCATTAGCAAGCTTAAAAGCTGTTCTGTGAGCCATACACTGAAAGGCAGGCTTCAGCCTGATGTACTGCTCTGGCACTTAAGGAAATAAACTCATGAGAGCTTCCTCAACATTCCTGGCACTATTAAATAAAACCAAACACCCCCGTTTGAGAATTACCTGCTCTTCAGAAAGAAACATAACGTAAATGGCATGCAAAATTATTATATACTATTTAATAATATATAATCCTTACAGTACTTTAATAATACATAAATATTATATCTATTTAACAAATACAGGGGCACACTGTACAGATATATGAAAACAAAACCTACTACTACAAACTGCTAATGAAGTACTCATACACGAAGAAACTATTAATATAAACTAAAATCTAACTCCACTTAAGGCCAGTCCCCTGAGGATGACGGAGATAAGCCAAGATCTGATTACTTAATAAAAATAAATGCCCTGTGAGCTGTCAACACGTCTACATACCACCAGTTTTTTCCCTCTTTTGGGGCTGAAGATGACGAAATCTGCCTCGATGTTCAGGTGGATGAATCCTTGGTCGTCGTAAATGTCCCCCAGCTCACCCACCACTTTGATGTTGTCGTAAGCCAAGGGTACACCCTGAAAGCTGGAAGAAGGAGAGGCGGTACCGTTAGCTGTTAGGCCGGAGACAGGCACCACCGGGGCGTGAGGCGCTGTCGCCGGCGGCGGCAGGCCCAGACGGCAGCACGGAGCCCCCAGGCGGGCTGAGGCCTCCCCCCGACCGGCAGGGCCCGAGCCTCCCCCTCCCCCGTCCCCAGCCGCACCTTTCCGAGTAGCGCAGGAGCTCGGCGTCGAGCTGGACGCAGATTCCGGTGCGCTTGCGGCCCAGGTAGCGCGGAGCCAGCGCGACGTGCCTGCGATGCGGCGCCACCACCAGGCACGAGTAGCGGCGCTCCACCAGGCCGCGGGCCACGGCGAAGGAGGGGATGGCGGCAGTGGGCAGCTGGGGGTCGAGCGGCGGCGGCTCCCCCGCCACGGCCATGCTGCGGGCGGCGGCGGCGGCGCACAACCCGGCGCGCAGCGATGGCGTCACGCGCCATCCGGTGGGGCGCGGGACGGCGGGATCCCGGCCGGCGGTGGTGACGCACTTCCGACGGCCGGGGGCGGGGGGGTTGTGGGAGTCCCGCGTCGCCGGTTGGGGAGTGCGTGTCGGCCCTGGCAGGGTTCCGTTTCGGCAGGGAAGCCGCCCCGAGCCTCCGCGTTGGTTGTTGGGGTGCCGGAGTACCCCGGGGCCTGTGGCTGTTGCGCCCCCGGGCTCCTGCTGACCAGGTGCGCCTCTCCCACCCCTGCCACAGCCCTGGGCAGGCGGAGTAGGCTGTGGTGGCAGCTAGAAGCGGGGGGTTCTCTTCTAATCCAGCTGCACACTGCCGGGCACACCAAGTAATGCCTCTTTCAGGTTATTTCTCCGTCATCAGCATCGTTTGTTTTCTCTTTTCAACTGATTTTGCATCTAACCACCTCTCTCATGCATCCAGTTGCCCCCTGAACCTAAATCAAACGTTTGGTAGTTTAGCCAAAAGCTGTGTTACCATGTCATTGCAACTTCGAATGGAACGTGTGAGGGAGATGAAAGACACCATGTCAAATTACCTTAAATGGTGTTCCTCATACAGAGCGATTCTAACAATACAGAATTTGTTTTCTACTGTGAGGGCCTAGGGTCTGATTTGTGCATTTAAGGGGAGATTTTGTAACGCTTCTATTCACCATACACCAAAAAACAGAAGGAGAAGACAGAAGTCATAAAAGGGATGCAGCTGCACTGTACACTGCAATGACGTACACACTGTACCACAGTAATACCAAAAAAGACCTCGTCGTCCTGTTGTTACCAATGGAACTTGTGACTGATTAGTAAAGACTGTACAGAAAAATCAGGCTTTATATAGGCACAGAGTTTCACAGTATTGCCTTAAGATTTAATTTTAAGCTGATTGAACTGGTGCAAAACATGAAAAAGGTACTCTTTCTTTGATTTAAATCTCATTTATTAAATCAGCTTAACTTGGTTAAGTAAATGTACACTTTAAATTGATTAAATCCACATGGGGAGTTACAAAAATAAATTTTTGATATATCAGTTTTACTAAAAGTGTTAATGTTTCTTTACGCCGTGGAGGTTTCGGAAACACTGTTCTATAAAAACAAGCCTTGCATCAGATAACAGAAATCCTTGAACTCCATATAAAATGTCAAGTGACGCAAAAGCCTTTCAAACTACTCAAATACTACTTCACCAGAAGGTTTTCACTGAACATACTGTGAAGACAGGACATGGTTAGTTTTCACAGGTAAAACAAATGGTACGGTTCACAGTACTTTACTGTGAGTAAAGTTGGATTAGTGTGAAAGAACTGACATAAAAATGGCTTTCAGATGTCAGACTGAACTTGCAAAATTGAAAATGTCTTGAACTACTGTAATCTGTATTCTCTTGTGGCTTTAATCCTCCAAAGTATTTAATGTCTGTTGAAATTAATTGTATGTTACACAGTCTCAGCTTTCTGGAGTAAATACCTGTATTTTTTATTTCATCTATTCAGATTATTTAATCCTTGCAATGTGCTTTCAATCTCAGTTAAAGATCTTATACAATAACTGCATCCACTTCTATTCCTAAATGAAATATACATTTTATAACTCTTATTTATGAGTGGATTTAGTTTGCAGTGAAAACATATAATGCACTAGGGACTACGCTCAACTTTATCCAGGATAATAAAAACCTAACTCTGCTCCTTAAATAAAAACTCGACTAGGATAGAAGGGCAGCATGAACAAAAATGTGAACTTTTGTCTTTCTCCCTGTAAGCCGGTTGGACAAGATGGTGCCAGAAGGGCTCCTTCGCTCTGTTCCTGCAGCAATCTGGGGTATCCCTGTGGACTCCTGTCCCCAGATAACTCCCTACTTGCATGTGCAGCACCCTGGAACATGCAGCACGTGCTCTTTCTGGCAACCTACAGAAAGTCCCACTCTGTCAGGCTGCAAAAATATATTTGCTTTCTCTCAGGCACTCTGCACTGAAACCCTACAGCAAAATAATAATGTCTTAAAGTCTACAGATACTGTGTGGGGCTGGGCTAAATCCTAAACGATGTGGACAAGACCAGTAGCTTTTAAAGAACGTTGTTTTTTAACAGCGCTGCCACTCTGTCTCTGGGTATTTTAGCTGAGATCAGTTCTGCACTTTCTGATTGAATCTCCATTTATCCCTGCTATTGTGCTTTGGTTTTCATTGCAAAATGCTCTTGAGACTTCCAGATTTCCTTTTGGGCTAAAGTAATCTGGAGAGTGAACTTTAAGTCCTAATGGTCATTAAGTCTGTGGTGTCAGGCCAGAGCTAATTCAAAATAGCCTCCTTGAAACTCTAGTGTAGATATGCGGTCCCAGCACCAACTGGTTTTCTCTGTGACTCCACACCTGTCAGGTCACAGTGCTTGCTGATGCAACATAGCCTATCTGGACCAAAAGCAGTGTTGTCTTACAGTCTCCTAGACACTTCAGACCCGTCATATGACTTGAGCTTTCATTACCTGATTGTAAAAGATCTCCTGACGAAAGAGAGGAATCTCAATGCTACTGCCACTTCCCCCCAGTCACAGTTCAGTTCTGCACCGTAACACTTAAATCCTGATACCCCCACACTCATTTCTTGTCTTCTTTTTCCTTCCTGGTTGTATATCTTCTTTTCTCTTCTTGAGGTTATCTTCCAGTTTAAAACCAGCCTGTCTTAGCTGACCTTTCTGCAGCACTGCAGTGAGCCTGTGTCCACAATAGCAGCTAAAATCGATGTGTAAAACAGCACAGGGTTGGTATGTTTTCCAGGTCTCACAGCGGCTGATAAAACTGCGCTATGGCTGTTTTTGTCTAGTAGTCAGGTTGCCAGTAACACTCGGGACCAAAACCCAAAGCTGCCTTTTCAATCGCTGCTGTTCTTTTCCTTCCTGTTTCATCTGTATTTGTCTTATTTTCTCTATGGAAAGAAGGCCAGACTCTAGTAAGGAGATTCACTGACAGCCACATATCCAGCACCTCTCAGTTGGTCTTGTATTCCCATACAGTCATTGCCATCTTCAGTCCAGGTTTCTGAATTAACATTGTATTTTGGGTGGGAGGCCTCCAGTTGCACATTCATGCTCCTTTTGTGGCACCTGCAGCTCATTCATTCACAGTGCAGCCTCCATCCAGCATTAAAATCCTGGGAAGTCTTAGCTGTGGTGGAATATACTGCTTCTCGTGCAGCGTGGAAGAGTGGCTCTGGCACTGTGTGGGAGGAGAAGATACAGCCCCTCTTAGGGCCATGTACTCAAAGGACTCGTTACGTTTTGAAATTGAATCCATCCCAGGTTCCTCATCACACAACTTGTGCTCTATAAAAAAGAGAAATGAAGAAATGCCCCATGGTTACAAAGAAAGGGTGTAAAAATTACAGTGGAAAACTCATGCTCAGATTTTTTTTTGGTTTTTTTTATAATATTTTTTTTCAGATAGCTGGCTTCACATTTTTTTGTGTGGTACCATACAATATTTTTAATGGCAGTTGTTGCTGTGGTACTTAGCAGACTGAAGAATTGACACTCAAACTCTCTGTTTTGTTTGAACTTGTATGGTAATAGGTTTGCTTCAGTATTTTTGACCCTCATCCCAAACAGAATCTAACCCTAGCATGTTTGGTCAGTTAGAATTAAGCATCTAAATGTCATTGAGGGTCTCAAGTTGTGACCCTAAATGTGAAATTCTGTTAGGCTAGTTTTGTGGGAGGTTTTTTGAGCCACCGTTCAGTCAGGTATAAAATCGATCAGTGTGAGAGATTAGCTAAAGTTATAATAGTTACAGTAGTAAAAATTGATATGACTGGAACTGTGAGAGAAATTATTACTATCAGGCAAAAATCTAATGTGAGCAAATATCGGATGATAAGATGAATAGGTTTTTTCTCTAACAAAGACATTGGCTAAAAAAGGTAGCTACTCCTGTCACTATGTATCACGTCTCTGTGTCGCTGGGTTTGTACCTAAAATGTTCCAAGCACAGAAATTCCAGCAGATGGCACACTAAAGCCTTGGTACTGAAAAGAGTCGTTAACCAAGAGAAGGACTAACTGCATGGCAGGCCGAAAATTTATTCTGTATTACAATATGCAGACTGTGCTTTGTTTTGTCAGCAATTATTAGGTCAATCTGTAATAGCTAGGAAATTACCTAGAGAAGCATTAAGGGAAAGAAATGGGATAAGACAACTTTTTTTTTTTTTTTTTTTTTTTTTTTTTTTTTTTTTTAAGCTACTGATTTGTCTTGATTTGTAGTGACATTTATGATGCCTGGAATGGACATCTCCCAACAGTTGGGGACTGGAAGGATTTGCCTTTGGCCCTCAATCCTCCAAGTAGGTAGTTGCCTGCCAGGAAATGGCTGATATTGCTGGTGGTCAGAATTGCCTACACTGTGAATCACTTTTCAGGAAGTGAAACATCTTGTCTATAAATACATTACTGAAAGAAATGTGTAGCTCTCTGGCCTTACATCTGTGGAATTGAGAGGACCTGCCACAGGACGCCTGGTGCTGGCTGTGATGCCCCTCTCCAGCTTTGCTGGTGTTTGAAGGCAGAATTTCAATGGTAGAGATGTCATGACCTGTGGCTGATGATCTGATGCTGAATCTCTCCTCGTTTCCAGCCAGGGAGTGAAGTGTCTTCAGCAAACAGTGTGAGTACATGACTTTTCCCACCTATACAAGCAGTGATGTTGCCACAGAAACAAGGGAGGGAAGAGGCCTACGCCAATGTAAAGAACAGTAAGGCATTTCTAGGGCATTGTAAATGCTTCTGACGAATTGTGCTAACAAATGAGATGGATGCACAGGTTGCAAGTGGGGTAAATGAAGTGTATCCTAACAATCTGGTTGTGTTATTTTGTGTTTTGTACTCTGAGAAACTCCAAGTAACCTTTTACTCCAGCTTGTTTTAAATTGTCAGGAAAGATAGGGACTAAAGATCCACAGGGGATTACCTCCAGAAAAGCCATCTGCTATTGATTTTAAAAGTAGGAAATGTCTTTCTGCCATCCTACTTTATGACTTCTGTACTTCTTCAAGATACTACAGGTGACAGAATAATCTTCTGGTTCTACTAGTTCTCTGTCTTTTTACTGTACGTATTCTGTTAAATTATATAAAGGGTTGTGAAGACATTTATAATGAAATGAAGAACATTCAGATACTTAAATCTAAATCCTTGCTCAGACAAAATTCTAGAAATTACATAGGTTTTGCTAAGATACAGAAAATTTTAACTTACAAGGCCATTCTCAATTTTGCATCTCTTAACATGTATTTTTTTATGGAAAACTGTTAATCCTTCTGGCTTGGAGACCAGGTCCTTAAGCTAAGGAGTTTGCCATTTAAGAGAGATCCAAATTAACCATGCATTTTAATGAAAGATATTTGATTATATGTGCTGGGCTTTTTGCAACCTAAAGCCCCAGTTCTGTAATCTGATTTTTGCACGTGAGTTTCAGGAGGGTTGATACTTGAGAAGTATTTGAAAACAAGAATGAGGAATTCAGTTATGTGGATTTTTTTTTTCTTCTCATCTGCAGAGTTTAACAGGTAGATGATCACCTGTACTGATGGTAACAAATTATTCCTATTTTCTTTTGTCTGTATTTTCTTCTGCAGTTAAAGCTATGTGCTTTCCTGTTGAAAGACTGGAAAGACTGAAGCCTTTACTCCAAATGTAGTGGAAATGAGAGACAATTCTTTTTTGAGGTTCAAAAGTGTGATTAGTTTTTGTCTTTGGTTTGGAGCAAATATAGATTTGTTTGAATATCATTGAAAAAGTTATTTCCAGCCTACAAGAATAAAAAAATCCAAAAAACAAAAACCAAAAAACCCAAACCTCAAATCTGATGGGAATTCTGTTCTCATATTGTAAACCAAAGAGGCTGAGTAAGCATCATAACATTTGGCTATTTATTCTGTTTATTCTCCAAAAATACTGGGATTCCTTTTCCACGAATATCTTTTCTTAACTCACAGATGAGCTTTAAATTATTCTTTTTATGATATATAAAAATCTACCTAAATTGTAATGAAATTCTTTCTCAATCTCTGCCTGAACACGAGCATAAAAATAATGTCATTGGTGTAAAACAATTCCAGATTTATTATTTTTCTGCTGCCGTTCTCAGGCAGTGTATACTACTCCAGAAAACCTTTAATGTCATTGATTTTCTTTTCTGCTCCAGGTGCAGAAGCAAAAGCACCTGCAGTAGTTTAGGTAATTTCCAATGTACTGTGTCTATAGTAGCTGTTCAGACTATTTTGAACATCGCTCACTTCTGAGGGATTCAGTGCTAGCTATTGGTTGGTGCCTGAATGATTTTTCTGGATGATAGGGCTTAAGAACAGACCTAACATAATTTTTAGGCAATTGTCAGGCTGTCCTCCTTGAAAGAGAAAATTTTCTGTTCTCACTTAACTTCCTGCTGAGTTCATGGTTTACTTTAGCAGTTCACAGGGTTCTCATTGAACCGGTTCAACTGTTTACCATCACATCCATCCACCCACATCCAAAAATCCCAAGAAAATAGAAGTCATGGTTATAGTAAAAAAAAAAAAAAAAATCAAAACAAAAAGCAAGCAACCACCCAACAACCAAAGCAAAACAAAACATGAGAACTGGGGCTCTTCTGTGAGAGTCATGACAAAAATACAGTCTTAGTGTTCCCTAGCCTAGTGAAAGTTGTAAAAAAAAAAATTGCAATGTGGGCAAAATCCTGCTCTCATTTCAGATTTGCTTTTCAGTTACCCAAATCCCTTAAGAGCATGAGAAATTTCTGAAGTGCTGAATTGTCCTTTATGTAAATTTAAATGTGACATTACTCACAAGGTTCCCATTGTTATTTTTACCATCACCATCTTCATGGAAGAAAATGAGATGCAGCAGTGAAATCCCAAGATATTTGTTAGTCTTCACGTAAGCAAATTTCAGCTGAAGCCAAGGAATTTGTCTGAATAAAAACCAGCATCGTGTGTTTGCTCCATCAGAGACATACCCGACATCACACCCGTTCTCCAAGGTAAAGGTGTTTGAGAGAAGTGTAGCCCTTGGTTTCCATTTGGACAACACAGTGCTCTGCCTTTCCACTCCGGTCCAGCAGATAGCATCCTGCCAGTTCTGCCAGCACTGGCTTGCACAGTGGATAGGCAATTACTTATGCACCAAGTAGCTGGAGAGGACGACCCTTATGTGTGATGGAGGGAGGGTGTAATGCCTGCCATGCTTCCGTTTGCTCTAGAGGTGGACTCCATGAGTTGACCGATACTATTGCATATAGCCAACAATTATCACTGTCGTGTTAAAATGCACAAGAGACAGGAAATATGAATGGCGTCTGGATGAAACAATGGCAACTTGGAAAGTTGGTGCAGTAGTTAATATCATGTAGAGTAATAAAATATGGCGCATTAGATCTGCTTCTGTTTGGGTCTTAGAATCTACAGAGGAATATGAAAGCTTAATACATTATGAAAGTACATCTTTTCTGTATGTATGTGAGGAATAACCTACTTTAATTCTTGTTTGTGCGATATACACTAGAACTCTTTTCAAGTGTTTGTTGGACCTATTCAAAAATACCAAGATGACTCTGGGGAGAGCTCCTCTTTTTCTATTTCATTGTGAAAAGAGATGTAAAGGGTCTGAAAATTGGAGTTTCTTGACTTAAAGCCAAGACTGAGTTTTTGCTTTGATTTCAGTGCATTCCGGATTGGGCCTTTAGAAGTTGTTTCTGCCTCTGCTACACAAGGATTAACATGGTAGCAATCCTTGAGCACTCCGGCTAATAAAGATACAGAGTTGAGTCCTACTTAGACAGGTTTGCATCATTAATAAATACGGTTAATGAAATATTACTAATATCTTCAATGTATAAAGAAAATACACTGCTGGGCCTTATTTGACAGACGGAGGGAAGCAATAGCACTACGACCTATATAATGGAGAGGCTCAGAGAGGTGGGCTGAGCGAACTCGTCTCTTGAGAAGGCTAAAAGGGGAATTAATTGGCTGTCTTCAACAACCTAATGATTAGCTATGGATAAGATGGACCCACAGTCTTCCTGGCAGTGCACAGCAAAGAAATGAGAACAGCAGGAGCAAGTTGGAGCAGGACAAATTCCTTCTAGATACAAAGAAAGAATTCCTTACAGTTAGATTTATGAAACACTAGAAGAGGTTGTGTGGAGAAGCTGAGGGATGCCTTTTCTTTAAGATACTAAAAAAATGCTGCGGACCAGATGGCCTCCCATCTGACTTAAATTATTCTATGAGTCTAGATTAAATGACAGCTTCATTACAGAAAAATAAATATTTGGCAGTGACACAAACAGGGCCATGGCAGTCTTTTAGATCAGAGTTCATGCTAGTAAAAGCTGAGGAAAGCAGAACAGGTATGACTGTGCCCTGCAGCAGCTCTCAATCTGTCCTGTGGTCTGAGAAATTCTACATGTCAGCCATCAGCAGACGAATTCTAGATGCCACAGGGAGTGCTTAGAAATTACTCTCTAGCTTCAAGACAAGATGGTGTAAGAAACGCATCACTATACTCCTCCTGCTCCAGGGACAAATAGAGGCCGTGGCTCCATTGTGTCAATTTGTCATGGACAGAGACTTCTCCAGACATCTTGGTGGTTGTTAGTTCTACTCCAGGTGTGGCCTCACCAGTGGGGAGTAGAGGAGAAGGATCCCCTCCCTCAACCTCTTGGCAATACTTTGTCTAATGTAGCCAAGGATACCATTTACCTTCTTTGCAGCAAGGGCACACTGGTGGCTCATGCCCACCGTGGTGTCCACCAGGACCACCAGGTCATTTTCTGCCAAGCTGCTTTTTTGCTGGGTGGCCCTCAATATACTGGTGCATGGGATTGTTTCTTCACAAATGCAGGACTTTGCAGTTCCCCTTGTTGAAGTTCATAAGGTTCCTGTCAGCCCATTTCTTCAGATTGTCAAGGTCCCTCTGGATGGCAGCACAACACACTGGCACATCAGCCACTCCTTCTCCTCTTGTGTTATCTGCAAACTTGCTGAGGTTACACTGTGCCCATCATCCACATCGTTAATGAAGATGTTAAACAGGATGTCACTGTTCAGTTAAAAAATTGGTAAACAGCAATGCTACTGTGGTTGTTATCCATAAAATAGCAACCACCTTTCACCAAAAAGTACAACACTGCAATTGCTGAGTTCTGCAGTATTCCTCTGAATCAGGAAATAAGTGCCCTAGATGTCATTCTGTGGTTCCTGTTGGTTCACTGACATTTAATTAATGACATTTATTGCGCTGCTGCTCAGCAGATCTTTCTGATTGCGTAGTATATGGTGGATGAGACAAAGCATAACTAACATGTTTACTCAGCACAGCAGCAGTATATTGCATCAACATACTTTGCAAATTTAAACAGGCTTTTTCAAAGCACTCTGCTCCAAAACTAATGTGACCCTCCAATTGCAACTCTCAGTACTGCTCAGTATTGTGATATTGGTGGTATTTGCTGATGATCAGGTGCTGAAGGAAATATGCAAATGTCACAATGCCAGCCTCCAGTTGCACAACGTTTCAAATCTCAGCTCTTCAACACTTAGGCATATGGGTAGCTTTCCTCTGAACAGTGAAACAGCTCATGCTAACAGATAAGCACATGCCAAAGCATTTGGGAAGGGCTTTAGATATTTCTACAGGCAATGTGGCTGCCCAGGCTAGGCTGGCCTTTTTATTTGTTTTTGTCACTAGTGGTTAGGTTAATAAGTAGCTAAAGGCTATAATAGTCCTGTTGAGCTGGTGAGGCAAAGCATGTTGAAACTTCTTACTGGTAGTGATAAGAAGCCATATATTACTGCTGTTAAAACAATTCTTTCTCCTGCTGCCATAAAAGAGTTTCTCAGGCACCTAATGCTCTGGAAATACAATAAATCTTTCTTTTAAACTTATGATCATGTATGTGGTGGTTTCCTGTAACATTTTTGTAAGCCTAACTTTGTGTTTTATGTGGATGTGTGTACATGTGTCTGTAAGGCATGTTGCCTAACAGTTGAAGTTAAAATTAGATGTTTGGCTCATTCACTTGGCCCTGCTAGTGGTGGCTAGAGTGTAGCCAGGGCACCATCTCACAGGACCTGAGCTAGAAGATCAAAGCAGGTCCTTGGTGGTAACCAGGGTAAGTCAGGATCCACTGTAAGCCCAACAGGTTTACAGAGAGGAGGCAAGTCTGAGGTCTAGCCTAAAAGTCAAGTTGCTGGGTCAGAGCCAGGTTCAGAATCAGATGTGAGACCAAGCACGTGTGGACCTGCAACAGGGACCAAGGGTGAGCCTCTGCTTAAATGCATCTCCCAAGAAAAAGGGAGAGATTCTGCTGAGGCTTCTTCCAGCTTTTTCTCAGAGAGCTCTTTCTTTATAACAATTTCAAGGCTTGACAGCTGCTTGTCGAGGTTGGCTCTCAGCCCAAGCAACTGAACCCCCAGAATGGAGAATGTGCATAGGGCCCTGACTTTGACTGAATTTGAGACTTTGGGTGAATCAGCTTGACTGTCTTAATCTTGACTTCAGATCATTTATCAGTTCGGTACAATAATATCAACTTCACACGGATGTTGTAAACCTTAATTCATGCTCATTAAGTACTTTGACATAGTACTATATGAAATATGCTTTTTTACTTGTTTAGATGTTATAATTATTTTTACATGGTGTTATTTCAGCCACTGAGCCACTAATATGGCACATATATTTGACTCTAGATAGAATTTCAAACTCATCTTTCGGTGCTCCTCATATATAAATCAACAATTTTATGTAGTCATGGCTCCCTTTGTAGCATTTGCAGGTGATTACAAGCATACTCTTCAGTGAGAGAGACTGAACTACAGCTGCTTTAAAGAAAAGGTCCTTTAAAGAAAGGTCCTTTATCTCACTATGAGAAGACCGTATGAGTAACCAGAATAGTCATACTTTGCCATGTCACAGTAGTTGTATTGCTTTTAAATCTACACAATGAGGTCTTTTCTTTACAGTAGTCCAAACCATGGGACAAAATTACATGTAAGGAGAACTTCAGTCCTGAGAAACTGCCAACTGAAGTCTCTGTAAGAATTCGTACTGTTGGCAGCATGCAAAGAATCAGACAGTGCCATGGCAACAACAGGACACCAGATCTTGGGGAAAACCAGCTTGTCACTACAAGAATGGGAAAAAACCAAACCCTATCCATCCTCTTTTCAGCTAGGAAGGGTAAAAAAAAATGTGATAAATGAAGCCTTAGAACCATGAATTGCTTTCCATGAACAACAGCTTTGTACAAAAACTTCAGGTTAATAATGATGTAACTCGCACAGGTTTATTGCAATAAATTATCAAATCCACTGTATTTTCTTTCATGTAAAGTATTTTTAAGTTATTTTAATTGTTTATCACTTGTAGAAGAAGCAGCTATTTGTCATCTTTAAAGTAATTCCAGTGAAAGATGGTTTGCAGAATAATAGAGTTTCTCAGGTTATCTAATCACTGTGGGGGGTTGTCATCACTCCTTTAGGCAATACTATAATGAAGAGACGAATACAAAAACATTGGACATGGTGGTTTTAGGAAATAGTAGGAAGGAACAACCTCAAGAACACCTATTTGCATAAGTTATTTATGCTTTCAGTTGCAGCTTGTACACCTCACTCGTTAATTTTATGCAGGCACTGTAGGTTTGGAGAGTTTTGAAAGGGTCTCACTGTTGGCCAGTCAGAACTGGTTCTTCTTCCACGTCTCGTTTTAACCTAGCTGGCGTAAATGGATGTAATACTGATTTTTAGCCAGGGTAAGAAAGAGGAACAAGGGCAAAGGATCAGTGATGTTCTACAGGTTCATGCCTGGATATACCAGTGGCATATCTATCTATCTATCTATCTATCTATCTATCTATCTATCTATCTATCTATCTATCTATCTATCTATCTATCGCCTATACCACATTAGGCTACAATGTGTCAGTGAAGCGAACGTCTGAACTGCCTTGTAGAAAAAGAATTGGGTCCTATGACAGACTTTAATGGCTAAAATGGGACTGAGATGGATTTCAGGTGCCAATTCAAAACCTCTGTTTTAATCCTGGGACAAAACTCAGTATGAATTGTTCTGTGCTGCCTGAAGCTTCATCGTGGTGCACTGGGCTGACCTGCCCCGCTTCAGAAGGCTCATTCTCCAGCTCCACTCTAAACCTTGCCAGAATCCAACCACTAAGCAGAACAGGTCTTGAGGGCCCTAATCTGTGCTGTGTGATGAGAATACCTGTAAAATACATGGGTAATATCAGTTGTCGGCTCCCCTCCAACACATTTGTTGTCTTTATTTCAAATGGAGGTGGATGACAAGCCCTTATTTTATGTAGTGGCTAGAAGAGTGAGCCAGGAAGTGGCTTTGATGCTCATCCCAGCTGGAAGAGGTACAAAAAGCAGTATCAGGGAGCGCTTTAACAACCCATCTGCATGGCTGAGAGAGGACAGGGAAAAATATTGAAGTTAAACCTGTCCTGCAGCTGCTGGAGAGAGGTAGCATTGGGTAATGCTGATTTTTTTCAGTAGTCTGCTTCTGCTTTCAGGTTTGCTTAGGCAGTCATGGAGGAAGAATGTGCAACACTGACAGAAACACTGCGACAAGCTGACAGCAAAATTCGGGGCTTGTAGCTGACTATCCTAATCAGTAGTTCCCAGAGCTGTGCTGCTTTGTGTGCACTTCTGTGCAGTAAATCATGCATGCTTCATTTCGACAGAAGAGGGCCTCCCAGCTTAACCTTTTGCAAGACATTTGGTGAACACTCCTGAGAAATAGGGGTAGGAGCCTGAATGCATTCAGGCAGAGCTAAACGGGCTCTTGCGGTTGAGATGCGACTTGGGAGGTGGAACCATGAAGTCCTTTCAAAGCAGTCTGAGATTTTAAGTGTCCAGTTCCTGCCAAGTTTCCTGATTTAAGGTAAAGATTCAGAGCTCTGGATCCTGGGAAGTATTTCCTCTGGGGAAGACAAAGCTCACTCCTTTCCTTGGCTATCCATAGGCAGGCTGCTACTCACCGCTCTAGCTTTCTGGTTATCTTCTCAAGGCCAGTGTCTCTCATACATACTACAGGGAGCCAGACATCTAAAGAAACTTTCCTTATTCAGCTTTGAGAGCGATGCACATAAGATATCAGGCTTGTAAGGCCTAGCTTGCAGCTACCCAAAGCTTTTATCAGAATCTTATGCCTTTTAACACTGTACTAAGTGGGATTTAACTTTATATGGTCTTGAATTATACTTAGCCTCAGTTTGAGTCCATGTTACACTATTTCCATTGGAGTCTTCCTAAGAAAATCCAGGCCTGTTGTCAAACTCAGGTTCACCAGCACAACCAGGCTCGAGCCAAACTCCAAAGAGTGGCGTGAGGACATTGTGTGCTGTAGTATGCTCGCAACTTCTTCATGGCTGGATGAGTCAGGGGTGATGTGAGTGCATGCAGCCCCCGGTTCACTTACGGGCAGCCAAAGGTCAGTTCTTCCAAAGCAGTGTGGCCGCAGAAGCCAGGCTGACAGCTGGTGTGAGCTACGGACACTGAAGGCCACGGGGTTCAGGACTCTTAAACCCATGCTCAGGCCGGCTCCTTGCTGCTCACCTATCCAAAAGGTGAAGTAATCTGGGCTAAAACAGCACTGCTGTCAACCTCAGTGAGTAGCGTTCACTTCTGCAAACACTCCTGCGCAGTCAGTGGGCCTGCTCATGTGGCACTGTGTATTGAGGGTGTCGCTGGGAAAAATACACTTTTTTTTTAATTCTGTTTTCATTCTGTGTCTTGGACTCCATCAGCGTTGCACAGCTTTGGACCATCTCCACAGATGCTTGCTGACAGGAGGGACTGAACAGTTCTTGGCAGCCTCCTCCCTGCTAGACTCTGTGTGTACTGGCAAAGTGGACAACCTGGGGTGTCTTTCTCTTCCTCACTTTTTGCTAATTTCCAACTCAGCAGAGAACTCTGGACACTCAGTAAGAAAAAGTCTGTCATTTTTCACCACAGCTGTATTCCCATGAACCCATGGGATATGCTAACATGCAATATAATTTTCCTGGCAAATTGCTGCTACTTCATTCTTAGAGGATATTTATTTATTTACTTTTACTGGACATGCGTATTTGTAATTATGCCTGGGCTGATGCTTTATTTTGGATGAGCTGTCTTGTACAGATTTATGAATTGAGAATAATGGCACTTCTTGGATGTCACACACTTTTAGTAGGAAATATTACACATGTTTATATGGAAAAGGATTTAAAGTTCTTATATTTATAAAGTGAGAATGAGCCTGCCAAGTTATGAAATTTTATTTTGAAATAAAGATTTTACTAAAGTATTCTTAAGACAGTAGTATAAATATTGGAAATGCAAATGCCAAAGCTACCAGTGTCACGAAAGGAGATTTAAAATTAGATTCTTAATTCCAAATAAATACGCTGTTTTGACAGAAACTCTTCTCTTTGCCAGTAAGCTGGTGGGCATCTGTTATGTTTCCATTCCATGACAGATCCAATGAATCTCCAGGAAGTCCCCGGAATGTACTTTTATTTGAAATGAAAAGTAAATCTTTCCAAACAAAGCTTCAGAGTACAAGCATGAACCCTTTTCGGGGTTAAGAGCAGTACATTTAGGGAAGCATTAAGAAGAGTCATCTTAAAGACTTGCAAGTGTTGCAGACTATAAATTTAGGTGCCGTGAGGGGTGAAGGACAGTGCAGTCTACCTCAGGGGACTGTGCAGGCAAGGCACCTGTGATTGCATTGACTGATACAAATAGGCTTTTTTCACTATTGGGTGCTAATGCAAAGGTGGGGAGAAGGATGTAGAAATCCCTTTATTTGTCCTTTTCCCTTTTTTTTTTTTTTTTTTTTTCCTCCAGCAAATCTGTACTTTGAAAATTCATTCATTTTGATTGATCACTTCTGTGCTTTTGGTCTGCACATGCAGTTGCTATTTTTGCGGAATTCAGAGCGATGCATATTAAGGGACTGGTTCTTACATTGACAACACTGCAGTCCAAAAGTAGTTAATAGTCATTGGACTCATCACTATCTTAGGCTGTCATTCACAAAAGAATCTTTGTTTGATTGTCCAGGTTTAACTTTAAATATAAGTCTTAGTCCCACTGATCTCAGGGGAAGCAGTTCAGTAAGCACGTATTTATATATATATCCTCCTCAAAAGGGACATTAATTTAGGATTTGAGAAATTGGCCCCCAAGGTACATGTACATACTACCCTTTGTTCATAAAACATGAACAATTAATTTAAAATTTTTTTACTATTTTATATGTGTGGGATTTTCAAACCAAATATTGTATATAATACTATACAGCACAAGGGAGTCCCAAACATATGAAATAAAAGAACACAGAAAAATATGTTAAAATAAAAGTGAATAATTTAAAGAAACATTGAACAAACCTACCTAGTTTTTCTTTTTTTTTTTTTTACTGCCATTAGATTTATAATGTGTGAATATATCATTAAACCCTTTTTCTCAGAATTAAAGTGGGTTTTTTTCAAATTGTCCAGTTTTGCAATGGGGATGCAATTGGTTCCTTTATGCCCATGCAGGCTTTTCACTGCAGCTATAGAATTACCATAGCGTTAATAATGTTGCAACACTTACTTGAATGGCAAATTGCAACAAATTAGTGTTTATATATCCTTGAGCTGTTTAGTTGGATGCTCGTGCTGGCTGCATTACTTGCCAAGAGGCTGCTATGACCCAAGTCCACAGCATAGACTCAAAAAGATAACATATATCATAAGAGAGGGGAAGGTCATTCTCTCTTGAGCAAGCCATTTATCATAAGGCAAACATCTTTCGACAGATGGATATGTAATCTCCGCATAGTCTTTTCAGCTTTGTTTGACAGTTGGCTTTGAAAGCTAGAGAGAGCAGAGCTCTCCCTGTGCAGAGCTAGGCATGGGTTTGAAGCACCATAGGTGTGCCTGTGCCACACAGCGCATTACTGTACATGGGCTGTAATGTGCAGGGGCAATATTTTCCTATGTGTGTGGTTCTGTGTTCAGGTTCATCAGCCCTGCCTCTCAGCATGGCTAATGAGCTCTGCATCGTTAATACAATTACACCATAACTGGTTCTGCATCTGAGGATTACGGGGGTTCTGCAGAATTCCTTATTGCATGCTGTAAATCTTTACAGATCCTGGGTGTATAGCTGTTGGTGCAAAAGTAAACTCACCAGCCTGAAACAAACTCACACAGAAGATCTGTCTGCCCATTGATGGAAATCAGGGAAGGTGCAGATTCTAAACCACAAAGAATTCCCTATTTTCCTCATTGCTCCTAGGGGTAAAACAGGCCATTTGTCTGAGAAGAAACTGGGGAAAGAAAGCTGAGAGAGTATGGAATTCTATTCAATTTTAAAATTCTTACAGTAGACAGATTAGTTCAGAGCAATCAGGCAAAGAAATGAGGTGGGAATTCTCAGCCTGCTGGCTTTTTGTCCAATGTAACTTTGGTAAGACCAGGATGAATGGGATAAGTAGTTAAAGATATTGTCATAATTCCTATGCACAGGAAATAAATAATCAGTTTACACAAAAAAATTGGAAAGGGTTTAGGAAAGAAGTTAAAAAACCCCAAACATATATGCTGCCTGGAAATCTGCCCCCCAGTTTGTGAATTCAAAAAGCTCACCCAAGAGAAGGTTAAGATATGACTCTATCCCAGTTTCTCCCAGACTCCGCATTTAGCAGACAATAGCACAGCGAGACCCAGTGCCTGGGAAATAAAGCAAAATAAATCTGCCTAAAACCAAATAATTTTAAAGTGGAAAAGTTTCTTCATATTGAAATCATGGAAGTGATAGATTATGGCTTTTGAAGTCTTTAAATAAAAATCAGATTTCATTCTAAAAATACATGTTGCTTACCCAGACGTTATATGATTGCTACAAGAATTGTCAGATGAAGTATCATGTCTTGTGCTATACAGAAGGAAGAACTAGCTGGTCATAAGGTGCTTTCTAGTCTTAACATCCATTCCGGTATTTTTTCATGTTTGAATGTCTTAATTTACCATCTTAACAGTGTTATACATGGTTTTATACACATTTTTTAGCAGTATTAAACAGAAACAAAACAATCCTTTGCATAAATACAGTCATACAAAATCCCATGTATTTTGTGGGGTTTAGATCCAGAGCTCTTGGGCCATTTTAAGATATCTGCTGCTGCCACCACAGCCTGGGTATCCATGTGAGCCTACTGTCCTTTATGTGTAATGGTTACCAAAGGAGCTCTGACACACCTGTTTTTCCAGGGTGCTACACAGTTAATAGACAGTCCTTAGAAAAATATTAGCTGCCAGCATTCTTGGAGTTTATGCCTGGATTTAGGGGGGAAGACAGCAATGATACCAGTAAGTGTAGCAAACCACAGGGATTTAATACTGTCTGTCTGAGTGTTTGGACTTCATGGTTTAGATTTAGATTTGCCTCGTTTGCATTCTCACTGTAAAGTGAAGGCAATGATCCATGTGTGTTTTCTCTGGGCAGGGAAGGTAAGAATTTATTCAATGCCAAACACTTGAAAGGGTACAGCTGTATTTTAACAGAAGAGCAGAGATAAGGAAAGATATAAGGCAAGACCTCCTAGCTTGAACCAACATGAAGTGGGAGGGAGAGAAAAAAGGGTTCACCTAATGATGTGGGAGAGGAGTTGCAAAAGTTTTTGGTCCCAGTTACGTCATTTGGTTTGTCTTACACTAGCTACTAGTAAAGGGATGTGAGAAAAAGGGCAGGAAATCCTAACAGCTCTTAGCTCCTTTTAAATCTATGTCTGCTTTCTTAGGGGTACAAAGAGAAGTTGTGGTGACTCATTGTATACCAGTGGAGTTACGTGCAGCACTGCAGTGGTGCATTGCAGTTCAAGGACTCTTCAGTTGTGCTTGTGGTCCCACTTTCTGCCTGCCTTCCTAATGTGTTCCCATTGCACATTCATCAAAACAGCTGTTTTCATGGATGCAGAGTTATTTTTAATTAATGTACAGGGTCAACGTGTTTAACATACCACAACTGCTTGTATTTTTAGAGGAACACATGTTGCAGCTTATGACAGGATTAAAACTTAGTTTCAGAAAGGACCTCTGGGGAAAAAAAGGAAAACTTCCGCTGATTACAAAGCAAAATTACACTGATGTGGAAGTTATTAAGGCAACCTACAGTGAGGTGGTGGTTAAAGGACATAAAAGACACCTTACAGCAAATCAAGTGTAATGCAAGGAGAAAAAGCAAACAAACTGCCAATTTTATATATGCTCAGGGCTCATCTGAGGGAATCTAAGAACAATTGTGAGGCTGCTGTACACAGGTTATTGTTAGTTCACTGGCAGCAATGGATGTGTCTGTCCTGTGTCTTCAATGTTTCTTTCACTACTTTGTAGAAAAGACGAGAGAGACCTTGATGCAGCCCTCTGAACGTTTTGCTGCAAATCAAAGCTGCTCCTTTTTGAAGCAGAACAACACTTCCACAGCCAAACATGTCTGTGCTTAACTTTCTGCTGGAATTCCAGCTACTGATCCATCTAACCCAGTTCACTCTTTTTGTTCAGAAAACTGAATATTTTCACAACCTTATAATTTAGGGGAAAAAAGGCCTTCCTGAGCAAGCTTCCCAAGTTCACTCAGAGTTCCTTAGGCTGATGATATTAAACTAGCATGTGGTTAACATCTTCACTCCAATGAAATTATGTTTACTAAAAACATTTTGCTTTTTTTGTTCTTTTTTTTCTTCCCCTTGGAGATTGTGAGTCTGTCTGGCTAGCCCTTGTACAAGGTCTAAAAATATTCTCCAAAATCTGTCTCCAGATGCATGTACAACAACCTTGTGGAACTTGCTGACAGTTTATAATGGAGCTCAAGGTGTCGCTTTGATACAGGAAGGGAAAGCTAAATAGAACCATTATAGGCAGAAAGATTATGCAGTAATATCTACAGTGATATGGTAGCCTAATACCAGTCTGCTTTTAGATATTTATAAGCTTTTAATTATAAAAGTCTCCTTTTAACTCCTTAACCTGCCTGGCACTGGGATCTGAAAGGATTAAAAATGGCTTAAACCATTTTACTCTTTTTTTCCCCTCTATCTTCAAAATCACAATCTTAAGGAAAATCATGGTAAAATATGAGTATTTGTGATTATGTCTTACTGCATATAAATTTCCTATTGAATCTGACTTGCTTTGCTGTCCTTCATACCTCCCCAGACCATCTAGAGGGAAATTTGTATGTCCTAAGGAAACAAACATATATTGAAGATAATACAAGACAGATTTAAAGCCTATTACATGCACTTTGCTGCACAGTTTGCAGTAAGAACTGTTGGTTGTTGTAAATTCAAAACATGTGTGTGTTTCTCATAGGCTGAGGTTCTATGAAATGCCAAGCATAGCCTAAAATATAGCCTAGAATATTAAAACATAGATTAAGGACTTACCAGCTAAGTCCAATGCACGAAGTTCAATAAGTAACTCCCTTTGAGAAGAGTGTTGCTTGACCTAGTAAATAACAGCTGAATATCTCTGAGAGGACCTGAGCCAGTATCTGCTTTTACAGCAGCATGAATCAGAAATCATTGCTTCAAAGACAATACATGCTCCATCTTATTTAGATTAAAATGGATTTTGGTGTCCAAACTTCAAGCTATTGGTGGAGATATGTTGGCTGGTCACATTCTGAAAATTGAAAGTTTTGCTTATCATACTGTCAGTAAGTGGAATAATTGTTCTTTCAGCTGTACCAGTAGTGAAAATACGCAGAAAATATTTCCATGACAGTTGGACTCTGTGTACATTTATGGAATAAAACTTCACTGAATGAAGTGAAAAATTTCCTAGAATTCCCCTACCTATTATGTAATTTACTTTGAATTTTAGAACTCCGCTTTGTATATCTCAGGTAGGAGCAGTCTTCATTGTCATATTTGTTCCTAAGTCTTTTGAAGCCCAGCTTTGCATTTTCAAGACTTTTATTAATGCAGGGACCAGACAGTTTTTCTACATTTTACAGGCTTGGTGGCAAAGAAAAAAAATAACCAGACAATGAAATCTTTTGTTGTCTGGGGCCCAGATCTTCCCTCTCTCCTTCCAACACCCTCTGAAAAGCAGCAGAAGCGGTGTGGTTGTATTTCATAAATTACAGTAGAGCTTCAAACATTGTGAGCTTGGAGAATGTACCCTTCTTTACCTTCCATGAGAAAGTGGCTGTTGCACTGGACCCCTGTGTTGGCTATAGAAGAATCACCCATTCCCCTGCACCTTCCTGTACTCTTACTATCATGCAGGGAAAAGAAGTGTTAAGTGGGTGGTGTTATGGTGTGCTCTTTCACATCACTCCCATGGAGATTCTGAACTGCGATTCCCAACTACTCTAGCATCTGAAGCGACAATTCCTAGTCCTAAGATGTCACCTAAGATACCTCCGTACGAACCATGATTTTACAGTTGTTGTCCAGAGCTAATGATGAACCTCAGCCAGGTAGTTCTGAGGTGGCTTTTTGAATAATTTTTTATGTTACTCTTGCTTTTCTTTGATAAGGCCCCTTTATACTCTTTGTACTGATGCAATGAGGAAGAGAATCTTAAAGAACCACCTCCTCTGGTTCTATGATGTCCAGTGTGGATTTCTTCAATTTGTATGAAACTCTGCAGCCCATTTAGACAGTAGTCCTGCCTTGGACAGGCTGCGTCCAGAGCTCCAGCAGAAGTGCTCCCAGAAGGGGCACATACTGGGGACAGATGTATCCCCTGTTTCCTGGTGCTGAAGGAGAGGACTATCAAACTGAAGAGGTAATGGCACTTATAAAGAGCCCAACAAGCTGGAATGTAGTAGGGGATAAAGCCTAAAGACTGGTGAGACCGGGGAAGGGGACCACTTTCCTTCAGCAGAGATGCCTTAACATCAAATTTTTCTGCTATGACCGTATCTATATGTCGTGGTTTAACACCAGCTAGCAAAATACCATGAAGCCGTTCTCACAAATCCCCCCTCCCCTCCTCCAGTGGAGGGGAAGAATCAGAGGAAAAAGAAATAAGGAAGACTATATTCTTTATGGACTTGAACAGGCTCATTAGCAATGACTAATGTACGTGATACGTTATTACTACTTATTGGCATATCAGGGCCTTTAAGAAGATTCAAAACCCCTTTGACACAGTAGATAAGGGAAGAGAGGCCTTGTAAGTTTTTGACTCACAAGCTTAGCCATCCAACTAATTTGCATGAAGTTGAAGTGAGAACTTTAAATCACAGTGAAGATGATTCCTATGTTGTAATGAGAAGCTCCCTTACAGACTTAGCAAATCCGAAGATAATCAAATTAAAAATTATTTTATACCATATACATTCACAAAACAATTTAATATAATTTCTAGAAGTGCTTATGACATCACTGGAATCCCTGACAGCCTGGGCAGAGTAATAAAGGAACTTATTTGACAACTGAAAATACGATTTTGAGCATTTCTTAATGACTCTGTGTCTACAACATGTTCATCCACTACCCGGGCCAGTGGGAGGTAAAATTCTATTCGATGTGGGCATAAATTACCAAATGTTGCTAGTCATCAATAATGCTCACTTTTCAAACTCATGTTGAAGTGCTGGGCTTTACAGCACAGTCACAGACTCACTACATAACATATAAGTGATTTTATACGAATATTATGCTCTATATGTTCTGTTACAGATTACATCTTCCATTTTGCATGGCTGCATGAGCCAGTAAGTCCTACAGAAAAATTTCAGGTCTGCTGCCTTAACATACGCACTACGTAACAGACCCCAAATTCTATTTTGGGTGTACAAATTGCCAGCATGTCCTGACGTTGGTCATACCTCCATTCAGCCTTCATTTTTCTTGTTTCTGAGCTTGCTTCACTCCTTTAGAAAACTCTCAATGTCTTGTGCAAAACTGCAAGCATGACAGTTGAGCTTGTAAGTTCCAAGAAGAATAAAAAACCAAAAAACCCCAAAAACCGCAAAAGATCACACTAAAATCTCTGGTATAGATTTCATTTTATTTGTAACCTTTTATGAACAAATTACGAAATATACTTCATTCACAAATTGGAAATATTTACAATTTCTTTACAACAAGGCATTGTTGAGGTTTTGATTTATGGCGTTCTTAGAGCATTCTGTCTTTCAAAACAAAGACATTGGTGTTGTTTTCAGCACACTGTTCATTTACACTCTGAATGTGAAATGGGAGCCTTTTGGAAGAGTAATTTGCACTCTCTTTTGATACGACCTACTGGGAAACTGAGGCTGGATGCATTTGCAATGTGGGGAGGGGGACTGTGCAGATGCGTTGCTGGTACCATGCCACATCATCTGAAGCCGTCATATTACACCAGATGCTGCTAAGTGGGGAGGAAAAAAGATTCCCCTGAGCCATCCTTCTTCTTCCCTCTTCTCTTTCGAAATTGTGTTACTGGGCTAAATGCGGTCCAGTTTAATTACTTTTTTTTCTGGGTCTTGAGTCTTCATGAAATGGAGAGTCTTGAGAAGTCTATTTGAAATACTATCACAATTCTGAAAAGTTATTCAGACAAAAACCCAAAAGAGAGTAGCCAGGAAGTGAATAAATATTGTATATCCGCAAAATATTTAGGAGACAAATTTTGAACATGTTTCTAAAAGGGAAATGCAACTGTGCTGTTCTGCAGTTGTGACATTTGAGCCATAAAAGCTAAGATAGTTCCATTTTCTGAATTTCTTGGAGTCTATTTTTTTTCCTGAAGAAAATCCTAAAGTCATTTCTTTCCATGGAACTTTAAAAATCTCTCAATATACACTTCCATTATAAATCAGATGTGGGCCACCATTGCTTAAATTGTCTGTCATTTCCTGCAACAAGAATAGAAAACACTGGTTAAAAATACAATTATTTTATGGTGTTTGAAATTTAGGTAGCTAAGGTTGTAATAAAAATATACTTTGAATTTCAAACATTCAGAAAAACTTTACTTTGGGGTTGGTTTTTTTTTTTTCTTGATAAATTTCACTGTAAAAAAACAAATCACATTTTCTCCTGAATAAATTAAGTATATTTGAAAGCTGATAGACTCATTGATACTGATTGAGTTGGACATTACTCTCAGACCACATATACAGCATTGATGGCATCCATGCAAGTTTTGTGACGTTGACCTTTGAAAGTGCATCAACTCAAGCTTGTGTGGTAATCTACAAAGGAACAAGGGTAATTGAGTCTTTGTGTCTACTCAAACGATTTTCTGTGCTGACATGCAAACAAACAGATGCCGTTCGATGCTACCTGGGGTCAACATTTGGGAAGTAGGTATAGATCCAAAGAGGATCTAAGGGTTTTGAATGCTTGCCTTGGGATGGGACTGATTTTGGGTTTCATATAATATGCCAGACTACAGTTTTTTAGCAGTTCAGCAATTGCTGCTTGAGTGGCAGATGAGTCATCCCAGAGTAAGATGACCTGATTGTGAGTCAAAATCCTAAACCACCTAAACCAAAATTTGTTTGGAGTTTCTAATTCTCAAATTGCAGTCCAAACAATACCTACTTCATAGCTGTCTAAGCCTGGAGATGGCTACATTGATTAAGCACTTTTCTGACCTGCAAGGCTGCAAAGCCACATGGAGTTTCTGCTCAGAACTGCCTTATTCTGAGCAGTCCTAGGCCTATTTCATATCAAATTGAATCAGGATGCAGAAGTAAAGTGATCTGCTGCTTATATCCAATGACAGATACCAAGGAGCATGCAACTATGCCAAGAGGAATGGGCACACATAAAAATGCAGTTTGGGCTATTCATTTTAAAATTCAGGTAGATGAGGTGGAGGTGCCACTGTTGGGTGAGTTCTAGAACCAGAAGCTCTTCTCTGCGTGGAAAGATTAAATTCACCTCTTCCGCCTCCTAGGTACAGTTGGAGAAAATGTGGGAAAAAATGGATTTGTTTGTCCTTCTTGTGGAAGTTTCTATGAAGAAAGTAAAGTAAGGTTCATTGGGCTAAACAGGGAGAGAGAAAGACAGAAAAAAAGAGCCCAGCTCTATAACATGGTAGCTGAGATTCTTGGTAAAGAGCTAAAAACATTCTGGGGCCTGGTCTTTATTCCTAGTCTGACTTTCTGTCTCTTCTTTTAATCCACAATATTTGATTTCTAAACAGGGAGTCAGAGATCAGAACTCAGAGATTCACACAAAGCAGAAGCACTGGTGCCTCCTCTCTCAGGTATTACCAGTTACATTTTAAAGTACATCACTGTTCCCTGCACAGTTTTTGAAATAAAGGATGTACTATTCCTTTCTACAAAGTAAACTTAGAGCCAGCAAACTGAGTAGCCTTGCCAGTTAATATTCTTGAATCAAGCATAAGCTTCAGAGAAAATAAGGTGTGTAAACTTACTGAATTTTGAGCATTTTCTACCACCCCAGCTCTTCCTTTGGAAGGTGATAGTATTGGATGGGGTTGTATGGTGCCTTATTCTTTTCGTATACTGAGGAGGAACATGCCTACCTAACACTAGCCTCAGGATCCTCATCTGGGGGCTCTCAGCTCTGAAACAAGGCAATATGTTTTGCCTATTTGTAGGTGCCTAAACCCTTTGTTGGATCTACGCTGAAGATATCAGTCAGCTGGGAAAGGGACCAAGAATACCAAAGCCATTTAATATTAATAATCATTCAGACACAGGTTAATAGCAATGATCTGTCAGAAGGCAACTCATGAGTGAATGTATGTTTCGTTTTGTCAGCTTTATCACTTGAATCCTCTGAAGACATCAGCTATTAGAGTATCATCATAATTTCAGAAAATATTGCAAACCATTTATTTTCCAAATAATTCTATTTTCAAAATTAAAAGTATTAATAAATTAAAAAACATTGCTAAATTCAAGAAATGAAGGAGCACACAGATTAGAAGCAGAGTGAGTCAATGGTGGCAACATCCAAATGGGAGCATTTGGATGTCTATAACTAGGGTGAATATTTTAAATACTCAACTTACTTCCAGATTGCAGCCTTCACCACGTAGAATTATGTCACCACCTGGAAGCACCATTCCTGACTCAGAGTGGCATCACAGCATCAGCCAACTTTGATTAGCTGAAACTATGACTTCCTCTCAGAGGTGGCCCTTCCTGAAGTGACATAACAACATGGTAGCTCCCTAGTGTTCAGCGTACCTTGGAGGTAACTCTGGTGTCGGGGGAACCACCGGGCAGCTGGGCAGGTCGGTTATTTCAATACCCCTCAATCTCTAATATAAATATAACAATTATACAATAAATATAGCACAAACAAATGCACATGCAGTACATGTCTATATTACTTTATATGAATATAAATATACAAAATAGGCTTATATATAAAACACTGTAAAGCTATTTTCTAAATCAGGGCCTAATTTAATCTAAGTGTTTAAGTAGCCTTCATTATTTTTGGGGGGCATGCCTTGATCAAGCTAATGTGCTCAAACCTGCCAGCAGAGGCTGTCGGTCTAAGAAGTCCCAGATCAGACCATCTGTGCATGCATACTTGATTCTACAACACACATGCAGGGAGACCACCATCAGTGGGGCGTATTCCCCATTCACTGATCATGTGCGATAGGGTCGCTCTGCACATGCATCATGGCCCTTCACCCAAGATGAGTGGGCACCTGGCAGTCCTCACTGCTAAGTGTCTAAAAGCTCAGTAGGTCAACAGGCCAGGAAAGGAGGCAGTGAACTACTGCTATACATGGTCATTTTTAGCCCAGAGTGATAGGGTTGGCAGGATTTGTATTTTGAAAGGTTTTTCTTCCAAGGCATTTCTCTTTTTTTACCTATCTCTCTTTTTCCCAAATGGGCTTCATCTTTGCCCTTGTTGAGGCAAGAGCCTCTTTGAAAGGCAGGATCTAGCCTACCATCTGCAAGACTATGGTCATACTTGTCTGCTTAACTCATCAGAATTCTGCTTCATTTTAAAATGAGATGGAGAAATGCATCTCTTCCCTTGATTTTATCACTTTGTTTTATGTTTCTGTTGTAATCCATACTTTCTAACTTTAAAAAATGTGTCTCAAACATCGTCTAAGGTGAATTCAGTCTGTATTTCTACTCGGAGCCTCATCTCAGTTAAGAATCCAATGAATAGTGACAAGTCATTTTTACTTAATGGACAATTAACTGCTATATCGTGTTTTGTCAGGGTATCTGATGCTCAGCTTTGGGAGCTTAAGTTCAGCACCTAAACATAGACCTAGATACCTTGGTAAGCTTGCTTTTAACAGAGAAAGGCAGTAAATGCTCAGTGCTGCTGCAAATCTGACCAGTTTCATTTAGGCGTCTAAATATGCCCTTAGGTGCTTAGGTTTAGTTATCTAGGTTTGTGAACTGTGGCTTTTGTGTTTAAATAACCTACTTTATAAGCTGAGTACTTGGGAGAGGAAGAAATTGATTAAATCCTGGAAGCATGCAATGATGTGGTTACAGAAAGCGTTCTGTGCTTTTTCACAGTACAATACATGATAATCCATATTAATAAGGCTTCCAATTATTTATGAAGTGCTATATTTAGCAGCTAAGCCCTTGAATAGCTATACAATGGAATTATGTTGAAAATGGATGTACTTCATTGAAATGGATGTACTGCAAATATACAGTATCTAAAAACAGCTCCATATAATGCAACATAATAAAGCTTACACAGAATGACAGCATTTCATTTCCCAGAAGCTCTTCCTCTTATCAGACTGAAAACTGAATACATCTCTTGCCAATTGTAAATATTAGCACATACAGTAGCATTTTAGGAGAAGCAGAACAAATAAGGGAGGACACACAACTCACTTTTTCTGCCATTTCATGGGAGTGATGCAATGAATGTTCTCTTTCTGAGAACATTCGCCTTTGTTCATAGCTGGCTAGCCGACAAGTGAGCCATGAAGAAAGGGTGCAACCACCAATTCCAATGCATGCAAGAGACATGGAGGCAAGATGCAAAGAATAGAGAGCAGACGACTTCTTTGTCAGAGCACGAAGAAATTGAAAATTTAAGATTCCTCCGATTAGTCCACAGATGCAACAGGCAGAAAACAGTATCATCTGTCAGGAAAGACAAGAGAGGTTACGTCACAGTAACTTTTTTCAGAGACAGGTTCATTCATATAGAAAAATTACACTAACCATAATTCAGTGCTTCAATAGCATCATGGATTGCAAAACACTACACAGACACTCATTTTAAACTCGCTTGGCTCCCACATAGCTCCAAGGAAATGCAATAACTTCTAGTGTACAAGAGTTAAGATTGATGGTGCACATAAGATAAAGTCAGGTAGAATGAGTTACTCATGTTAAAAACTGGTCAGTGGAAGAACCACTAGGACATAAGTCTGATTTCTAGCATTTCATTCAAAACAGTAACACAACAGAATTTTTTGTAATTTTCTGTTGTGCAGTTTCTCACCACTCCTCAGGAGTGAACACCTCATGTGTTTGCAGTGAGTCTCTCTTGCTTTGCGTGCCATCTGACTCTGACTCTTGTTCAATTCTAATTTGTTCAGCCAGACAACAGTTTGGAGACTTCTGACAACTTGAACTAGAATCATTCTATGATTCTATGAACTTTTGTGGGAACTTCAAAAGTGTTCAAGGTTAATGTGCTGAACAAAGAAGCAACAGAAACATAGAATCATAAAATGGTTTGGGTTGGAAGGGACCTTAAAGATCATCTAGTTCCAACCCCCCTGCCATGGGTAGGGACACCCTCCACTAGACCAGGTTGCTCCAAGCCTCATCCAGCCTGGCCTTGGGCACTTCCAGGGATGGGGCATCCACAGCTTCTCTGGGCAACCTGCTCCAGTGCCTCCCCACCCTCTCTGGGAAGGATTTCTTCCTGATATCTAATCTAAATCTCCCTGCTTTCAGTTTTAAACAACAAAGAAATCTATGATGCAGCTCTACAGAAGGTCAGTGTGGTCACTGTGTGTTTATTTGTTTGTAACTTGGTTAAAATGTTTCTGGGAACTTTAGAAGAATGTGAAACAAGCTGCAATTAATGAGATGTTTAAAATCCTATCACTTCAGTCACCAAGATACCACCCTGGTTCAGGGTGTCCTTGAGCCACAAATGGCTCGAGGGCAAAAGACCTTATTATGGTGATACTGCTAAATTATTGTCTTATTCACTTCCCTTGATACTGGTGGCCAGTCAGATGTGGATCTAGATGGGCCTTTGATGTTACTCAGTATGACTTTGTATCTATACTTATCTACTGTGGTAGGAACATTTTATGAAAGCCTTACTGACCACTTCTGTACACAACTGGGATGAGAATTTCATCAGGAATGTGGCATTCAGGCAGTATGCTGCAGTCCATTGGGAAGTGACTATTCCATGAGACCACCAGAACAGACAGCTTTTAGAAACTGGTTGTGCTACACATGCTTTAAGAAATGACACTGTCACTGTAACAGGTTTTAACTCATTGATATTCAAGAATAATCTGAGAGACATCTTGTTTCCCTTTACACTTATGCTAGTATTATGTGACTTCCATCTGTATATGGCAGAATAATCAAGCTGACAGAAAATTAAGCTGGACATTATCACTTAGAATAGGATCATGCTTTTAACATAAAGTTCTGCTGTAACTTGTCTAATAATAACACTATTTTGTGGCAGTCAGAAAAATGACTGTACTTCTGATTCTGACAAGGGACAGAAAACTTTTGCTATCACTTTAAAACTGGCTTATTTGTGATTCTGGTTGCAAAAAGAACGTATTAAAACAATGAACAGCCACGATATCTAGAGTCAAACTTGGTCAGCAGCCTCACTGAGGTGGCAGCCCAACCATGCCACACTTCACGGAAATGGGTTTTTGACAGGAGAGAAGTTACAATCCAGTGAAGTTACTGGGGAACTTTTCATTGACTTGGCATGAGTTTTGTCAAGAGGTTTTCCGTCTATATTTATCCAGACAGGGTTAAATAAGGATGCATGGCTTAAATAGGCATGACCTAAATAGGTCATTTCAGAACTGGCTTGTTTTGCTTGATTAACCCAAAATGCTTATTTCTTTTTTGGATTGCTGACTTGCAATTTTTACTGACTTTTTATCAGAAACTCTTGGACACAAAGCCCTCAGTAAGGAATTCAAGTTAGATAAGCATGCCTTTCAAATACTTGTGTGTTGTATATGCAGTGGAAAAACTTACAACAAGTCCAGACTTTTTTTTGGCGCACAATATTCCACATATGCCACAAAGCAGAAACTGCAAAGAAAAAAAAAACAATTATTTTATCATTTAAGGTCTCAAGTTTAAATTCTGCTGTGTTGCTGTAGTGGTGACCACAACAGTAGGTTAGGCAATGGTTAAAGTTGTCAGCATTTTTATCACAAACCTTATGTTTCAGGAAGTTATAGCTCAGCCATAAACACGCATCTCTGAGAAGAAGAAATTGGATTGAGAAGTCAGACTGAGGATGATTACTCATAAAAAAAACCCAAAAATCTACTTTTAAGTTTCTTGGGTAAACAAAATATACACAAAACCCCCAAATGTTGCAAGCAAAAGATGCCTTCTTATTTTTTTTTTTTTTTCTCAGAAAAGTTTAGCAAGGTAGTAGTCAGTGATCCAAATCATCTGCTTTCAAGCGTACCTGAGGTGCTTAATGCTCTGATCATAGAGTCATAGAATCATAGAATGGTTTGGGTTGGAAGGGACCTTAAAGACCATCTAGTTCCAACCCCCTGCCATGGGCAGGGACACCCTCCACTAGACCAGGTTGCTCCAAGCCTCATCCAGCCTGGCCTTGAACACTTCCAGGGATGGGGCATCCACAGCTTCTCTGGGCAACCTGTGCCAGTGCCTCACCACCCTCTCCATCCTACCGTGTGAACCATGAAGAGATTATACATGAATTGTTGTCCTCAAGTCCATGGAACTCTGGGCAAGAATGCAATTCAGTCACCTCCATGGGTGCAGGTGTAAATACAAGTACATCTGTTGGTGTGGCTACACTGTACATGCAGGAAAATCTCTTTCACATTCTAGATAGTCCACTTTGCAAGAGATAGCAGAAGGTGTCTGTACTTTGTTAATGTAATTTCCTTTCCCAAACTGATCTGCTACTTAATGCGTAAGAATTAGGCAAAAACTGATTAACGAATACAAAACCAGCCCCTACCAGCTGTTATGCATAGGTATTAATGCTTTTTAGTGACCTATATCAAAGACCAATGATGCTCTCTGATGCCTCATTTTTCTCCTCTGAAAAAGTTCAATGAGGGAAACACCAAACCGCCCCTGAGGGACCAGTAATGGTAAGAACTACATTAGTCATATGAAAGCGATAAGGCTTTCTCTAGGTGTTTGTTATGCTGTCAAAAGATTTTTTTTCAGTACCTCACAGCTATCTTTATTAAGAAATTTAAACTACTTTTTTATTATTTTTTTTTTCCCCAGTAAAGCTAACCCTACACCACTATCAGGAAGTAATTTTGTAGTTTGAAAACCAGATTTTTCCACATCTTTTTTGCATTGAGATGGCATTTCTAGCAAAAGGCTCTACTTGACCTTGATTTAGGATTAAATCACAGACCATACCTGTTACATAAGAAGTGAAGAAAAAATTAAGCGTTTTCTATACAGCATGCAGAGTCCATGTAATATACTGCATGTACATCTTATTTGCTCTCCAGAATATTGCAACTGCAGTATCTCAGTTGAGGACATGCTTTAATACATAGTTTATCTCCCTCCAACTGAAGTAGTTCATGTTTATAGCTAAGCATAAGCCTTAAGATGTATTTTTACTATGAGTTAGGCCCATCGAATCAGTTCCCCACAATGAATATGGTTAAATTTTGCCTATTATTTACCTTTGCACTAAGCATGGGATGTGGATTTAATTCCAATCTGATTATGGAGAAGGTGACGTCATGTAAACCATGGTGCTGAATGGCTCAGGACATACAACTGTTAATTGCTACTAGAGCTCATCCACTGGAATAACGATCCAAAAAATCAATGGGTATGGCTCCCTGTGTTCCTTTCAGAGGGTATTTCAGTTCAGAACTATCATCACACCTGTCTTGTAAGGCTTTCAAACTCAGGCTTTCTGAGAAGTTTTGGACTTTCACTCCCAATCCGGTCATAGCAGATTGCCTGAAGGCAAGTTGACTGAAGGCGTGATTCAGATTTTCACATGTGGTTTTTGTATTTCTTCTTAATGCAGGAACCTCAAAAAAATTTCTTCTTTGAGACATCACTGTAATTAAGTTCTATTGAGTCAGACTTGATAAAGCAGATTAATATCATTTCTCTCTGTAGTGATTGAATAGGATTACAAGGAAAATTCTATATAAAGAAAAAATTATGAGTTCTGAAAAGCTTACAGAAAAGCCCCCTTTCTGAAGGGAGCCTACAAGAAAACTGGAGGGGGACTTTTACAAGGTCCTGTAGTGACAGGACAAGGGGTAATGGGTTTAAATTGAAAGTGGGGAGATTTAGATTGGATATCAGGAAAACATTCTCCATGGAGAGGGTGATGAGGCACTGGGACAGGTTGCCCAGAGAAGCTGTGGATGCCCCATCCCTGGAAGTGTTCAAGGCCAGGCTGGATGAGGCTTTGAGCAACCTGGTCTAGTGGAGGGTGTCCCTGCCCATGACAGGGACAAGAGCTAGATGATGTTTAAAGTCCCTTCCAACCCAAACCATTCTATAATTCTATGATTCTATGATCTGGAAGATACCATCAAAGATAGCTTCAACTTGTAACAAGTGTATGTTAACTAGTTAACTGTTAACTCCAGTAAGCTGGAGTTTTGACAATTTACTTTCAAAGCTGAAAGAGTAGGTCACACATGTTTTCAAGAATGCTCTAATTCTGTTCCTTTTAGAGTCAATGGATTTTTTAACATTGATTTCAACTGGATAAGACTTTCCACTGTATAGTCTTTGCTAGCCAGAAGGGAATGCAATGACCAAGCTACCCTGCATATGAGCAAAGGAGCAAGAAGCAAATTACAGGTTCACTCAGCATTAGAACTCACCAGTCTGGGCAGTTCTGCTATTCTTTTCTATTTTTGAAGGACAGGACACACTTTTCCAAACCACCTTTATGTAGGGCCATATACATCTATATTACCTAAGGTATTTCCCAGTTGAAAACCTAAAACAGTGAATGTGCTAACCTGCAAACCCTAATGTACTGGCTTCTTAAAACCAGGGAGTGACTACCATATTCCATAGTTGTTAGAATATCTGAGGTACTACCTGGAGTAGTGATCTGGATGCAGGAGTTGAATGTACATTAAGCAAGTTTGCCAATGATACTAGATTAGGAGGAGCTGTGGCCTCCCTTGATATTAAAGAGGCTTTACAGAGAGATCTGGATAAACTAGAGAGCTGGGCCATCACCAACCATATGAAATTGAACAAAAGGAAGTTCTGGATTCTCCACCTGGGACAGGGCAATCCTGGTTATGCATACAAACTGGGGGATGAGAGGCTGGAGAGCAGCCCTGCAGAATAACGTCTGGGGATCTGGGTTGATGGCAAGTTGATTATGAGTCAACAGGGTGCCCTGGCAGCCAAAAGAGACATGTCCTGTGGTGCATCATGCACATCATCGCTATCTGGTCCAGGGAGGTGTTTGCCACACTCTACACTACACTGGTATGGCCCCACCTTGAGTACTGTGTGCAGTTTTGGGTGTCTCAATATAAGCAGGACATCAGACTATTAGAGTGTGTCCAGAGGAGGGTGACCAAGATGGTGAAATGTCTCTAGCGCAACACTTACGAGGAGTGGCTGAGGTCACTTGGTTTGTTCAACTGGGAGAAAAGAAGGCTGAGGGGTGACCACATCCCATTCTACAAATTCCTCAAGGAGGGAAGGGGAGAGGAAGGTGCTGATCTCCTCTCTCTTGTGACCAGTGATAGGACACGAGGAAATGGAATGAAGCTGTGTCAGGGGAAGTTCAGGTTGGATATTAGGAAAAGGTTCTTCACGGAGAGGGTGGTTGGTTACTGGAAGAGGGTCCCCAGGGAAGTGGTCATGACACCAACCCTGTCACAGTTCTAGGAGATCTAACATCTAGACAATGCTCTTAATGATATGGTTTAGTTTTAGATAGTCCTGTGAGGAGCAGGGAGTTGGGTCTGATGACCCTTATGGAACCCTTCCAACATGAGATATTCTGTGAGCCTCTGATTCTAGAATAATATTTTATTGTGTCAGGGTCTGTATATATACTTTGTAGGTATTTTCTCTTTCTGTACATCTTCAATATTTATATATATATACAAGGAATAAGGTACCTTGTAGTTAAAAAACTCAACAGAGAATTCAGAGGAGCTGGGTATACCTGGTGCTTCCACATTCTTCTGTGTTAGCTTGGGAAGGTAATGCCAAAGTTTTATAATCTGTATGACTATGAGACAAGCAAGTTGTGAAGCTGAATACACTAGTGTGGCTGAACATGTTAAAGCCTTGGAAGAAAAGCACTTGAGCAGTAACAAAGGATTAATGTTATTTGAGGCTTTTTGGATGACAGTGTGTTACATTCACAGAGAAAAGGCTTGCCGAAAACCAGTATGGTTATTTATTTATGACAGCAAGCATTTTGCTATTAAAACCAATGGATGAGTTTGAGCCACAATGTCAGGCAATTAAACATCATGCAAAGCTTTTAAAATGTTGAACCAAGTTTACCCCACTCTTCTGAGACTGTGGAGGGTTCTGGTCCACTGGAAGCAGTGGAAACCTTCTTTACAGAGAGAATATTAGCAATACCCAGGGCTCAGGAGCACTGCTCATGCAGGGTTGTCCTAGCCAGGTTTCTCAATGTAGAGACCTCTAGAAAGGTTTAGGAAGTCACTGGGACATTATGTGATTAACTCAGGTCATTGCTTTTAATAGATCAGGTAGGGACCCTGAAATTCTTTCGTTTGTGCTATAGTAATTCCTTGTCAATTTTTTGATGTCTCAGTGATCAGCAGTAGTGAAAATTAGATGGGAGAAACTACACTAACTCCTTGTACCAGAAAAAGGATATGAGTACAAATCAGACTCAAAAGGAATTTCCTGTTTGTTCCTATTTGTCTTTTAATTTTGAACTCTTCTATTTTATAATACTGACAACTGGAATACAGCCACTGGGGTCTCTGCTGTCTTGCCACTCTGTCTGTTCTTGGCTATTCTGAAAGTCTTTGTCTTCTTGTCAATATGTCATACCACTTAAACTTGACTTGTAACTGTTGAGTGACTCTGGACTACAGTTTACCCATGACTAATACTGTCATGGTGAAGACTTGGTCCTTTCCACATGATTATTAATTATCCTCAGTCAATTTTTACCAACCTCTTGGAGTCTTTAATTGTAGTTACATTTTCTAACCATGTCAAACCTGAAGTAAGGCAAACACATGCTGAAAATGCAATAAATCAGGAATGGAAAGAAATATATCACTGAAGATAAGGTCCTTATAAAGAATGATCAATTGTTAAAGCGTTCACAACTCATGCCGACAACAAGGCTAAAACATTTAATGAAGGATTAAATTAATAAGCCCGCCAAAACTCCCTGGGAGCCACAGACGGACCTTCAACTGGGACTTGTTGCAACAGGTGTTTCACTGTTGGACTTTTGTTTTAATTATTATTCATCAGAAAAATCATAAAGTCTAAAAGACCAAAATCTCAAAAACCTACATAGATTATTATTTGTAACCAATTGCCATTACTTCTGGGGCTACTTTTGGTTGCAGACTTATTCATAAATCCTATGTCACATGATGTTTCATGTCAAGACTAGCAGAGGAGGCAGGGGTTGAATGTATTATCTAGTAATGGATAGGGGCAGAACCACTTTTGGGTGATGGCTAACAAATCCAAAGAAAGATACTAAAAAGCACAAAAGGCACTTAGAGACTCAGTGGGCTGTGACTGCCTCAGTCTGCCATTCAGTGAAGATTTGCCAGGGACCTAACTGTGTCAGAATCCCCCTGATAGCACTAGTGTGATTGCAAGGTGATGCAGTAGTGTCTAAGTGTATGTGGAGTCTTTGCCATTCGCACTGCAGCTCTGCCTGCTTATGTTCAACATGAATATTTGAAAATCTGTCTTTTGGTCTGTTGAATTTTGGAATAAAAAAACAAAGACCTCCCAGAAAAGGCGAATGTTTATTTTGGGCCTGCTTTAATTTACTTTATATTAAATATGGGCTTGAAACAAAATCTCAGATCCAAACACCCAAAAATTTCACTAAGGAGGCTGAAATCTTAATTTAGATACATGTTCTGTGGTTTGGATCCACATCTATTTCATATTTTCTGGAACAAAACTCTTGGCCTCATTCATTTTCTCCTGAAAAAAAAGGCGATTGCCTACTGGTGGTCTGAAAAAAAAAAGATTCCATTTTAGTTATATCTGAAGAGAACCAAAGACTTTTGGTTTCCATCATGCAGAAGAAAAGGAGATATTTTTATTTTATATATTGAACCTAAGAAACCTTTCTTCTGTTTTGAGGAGGCAAAAGCAATGATGAGTCTAATTCCCTTGTGAAAATAAAAATTATCTATGGAAAATCTTTCTGAAGAGAGGCTGAAGAAAATTGTAGAGAAAACCTGTTGAATATAAGGACTGCTTGATCCCTACTTAGTGTTCATGGCAAAGATAAAAACCAAACTACATACACTGTGTGGAAAGCCCTCCAGTGTTCTGGGTCATCTGGATGTATATGATGAAACAGGAAGGGAAATTATTTCAAACTTCAATATAACACAGTAAAAATGCGAGCATATCGTACCTATTTAAGTAATCCCCCACTTGGAAGAATAAACGATCAAAGCAGAATCAACAACTTCACTTCTATCTACTCTTGTCAGGGTGTAAAACCAGAAAATCTGTGATTTACACTGAAATTGTATAAACATGTGATTGCCATGAGAAGAGCAAGGAATTTGAAACTAGTAATATCTAGAAAGGACCATCCTATTTAATGTTATTGCTTCAAGTCCATCCAAATGAGAATAAAGCTGAAATCCCTAATGGGTGAACTGAGCAGAGAAGGTGATTTTAACTTTACCTGTTCTTCAAAGCAGTATTTCAGAACAAGGATTACGTTTTCTTAGTGCAGACATAAAGGACATAGAATCCACTCATAAAAACAAAGGCATCAAACTAGAGAAAAATGACAATGGGCAAAAAGAGCAAGCCTAGGTAGCACATTTGCCTGTTACCCCATGGAGAAAAAAACAATAATCTTTACAAAAGTGGAGTGGAAACTTCTAATAATGTTGTCCCATGCAAAGAGTTGTGGCGACAGGGATGTCTAGTTGCCTGCAAGTCATCCAGAACCAGAAGCAACATCGTTGCCACAACCCAACCCTGTATCCTATGAAATCTGTCATGCTGAGAGGGGTGCTCTGCCATCTGAAGTGAGACATGCTGTTAAAACATGTCTAATCTGAGCTAATACCTTGACCTGGCAGTGTGCTGTTTGGTCATATTGGCTGAGGTGGTGCTACAATTCCCACTGATTTGCCAGATTGAGACCAAATTCAGGCAGTTTAAATTCCATCACAGTCCATGTGAATACTGTTTCCTTTCATCCAGTTCTAAGCTTGAAGAGGTGCTTTAAAACTGGGAAATGTTTTTTTTTAGAAACACTCAAGGAAATTCAGAAATGGGTATGTGGACCTGAAAGTCTACCTGCCATCACTACTCAAAAAATACTCTGGTTATGTGGAAAACCACCCAAATTCTCAGAATAAAATAATATTTATTTACTTGTTTAGGGCCTATCAGAATAACAAATAGTAAATAATGCTTTTTTGTTGGGTTTTGTATCGAATATTTAGTTTAGAGTATGACTGATTTATTCTCAAACAGTAATAAAGATTACTCCCTGCAGGTGAACTGAAGTCTTATGTCAGCAAAACTTTTAAGCATATGCTGAAGTCGGTCTATATGCAGCAAATCCTCTTAAATACAAGCCAGACACTACAAGTTCCCTTGGATAGACCATGTTCCAGATTGGTTTATGCTTCTGGAGGGTGTGAATGATAAAGCAAACCTACTAAAAGACTCCTCAGCTGGAGTGAACTGTCCTGATTCCATGCAAGGCAAGAAGCTCCCATGCTTGGTATATCCTCCCTCATCTACAAATGTACAGAACCCTCTCCAGCTTCCACTGAGCTCACTGACAGTGCTGCGATTAATTTCATCAGAAAGAGGAGCCAGACAGAAATATGGTCAGTTTGATGAAAATGCAATGCACATGTTAAAATAAAGTAAGATCACATCTGCATTTTGTCTGCATGCTAAACAATAATGTGAATTTTTTTAGTGTTCTTTTGAAAAAAAGAAATAGTTTGGCTATTCGTTCCGAAGGAAACTTGGCAGCAGTAAAAACTAGATGCAAAATTTGATGTTTTAAAATTTTAGGCCACCAACATTGATGTAACAGTCTAAAATGATGTTCTTGCTCTGGCAGTGTTCCATACTGACTGAATCTTTCTTTTCCTTCAATTCCTGGGTAAAAAATAGGTCCCTGAAATCAAATATTGCAAGTGCCAACTTGAAGCAAATTTCTGTAGCCAAACTATAAATGCAGATTTATAATGGGCATGCAGACTTCTACTGTGCTACAATCACAAATGATGGAAACAATAAGGCCCTACAGACAGACTGACCAACCAACCAACATCCCGAGAATGCATATCTCTCAAATACATTTAGATATTTGTCTTTATAAGGGAAGAAACTATTACTTTTGAGGGGCATAGCAGTATCATCAGGTACTTGTCTTGCATATGAAGACAGATGGCATTTTTGACTAAAGATGTGACTTTTGTCTCTCATTCTCAGTCTCTCTGTGAGAGAATCTTGTTTATAGCAAGAATTTACTCACCACTGCAGAATAAATGAGATTTAAAACCATATACATATGTGGATGTGTGTATATATAGTCACTAATCATAGTGATAGTGATGCATCCATTATGTTCTAAATATAGATGGGAAAGCATGTGACCATTTCAAAATATCTGTGAATACTTTTTAAATTATTATCTTCTGGTTTTGTGTTTTTTTTTTTTACTTGGGTTTGGTTTGGTTTTGATTTTTTTGTGTACGTGAAAAAGACTTGTGGATGCCGTCATTCTTGCTGTGTTAGTGTTAGTGGTTCAGGATGCTCATTAGTTGGATCATTTCTATGGTACCTCATGTAACTGATTTGGAATGATAGATTTCAGAAATATACCTCAATTTCTGGAAAAAAGAAATCTGGGAGACACTGAATGCAGCCTGTCAAATAGATTATACCAATGCAATCATAACAGATAAAAAGAAAATCCAGAAATCAACTGCACATTCACCTTTGGTTTTATGGGACTGTATTTTTGTTTGTTTGTTTGTTTTGTTCTGTTTTTTTCATTTAGCAACCATGGCCTATTTTTGAGAGAACAGATTCGATATGAAGTAAAATAAATTGGATAGTGAGCTCCATGTACTCTAGATAATTTGAGACGTCAGTCACACCTTCAGCTGTTTTCTTTTGGCTACTTTTTAAACAAATTTTACTATTTTAATCCAGCTCAGCTCCAATGAGAACAACAAATTTAGAAACTGTTTTCCCATTTGCATGCATTTTGGATGTAGACATTGTCTAGGCTTTTCATTTTTTTATTCTTGTCTACTCCACTGGCTTGCTTATACATAATGCAGGGCATGCAATGGTCAGAGCACTTCAGCCCATGTTTAACTTCACTTGTATCTCTAATCCTGAGTGTGGGATTCACATGCTTAAAGTTAGGTCTGCTAGTAAATTATGTGGCTGAATGGAGACTGAACAATACGAACAACTCTTTTAAGAAGAAAGCTAATGTGCATCAAATGCAAAGCATCATAGGGAGGCAAGTGAATGATTTTCAGATGCCCAAATTTTAGGAATTCAGGTTAAGGTTTCCATGGTAATGCTATCTTCATCTACTTTCTTATGAACTTGGGCCTCTGCTGAGCTCCACCCACATAAGTAAAGGATAGAATAGGGTCAAAGGTTTTCAGTATATTTCCAGGTACAACAGAAGACATGACACTATTCCACTTAACTCCAGTGTTTTGCATCTTAACATGTTAAAGTATTAGTTTTTCCTTTAATGTCCGTTTCTTTTCCTTATTGTTCACTTCTCAAAGGAAAACCTTGATTTAAGAGTGCAAATTGGAAAAAAAGAACATATTTTATGCAAGACATTCTTTAATACAGGCAACATGAGCTCAATGTAAGATCCAGTGAGCAGGAAGGCGGTTTATGCCATTCCTGCAGCAGGACAGTTCTGAGGATTGTGCAAACAAACCTTTCTCCAGCTGGTTTAATTTGGAAGTAGTTATCCATGGCTCTAAGCATCCCTGAAAACCAGTAGATATCTGGCTCCTTTCTTGTCCTGTCTCACCTGCTAGTCAGACAAACACAACCTAACAGATAATTTGGACTGCTGGAGTGGTACAAATAGGGTGCCATAATGGTGACAATTTAGACCAAAGTTCTTCAGCTCAAGGCAAATTAACTAAGCCTTTATAACCACGTCACCCCACTCTGCATACCACTGTGATTTCTCATTTCCTCTACTACATGAAGGATAAGCTGCTTGCTTCCACTTTCTTTGTGGCCTCTCTCTGCCTACCCAACCTGCAGGTGTTTGCTTGGTTCCTAGCAGTTGATGCCTGCCTTTACTGGCTCTGGTTGTGGGCATCCTTCACCCACTTGTTACATTTTCAAACAAGTCCCTTTGGCTTCTCTTCCATGCCTCTGCACTCACGTGTGGGGATAATTTTCTATAAACATCTGCAGAATCATTTAATTGTGCTCTGCCTTATTCCTCTCTAAAAGTCTATACCTGTGAACAGCTTGAAATCAGCCAGCCTGCTGGTGTGTTAATACAACCACCTGTTATACCAATCAATTTTGGTTTGTTGTTTCTTTATACTACCTTACATCCTTTCATCCTACATCTGCCTCTTGCTTTGATGATAAAGTCCTTGGAGCCAACCTCTAATGTAGCAGGATCTTAATCTATGGCTAGTACAAACTCTGGGGCAACAGAAACCAGAAAAATGAATGAGGCAGCTGTGCAGGAAATGTGCATCGTCATGAAATGGTATCATCAGCTGTGAAAGCATTGTCACAAAATGCAATCACTGCATAAAATACTGATCTCACTGACTAGTCGAAACTCTTTGACTTTAGTGAAACCCAGGATCTTGCTCTCTGTCATTAAAGCTTCAGATAGACATGGCTTTTTGAGTAATCTTTTTTTTTTCTTCATAAGCAATGCTCAGAAACCTCCCTCTTTGAAGTAATTTAGATAATATTATTACCTTTTGGCCACTGTCTTATTTTATCTGGTCTTCCATCTCATTTCTCACCTACCTGTTCTGCAATGCAGAATTATGTGTGTGTTTATATACTGCCAAAAATATTTATGACTGTTGTCAATAATTAATAGTTATTGGCAGTGAGAATATTACATGAAGCACTTTGTCAGAATGAATCTGTGAATTACAGGAGGTTAGACTGATGAATAACCGAGAGTGTTTTGTATTTATATCTTATCTCCAGCAAAGCAAACAATCCTTTTAGAAATACTGCTGTACAATCCAAGCTGGCTAAAACCAGCTTCAGAGTTCAAAAATGCCCACTCATGTTTAGGCTAAATACTCAATATTTCCTACTCTTTGTTTCATAAATATAAATAACCATTTGGAGAAAACATTTTCGTAGAAACATGCATATTTCAAACAGAAAAAAAATAAGAAAGGTTTTGGAGAAGTGAGAAATGCTCTGTGATATGAACGTGCTGCTTCTATTAACCCATTATTGGTGTTTGATTTTTTGGTTCGTTTTACAAGAAAGTCAGGGGTGCCCAGATCATGAGAACACATCTTTCCTTTTCCTTCCCATTTCTTCTTTCTCTTTTTCCTCCAAAAGCTCAGAACTCAGCTGACATGCCCTTGACAATATTTCAAAACAGCTTTTGACAGTCTCGTCCTAAGGAACAGGGCTATTCGTTTGTTTAAAAGCAAAACTCACAGTCAATGTCAAGATTGTAAGCTACGGCCCGTGAGCCACTCGTGGCATCGGGCTTTCCCAGGTATGCAAACAGGTTCACAGAAAGTTCAGTTGTTGACAGCAAAATCGAAAAATGAAAAGGAGCAAGAAAGAAGGGGTCTCCCGCCGCCGACACACACATACATCTCTCCTCCCCGTGCCTCCCCCCTCGCCCCGCGAGTATGCAGACCGTACCCCATGCACATCAGAAATGGACCCGGCGAGGCTCTCGGCGCAGCATGCACACGCGGAAGGGAAGGGAGGGGAGGGGGATGCCTTCGCAGGGTCTGATCATCACCATAAAGAGTTAAAGAGAGAGTGAAATGGCTAACGTACACACACCCCGCTCCATACCGGAGAAGAGTCTCCCAGCTGAGGTTTATGCTCTGTGAGGACCAGGCTGAAACTGACCGCCCCCACGGCCACGCTGGACACCCCTAACCCTATCTCCAGCACGGAGAGCACCAGGAGGCTCCCGATGATCTGGCTGCTGGTGCACATCCTCCCTCGGTCATCCTTCCTTCCCGATCAGCCGGGGAAACAGCGCATCCGCCTTCTCCTCCGGCGCTCCCGCCGCCCTAAGTCGCCCCCAAACTTTTCTTCCTTCGCCGGCAGCCGGGGCGGAGCGGCGCATCCGCGGCCGGCGGGCGCTGCCGAGGGGCGGCGGGGCGGCCCCGGCGCCGCCGGGCCCCGCGCAGCACCGCGCAGCGCAGCGCCGCGCCGGCAGCGAGCGCGGCCCGGGCGCCGCGGAGCTCTCCAAGGTGCCGGCCCGGCGGCGGGGACAGGGCGCCGCTGCCGGCCGGCTGGGCAGCGCGGCGGTCGGTATGCAGCACCACGCTCCTCAGGGGCTGCGCCTCCTCCGGAAAAGTCGACCTTGTCTGATCGCCTCCTGCGCTCTCATTGAAATGACCTCACTGGGATTTTTTTTTCCTTCCCCCCCCCCCTTATTTCTCTCCCCCCCCTCTCTTCCTTGGTCGGGGGTGGGGGGGAGAGGAGCGTGGCGAGCCCACCCCGGCTATATTTATGTATGAATCTAGACCCAATGCACAAGCGAGGCGCTACGGCAGCCCCGCCCCAGGGCCACAAGACACGGCACCTTCCTCCGGTCCTCCCCCCGGCATCCCGGCTCGCACACCTCCTCCGTCCCGAGCCCGATCGGCAGGACACGGAGAGAGCCGTGGCGATGCCAGCTGCGGGCTGCTGCCGCGCAGCGCTTCCCTAAAAGGTGAGCCCCCTCGGTGGGGTGTGCGCAGGCCTCCCTCCTCCCAGGTGCCGCTGTCAAAATTCAGGAGGAAGTCCATCTTCCTCTCGCATTAGTGTAAGGGCTGGCGTCTGTCATGTCTCACCACTGCAAAACTCCCTGGTCTCCTGGTTCCAAAACACTATTGCCGAAATAGGCAACTGCTGTAGCCATCCTTGTCACTGACAACAGCAACAACTGTGTCAGTCCTAAAGCAAATGAGCAACAAAGCAAAATATAACAAGTGATCCAAAGCTGCTACTTGAGGCATACTGGATAGCTGCGTACCAATCTTTACTTCTGCTGCTGAGATACGGCCAATGCTTGGCCACTCTGTCTGCAGTTTTGTGATCCAGATGTGCTGCCAACAGGGTAACACATAAACACGCAATCTAGCATCTCAGTGTGGATCACCAATCTACCAACAGTTACCTTAACAACAGGGCGAACCCACTACTTAAACAATTATATCCCCAAATCTGGATCATGATTCAAAACCACCAGTGTCCTGCAGGTTTTAGCTAATTTTCTCTATATACATTCTACTTTTTAATTCTAAACATAACACATATGGGATTTGTCCTTGTATGGAAAAATCTGGAATTCTTAACCTGTATAGAAATCTTACTCTAAGGCGTCAGAATCCAGAAGGGCAGTTTAGACTTATCCATTATTTTGATGGTACAATTTGGAGGCAAGAGCATAAGATTAGCAATGTCCTGATTGAGTTTATTTTTGGGGGCTCCAAATGAACTTATTTTTTGGGTTCTTGAAACCTGTGTCTTGTGATTTGAGAAGCCAGCCATTGAACCACTGTCATGAGGAGAGGCAGGATGCTAAAGTGCAAGACAGCAAGCTATACATAGCTATTAGATACACTTGTGGACATTAGATCCACCAGTTTAGATCTCATGTGTGGAAAACTTGCATGCTTATTTGCTGAGGGTGGAGTTAGACTGGCATCAAAGTCTGTCACCTTTAGCTGTTTATGTTCTTTAGGCATCCAAATGTGAGAGAAAGTGATCCCAAGATAGGATCTTAATGGTTTCTAGTTTAAAACTTTAGCTGTTTCATATTTTCTCACACTTTTCCCAGTTCACAGAAGCAGAACAGGTGACTACATGTACAGGAAAGCCACATTATAGTTAAAGCTGAATTGTCCCCCTTTCATCTCTTATGTTTTAAATGGTACCTGACATCTCTTATCATTAACAATCAAGGCACAGCATAAAAGTTCCTAAGCTACTATATTTATGTAGGAGGATGGAGAAAGCACAGATTTTCAAGTACCCACATGGGTGTAGGAAGGTGTTTCTGCAATGACAGTATCCTTATTATGTCAGATTGTTATAAACCTGAAAGTGTACCAAGGTGCAATGATTTTACTGCTCAGAGTATATTTTACCAGGACTATAAAAACCAGTGGTGATAAGAGGGGAATTGCATAATGACAGATATAATTAATATATTTAATACTTGGAGCCAGCTAGAGAGCCTGTCATATCAGGATAGAGCTCATGTGACAAAAATCACATTTCCATAAACAGCCTGGTTTATGTAACATTTCCACTTCAGTCACAATAAGTTGTCAGAAGGATGGGGGGAAAGAGACCTTGTGAAAAGTGTGTCCTAGATGGAGATCACTTCATGTGACAGTTATTAAAACAGGGATATAAAACTGGAGGCCAATGGCAGGAGAGGAAGTGCTCTGGGTGCTTGCTTTCTAATCTGCAGAAGGCAGAGCAGTGAAGAGCTAAGCAAGACCTCAGTCAGACTGAGGACTGCCCAGGAGGAGTTGTGTGAGTTATCTCTGTTTTGCACCCTTTCAAATAAAGACAGGAAGGAAGTGTAATATTCGAATCATTATCTTTTTAAAATGAAAAGATACAGTCTTTGTCCATGTAATCACTTTAGTTTATTTGTACTATGGTGCTGCATCATCATTATGTGCTGATCTAGGCAATTAACTTTACACATGGGACTATTCATGCACACATTTCAGCACATGTTTACATCTTTGCAGCATTAAGGCATGCTTTTTCCAGAGTTTTTTAACTGCTTGTTATCTCAACTGGCTGGTTTTGAAATGTTTCCTGTGTTTCTGATTCCCATACCTAAAAGATTATGATGAAATACTAGGAAAAAAAATCCTTTAAAATCATTCAGGCAACTTTTCATTATGACTGCAGAGAGTTACATACTGAAATCCCATCTCCAAAGTACAATTAACTAGAGTCATGAGGGCTTTGGATTTTTTAATTTAAACTGTTGGATTCATGAAGAAAAGTCATCAATCTTATTCTTCTTGACTTCTTTTAAGGAAAACTTTTTTTTTTTCTCCATTTTATCATTGCAGACTTTAAAAATGGTTCATGACAAAAAATTCTAGTCACACAGCGGGATGAAGGGTAATTGGATGACATAGGATGACAACGAAGAAATAGAAATCGCAGTACAAAGATTCATTTATACTAAGTCCTTTTCATACAGCTCTGATGACCGAAAGGAGAGACACTAAGAAGGTTACAGCCTCTCCATTGGAAATGACCAGTTTTATGTAACACTCAAGCATGTAGTCATAGCTGAATGCATCCTGTTAAAGTGGTTGAATTTATTTATTCCCTAATTCCATGTGTCTCTAAAACAATACTATAAAGAGTTTTATTGTGAGTAAGAACTGGGCCTGTGGCATTAAAGCAGAATTCGGGCCACTGAATCCAATTCAGCCTAGGTAAATAAAATTGAAACTGTACAGCCATCCTATGGCAGGTTAGAAGGTGATAAATAAGTTGGTGCAGTTCCAGAATGGGAGGTACCTCCAAGAGGTACTCAGTCTCTAAACATAGGTGTTACTATTATGCAGGTGCAATCTTGGGCAAATAAACAGAAGTTTGAGTGATATTGAAAGCTGGATTACTCCTTTATTTATTTTCTAGCCAGTCACAAGTAATATCAGTTGATCTATCTTGGAATAAATGACATAGACTAAATGACTTTTACCAGGACATTGTTTAGGAAATGGAAAAAATCCAGCCTTAAGGGCAGCTTTCAAATCCTCTTCTTTTCACAGGCACCTTTTGCTTTCACCTTACTTTGCTGATTCTGTTTCTTTACACTGATTTGTCACCTGGAGCCCTTTAATTAAGTCTGACTGAAGCAAAAGCAATGGAAAGCAGAAATCTAACAATGGCTTTTAAGTGTTTGGGGTGATACAGTGCCTTGGCTTCTACAAACAGTTGTCCATTGATTTCATTCTAAAACTAGCTGTATCAATTGCATCCTATCTATAGAACTGTGTACAAAACAGCCTTTAAAACATTCCCGCTTTTTTTGTGCAAAATCAACTCTTAGTACCTTTAACTTCTTAGTTTGTTCATTCTGTAAATTAACATGTACTGATCTTCTAAAATGGGAAGCAAACGCCATCAGAATCTGGTACGGGAGAAGATAAGGGAAGGTGATTGATTTTGTCTGTTTAAAATTCAATACTCAGACAGACTTTCTGCTGAATGGGTAGCTCAGCCCTAGCAAAGCTAGGATCTGTGGCACTTATGTGGCTGTTAAGGTTGTTAGGTCACAATTGTTTTCCTTGAATCAAGTCTTGGCCTATAACACAGAAAAAGCTGATGACATATTCTAAAACTACTTGGCACCTGCTTTCATTCAATAGAAGTTAGAGGATTTGTGACAGTCATTGACGTTGGGTGGAAAAGTTCACGTTTTCAGGTTCAGGTTGGGCAGTGAAAATTGTATGGACTCTATATTAGCTTGGAATCCAAGTTAAAAGTGAGTATACATTACTTATTCTTGGCATTTATTCTCAGCTACCTCATTTTTACTTCAACTGTAAGAAAGTCTGTTCTCCTCAAGGTACCTTTTATTAGCTTGAGAAGAACCTTTCTTCAGTAGAATAGACTAGAAATATGTGCACAAATTCTAAGTTGCCTGCAGCTCAGCTAAACATTAATTAGGAGTGCATGTGAAATTACTTTCCACATGTTACATACAAGGGTATGAGTCACAGGATCTTTAAAGTGACTTGCCTAACATTGTATGTAAAGTCTGCAGCTGAACTGAGAAGGTCTCTTTCCTCCAACATGAAATCCTGTTAAATAAACACTCTTTCTACATTAAGATGGTTCTGTGAAAACTGCAGGAAAGGGTGATCATCAGAAAAGAGTGAATTTTCCCAGGAACTGTGATTCTCTGGGTCTGCAGCAGATAATTCCTTGCCAGTGAAGACCCTTGGATCCATCTACAGACCCATGTTCACCCAGCAGCCCTGGTCATGACTATAATATAGAACACGGAAATGCCTAATTAAAACAAGTGCTTCTCCTTCATTACTAACATGAATTTAATACTTGTAAAACAGTTCCCATCCATTTCTTAGTGCACTAGTGCTGTGCTATATAGCCTGTCATTGAGATCTGGGGAACATAAATCAGATGAAATGACATTTGGTAATCCAGAGAGATAAGTTTTATAGACCCATCTCCTCCGATCCACTAAAAGGATAGATATGTCACCCACTGGGGAATCTAGAGCAGAATGGAAAACTGGTTGCTCTAGGAACTGTTTTGAACGGTATGGTCAAACACTGAGTGTATGAAGTAATTATATATTTACCAGACAATTATTACAATTTATTTGTTTACATTATTAGTATTTTATTTATTTATTTTATTATTAAAATATTTACATTCTTTCACAGAATGGACAGGACCTTTACTAGGGACATAGTTCAACAGTACCCCCTTTCCAAAGCGTTTTGGGCCAGTGGTGGCCTGTCATCTTTTGAGAAGGAGCTCTCTCTGCTTAGTAGGAGCATGTCATTTAAACTGTTAAGGGAAGGTTTTCTGAAGATATCTGGCTAGGATTGTACCCTGCTGAGTAAGATCTAGATATAAGGAAAAATGGTCTTGAAATGGGATTTCCATGGGATTCAGGATTAAAGAATGAAGAAAAAGTTCTCCATTGAGAAAGGCTTGGTACTATCTACTTCTGAGAGGCAGAAGCAAAGAGGGCCAGAGACTGACAAGACTAGAGGTCAGCAACTTATCATTCTGAGCTGAGTTCTTATTTTATCCTAATAGCCAGAGGGGGAGAACATTTTAATGGAACCTGTTGTGTTTGTTTTCATGAGGAAGGAAAGCAAAGCCAATCAATACTAGTCTTAACGATGTAGGCAAATGTTACATTTTTGTACCCCTTTTTGTCCTTATTTTGAGGATAACAAACACAATTCTGTGATGATGACAGCATAGCTTGTTGGAGAAGTGTGCGTAGGAGACGAGAAACACAAGGTTGGCAAGTTTCAGTAGTGCTCACAGTGGTAAGGGAGTTTAGGAGGAATCACTGGTTGTTTTGGTAGGCTGGGGCTGTGAAAGAGAAGATGGAACAGTTCAGTAGGGCATGAAGGGAATGGGAAGTGAGAGTGTTTGGAAGGTCTTATCTCTTATTTACCCTTGCAAGTATACATGAACTTGTTACAAACCCAAGGCCTTACACATGAATGTTTTGAATATGTGAGAGGAAGAGAAGGGTCACGTAATACCATTCTTTCCATAAGAAGGGAAAAGAAGAAACAGTGTGGGATAAAAAATTCAGAAAAACCTTGCTGAGGACTTTTCTTTTTGATGCCAAGGAGTTGTGAGTTAAAAAGCACTGCAGCAAAGACTGCCTTGCACACACACTCTAACCTGTGCATCAGCAGAGACATCCATGTTGATCAATTAAGTCCCTGTTTCATCTGACTTATGTCTGACCAAATAATCTGCTCCCCTCAGCAACCTGGTGACTTAAGTTATTATGTATGTTTGTGAGAAACTGAGGCAGAAATGGGGTCTTATACTGAAGGAGTCAGTCCTTGTTAAACTCTCATGTGTATATTACTGTCAACATCTTAGCGTATCTTAAAGTTTCTTAGTAGGAGAGGATGCGCTGAAAAAATTGGTACGGGAGAGGAGGTTTTTCACACCACACTTAGATCTAAGTTAGAAAGAAAGGTTCTGTCCAGGAGCTTTGCCTAGATGATTGCCAAGAAGATGTTCTGCAGTAATACACTAAATAGAGGCACTTTGAATTTCTCACTCTCATTTTGAACCACTGGAGAAGTTATTCCATAGCTCTACAGTACATCTCATAGCTCTACTCCTGAAGCTATGGAGAGGTGTTAGAGAGGTATATAGCATGCATATAGCAGCTGTAAAAATTGTAAAAGCCATCACAATGCAGTGCCTTCTTATACACCACTCAGTAATCATTAAATTTTCTGCCAGTGAGCATTTTGTTCAGAGCATTTTTGAAACCTGCCTGAAGACTTGAAGCTATTGCACTTTAAGTAATTCACTACCATACTAGGTATCAGTGTACAAAATTTGCCAAATGTAGTTCCTACAACCAGCTATGCCACAAGGATCTCGCTGACGTATTCTGAATACATCACATTTTCATCTTGTCCTTTGCAATAAACAGAACAATTCTCAAATTACATTTATGTTGTCTTTGCTTGCAAGAAGTCTCCACCAATTTACTCTGCTGGTTGGGATGAACATTAAGCATACTGATCCAAACTAAAAAAGGAACATGAATCTTTACTCCAAATAATTTATTCGATGTAATGCCCAGGAAAAACCCCAACTTAGTCACCTTTTTCTTGTTTTAATACATTAACCTTGGATGTTCAAAACAAAGCAAAAGTGAGATAACATCATTACTGTCTTGCTATATAAACAGAATGTATAAACAGTCTCTGCAGGATAGTAAATTAGAGTGCTCTTTGAATTGTATGGCTTACATAACCCATCTGACATTCTGCCATCTTTCAGTCTCTGGCCTTCACTTTGTGGGGTAAGTTTCATGTTCCAGAGAAGTCCATTAAACTGAGATTTAATTAAACCCTTCCAATCTGAATGCAGGCAAAATATTTTCATACAGTGCAGGCTGTAATAAAGCATTCTCAAACTTAAAATGCCATGAAATGGATGCCTAACTAGAACCTCAGTACATTATAAATCTGCTATCATTTTTTTAGATGCCTGCACTGCACTCCAGTAATAGAGGTTAGAAGGTGTATTAGCAATATCAGTGCAGCTCTCAAGTGCGTGTTCAAAATTCGCCTTATGAATGACTCTCTCCTGAATGAGGATGAACCTAACACATGTACAGCTAAATATGCACTGAAGGGCTTTGCTGAATCAGTCATTACAGCCTCTGTCATGTAGATCTACAAAGCTCACATTTGCCTAAATGGGAACATGGCCTGAACGAGGGCTGGGACAAACCACATGTTAAGTGGCCTGACAGACTGTATAACTCGTGCATGGTAGGGATTTATGCTGCTGCAGTACCTAGGAATAGTGCCAACCCAGAAAGAAACACTGGAGAACCTCAGGACCAGTATCTGCTCCCATTTTTGGCATCCAATACATTGTAGAAAAAGGCAGAGTCCAGGCTCCAGCTGTTGCCTGCTCATATTCTTTGGATGAGTCATGAAAGAGATAACAGCTGGGATGAACCCTGTTAAGAGCTCTAACCTGAAGCCTCTTAGGATAGTTTTGCAGGCGAATAAGGAGCGTGGTTATTTCCCTTTTGCCAGCTCTTTTAATTAGATCAGAATCTATCTCCCACTGTGTAATTTTGTCCACTGATGAGATGCATTGTGTCAAGCAAAGTCCTTTGGCATGGGGCATCAGGGCTGTTACCTGGGAAGACTTGTAACTAGGTTTTCTTTTTTTGCATTATACTTCTGCAAAACAATTGTTAAATTTTTGTGCCTAAGGTAGAGTATAGAAAAAAATCGTAAAAAATCCAAAATAAAAAACCAAGTAATTAGGGACTAAAGTTTAATTATTCCCATTCTTTCAATATTAGGTGAAAATAGGAATTAATTGTTAACAAAAAGGTTTTCCTTTAACCTTCATTTTTATAAGGAACATACTGTATGCAGAAATGAAAAAGGAGTCCAAAGTGGCAAGCTTAGAGGGCATAGAGTTGAAAGAGTTATTTGTCAACCTCCCTGGAAATCATAGTTCTTCTTGGACTACACCCAGCAAATTGTTAGTTTCTGCAACACATGATTTTATTAAAGATCTGTAGTCTGGTCCAATTTCTTGTCTAGTTGGTAGAAATTTTTCTACTGAATGAAATGTATGTTTAATTGGGTATTGCTGTACAGTGGCTATTAGTTGGTCAACATTTACAAATAGTGTTTACAGCTGAAACAACACAAAGTATACTGCTAGACTAAAATTCTACTACATACATCTATAGAGACCATTTGTGATAAATAATTTCTGTATATTGATGACGGTTTAGCAGCAGCAACTAGATTTGCTCTCTGGCTGGGAAAGTTCTCCAGTCATGTCACTGTCATGGGATCAGGGAGTTTATGCAAAAATGGTGAGTGTTAAAAGTGGGAGGAGGCCAAAGGCACCCTGGCTTTCTCTTTCACCTAATAAAATCACATCTGATCTTTATAAAAATATATGATATAGATGTAATATTATAAGTTAGAATTCTGGCCTCACAGCTCTGGAAAGCAAGCATATTGCTAACAACCATCCCTAGAAAGACACCTTGAGTCCACTGGACTGCTGGTTGCCCGTGGTGCGTTTGGTTCCCATGGGTTTCAGTCAGAGCAGTTCCCATATATCTGACAAAGAAACTAGGTCTCATTGTCAAAATCTCCCCTCACTTAGCTACTGCCATGCTTCGTGCCAGGAGAGCTCTGCTTACTCAGGTAATTGCCACCTGCATGTGGTGGAACACGATCTGAGTCCTAATGGTCTGTGCTGTCATACTGTACTGCTAATCAGCTCTCTGACTCTTTCTAATTAAATGTTAAAAATCAGAGCACATCAACAAAGCTATATTCCTTAGATAAACTGCACAAGATTAATTTAGTAGCATTTTAACCTGTCTGAGCAAGAAAAGAATGTGTCTCAGCAAAAACTGCTGAGGAACATCCTAATTGCAATTGTTGCAAGATAAAATACTGAGGGCACAGGAAGGATTACAAACAATGATCTTAAAATTGCATCCATCTGGCAGCAATTACTGTAGTTGAGCAATGCAAAAAAATCACATACCTTCCCGACTAGCAGAACAGTGAGTACTAGCTAATCGTAAAGACTGATCTTGTATTAATTTCTAACTCATATTACAATAATATTTTCACTTCTGCTTAGCACTTTCCATCTTGAAAAGGCTATCACAGAGTTCTGTTTTGGTTTCGGATCCAAAGCTCACTCCCCAGCATATGTTCCTGATACATTTTTTGTCATTGTGTGTTATGTCTCCATATGATAATGACACCAAACTACTTCAAAAACTGCTTTATTATTGCCTAATTATTTTTGAGGGGTGAGGAGAGGGGGTGTATGTCTAGAGATAAAATCAAAGCATTGTAAAATAAAACAACAGAAGTCTAAGAAACATGTATTTTAAAAGGCTTCACAGACACTCATGTCTTCCTTAAAATGTGTCTATGAGCACCACAGCCTCTGATGGAACTGAGCAGTTTACCTTCATGGGACTGACATCTTCTTTCAGACCAGGGACTGTGCTACTCTGAGACAGAGGGAGCCTCCATCAGACCCTTGGTAGGGGAGGGAAGAGCACTGCCTTAGGCCAGACACTCTCAGCCATATCTAGGAGACTTTGTTCCCAGGTGCTTTTTACTTCCCTTGTTTCACTGGGCCTGAACGGTGTCTCTTGTGAAAGCATGATCTTCCCCACTGTTGTTCCAAACATTCTCAGTTTAAACAATACCCACAGAAGTAATTGACTATGATTTGCATCTTTTTTACTGCTTTAACATTACCATGAAAAAAGAAAAACCAACCTATTTTAAGTACCTGACAACCATTTCAGGTTTTTTCCCTTTCAGTGCATTTGATATGAGTCTTTTCTCCCAAGTGTATTAGGAATAATTTTTAATTCAGTTGAACTGCATATTTTTCTCAAAAATTAATTTTTAATCTAAATTAAATGTCCCCAAACAAGTATTTTGCTTTTGAAACTGGTGTTAAATGTACATTCATTTTTTAGAAAAATAAGATTTTTTAAAGTTATTTTTGATATTCAATTGAAATATAATGTAAATTGTATCATGCCTGCAAGATGCCTACATGAAAAATGGTGACATTTCAGAAATAGATGCTTTATGAAAAAGATATTTTAGAGAGAAAAAGAGAGGTCACTTAAATGTAATTAACAGAAACTTTATTTTATTTCTGGCCATCATAGTTCAGCTCACTTCAAGAGGACTCTAGAAAGTACAGGATAGATTTCTACTTACTCTTCCACGATATTTGGGAATTGGAAGAAAAAGATAAAATATCATTGAAATAAGCATGTTTTAATTAGTTCCTAGCTAATGTGTTCTAACAAATAAATCTTTGTCATTTACAGACTTAAATAGACTTATAACTAAGCGTTGAGTGCATTAATCTATTTTAAGTCTGGTGGAGCTGAACTAATGAATTATCACCCAAGAATCTAACCTTTGGGAATGGATTTGATTGAAATCCTCCTGCACCCATGCTTAGCTACAGAATAATTATGGTTTTTAACTGCCTTCTCCTACCACATCACATACACCTTTTTATTCATCAGCTATTTCTCAGAGCTGTAGTACCTCAGGGAAAATCATCACCCCTGGAAGATTGTCTTGTCGTTCATAATTTATTTATGGTTCCCTTCACTGTAGAGATATATTACAAACCAAAATATGGAATTTGAAGAATATAGGAAAAGACCCTTTTTTTTTTTCTTTTTTTTTACAGAAGACTGTCTTTTTGTATTATATCTGTTTTAGCACTGCTTCAAATTATTTAATGTTCCTCCTTCTGGTTACTGATTTAGAAGGAATATTTGCACTTTCAGAGAGGAATACAATTGCCCTGGTTAAGCATTCAAATAATTTAAATATGTCAACCAAAAGATGTTCTTACTTGTTTAGGACCTAAATAAAGCCTTTTCTGAAATCTTCCTAGCATGAAAAGATAGATAAGCTATTTGCATATGACCCTACCTAAATAATATTGATAAGGAAGAAAACAGCGCATCACAACTTGGAAAAAACAGGAAACATTCACCAGAGTAAAATCTGCAAGGCTAGAGTAATATGGCAGAAATTTATTAACCCAAATTCATAGTCACATTTAAAGTTAAATTAAAAAAAAAAAAAAAAGCCGCATCCATATATTCCTATGAATAAGGAATATGAGCCTGAAAGTAGTGTGCCACCAGCAGGTGTAAAAAAAGAAACACCTTCTGTGACAAGGTAAGTTGCTTTTGTACCACATGCTCAGGTATAACACCTGCATTTCCAGAGCAGCATAAAGACATCTAAGTATACATAAGAATCCGAATATTTGCTTCTCATTAAGTCATGGAGTCTATTAAATAAGAACCTAAAAATAATACAAAAATGGGTGAATAAACTATTCCACAAATAAGCTCAGAAGCACAGAGTAAGGGCCTTCCTGTGCCATTGGCTTGAGGATGAGAGTGGCACGGTCAGTTTCTAATTTTGCTGATGAGACAGAATCAGAAAGTGGTAGAATGGTTGAGGTCGGAAGGTACCTTTGGACATCATTTGGTCCAGCCCCCCTGCTCAAGCAGGAACACCTAGAGCCAGTTGCCCAGGACCATGCCCAAACAGCTTTTGAGTATCTCCAAGGATGGAGAGTCCGCAACCCCCCTGGGCAACCTGTGCCAGTGCTCAGTCACACTCACTGTAAAGAGGCGTTTCCTGATGTTCAGGCAGACCCTCCTGTGTTTCAGATTGCGCCCACTGCCTCTGGTCCTGTCACTGGCCACCACTGCAAAGAGCCTTTTTATTTAGAGCATGCCCTGCTCAGAGGCTGGTTCTTGTTCCACATCAGCACTGTGCCTGCTCCAGTGTCGTTTGTTCACGTAGAAGAAAGCAGTAGGTGCTGTCACTCCTGGTCTCAATCAGTAGGGTTTTGCTGTGATGCCAGCTCAAGGCACAATATTCTCTGGTCTTGGACAGACATGAGGATGCTTCGGTCCAGAGCCTGTCAGTAAAACAGTATACTCGTTTAAAGGCAGGTCCCCAACCATTTAAGGTTTCCTTGTGAGATGGTTCATGATAAGCAGCCCTTGAGGACAAGCTGTGTCCCTGATTTCCACCCTTTCTTCAAGCAGGATAAAGTCCTCTAATTAACTGAAGAGCCACTAAACCAGACTTTCCTTTTTTGTAAATAAATGAATGCTTTTTGGTCTACATTTTTTTGCTCTCCATTTATGAAAGTATGTAAAGAGAAGCTTTAATTACAGATTTTTTTTTTTTTAATTTTTGCTGCTGGGCAGAGAGAACACTGCATAATCTTGAGAATTCATAACATGTCCGTAGGCATACAGTTTTCTTAATTTAAATAAACAAAACAATTAGTAGCTTGACAAAAGGGCTGAAGTTATTTCTTGTTATTCATTTTCTAAAACAACCAACTATTATTCAATGTATTTTAGCTTCAAAACAAGGTTTTTCAAATTAAATTAATTCAAAGAGATCACAGAAAAATGCCTCAGGATGAGGTAAGGACAGCATAATCTCTGACAGAGGCTATTTTAATAGATGTGGCTAGCTTCAATCCTTTGTGTTGCCATATAAGCATAAATCACAATTTGAAATTATTTGAGCAGTAATGCAAAAGGAAACAAATAAAAGCAGTACAAATAAAATCTATTAATAGATATGGTCAAAGAATTTTAAGAGAACAGTTCTTTTGAGGAAATATAAATTACATGGGAATTACTCAATTTCAGTAACATTTTTAATTTTAAAAAATGTGAAATATTTCCTTTATTTCCTCTTAGTCATTTTGTTTACCATTTTTGGTAGATTGATGTGAAATTATTCTATATACAATAATAACTATTAACTTGATGCTGACATTCTTTGGCAAAAGGAAACATTTTAACTTGACTTAGTTCCAACAGGACAGAAATCAAGTTAGAAACATTTCTCACAGAAATGAACGTAAGGTTTCCGACACCCTCCAAAAGTTATTGTATTAGTCACCTTCCACAGCTATAGAGATTAAGGTGTAGTTCAACTAGTTTGTCTGCCCTGCATGCAACTTGAAAAGTAATGTTTTCCATGTATAAAGAAATTGCCTGACTTAAACTCCTAAGTCTGATACAAGACATTTCCTGCTACCCTGGTCAACCTGCAAAAGAAAAATAGTTCCTCTTCGTACTCTGAACAACTTATGTTGCTGCCTACTCATCCTTTCTTGTCTTCAATTTCTCACTCCCCAGTAGGTAAACCAGAAGTCTCTCAGCATATTACTGTGGTATTCCAGAAATGCTCCTGTCAATGAATATTTCTTTTCTACTTTGGGTTCTTTAAAGTCACATTTGTTTGGAAAGTTCTTTTAAACTATCAGCTTCCTTCTGTGTGTGTCTGTAGGTACTGGTGTCAAGTATTACAGGCTTGGTCCAGCTGTCACTGAAGTCATTCAAAAAACTCTTGCAGAGACCAGATACACGGGAATAGCTGCTGTGGTAAACCCAACTACAGAATTATACAAATTAAATGATAGCGATGTTGTGGAGTATATTAATTTTCTACTAGGTGTGAGTCCATCCCACTGATTTCATTGGGTTTCCGATCTGGCAGTGTGGGTGGCAGTAAATATCTGCTTACTATTCCAACACCACCACAAAAAATAGCTATTATATCGGCAACATACAGCTAAAACAGTTTTGGAAGAACAATCTGGATTTTCATCTGCCTCATGTATCAGCAACGAAATTGCCAGCTAAACCCTAATTGTGGATTCTTTATGACAGGTAATAATAGGAGATGCAGAGAAGAGCACAGCTTGTATTTCAGCTACCATGCTGAGCTGAAAGAGCTAGCAGCTTCGAAAAATCTTGTTTAGATTTGTAAGCAAAGCACATTTTATTTGGGTGTCACCAAGAAAGAATACACAAGGGACCATACTGTAGATGGAAGTTGACCCCGGGGAAGTCAATAGGAATTTTCCCAAAGACTTTAGTGGAACCAGGATTTCATCCAGTATCTATTTTCTCAATAACCCACAGCTTTGCAGGCTTATAAAAAACCCCACCAAACGATACTCAAATGCTAGAAAGATTTCTGTGCAGAAAAATATCTTTGTTTCATTGTCAAACTCTCTGCCGTGAAATGTAGGCACGTTGCTCCCACTGACTTTGGCAGGAGCAGGGTGTACTCATGCAGTGAAGAATTTGACCCCTGAGCTTCATGCTCACTCAGTGGTTTGACACACAACCACCAGACCCTTTGGATAGTGGTCTTGTCCTCTGCCTGTGCGTTATCTGGAATTTAACATTACATCCACAGCTAAACTAGCTCTTGATAGGTCTCTGAGCAAAGCACAACCTCAGATCATAAATGAAACAAATTCTTTTCAATGCATAAGCCCAGCTAGAAGTTTTGTGACAGCAGATAGTTTCAAAGTTAACTTTGCTGTAATGCAACATAGAATATTCTGTTTTCATCAGGACAATGTAACTTTCCCTATAGCTAGTTTTGTGCAGTAACTGCCTCAGTAAATCTCTCCTTTAAAAATGTACTGGAGCTGATGACTGAACTTGGAAACACACAGTAAGGTTTTCAAGATGAATCTCAGACACATTTCCTAGAATATGAAGCCTGCTCAGGTTAGCAGTTTTAAATATAGTCTGCTTGGGAATGACTTTTGCCCTCACTTCTCTGTAGTTGTCAATTACTTAGACAGGCATCTGACATTCCCAAGTCTGGTGTCTCTTGTAAAGTCTCATCCCTGGCAGCAGAGAAAAGGCCTTTGAGCTCATTCTTTTCTGCTTTGCACCCACTGTGCTCATGCTCAGAGAAAGGATGAAGTGACACTAAAATGTCACAAATTTGGAATAAAGTCATCTCACCTCAAGAATATGTGTCATGGACAAAATAAGCCAACAGGCAGGAGAGCTGTGGACCGAATTTTTGCTTTCTGATACATAGTATTGTTATTTTCTATTTACTCTTTTCAATAGCAAGGCAAAGATGTATTTGATCCTCTAAATCTTAATAAATCTTTTTGTATCACCTAGAATACAAAGCATCTTTCAGAAAAGGAAATGCAGAAGCCAGTTCAGCTCTCCATCACAGTGATGCAGACAGGTTGCTCCTGTCTCCCTCGGCTTAGTGGCACTTTGGTGCCCCATGCACTGGCTGTTAGGGTGTGACATCATCTCCTCCAGTGAATCGAGTGGCTGGGACTTGAGAAAGAAGACTAAGTTATAAAAAATGTAAAAAAAGAAACAAGTTATTTTCTTCTCATCTCTTCCATGAAATTAATTTCCTTAAATTTAGCTACTCTGAAGCTGATTTTTTCTTAGTCTTTTACCTATGAGCTGGTCTGAACCCATACCAAAAGGCTGCTCACCATTACTCCGCCTGAGCCTTTTGAGCCCAGGAGTAAGAGGTGGCTGATCCAATTCCCCATGAGCTGTTCATTACACAGTCTGCTCTACCTTATCTACATTGACTCAGTGGATCCTTGAGGCTTGAGTGAATATTTGGTTGTGGTCTAAAAGAGCTAACACTGCTAATTATTTCAGCTGCTAATTATTTTTGCAGAGACTTAGTGTCTCAGCTTTGAGGAAAACCACATCTTGGCCTTGTACTCCGTTTTTGCACTGCGACTTATTTTACACCATGGGAGGTGCTTTGCGTCTGCAGAGCATCAATGAGAACCTGCTCATGAGTTGGTATCAGAGCAGTTTTGATAGCATAACTGTTACAAAACTGCAGTTAATTTGTATAAATATGCATATACACACCCTAACGAGACTCACTATACTAGTTTCTCCTGGCAGTAACACTCTTCAAGCTCCACCAACAGCTTAGGCAATGGACTTTGCAAACTTCAGATCCATGGCAAATTTAACATTGCTGTATGTTGTGTTAATACTAGAGAGAAACAAAAACCACCTACTGCTGGTGCCAGTTAGGCTAACCAGGTCTGCATGGCAGTCAAGCCAGCTCCTGAGCTCTGCAGAACATCTTGTGTCTCCAGTTTCATTAAGACTCAACTCCCCTGCTCACGTTCAGGCCCACATGGACTAGGTGGCCAATACTGAAAATTAGTGCTCTGTATAAGGCCTTCTTCGATATCAAATCAGCCAGGACTCAGGTGTGCCCTGGTGGTTAAACTTCATTCATGAGGAGAACATCAGTCAGGCAACTGCTGCCATGCACTTTTCACAAGCAGGTAAATAGATTTCCAAAAGCATGACATCGTAGCAACTGAATTAATGTTATACAACAGTGTTGCTAATGTATAGGTATAAATGGCAAGGTTAGGGTGTAGGGGGAGGCCCTAATGACTGACATCTGTGGGAGGAGGTCAGGGAATTCCCTGGGAGAGACATAGCCAGTTCCAGCTGCCTCTGCAATGGACCCACCACAGGACACAGCTGAGCCCAGCAGTGGAGTTTGTGTCACCTCTGAACCAGTCAGAGGTGAAAACACATTTCAGAAAGGTGGTAAAGGCCTAGAGAAAAGGAACAACAAGGTTAGAGGAGCAGGAGATGCTCCATGCTGGAGCAAGGACACCTCTAAAGGAACTGCAGCTCATGGATGAGCCCACATCAGAGCAGATGCACCCCCAAAGGTACTGCAACCCATAATACTTAGATATTTGCCATCTTTGTTTTCTAATACCTGAATCAATAATTAAGTATTGTAAATTAAGTTAAATTCCCCAAGCTGAGACTGTTTTGCCCATGACAGTAACTGCTGAGTGATTTCCCTGCCTCTATTCTGACCCACAAGTTTTCTCTTGTTCTTCCTGTTTTCTCCTCTGTTCTGCTGGAAGGCAGGGAGTGAGCAAGCGGCTGTGTGGGTGTTTGGCTGCTAGTCAGGGCCAACCCACCACATAATGCTCATTTCTTCCAAAGACTACTTTTCCCCTACATATTTCTTGTGCATTGTGTATACTTTAACTTCTTTTAAAATACAAAAAAGTAGACTTGGCAGGGATTCATGATGGAAACAGGGAGAGGAAAAATAGTTTGTTAGTTCTAAATACCACCAGGTGTATGGGTGGACTTAATGACAGGCATCATGCAAGCTATGAACGCATATTTTGGGTCCTTATGCTCTAAGAGAAAATATAACCACCTGAAGATACATCCACATGGATATTGGTTACTGACAGAAGCACAAGTGTTATTTCCCTAATAGCCATGGTAATATACTTCTTTTTTTGTTTTCATATATTTAAGGTTTTACAGGTTACATATAACTTTCATTTCAGTTCAAAGTTACCCCTTGGGGTTACTTTCTTCCAAGTGTATAGAAATTAATCCTTTGAAGAAGACTATATGACTAGACATGCATACATCCAGGAAGCCAGCTCTCAGTGTCAGGGTCAAATATTCATGCTTCAATCCATCTCAAAATGTGTTCAGCCCTTCCTCTTCTCATTACAAAAATAACAGTTGAATTTCTCCAACCACAAGTTGTGAGATGTAGCTCATTTTTTTTATTTGAGCATTACATTTGCCCAGGTATATGCAGTAGGTAGCAGCTTTCTACTTCAGCTCAGGCAAAAGTCAGCATAGACAAAGCTGCTGCAGCTCATCTGTTCAGTCATGCAGAATATCTTTTTATATTTCTCTACCTCTTTTTCCTATTTCAAATATGACTAGAATTGTTTTTTCTTTTCTCTCTCGTGTGCTTTGTTTTGATTTATCCTCAGCTTTTAGTTATTTTACGCTTTAATTGCACCTTGCTTATTCTGAGGATTGCTTTTTTGGTAGCATCTTTATTAATTAAGGAGAGGTTCTCTGACGGTAATAATGGCAATATGTTTTAGTAAATACAAAATTTTGCTAAATACAAATTTAGTAGGTACTGACCTCACTAAAAATAAAGTCTGACCAGAGCAAAAATAATGGAACTTACAGTTAGACTTTGTAAATGCCACGTGCTTCCTTGAGAAAACCTGTTTTCAATTTTCAGTTTTCCTTTTTTTGTTTCAAGAATGAGCTCTAGAATGAGTCTTCCATGAGGAATTGTCTAAGTAGAACCACTGCAGTGCAGATCTGAAGGACAAAGATGTATCTTTAAAAATAAAGCCTTACATACATTTCAGAGAATGTTCTACATCAGCAAGAACCCATACAGATGAGCTGGTGGGTGACAAATGTAAAAAAAGAGGGAAGAGGCAGCCCACTATCAAAATCTCTCATGAAAAGAGAGATAAAGTTCCAAAGTACATGACAAAGGGAGGAGTTTGGAGACAGAGAGGACTAACTTTGCATTACTGTTGTTTAAAAGGGAACAGCATATGAAGAATTTAGACTTTTTTGTTTGTTTCTGTTAGTTCTTCCTTTCTGTAATTAAATGTCTCCATACAGATGGGCTTCAAGCATCTTATCATGATGATGATGAGAAGGTGGTTTGCTGTATATATAATGAAACATCCTGCACTGGTATTTCACAACATTATTTTTGTAAAACCTTAAATACACTACAAGTAAATTGGAAGCTATATATACTTCATAAGGTTAAAAGCAGGTATAAGCACACTGAGTACTCCAGTAATGTTTTTCTCCTTAGTGTCTTAGGGCAGAGTGGTTCAGCTCAAAGCATCCAAAGTGTGCACAGGAAGAGAAGGTGGGATGTTTGCTGCTGATTCAGACAGGGTGAAACATGCACAGTCTTGGGCTGGTCAAATAATAAAGTGATTGCTTGGTGCTGTGCTGAGTTATGAGCACTTTCATGCTCTCCTGTTCAGTAAAGTTCATCCTCTGTTCTTCTCTGGATAATTGCTTTGGCCATGCAAATCATCATAACTAGCTTCTCACTGTTTATTTTGGGGAAATTGCTAAACACCAACTTCCCATTACCCAGTTTTTCTAGATTAGTGAACCATACCGGTGGTGCGATTCATTTTTCTACCAGTTGACAGAACAAGAAGGAAACTGTATATTCTAATGGTCAGTTTTTAATTTAAATAGAAGCTCACTTAAACAATCACATAGTTTGGATGTGTTCATGGAATATTCTCTACAAAATGCACATTAAAAATTCATGAAATCAGTATGAACAAACACAATAAATCACTTATTTGTTTGTCAGGCCACATAATTTTGTTGACCTTTCTTCTGTTTAATAAAAGAAGAAAAACATTCACAGTATTGGTCCTATGTGGCTGTGGGGGTAGATGGTTTCTCTACATCCTAATGATGATGGAGGTTTATTGCCAGACTTCCAGTTCTCCATTCATTATAATGTAGAAACAATAGATCTTTAATGAGATCGCCAGAGTATAAAATAATTATTAAAAAAAAATAGATGAGTGAAATTCACAATACAAAATGTCAGCCCAAGATAGGCTATTTATACATACTGATCACAGGCAAATATACTGTTGTAGCATAAATAAATGCTTTGAGTCAAAGAGTCACTCAATGTGAAATTCTGATGGCACTAAGACATTGCCAAAATGGGAAAGAAGCCCTTCAACCCTGACTATATGATGGTGTGGATACAGCAGGAGATGTTTTGGATGCTATCAGAATACAAATAACAAACATTGACAGCTGTCTACAGCACCTGTTGTTATAACCCAGAGCACTCATGGCTAACAGGATATGTGATTTTTCAGGACCTCTTCTTTCAGAGGTCCACTATGATCCCGTTGGCCTTGGTGGGATGACTGTTTGATCAATGCCAAGTGTTTTGGCATACCCAGCTGAGAAAGCAATAAAAAGTTTTAGACACAGCCTAATAGTACTCCTACAAAAGTTCCCTCTGCAAAAAAACAGAGGTTAGATTGCATAAAGGAGACAGATATTTTTTTTTTTTCTGTGTTACTCAGGAGACCAAATATCTGCCTGGATAGCCAGATTGGGCTGTAAATCACATTGGGAAGCCTTCTTGCCCGAGGAAGAAATCTTTCTAGATAGTACTGGAGACAAGCCAGAGGGATTGGTTATTGTAGGCTGGTCTGAGAAACAATCAGTTCCCCTTGATGGTTTACAGCAAGATAACAAAATGCATTCTGCAAGCTTTTGCTTATTCCGAAGCAGATAGCTCTCTTGAATGCTGGAGAAATAAAGCTACTTCACTAGAACTTCCCCACTAGCTCCTTCTCTCTCTGTGGGTCATCAAGGTATTTATCATTATCCTGACAGTCACTACATAAAGCAGAGGTGTGTTTTAAACACAACACAAGGAGACTCTAATGTGAGGTCTGCCACAAATCCTCAGTGGGGTCATAATAAAATGTAGGCCAAAATAATGGTCATCTATTATGAGCCCAAGTAGCACTGCAAATTAATCTGTCTATACAGAAGGAATAACTCTGCTAGTCACATCAGTTCCCCCAAAAAATAATATTAAATTCCTTCTAAAATCCCATCCTTAGGAAAATATTTGAACTTGCTTTCCTAGTATCTTGCCACATCAATCTAGATGAACAATTCCACCAACCATAACAAACTTGCAAAAGGATAGATTTTGAATGATCTTTAAAAGTCAGCACATTTTGTTGCTGATGAAGAGAGAATAAAATGCTGACTGATGGAGCTTTCCTCAAGTCCCCTCTCTCAAACGCGTCCTGGCTAGGAAGATTCTGTATATGGTGTGGACACGGCCATGCTGACCACATTGTGCAACACACCGGCCTCAGTTTTTAAAGTCCTTGTATTGAGAAGTCCTAATCGTGTTTAAAATGTGGGGAGAAAATATTTTTTAGTAGCATAATCTCCCAAAGAGAAGGAGTATATCTAAGAAGAAATAACCCTCAAATTTCTCCATTTCAAGATGAGTAACAATAATAAAAAAATGTTCAGCCTGGAGCAGTCAACATCATCTTCGTTTTTATTTTGCTTGATTCCACAAAAGGATCAATAGATAACCTGGGTGAGGGATACTGGGTGTACAGTATGAGCTGCACTATGCTTTCCAAATCTACAAAACAATTGTTAAAGTGAAAAACTTGCAGCATTACTCTGATCACCAAGGATGTCCTCTGGCTCACTAAAACTGTCAACAAAGCTACAAAACACAGGATTTTACACTTTGGGAAAGAAAAATAAAACAATGGAAGGCTCCTAATTTTAAGAGGGTGGGAGAAAAGAAGGAGGTTGTATTCTCTAACAGGAATATTTCTGGTAGCAAAATTTACAGTTAAATGTAAAAACCTGAACAGGAGAACAACTCTTCCAATAAAATACTGTCTAATAAAATAATATTTAAATGCATCAATCCTAAACTACCATAGAGCATACTTCAGAAAGCACTGCTGGTATCACCTCTTCAAAGATCACAACCTAAAACCATCACATGCATTTTTGTGTGGTCTTGTATACCGGGTAGCTCAATCTGAGGCAAGGCTGAACTCCAGATGGAGTTTTATAATATAACCTGATTCTGGGCAGGTGTTCCTCCTATATATGTACACATATAAGTATTTGTGCACAGTAAGTCTTTTATATGCAACACAGATGAAAATATTAACAAGGAATCATGTCTAACAGTAAAATGAAGTGAGGGGAAAACACGCATCAAATTTACAGTTAATATAACTCCATTATTGTCACTTTGTGTCATTTATCTCAATTGAGATACAGCATAGATTAATATAACACAATGTCTGACTCATTGAGAGCTGAAGAACTAAATGTGCAGAGATGTTAAATCTGTATGTACCTAACTGAAAGGGAGTAATGGAGAAAAATAGGAAGATGCAACCAACCTATTAATGTCTATAGCTAACAACGGAATGCTAAATATTTTGAATTCATGCTTCAACTGGCACAACTATCAGTGTACACTAAATAAGGACCTACATTTTGATTTATCACTGGTGCCCAACAACATTTCAACAGATTTATTTCTAATTTAAGTCTACAAGGTCGATTCTACAAGGTCTTTATTAAAGCCTGTCACAGAACTGAAGTAAAATGTACATATTTGAGTAGATATCACTGGATTTGTGAATGAAGGAAGAGCAGTGGATGTCTCTTACCTCAGCTTTAACAAGGTTTTTGACTCTGTCTCTCAATACAAAAATATTGCCTCTTGGCTACAATATTCTTGTATCCCAGTCGGGACACTACAGTACAGATGAGTGAAAACTAAATGAGTGAAAAATTGGTTGGACAGCTGGGCTCAAAGGGTAGCGGTTAATGAGCCATACACTACGTGGAGGCTGGTAACAAGTATTGCATCCGTCTCTACTTGGACTAGTCCTGTTTAATGTCCTTATTAGTGACCTGGAGAACATGACAGAGTGCTACTTGCTCATCAAGTTTGCAGATGAGATCAAGTTGGGGGGTGCAGTTGACATGCTGGAGGGTAGGACAGCTATCCAGAGGGACCTAGATGGACTGGAGGAATGGGCCAACATGAATATCATGAAATTCACCAAGGACAAATGTGAGAACAGATGTCCTGCACTGGGTTGGACTAATGCCTTGCACTAGTCATGGCAGAGCAGCTCTGGGGATATTGGTAGACAGTGAGTGTACATGAGCGAGGAGTGTCAAGAGTGTTTGGCAACAAAGGTGGTGAGCAACATCTGTGACTTTATTAACAGGAGCAGAGTTGCTGGATAGAGGGAGGTGACTATTCCCCTTTACTTGGCACTCATTAGACCACATCTGGATATTGCAAGAAAGATGCTGATAAATTGGAGTGAGCTCAGTGGAGGGCCACCAAGATGCTTGAGGGATGCAGCATTTGCCCTGTGAAGGGAGGATGAGAGAACTGGCTTTGTAAAACTTGGAGAAGAGTTGTCTCCAGTGGACATGGCAACAGACTGACAGGGCCTATGGGGAAATTATCAAGAAGACAGAGTCAGGCTCCTCATAGTTGTGTGTAGTGGGAGGCTGAGAGACAATGGGCATAAGATGAGACACTTTAGAGAGCTATTCAGATGATATAACACACACACAAGATTGATTGTGAAGAGAGTTGAGCAATGGAACAGAGTGCCAATAGAAACTGTGCTGTTTATGTCCTGGGAAGTTTTCAATACCAGGCTGAACATGTTCTGATCTCTGAGCTGGCCCAGCTCTGAGCAGGAGGTTGGACAAGAGGCCTCCTGAAGTCTCTTCCCACCTGTATTGCTCTATGATTCTAGGACAGGATTCGCTATGTATTCATGAGAATATGAGTAAACAAATATTTCTATTTCCAGATTCTTGCTTATGAACACAAAGATCCCTGGTCTGTCCTGATGTGTTGTTTTCCTAAGGAAAGTTCTGCCATGCAGGAAGCAAACCTTAGTAATAAAACTGACAAACTTGAGCATACTCCATGAGTTCCTCAAACTGAAATTATTCACCTAGTATTTTAAGCAGACACAAGTCAGTATTTTGTATAATGACACAAATATTCAAATGTGAGATGATTCAGCACATAGATCACATGGTATGATTGTGCCCCATTTCTGAATTAGTATATTAATCTTAGTCAGGCATGAATATTCACAGTTATGAAAGATAAATTTCTCTTATTAAAAATATTTCTTATTCTCCCTTAGAAGTCACTGTTCTGATAAATTTTCCTGAAACTGGATTAATTTATCAAAACATTTGCAAAAAAGCAACACAAACATAAAGTAAGCACTGTAGTTGGAAGATTTTTTTTAAGTCACTTAGAATATTCAATTTTAGAGGCCAAATGTTTGGATTTCACAAATTTTAGCTATTGTTCATTGAATGCTAACTTGTACACAAAGCAGGAGAGTCAAAGATCATTGCTCTTCTAGCTCAGAAAGTCATGGTACAGACAAGGATGGAACTATGAAGACCAATATAGTAGTAGGCTGTTTTATTTGCCTTATTGTTACTTGTTGTCATGCATTCATAGACAGATAGATAGATAGATCTCACCAGAAGAAAAATAAACACAAAACTCATGATGACAAACGGTTTAGTCTTTTAATTATGTTAACTGTTAAAAAAATCTTTGAATAAGATTAAATTAAAATAATTTATGTAGAAAACCCTTATAACTATCAGCTATTCTTTTGAGGTTTCTTATATAGCCCAATCATTTTAAGCTCTCAAGGGTATGTGTTTATGTAATTTTCATATAATCATTTCCTCTTAAGGTATTGCATATCTAGAAACTGTTACCACAGGGAAATAAAAGTATTACTAATTTCAACATAGTATAATTTAAGCACAACTTGAAAATGTGAGGGACTACTCCAGAGAATTACATATGGAAGAGAGTATTCCATTGCAATTAGTATTTCAAAGTGTAAATTTAAGGCTACAGCTGTAAAAGATGCACATACCATTTATAAAGTTTTAGTTAGCCTAAAATACCAGTGTCAGATTCACTCTTTCCTAAATGCAGTGCCCAGCTATCTAAGTTCCAGGATTTGGGGGCTTTCTTCTTGCCAGTAACCTGTTACGCTCAAGCCACAGAAGACAATTTGAAAAGACAGGAAACATGAAAACAAATGTCCCAAATGTTTTGCTGGAAAGTGGGCAGATAATCTGTCCCAAGGGACAGAAAAACACCAATTAAAATATCTGAAATAAAACCATGGCCTGAATATACCCAGGAAGTTTGGTTGTTTTTTTCCAAAGCATGACCTGAGCTGAACCATCTAGTGAATATTTCCAAGAACAAACAAATAAAAGCCATAAATTCTTGGTTCCAGTTAAATTCCCTTTTCCTGTTATATTGGTATAGAAAGACTTTACATGTGCTGTATGTAGGTAGCTGCCAATTCAGTCAGCATTTGGGAATCCCCAGATGGCATAAGAAAGGACAAAGCTTGTGCACAACATACTGCAATAGTTCTGGGCAGAAGAACATTCCTAGGAGAGTTGGAACAACACTTCCATTTACTTGGGGTCTTGTTCATCACAGTGCGAAAGTCACTGAAAACATTCAACTAGCAGAACTGGTGAAAATAAAAGTTGTGTAGCTCCATTGTTCAGCCCACAGCATGACCCAGGAAGTGATAATTGAATCAGTATGACAAGCAGTTCAAAAGAGCCTGATCATTTTGACTTCTTCTCATGAAATCAGGGAAACATTTTAAGACAAAAGTTGAGTCCTGCTTTCTTGTTCACTCCTAAACCAGAATGAAAACCCATTCCCCAGTCTTTAGGGAAAGGCAGAAATAAAATCCTGAAAAAAACAAGAACACTTGCCATCATGGTGTCTTGGGTTTTGGACAGAAATCTCAATTAAAACTGCACTGAAGTCCAGTGTGTGTTTCCTATGCATGGTAAATAGAAATGTTATTAACACCTACCGTCCTCTGTCAACACAATTTCCATTTGTCAGTCCATCTTCGTGGGGACAAATAGCTAGAGAAAGGAGAATTTATAGATGACCAGATGTTTAGGTAGAAGAATTATATTTCTTAAATATCTTAAATGTCACTACATCCTTTAGACCTGCAGTAGGATCAGCCATGTGGACAACAGTAATCTGGTTCCTTTACTTCAGTCTCCTCATTGTCTATCTACAGTATTCTCTCATTAATAATTTTGGATTTATGGGGAACTGTTAGTTTTCAAACTGTTGGAAATATTTGATTTCTCAGTGCTTTGCACACTTACAGGAAAGTAGTCTTCAGCTGTGCCCAGATTTCATTCTTTCTAAAACCAAAAAATATCCTCAAAATAAAAGTAACTCTCCTGTAATGACGCAAACAAATATCTAATCCAGCTTCTGCTTTGTGGAAGATTCCTAGAAAATTACTGAGATTCTGCATGAAATTATAGTCTACAGCTAATATCCTCTTGCTATTGTGCTATTGGATCTGGCTAGCATTGTAGTTAGACAATTGCAAAAAACTTCTGTTGTTTGGTATACAATGCCATGTAGATGTGCCCATTTTTCTTCTCTTAATCTAATATCTTCATCCTGAGATATCTGCCTGTCTATACTTATTTAACACCAAAGTGTACAGTTTCTTTACATGCTTTTATTTGAGACTAGCAGGATTTTGGAGGTAGCCAGCTTGCTGTCTGCAGCCAACAGATATGGGCCTCTGGAGATGGACCTTCTGCTAAGCAAGGATTTGTGAGCAATCCAGGCCTTCAGCATAGCACAAAAAAAGGCAATTTTAGATTGATATTTTCTTCACAAATGTACATTTTGGGTTGGTAAATAGTTGCATACTTGTTTCTCCTGTTTAGGATGTTGCAAGTCTTTCTGTTCAATGAGGAGCAGATTTTTCTTCTGTTGCTTCATGTAAGCAATTACATTAACGGTTCACTAATGAACTCCAGTAGAATTTAGTTCTCTATATGCATAAAAGGAAGGAAACCAAAAACTTTTAATCAACACCTCTATTACTGCCCTGCAAATGTTATGCTTCACATACATAGGATGGTATAAATTATGCAGGATGAAGTTTAATATTAGTCTGATGTTGTGATTGAAATACTACTAGTTTCTGAGACATATGACTAGGATTTCAAAGAAATAGCAAAAGAACTAGCTTTCAAGGAGTTCTATCAACCATTTAATAAAAATTATATGAGCAGAAATTGAAAAACAAAAGAAATACAAAATATAAAACTGAAATCACATGTCAAAAGTTCATCTACTGTTCCACCAGAACCCCTGCTAGCCATCCAGAAGAAACACTTCTGAAGCAGCACAAGCTGGCATCAGACCTTGAAAATTTTGAAAGTCTTTTTCCGTTTTTGTACATAATCTTTCTCATAAATGCTTGATTCAATCAATTTAAGGGGACTTTGAGGGCTGGTGAAGCAACTTGAAAATTTAAGTGTGGTAAAGGAGTCACGTGAAAACATGTAATAAGAAAAGAAGTACTTTTGAGAGAGAGGCACAGAGAAGGTAAACGTGTATCACTGTGCTGAGTGATGGAGGGGATATGTAAGGAGAAAACGAGAGAAGACAATGGAAAATATTCTAAATTTTAAACAAGCTGTTTGTGGCATGATGTTTAGGGTCCAAGACAGAGCTAAATGTTGACCTGCAAAATGTGTGCTGTGCAATTGGATTTTTCCCTCTATTTTCATCCAAAAATGGCTTATACAATAATTGATTTTGGCCAACAGAGGTTATTTAAATACTAAATTATATAAAGTAGAAAGTTAGCTATCTTTGTGTTTAGGAATTCTACATTAATTTCCATGGCAGTAGGGCAGCTAACAATACACCTACAAGGTAGCATTTTAAGGTGGTGATTTTGCGCTTAATTCTTTTGGATTGCCTTTGTAAATTTTACATTACCATTTCCAATTAAGCAAATGACAGCATTTTCCAATTAAGTTCAGTGGAAGCTGTGAAAGAACGTTAGTTGCTTTGGTTTTACATTTCCACAGATGCAAGCAAATTTTCACCCAATGCAGAACTCAAAGAATAAACTCTTTAAAACATACTGAGACATTGCAGAACAAGCTTCAAAATGACACAGGCTTTTAAACAATGAAGATTCAGGGAAGACTGAAAGAACATTTGCCTAAAAGCTTGGCTGAGAGATGTTTCTCCATTGTGAGAACTAGCGTTGAGATTTGTTTGACATCTCATCACAATGAGCCCAGCATAACTATAAGCATTTGCAAACTGGTTACACCTCTGACAGGAACACTATCACTGTGAATTATTCCATCTACAATGCTATGATCCAGAAAAAAAAAGGAAAAAGAATTGAAAAGAAGCATGAGACATGCAATTCCAATGAAGTCTTTGAATACCTGTGTGTTTGGGTTTGTATCATTTTCATTAGTTGCACTTGTGAAACCAGGATTGTGAGTGGTTTGACTTATTTCTAAAAAGAAAGTTCATGATTTCTCCAATTTGCCAGTTGCATCAGAAAAGTGACAAAAGTCTGTAAAGCTGAGGGGAAAAAAAAGCAATATAAAAAGAATTTATTAACATTTAAAAGGAAGCTACATATCTTAGACATTTGAACTTTACTACAGAAGATAGAAAAATTAAGTCAGTGTAACTGACATGTTTTGAATGTATACTTTCTTTGAGCTTAGAAAGAAATTTCACACGAAGAGAAATTATGATTAATGATGAATACATAATGAAGAGCTCTTTCCATATCTGAAAACACAACTTTCCTGGAAATTTTTGGTAGCATTCCGTAAGGGCAATAGCGGAGGTTACTTCTCCATGTAATTCATGAAGCCCATGACCTGCCTCAGGAAAAGAGAGAAATATGAGTAGGTTGGCTGAAAGCAGGTGAAACAGATTTCTGAGAGCAACTGGAACTAGGTGTTACTCCAAGAAACGTATGCACTTGCAGCAAAATGCCCCAGAAAAAAATCCCTCATTTATGCAAAAATATAAAAAAATTCACAGTCAATCATGCTGAACCTGCGTGATGATCTGCATGTTCCAACTTTGGGTACACTTCTCCACTCTCTTTTGTAAATTCTATTCCAGATTTAAACTTGAAAGATGCTGGTAGTTCCTGTGCATGCAACTTGCAAAATAAGACAACCTGGCATGGATTATGAATGCTGCACAGGATAAGGTCAGAAATAAAATATTAGAGAGTAGGTGTTTTAGGACCAACAGGCCTACAGAATCTCACAGGTTACTTAATTTCTCTGGATCTCTGTTCAAAGTCAGCATTTCCAAGGATGTCTTTCACTTCTGTAAACACAGAATTCACTTGATTTTGTAGAAGAGAGAGAATTACCATGCCTGTAAGTTCTCTTTACAAACATCTGAAAAGTTATCAGTTGAGTACTTCTTTCTGGTCTTGATACTTGTTTTTCTGTTGTTTTGCTGCCTATTGTGTGGAGGCATGAATAGATGAACTAGAGGCGAAGACATTGCTTATTGAAAGAAATATGACAAGCAACTGGTTTTGCAGTTTACTGTTAGAATTAAACACAGATGTTTTAGGAGCTTTGGTTTACTTACACAGTCATTTGTATCAGTGCCATCTTGAACTCGTCTTTTATTTTGCATTTCCACATTATGTGATTACAGTGCCTAAGTCATGGCTTGATGCAATTTAGAGTAATTCATAAACCCCTGTGACTTAATCTTTCAGGGTTTATTTTGTCAGCTTTGTGATGATGTTTTCTGTCCCGGCTGGCATTCTTTCCCTAAATAGTTTGAAGTATTGCCTCAAAGTTGACCTCTCTGAAGTCTTGATGCATGCAAAACATTACCACATGGTTGTATTTTCACAACATTGCAGCTTTTCTAAGCATAGAAGACGGTGTGATGTGTGAAGATTGAAAGCCAGACATTTGGTGCTAGCTTCAGTGTTCCTGAAAATATTTTTGTACTTTCTGGCCAAATGGGTGTTGATACATTCTGTATACATGTTACCTACCCATGCTCATGTGCTGTATGGAGCCGTTGAGAAGATGAGGGTCATGGTAGCTACTATCTACAAAGGGAGAGCACCTGGTTCAACTTCATTTTGAACTATATTGTTCCTAGCCTTCATCTTGCTGACATTAGGTGTGGTAGGAATCTGGGGCAGTGACTCAGGACCAAACCAAGATGTTTTTTCTGTTTGTCACACTTCTGGTAATCTGTGTTTTGAGTGGAATTGGTTTTTCCCTAACTGGTATTTCAAATTGAAGCATCACTGTGAGGGTGGTGAGGCACTGGAACAGGTTGCCCAGAGAAGCTGTGGATGCCACCTCCTTGGAAGTGTTCAAGGCCAGGCTGGATGAGGCTTTGAGCAACCTGGTCTAGTGGAGGGTGTCCCTGCCCATGGCAGGGGGCTTGGAACTGGGTGACCTTTAAGGTCCCTTCCAACCAGGTGATCTTTAAGGTCCCTTCCAACCCAAACCATTCTATGATGCTTTATTACGTGGTAGGGAAGTCTTTCAGAGCAATGAGAACACCAATTTCTAGTTTGTACAAAAGCTCATCTGGGTAGTCTAACTATGCAGGTGGAAAGGTTGAGCCATGAAAACGTATAAATATTGGCTGCGTGTTTAAATGTAGAGCTGCATGCTTGAAAAGGCAGCAGGTTCTTAGTCGTGACATTGATAGCAATGTCACAGCACAGGAATATCTTCCACCCAAACAAAGCTCAGGGAAGGGTATGTTGTTTTACACTGATGAATGGTGAGCCAAAGATACACTTTCATGATTGCTTTTATGACTGCAGTCATTTCAATACGAGGGCAAGTTAATTTTACACTACTTGTAAGAAGCTTGAAAGCATGCAACAGGCTCTTTATTGGCAAGTGCTAATATTTCTGGCAACAGCACTGTCCTCTCACTACCTAATTATGACTTACCATATCCATGATGATGATATTATGTCTTTGACAGTTTGCAAACTTCCTTTCCTGGAGGCATAATTTAAAGGATTAGTTGAATTTAAAGATAAAATAAAACGTTTTAGAACTGGAACTCCTTCTGCATATTTAAGTGATATAATGAGGTTATCTGCAAACGCTACCTTTTGTATTGTTTCTGTGCTGAAAGGTTCATAATTACAAGACTGGCAATTTTGCAAATTTTACAGTGCATTCACCACCATTCAAAAAGTGAGTTCAGAGCTGAACAATTTCATAAGATCCAGTGTGCGATTATAACATAACCCAGCCATCTATTCCTGAAAAATTAGAAAACCTATTGAGAAGCATTCCTTCTTTGGCAAGTAAATTTAAGCATGTTAAATATCAGTATTGAGTCATTAATATTCTAAAAGCTCATTCTGTAGAGTTTGTTACAAATTTTTAAGGTATAATGATTTTCCCCTTATGTGGAGGTATGAAACCAATCATATATCTATTGTATTAGAGACTTAACAGAAAGCATGGTTTGACTAGAATAATAAGACAAGGTAGATGCCACTAAAATTCCCTACCTTTGTTTATCAGGTAACCTAAGTGAGGCGAGGAAGGAAGAAAACAGGGAGGTTTAGTGATAAAGCACTGAATACAGAAATGAAAAAGAATAAAGCTCTAATACTATTTTTGGTCCTTGTGGTTGCTATCCACCAGTTTCTCAGTTTCACTGTCACTGAAATGTGGTGGAATGAGTCTAATTCTACATTATTCTAACTGACATCTTGAGCTACATGCACATATAATACCCAAATATTTGTTTTTTGCATAGCCCTAGAAGTGTATCTAGTAGAACTTTATCTGCAGCCTTAAAATAAGCATATATAATTCAATACATATGAAAAACAGATCTAGTGAGTACGAATCCATACCAAGTTTTACTATGGAAATCATTTATGCTCTTCATGGCTTAGCCTCCTGGACTGCAAGGATTAGCCAGCTGCCAGGTAACTTTTGATAGAAATATTCATGCAGGGATATATGTTTTGTAAAAGATGCTGATGCCAGAGACGGGCTACCCATGCATTTATTAAGAGGTGTGTGAAATATGGGCAAGCCACAATGTAGGTCTACCAGGGTAATCTGAAATGACCTTACTTTCAATTTAGTGGTGTAAGGAGTCGTTACTTCAGGCTCAGCTGATCACATTATCAGGCTCCCCTTACCATGCTGCGGTGGGTTGGCCAAGCACCCACACAACTGCTTGCTCACTCCTCTCTCCTCCAGCAGGATATGGGAGAGAATATGAATACCATAAGCAAGAAAACTTGTGGGTCAAGGTAAAGAATGTTCTGTAGGTGAAGGAAAGAGTGGAGAAAAAAAAAAAAAAAGGTCTGCAAAAGCAATCACCACTTTCCAGAGGCAGACTGATGCCAGCCGTGAGCAATGCCTCTGTTGGAGGCAACAGTCTCCTTTTTTCCTCTGCCACAATGTTATGTCTGTTCATGGTGCTGTATGGTATAGATTAGACCTTTGACCAATTTGGGTAAGCTATGCTGGTATGTCCCCTCTCACCTGCCCCGAGCCCACTTGCTTGAGGGAAGAGGGGGAAGGAGTGTAGAGTGGTGAAAAGGTAAAGCTTTGATGCTGTGCAAGCAGTGTTCAGCACTAGCCAAAATATTGTTGTGTTATCAACATTGTTTTAGCCACAGATCCAAAACACAGAACCATGTGGGCTGCTATAAGGAAAATTAACTCCATCTTGGCCAGTACACATACAGGTTACTTTTTTTTTTTGATTAAGAATCACAATCAGAGATAAATGAGTAATGCTTTGGAAAAAAAACTTCTTTATTTCCTGACTTGGTAATTGTGTTCTATATAGAGAACCATACCATGTTTTAACCTCTTGCTATGTTTTGGGGAGGAATTTGATGTGTTTTGAGCATGAAGGGAAAGAGTTCTCAATGGGATTCTCTGTTCATACAAATGCACCTATTTTCTAGCACAGGCTTATTATTACCTCCTCTGCTATGCATGTAGAAATGCCTCATACAATTAAGGCTAAGCCCTGAGGTGTAAATTTACTAGCAGAAGTAAAGATGACAATCGAATGTCTTTGTCCATTTTGACCACTGGTCAATGCAGTGTACTTCAAGCACTTTATGCAAAGGACACATAGCTCTGCAGCTCTCACTGTCTGACTGAGGTTGTTGGTCCTCCTCTCTGCGTAATGGGGAACATGATCATGTCAGATCTGAAAGAGTAGTTGGGATCATCAGCAAATAGGCCTAAATCCAAATAGGGATCCATAAAGTACAGACTAGCTTTTCAAGGAACCACAGGAATATCTTGACCATGAAGTGTGTGAAGAGTATTTATTTATATAGGACTGGAAACAGAATAAGGGTTTATTATATAGCATTTATTTTTGGGTTCTGAAAATAACATTTTTAGACAAGAAAGATTCTTGGCTGGAGTCTATAGTGAAAAGTGGGGTTGGAAATATTGTTAGAGTTTGGAGTCTGAACAGAGAGGGCCTCATGAGCCATGCTTAGTGGTGGTTTGGGAAAAGTTAGCTGACCTAAATTTATGACAGGATTAGAAGGAACATGCTGAGTTTTGGTCAGTGCTTTGCAGTTAAATGTAACATGGGGGCTGGGGTTAATGTGAAGGTTAAGGTTTGAGTTTCAAAACAGGCTTGTGAACGAGACTTAGTAAAAGAGCTAACTTTAAGCAGGCTTACCAGTCTAGTGTCAGAACTGACTCCTTAGAGAACTAGGGGAAAGTTGAATTTTAGCTAACAATGCCACATTCTGTAAGGTGCATACTAGGGCTAGGTGAGTGCTTGGAAATAAAGGGAGATAGGAGTTGTGGGCAATACTGAGATCAGAAGGGCTATGGTAACCTGACTTTATTTCTGGTTCCACTGGGGCGTAAATGAACATATTGAACTTTGGTCTATAACAGACTGGTGCCTTAGAGTTTCTGTTTATGTTAAATTTAAGGTATATGAACTCAGGAAATTCTGGCAAGCTGGTGTTACAGATTCTCTGATTAGGACCTTGGAAATATGTTACATTATGTTACATTTTGTGCTGTAGAAGTCTACTGTTCTAGATTTCAAATCTTCATATGCTCTCAAGATCATATATGAACAACCCATAACCTTAAAGAGGCAAATGTGGAGAGAAGAATTAAGCTTTGGAAGTCAATGACCAGATCACCTGCTGTGTTTCTAAGGGTTCCACAGCTTATTTTTAGGACTGGTCCTGTTAGAAGCTAAGAGAGCATGTGAAGATTCAATAGCAAACGTATTGCTGTCAAGCAGAAAACTGGGATCAGAGCCTCAGATTTAGATATTCAGAGAGGACAAATCTGCAATTAATTTTTAGTGTAAATGGGTTTGTCAACTTATTTTTAGATTTGGCTCTGTCTATAAAAATATCATTAATGTCGACCTCTTGCAACCCAGTGTTAATTATTAGGATTAGGGTTTGAAATAAGTTCATACACACAGGGAAAGCTGAACAGTAGTCATCCTGTGATTTGAAAAATATTGCTAACCTAGTTATAGTGCTATTTGCATTAGGTGCCTGATGAACACACTGTTTTAACATCGAGCATAGGTTATAAGTTTAGAAAGCACAAGGAAAAAAATTCTTGTGATCAACTACAGCAACAGATCAATTTTGAAGTAGGGGAACAGATTGAGATTAAATTAATTACTACATGGCTGTACCCCATCCCTAGCCATACCCAAATCAAATCCTAAACAAACAAGGGGTCTCTTCCTCATGAGAATTATAATCACATCTGAGACTGTTCACTACGGAATAAGTCTCAGTTTAATCACTTATTAACTGGATTTATGTTGACTACAAAAGGAGAGTAAGCATCACACTCACAAGCAGTCACATAAATGCCTAAATTCAGGCACTTTAGTCTCAAACCGAGTCCCACCCCAAATAATTGATATGAACACTTACTCTCTCAAAAGCAGTGCTTCCAAAATGACAGCAGGTAAGAGACTTGACGTTTTCTTATATCAAATCCTAACTCATGCCAAGCAGAAGTAGTTGTAATATTAGGGAAGAAAACTTATGGAAACCCAGCAGTAACTGCAGTTCATCACCCCTGGCATTCCAAGGCCAACTCTAATTCTAGACCTAAGCCTAATCCTAAACGTTTATGTTGCTTGTTCCCTACCACCAAGCTCAAGAATAGAGAAGAGGCTTGCTTTTAAGAAGTGATTCCTTCAAGCGGAATACTAAGTATAATCTGCCAGCTCCTAGCAGTACATGTCCAGACCCTTCAGATAACCCTGCTGTCTACTGAGAGCAGCTGTCATGTACTAGCACAAACCACTTCTATCAAGAAAAGGTTTAAAGATATAAACTGGCTACACGTATCACAGGAGCTCCCTCTTGTATTCTCCTTGTCCATTCTGTCTCTTCCTTGGTCAACCTGTCTGCATGTAGAGAATACCTTACACTACCTTGCTTATCTGCCACAGCTCTATTAGCAAGGTAACAGTTTTCAAAAGAATAAAAGGTAGCTGTAAAAAGAAGAGTAGTGAACCACTAATAAATAAATAAACACTGCATCCAACTGCAGCAAAGAAGATTTAGGTTAGGCACTAAGAAAACCTTTCCATTGTTTGAATAGATAATTACCAAAGCAGGTTCTTGAGATGATGCTCTTATCTCTCTTTTACACTGGAGGGAGGGAAAAGGTGGCAAGAGGCTATGCAGGAAAACAACAGACACTGTCTTGCTCATGAAGAGGAGGTCTCATAATCCCTCTTTACATTGTTTTCTGTGATTTGTATCTAAATGGCATAGTCAGGTAATACAAGAGTGAACTACTCAGCTAAACATAAATTTGTCTTCCCTGTGAGACTGAGGAGCGGTCCATTTCTGGACTTCTGCAGTGAAGGGACTCCTGCTGCGTCCCAGACAGTCTCCGTGTCCGAATGATCCTGCTGGTTTCTTTTTAACTGTCAAGTACAAAATGGTTCTAATATTTCTTCACTGCATCTTGATTTTGAGTCTATGCTTTGCATTAGTTAGATACCAGTCAGACTCAAACTCTGAAATGCTTTAAGGGGACAAAATCTGTACCTTCACTAGCACAATGACACTGATGCACTACGGTTCTTAAGGGTGTTCATTATCTATTTGTTCACATTCTTTAAATGAGAAATGTTTGTTCCAATTAAAATAAAAATATCTCTATTACTCAGCTGTCACACTAAAATTGACACTTTGGTCACAGTATTCTGCAGAAGACTTTGCAGAGCCCAGTCAAGCCCTTTAGCTTACCCGTAAGCAAGTCTGTTTTGTCAAACCAAGCATCTCAGCAGTGGCAAAGAGCATGAACCTGCACCAGTGAAATATAGAAAAACAAAACATGATAGAGGTAACACAAAAGAAGGATGTACAGACATAGTTCAACTGAAAGTTTAAAAGGTATTTTAGGAGCTGAAGGAGAAAAACCATAAAACTCGATGATTTCTAGAAGGCATAAGAAATTATGTGCTTTAACACCTAACATTTTAACTGTTACATAATGCACTACCTCATTGCAAAATTCCTTGCAATTAATAAAATTGTTATTTCTTTCTTGTAGATTGTACTCCAGTGTAACATACATAGGAAAGAACAGTTAGCAGGAATAATTTCCTAAATGGTCTGATTAACATAAATTGAGGCTGGTTTTAGTTTCAATGGTGAAATTCTGCTTTTAAGAACCATTTCACCTGTTAGCTTGGGACATGTTTCTCTCCCTTCTGAAATGAATAGGGGTTTTGTGCTGTGTTTTTTTCATGTGGATCCTCATCTAGCACTAGAAGAGGTATCAGTCATTATCCTATATCCTTTCTGAACATCTCTTAGAAGTGTCTTAGCCACCCTACTCTGCTGTCCATGACAGCAATGGGTACTTTTCTCATGCTGCCAAAACCACAGCTCAGTGAAAAGATTTGAAATTTTCACAGCTACCTTTGCAAGAGGGTGAGAGCAGAAGGTCACAGCAGGGCATCCCCTCCCTCTCCATCCCCATGGGTGGTGTAGAGCTCAAGCTCTGTCCAGCCTTGCTTCACCCCATGAGGTGATGATGGCCATGAGAATGTTTATTTGTTCTAATCCACCCCAGAGCCGTGAGCAGCATGAAGGAAGCCAAAAGCAGCAAAAAGGGCTTAGCTCAGGCTTGAACCTTACACAACGCTGTTGTAGGCACCCACTACCTGTGAGACAGAAGGGTTGCATGCAGGATATAATATAGTTATGGGTCAAGGTGAACGTATTTATGGAAAAATGGACATGGCACACAGCAGCCACCTGTACCATCACCACCTGCAGGAAAAATATGACTTGTCTACCTCAAAAGCCTGGAGAGTTTGACAGCACAGACAAGACCCTGACCCAAGGACAGTGTACCCATAGCTTCTATGCTCTGTGCCTTCAGGGTAGTTTTCTTCAGGTCTGTGGAAGCTTACATTATATCCAGCTTTACTGGACTGACTTAAAAAGCAAAAACCCCAAAACCAGAAATGCCAAAAAGTGTTAATGAAAATCTAACTACCTGGAGGAAATGAAAAAATTATTTTACTATGGTGCTGTTTATCCCTTGCAACTAAGCAGGACTTAGGAAAAACATAATCAATTAAATGGAAGGAATCAAAAAATTCCATTGCTCAATGAGCTTTACATGTACTGTGTGTATATACAGTTCATTAAATTGATGCCTAAAAAAAACCTTTATATCATTAACAAAGTGATACCTCATCCTTGATGAAGAGTGCAGTGGCACAACATAACAAATTCTCTGTCCTCCAGAGGTCCATAACAACATGACATCTGTGCAAATCTAGGTCTTTAAGACCCTTTCTTAAATTCAGAATATTCTATGATTCCCCTGTAAAATATATCACTGCTGGATGCTACAAAAGAACCTCTGAGGTCTTGTATGTCCCCACCTCATGAAAATTCAGACATATTCTGAGTTTCAGTGGCGTTTCAGCTTCTCTAAAATACTGTTGCGGGGCTGCCTTATAATTTTTCAGTTTTAAAATTATTGTTTGCAATGGCATCTGTAACATTCCTTTGACACCAACAGCTTGGAGGAATAATTAGAAGAGTTCAATATCTCTGTTCTCAAATGGCACTTCACACTTCGCAGGAAGGGCTGTTTAGCGCTCTAGAAATATGAACAAGTATGTTCTGTTTCATTTAAACAGTCTCTGCTCGTGTCCTTTAGCAGGAAAACTGTTTGCCTTTTAGAACAAACATTTGGTTAGATGCAGCCACAAAATGTGTTTCTTTGATCACTGTAAATAGCTGACTTATATTTATACAACCTGATTTAAGCTTTAGCGCAGCTAGTAAGATGCTGTAGTGCAGCATGTTTTTGGGGCATCTTTCTGTCTGAATTTTCTCTAATATTCCTGGAAAACCAAAACTGAAAGCTGAACTGCAATCACTGTTATGAAGTCTCCAGGTCTGTATATACACCTCAGGCCAGCTCCTGCTGCAAAGCATTGCAGGTGGGACATAGCTACAGATTAGATTTTGGCTAGAGGCACCTCTGCTGCTTCTGGTAGCATGAAACTGGCTGCCTGGTGGACCACGTTCCTCACACATTCAGGGTCAAATGGGGTGCTAAGCTGTGCTCAGGAAGGAGTTTTTGCCTGGCCAGATGGACAGAGAATTTTTTGGGGAGGCTGGTGGAGGAGGAAAGGCTGCCTTTCTGTTCTCTCCTCTGCCCTGCTCTGCTTGTGGCACATTATAATTTTTGAGACCACATTTTCAAAAGTGAGAATTTTGCTGTCTGTTCCAAGAAAAGAAATATAAGCACCCCCATAACGTATGTATATGTGTTCAGAGAGCCTGAATAGCATGCTAAGCAAGGTATGTGCATTTGCCTGCTTTCTTTACCCTCAGGAAAACAAAACATGTTTGAGCAGGTTGTCAAAACAGAATTCATATAGGAAATAAGGGAAAGTATTGCCAAAAACACTCTTGACATTTTATTCAGTTTGCTTTGCTTACACCTGCAAACAATACATTTTTCTTAACTTGGTTGCATGCTTACTCACAAATGTAAACGTGAGCAAATATCCACAAATAAATTTGAATGGATAGCAAACCTCACAAAATACAATTGAAGAACTGTGAGTTCCCAAAACATTCCTAGAAATTTGACATTTATGAAGCTTTGGTTATCCCAGCAGGAAACAGAAGCAATAAGAAGATAACAATACATGATTAAACCCATGGTACCAACAGCAAATGCTCATGACTAACATACAGTAAGTACTGGATTGTAGACGAATTTTCATCTGCTGTTAATGTCTGTTGTATGCTATGCAAGCACATACAGCATGCTCCCCTCCTGAGCAGCTCACTACCTAACAAGCACATTTCATCAGAGTGTTCAGAAAAACTGAACACATTTCAACACATTCACCGATGGTTTGTGAACTAAACATGGCTACGCTTGTCCTCATGTGTTATTTTCAGTAAAACATTCACTATATTCTTTTTGTAAGGTTGCAGACCTCAGCTGTCTTCTGCCAATGCAAAGGAAATATAGAACATGCAAATAAAAATGATATTTGCAAGGTACACCTTGGATTACGTCCTGTATATTACCAAACAGTCTTTACTGAGGGACTGGCAGCTTTCTCACTGTATTCACAATAGTACCTTGCAGCAAATGCTGAGCTTCTAATCACTTTTCTCTACATTTCCCAGTTTCAGCAGGGGCATAATTAAGCAGGATTACTAAACAGCTGAAAATAAGATATCCTTTGCTAGGCATTTATCTGGAAACTTTCATTATGAATAAACACATTTTCACTTCATTTTAAGGGACGCTCTTTTAAGAAAGATTCATATGTATCGCTGTTATGTTGCAGCATGAATACTCATGATCTCTAGTTATTGTGATTTTGGTATGTATTATTTTCAGTTTAGCGAATATTGTGTTGTAAGAGGATGAGGTTTGGAAAAGAGCTGTCTAAAAATAGAACTGCTGATCCCACAATGGTCGTTACTTTACCCTCAGGCTTTATGCCTAACTGAACAGAAGTGCTTGCTGAGGTGCCGATGCAATAACCTCATTGAATGTACTCTGCTATTTCGGGCTTATCACTTCAGCATCTATACACACTCCAGCTTTGAAATCTGCATTTCCTGAACCGCACATATTACTTCAAAGAGCTACGTTCTGTGCAAATCTTATGTTTAAATAATTTTAATATATAATGAAGACTAAACATGCAGACTAAACACATGCAGGAGCACATCTACAGTAGACAAAATGCTTATGATGGAGCTGTTTGTAATGGAAGGGAGCTTATCTCATTCTAAACTATTCTGTTTGGTTTTCTGTGAGTGATTGTATCTTTTCTCTGGAATTTTCAAAATATATGCAGTGCTATGTTCTGGTACCTTCCACAGACTATATTTAAAACACCATAATCATAAATCATATACTACTCAATAGCCACAGGCACAATCAGTTATAATTCAATTGGTTAGCCTTGCTAAATGCTGCAAGGGTCCCAACCACCCAGCTGAGGTGAGGTTTTACCATCTGCTTCAGAGAAGTAGCAGCAGACAAAACCTAACATAGCTGACATGCAAGTCTCTCAAGGAGAAAAGAAGCCTTGGGCTGCTAAATGTCAAAACTGCTTACTTCTCAACCTACCCAACTGCAGAGTCAGCTGTGTAGTTTGAAGATAAATGACCCACTGAGCCTAAATACAACGGCTTTGGCAATCTGTAATGCCTGAAACAAAGGTATTTTAATCTATCATGCTGCTTCCTTTATCAAACCCATAACACCATCTGAAGTATAATAGCTTTGTTTCCAAATTAACAACACATAAACCTATGAGCAAAACAGAATAGATGCTGCAAAGCGCTAATGGTGTCTTAACTGCACTTCATTTTCTAGCAAATATTTAGCTGAGCAAATGCAGGGGTGGCCTTGTGAAGCAAAATGGCTGCTGTGCTCCCTTGTAACATTAGTGTGAAAATCCTATGCTAATACTCAACATAATTTTTAATACTTATTTTCTTTTTCCCCTCCTCAGTGAGCATGGGCTTTCAGTACAGAGTGGTTAGCAGGGTGGTGCTTGGGATGCTTTCATCAACTGCCCTGAAACACTTGAAACCTAGAAACAGGATCTTGTTTACAAAAATCCTGTGTTACCATCCTCTCTATTTATCTCTTCTTGAAAGAAAGCTAGCGTTCATCAAAAATAATAGAACAGGTCTCATTTCAACCCAGGAGCACTTTCCTCTGATGGATCCATGTATTTTGCAGCCACTTCAAGGAGAAAATGAAAATCAGTGTCAGTAATCCCTTTAAAAAGCAGAACAAAAATATGCTGCACAATGCAAGGAGAGGACAGAAAACCAGGAAGTAAACAGGAAAGTGTTCAGATACTGATCCATCCATGAGGTCCAAGGCTTGGGCTGATTTGATATATCCTCCACAGGTTCTACATATATGTTGGGATACAAGCCGACTGGTGTCTAGTGTTTCAGGCATCTAGTGAACCAGTCCCCAAAATATCAGCAGAAAAATTCCTTAACTAGTCCACATGACAGACATTTTCCAGAAAGAGATCCTGCATAACTCATTTTAGATCCTTGCAGCAGTATGAACTGAGCTACTACAAGGGTCTCCAGGGACACCGCTTCTGGCCACTGCCAGGGAGGCAGCCAGGCATTTGTTTCAGGAGTATACTTCTGATGAACCCCATTTATATCTATTCGTTAGGTGCACCGCTTAGTTCATACATAAGGACGCCCTACTGACCCAGTTAGACATTCTGAATTTCAGCTTTGTATAGAAATGTCCTTTTGAAGTGTGATAGAGATACAGACATGGCACAATTCACAGGATTGTAACTGAGATGATCTATAGCAAGAAAGCTTTAAAGTAATTTTTTCCATGACCTCACAAATTGATGCAATTTTTTGTCTATTTTTAGCAGTGAATTTTTTTTAACATGTGTACATATATTATTTCTAAAAGTAGATGCTGTATAGAGGTGCCAGATTTCTACCACAGCTCTATGTTCACTTCATTATGAACAAAATATATTCCCCATCTTAAATTTTACAATATGATCTCAGTCTCTAAATTTTTTTATTATTTTATTCTTTTTTTTTTTAGTGAAAATTCCAACAGATATCTTCCCATTAAGGTAAAACATTAAAAAAAAAACCCTTCCATGTGCAGGGTTTTCTTTGTACTTCTAAAGCCCCTTGAATTCAACAATCTCTGCAAACTTTTCCAAATAGTGGTCAAGTTTTCCAACAGATCTATAAGACTGCATTAAGACTAACACAGCCACTGCTGGTAGGAGACTACTGATGTTCATAGGTGGCTGATTTTTCAACAGTAATTTTCCCCTCAAATATCAACTATGTGCTCCCTGCATATGCTAGTGGAATCATGATTACTTAACTCTCACAGCCAAAGAGGTAGGTGAAAATGTGAATTTGAAATAGTTACTTGAATTAAGGCATGAAAGCCAGAACCATGCAAAATTATTAAATCAAAATTCTGAACCCTGTCTGTCTTGATCCAACTTGAAGATTCATTCATAAGCCCAATTCATAAATAATTTAATCAGGAGGATTACTGTATATTCTATTTCTTCAGCAGTCCCTAGCTGCATGCAGTGTAAGACCGCTCAGGTCAGTGTAAGACTCTCAAGTCAGATGGTATTTGCAGAGATGATGTGACACTTACACTGCAAATTTTATGATTTGAAGAGATCCATCATACTTACATTTTTCAAAGCCATTATACCCACTGTATAATAAACAATTCAAATCCAACATAAAAATCTTCTAATTCTTTAAAACCATTCCCCATTCTTAGAGGCTGATTTGGTGTGTGACAGAGTGGGTCCCTAAATTACAGCTGAAGTCACCTAAACTGGTGTTATATAACACTAGCTTTTAAATTGATTTGGGGTTTCCTGATATATATATAAGAAATAAAGTACAACTGTAGTGTCCCTGTGTCTTTGTGTCTGAACCCCAGAAGGTAATCACAGGAAATTTGTCACCTGTTCTGAGCTTTCTTTGATGTGAGCTCATCCTATTATTTATTTTTTAGTTATTTTACCCTCACCTTTGTGAAAATAGGTGGTTTGTTGCATTTTCTGTACTTCTGGTTTGCTTGTACTTCCTATCTTCCTAAGAAGTTTGGTCGCTTACAAGCAATACAAAACCCCTTTGTGCACTAGGGTAAGGTTAGCTTGCTAAGAAACAGCCCAGAAGGACAAGGATTCTGGAGCAAGGGAATTTTCTTGTTCTTAATGACAAAACAATGAACCTGAAGCTAATTGTCTGTGTCAGGACTCCATGAAAACATCTGTACTTGTTCTGTCTGTCACTTTCTTTGAATAAACTTAGCTCAGATTTCTGAGGTATTTCTTCACTCTCATCACAAGTGTAAAAAAAGGTCTTATTTAGGAACAGCCCTTGTCTGTAAATGAAATATGATAAATTTTCTATTGTATATCAAATACAAATAATTCAGTTTTCACCTTAAATATTTGCATCAGACATTTTATTTTCTCTCACAAGGAACACAAGATAATAATAAATCTTACACTTCCTTCAAGATAATTTAGTGCTAATGGAGAAATCTCTTATATAATAATATTAATAATCATGTTAAAAGTAAGGTTATTAATAAATACATTTACCTATATTGCATTTTTAGAGCTTCTTTTATTAAATATGAAGGACACAGAAATTGGTTACTTGTGTTTTAAAACAGTATTTGTTTGCAATATTAACCTGTGGAGACCAGAGCTTGTATGAAGTTCATTAACCAGGAATTACACTCACTGGCAGTATAGCTTTCATATACAAAAGATTATGCACTAAGGTTTGGATTCCCACCTAGAAAGGTAGAAGGTAATAACTTCAAAGCAATAAACAAACCCCAAGTTTAAGTTAACAAGGATGGTCATTAACACAGTCTGTTTACTGTCTGAACAGGAGATGGCTCCAGCTAGCCATACCCAAGGGACACTAGCATTTCTTAAGTGCAATGTTACATTATCATTAAGTTATTAATTATGAGGAATCTTGCAGAGGAGTTGTGAATGTAATGCTGTCTGAAGGGAAACATGAATACACAAAGACAGGTTTGTCTCCAGATCCAAATCACTTTAAGTGTAAGCAGTATCCAGAACTCAGGAAGTTAAAAAGAGGTAGTGATCCTCTATAATTTATCTGTTTCTAAATTTGGTAACTGTGTTAATATTGGGATTACAGAAAATACATATTTAGTTTACATTAGACAGTTGTCTCATTTTGAAAATGAGTGCTAGGAAGTACCAAATTAAATGGCATTCCGTCCGTACAAGGGTGATGATCTCCAAACCTGGAGTACTGTTTATCTGACATTGGACTAGCACTTTCTAACACTCCAGGATATTCAAAACCCATTTGCCTTCTGGAAAGCATTGCATTTTAAGCAGTTATATCTAGCCTGTCTTAACAGAGCTAGCAAAATTAGAGGGTACAGCTCTTTATCTCTCCTGCGAAGTTTTATAGCAGAAGAAAAGTTTAAATCGAGGACTTCCCTTTTTACAGACAAAAGATTTATTTATGGAAGCAAATTTTAGCAGTTATCTTTGGGAGGACATGCCGCCTGCCGAGAATCATTACAAGAAACATTTACATTGTCACTTTCTTCACTATGAGTAAAAATCTAATAGCAAATTTTAGGCACATGAACAAAATAATAGCAGAGTACTCTGCTCCTCTCTTTTCAGTAACAGAGAACAATCGGTAATTTGTAGTTCCAGGAAAAAATAAAAGCGAAAAAAAGGATTTTCTCAATAAAAATCAGAACAATGGAGGAAAATTGTTTCAAGACATTCGGGTATACACATACATGATATCAGCATTATTCCAGAGCTGCTTAGCTCTTATCCAAACCTAGAAAAGCCAAAATATTTTCAAAAATCTCTTGGGAAATAAGGGTCTGAGCAGATGCTCACAAAGAAGGCATCCTTGTTCCAACTGGAGTGTTTATCCTTATTGGAAAATTCAGTTCCCAATTGCTAGGAGATACCACTATCCACCTGGAAGTGCACATAGAGCAAAACTGGAATACATAGGCCTGAACCCCTCACTTCCCTTTCTTGTGCACAGGACAGGCTCTTTGCATTTTTGTTGCACCTATATATATAGGCTAAAATGCACATCCTGATGAAAGTTTTGGTTATGACTAGTGGTCCAAATTGCAGAAGTCTAAATGTAAAAGAGAATAATACATTAATTCAATGCAGATCAAATTGTTTTCTACAATATTTATTTTTTAAAGGTGCCTTGGCTAACATCTTTATGGTTTTTTTCTGTATGTACTAAATAATTTATTTTTTCTCCTCTCCTATTTTTCTGTGTTTTACCCTCCATTTCACCTGGGCCTCCTCAAAAAAGCAATGCAGTCATCTTCCCCAGGTACTTTCCCCAGGTACTGATCTAGGAGGACAGGGTGGCCAAGGACGCTGTAGCTCTTCATGTTGCCTGTGCAACTTACATGTCCCAGGTTAAGTCTGACTGCACTCTCGCAGTTGTGTTAAACCACACAAGCACAGTGCTTGGGCTCTACCTGGTCCTTCGAATAACATCTTCAAAACCCTGCTGGATTATTGTTCAGCAGCCTACACGACCACATGCTTCAGTTTTTTTATCAGAGTGAGGACAACACATGGACACAGATCCCCTCATACTTGACAGACACCTTAAAGCCTGGGTAAAGGTAATACTTTTCTGCCTCTGTGTTTTGCAGATTTCAATGAAACAGGCATCCTCTGAGCTTAACAGGAAAGTTGAACCACACATTAGAACCAAACGAAACACAAAGTACCATGCATTTCTATCCTCCTGTGCAGGAACATAGTGTTCTGAGGTATTGGTATCAAGATATTGGTGATGCACATACATTTATCTTCCCCTCTGAAGAGACTTGAACTTGCATTTCCCTAATGCTCTAACTACCCATATGTACCTCACTGTACAGTATGTTTCCTGAGTCCTTCCTGTTAAAACTAATCCCCTCAAACTAATTAAATATCCATTTGGTGAGAAAGAAACATGTTGTTGCTGCCTTATAACTAGCATATTAACCTGGCAATCAATTTTAAGTAATGAAATGTTTTACACCAGGGATGGACTGCAGGAGGTGATGAGATGAAAGTCTCCCCTAAAATCTGAGCAAGTGTCCTAACCACAGAGATACCAAGCCTCCAATGAGCTTTAGTTTTCACAAGTAGAACTTCTTCAGCAGGAAAAGCCATGATGGTCTTTACACCTCCAATCATGCCTATTAGCGACTTCATCAGACACATATGATATCTGGGCTAATTTACCTGACTACTGGATAAATTCTACCATCCCACATGGTGGGATGTTTTGTGGACAAAAAGGCTGTGACTGCCAGCAATGGATGGACTCCTCCATGGAGCCAGGACGTATGCTGAAAGTATGCATTATCCTTGGGATTTAACTGTAAACTATCAAAAATTGGCAGCCAATTTGGTGTGTTTTAGGAGTTCAGATCAGATATACGTATGTATACTGGTATATAGAGCCTAAGTATCTCACTGAGGGCTTTGGATCCCATGAGGTCAAAATTGTTTTGTGGACGTGGCTCTACAGAGGTGGCTACTATTGTGGCAGAAAAAGGAGCTCTAGTCTTTAATGCCCTAGACTATCATCTTCTCAACTAGGAGAAGCACAGCCCAACCCTCCTAATGAGCCCATCCTTTGTACTGTTTTTATAGCACATACCACAGTGAGACAAGGGAAGGATAAACAAAAGCAGATTCATTTTCTGACTTGCAAACCGCCTTTTGGGTATGGAATGGAGTGGGATGTATGTGGAAATGGGCTGTAGTCATTAAGCTGTGGAATCAGCAATTTGTTCAGCTCCCACAAAGCCCATGACAAAACATTCATTGAGTTAATGCAAATATTTCAGCCCTAAGTAACATGCAATAATACTCTGCAGTCTTTTTATTATGGGAAGAAAAAAAAATCTTCTCTCTGTGCTGAAAAGGCAAAATACTTAATAACACCTTCAAGGAAAAAGTCTTTGCTATGCCTAACAAAAAGTAGTTAATTTAGAAAATAACTCCAGCTGTGCTGTCTCTGCTCCCTAGTCAGCTGATATCCCTTCTTAGCTTTTTGGCATGTTATCTTGTGCCTGTAAAGATACTTGACAACAATTTTTTCTCCTGTTCTATTTATCTGAGCTTTAGTTTCAAAATGCAAACAGATGGGAAACAGCATATACGTTGTTTTCAATAAACAGCAAGAGGCCTTCACTGTTTCATGTTTTGAACAAGACATGAAGGTTGGCCAGTCTATGGTTAGATGAGAAGCTGAGTTCAGGCTTCAGCTCTCACATGATTTCTGTTTCATGTACAGGCTCCTCTGGAAATCCTTTAAAATATAGTACACTGGAACTGCATCATATTTCACTACATGGAACGTAAAGAAGAATAATCATTGCTTGGATGAGACGCCAGAGTAGCCAAGAAGCAAGTGAAGAATAGTTGGAAAAGTATTAGTTTGGGTCAAAGAGCTGGTACACCAGCTAGTACATACATAGCGTATGAGTAAATGACTGATACATAGAAACTCTGAAGATAAGCAATGGCCCCATGTAAGCAGGAAGTTATTCAAACATCCTAACTTATCAATTTATGAAGATCCTTCACTGTATGCACTTTTACCCACTTTTGATTGACAAATGTTGGCCTGACAGTGCTAAAATTTGTATTTAAGGAGAGCCTACAGCAACAAACTAGAAGTCTACAATCTAAAAGTCACTGTTCAATGTCTATGTTAAAACATGTGGCAGATGGCCAAAGATCTACATTTTTCCTGGAAATCTTCAAAAGGGAGAATCTCCTTGCACCTTGTACTTCATACTAGGGATTTAGTGAAAACCTCCATAGTCCTATCTCACCTGCTTTCTTCCTCCCAGTCAATGGGAACACAATAGATTTAATGGCAAGGACCATTTTCACAATGCTGTGAATTGGCCAGGGAGGGATGAAGCCTACTCTGGACAAGTGCTCCTCCAGCACTGTGAAACTGCTTCCTTAAAAAAATCTATCACTACTGACTCCCACACAATTTTTCTTTCCCTCATATGCCTAGCTTAAACGCAGCAACTTTTTCCTCCACCTAACTGAGCTGACATCAAAACAACTATTCCCCCAGCATTTGTACGTTACGTACCTAATGCTCTTATGCCAACATGAGAACTAAATTTGAGAGGAAAGCTTCTGGGATATTGCACACACCTCTGATTGTGCTGACCTTATGCAAAAATGTCCAAGAAACACACTGTGCCTGTGCAGTACATTTCATGCTGAGCATTTCAGGCCTATTTTCTGTGAGCAAAACTGTTGATCTCACTTAAGAAACATGCACAGGACAATTTCATCTGTAGCACATCCCTGCTCAGTGAATGTCCTCCCTGCAGTGCAGGGTGCTTTTACATAGTGCTTAATTCAGCTTATTAAAGACCCTTCCAGTCCATCCAGTGGCCAGGGACTGAAGGACGCAAAATGCACTGGTCTTCTATACTTCTCTGGGGATAGATATTCTTCTTACATTAAATTTTCACACTATTTATGTGCCAGGAAAGTGTTTAAGGGGTTCCCAGGTACTGATGACAGTCTTCTTTTGTTGTCTCTCAAAACTACAGTGACACAGCTGGTCCTCCACACCAGGAGGAATCCACAGTTCATAAACCTGGATGGGAAGGAAAGAGAAGAGCAGACAAAAAGCTGAATCTACATGCTGAACATTTATTTAAAACATCTAAACTGCTTGAAATGGCAATCATTGATTTTTTAAACTTAGGAGAATAACGGCAGTATTTGAATATATTAACAGTGTAATATATAAAGAACAATGTTTAGAATAGAATTTCTTGTATTTTTTTATTCTTCAAGGCAGTTTGGGTTTCCTGCATTCTTCTATTAAAAATGAAAAGCCAAAGCTGGAGTACCACTGCCCAAAATCCAGAGCAGACAACAGTCTCTTCTATATTCACTTCCAGTGCAGAAAAAGCAGGGATTTTTCCATTTTGCACATGATTCACAGTTTGTTGCAGTGATGCCACCAAGCCAGCAGCGTGTATACCTCAATACAAATTAGCAAGGGCTATTATTCTGCCATTTGTCATAAAAGCTTTCTCTGGGAACACAGAGCACATATTTCATTTCACCACATCAGAAGCAGGCTTGACCAAGGCCCAGTTTAGTGCACCTCCTGCAGTTAGCAACAAAAAACTTGCAAATAGTTTCTCAGATAACAATGGCATTTCACAAGGGCACAGAATTTTGCTGATGTGCCATCCCATTGAGGGACTTTTGCCTGACAAACAGTAAAGACTCAGAAACAGAAATCCTTGCCCCAATACCACCACCACCACCAACTCCCATTGACATCAGTAAGCATCCTGAGACCTTCAGCATTCACAGATTACTTGAAAATACATCATTACTCACAGTAGATCATAGTGTTGCTGTTAGAAATTGATTTTCTATTTAGCTTTAATAGCAAATTTAGCACTTGCCAAAGCTGCCAAATTAACAGCATTGACTAGAAAAATGAAGTCACTTCAGGAGTGAAAAAAAATTAAAGGCAGTACAAATTTTTCCACACTGTCAATATTTGCTCCTTGGAGCAAGTCTGAAGAAAAAGGATCTTCTATATTACTACTCATTTCACTTTGGTCTCTATAGAGAAAGCCCAGAAAAGTGCTAATTTATGGCAGGATTTCAAAAACCTGACAGGATTCCTTAGTCATACTCTTATTTCATTTCACTGATAAAATTCCATTAGCTGGCTGTTAGTCTCCAAGAAGAATTCACATCTTATTAGAAGGATTTCTCTACTCCATATCTACCTGATGTTATTCCCTCTAGCCAAATTACTAGAATATGGAAGAGTATAGTATATAGCTTAATAAAAAACTTCAGTATTTGTGGGTGATGTTGTGGCTTTATGTAATCACCAATCACAAAACCAGCTCAATACTTTAGAAAAAGGAAAATATTTGTATTTTAAAACAACCTAACCTTTACACCTTTTGAAGTCCCAACTTCTCTCAAATTGCACACTAGGAGAGAGGATTAGTGTCAGGAATTGTACTGGTAAAAACATTGGTAATTTTCTTCTAGAAAGGTGGTTTGCACAACTATAGTCAAACTCTGCTTTGAACAAAAGTAAAATGAAGAATTTTTTTTTCTTGCATACTAAGGTTATAATCATGACATTAAAATAAAAAAAAAAAAAACCAAACTATACTAAGAAGGAAATCAAAGAACTGGAATAAATAGAAAAGAGAATTACTAATACACCTTTTACAAAACCCTTTATAGGGGAAATCCTGGGAAAGAATGAAAGTAACCTTCTCCCCCCCAACCCTCCACCCACAGAGAACTTGTTTTCTCTTACTAGGAATAAGTAGCCTACTGAACATTGCATTTTCACTTGTAAGGGTTGGAGGAGGGCATTTAGCAGAGGGAAAAATACATAATAGTGTCACAGTCTGGCATTATTAGCAAACCAAAAATGCCATCATACTAATGAGAACTTGAAAGATGTGAGGAATGTAAAATCTAGCATCAACTGTTGAAATTAATCATGCCAGTAAAAAGCAATATTTTTCATATTTTATCCAGAAGGCACTTGCCTCCCAAATTCCTGCAGTTGAAAACCTAAACAACTAAGGATGAAGCCAAAATATAAAAGAATAAAAACCTCAATCCCTCCCCAAAACTTTTTCAAAATTCCTAAATCCTGCATAAATGAAATGAGAAGTTGTCAGAAATCATTAGTCTCTGTTGACTTTAGTGAGGCTAACGGAAAGCAAGTACTACCAAAATGTAGCAAGAATTTCAAATTTCTTTTTCAAAGGATACAGAAAGCTGGCAAAGCCTCAGTCACTCCACTGTTTTCAGCCCCAAACACAACCCAGATGCTCTGGAGCATATTAAGGAATGTGAGTTCCTACTAAATACATTTCAGTAGTGCCCTCGATTTTTTCCTCCCTCCCTCCCTCATCTCCCCCAGTTTCCTGTTATACCTTTTGGATGCAATTTTTAATCCTTGTTCATAGTGTTTATTAGAAGATTCTAGAAAATGTTTTACAGGGTGGGTCAGTTACAGCTAGTGGACTACTTTCTATAGAACACTGAAAACTAAATGGTCATTATATGGGTTCCCGTGTTTGCAAGAACAGGAGTCCGCACTCAGTGACACAAGTTGTCCTTTCAAGTCTTACAGGCAAATGTTCCAGGAGGAAGATAAAAAGAAAATCTCTAGCACTGAACTGCTAGGAATCATATGTGAAATAAAAGCAGCAAGATAGCAACAAACAGATCTGCCAAGTACATTGTCTCTGACTGACTGCCGTACACCGTGCTTTACTTCACCGTTGTCTCTTCCTCCCAGTCTTGATTCAACGTCTACTTTTCTTACAGTCTGTATGTGACATAAAATTCCCTCTCCATACTCACAAAATTATCATATCCCTCCAAATTCTATTGTTACTTACGTGCTGGCATCAGTGATCTCAGATGATTTAGGGCTTTCCTTATTCAACTCTGTGAAATGCTAGTGTTTCAACCATTTAACCTTATAAAATAGACATTAAATTAAATTAAAGGTGGGTATAAATTCCTCAGAGTAGAGAAAGTGGAAGCCCAATGTTTCAGTGTTTCTGGTACACTGGTGGCGAATCCACTGACTGCTGGAGTCATACTACCACAAATGAAAGGACATTAAGTCCTTTTTTTTTGATGCCCCATGAATATCACAATCATCTTTACAGGTCTTCTTCATACATCTCACATTTGTGAAGACCACAGAGTTATTTCAACGAGTACAAGACCGACTATGTATAAGAAATAATACAGGGAGCCAAATTGAAATAAAATGCTAATGATATCTGATATTAATATATAATGCTAGAGCACAGCTATTTAAAATCAACAGAGCTATAATTCGAATACAGTCTTAGAAGACATGTAAAGAACCATAGGCAATACTCCATTATTTACTACTGCACAACATTTTCTGAAAATCACACAACTCAAAGTTTCCATATATCTTTTGTTTTCTGCTGTCCTTTATATTCAATGGAAAATGGTCTCTTAGAGCTAATGGACTCGACATTTTTCCATATTACTATATGCTATCCTCCTCTACAGAAGGAGATCTACTTGAAAGCAGGAGATGCACATCAGATAATTTACTGGACGATACTGTGCTGTATACAACATTTTCAATCTAGCATGACTAATCACTTGACATTGTTTCTGTTCAGGAAGAAGATCTGAATCTTTTTGTACCTTCAACCTGCCAGACTCCATGTAGCCACAAAGACTTTGCAAACAGGGTAATTTATGAGCTCACAACCCTCAGACAACCAGTGCAGAGGGTGATTGTTTGGTAGCAATGAAGGGATCTGTCTATTCAAGTGTATCTTTTGGCAAGGTTAAGATAGACAAGACATGAATAAAAAATAAAGGAGGGATAACCAGTCTCACTTTGCTGGTGAGCGAGTGAGGCATAGATCAGTGAGATGACTTCACACACTAAGAAAAAGCAAGGAAATGAAGCCAGAACTCTAGAAACCCCCAAGTCATTAATTTTCTGTTAACCCACTTTCACTGCTACTGTTTCCAACTGTGCTATCCCACCACAGCAAGTTTTTCAGCCTGGAGGTTTCACAAGAAAGCAAAATGTCTTGATGCACCCTCATTTTCCAAAGCACTACAAAATTTCACGGGGTGAATACAGTGGGTTTTTGTTGGTGGTGCTGTTTTAAGAAAGCTGCGTTCTCTTTTTGAAATGAATTATTAATGCAAACAGGGTAATTTATGAAGTGCTGCCAGTTAAAGTCTAACTACATCAAGTTTTATGTGTGAGTTTCCATCATGCTGAACTAAGAGTTTAATAATACAGCTGTCAGAGTAGCTAAAGTTAGCAGAGCTCTAAAAGCTGTCTCTCAACAAAATGGTGTCCTAAATCTTATGAAGGATAGGGTAAAGGATGAAAAACAAATTCCAGGGAAACTAATCCATAGAACTTTGGCCCCAGCTACTTACCACATTTTCCTCTAAATTGCTTCTAATAAATAAAATAGATGTATGAATGATGGGAAAAAGAAGTTCTGTGGCTGCTTCTCAGTTCTGAAAGAAATATTTCCAATTTGAATCAAGGATTGGCCTATGATTCAAAGCCCCTTAACTGGGATCTTGTAGAGCTGTAGTTCCATTGAAGGATTTTTTTATCCCTTTTCTACTTATTTAGAAAGTTTCCACTTCGAAGGAGAAATTACAACCTCTGCCTGGCACATGCTTAATTTTACTCATATATAAAGACTGTAAATGTTTAAGCATAAATATTACTGCTTCACTAAATAACCATGATCAGACAAATTCATCAAGAGACATAGGGAGAGCAGTTATATAAAAATTTAAACAGAGAGCAAACAAATTAAGTAGGAAAAATATTTTCCTTAAAGTAATCCTGTTTGTTACCCATAACTAAGGAGGATTAGCCAATATTCTTTAGCTGCTTTTAAAAATAAAACAGGTTCAACTTTTTGCCAGAATATATTCTATAGGCAGAATAAGAAGCTGTAACTTATTTTCTTGATTTCAATAAAAACTGTAACCTAGTTTTCATTGTGCTCTGGTGTGTCCAGTGTAGCTGACGTATGGACAACTCTTGCAGTGCTGAGGTCTGCAAGGAAGCACAGTGATTTCTGGTCTGACTCAGCTCTGCTGTGAATCAAGGAAGTGTTATGATTGCTGCTGCTTTATGTAGGCTGTGGGCACATAAACTTTGGCCTCTAGAGCTTAATGACTGTATAGTCTAACGTTTACTGAGGGCTACACTACTGTCCATTCTACCTGGCCAGAAGAGAAAATTCACTCCTGCTATTTGAACACTGCTAGAGCTACTTAGAAGCTACATCCTTCTCAGGCGGATTGGTGTGAAGGGAAATACAGTACGGGAAGTCCTGAAACAAAACTGCTGTGCAGCTTCGTGTGATATTGTCTTGACTGGGACATATGGCATCCACGTGGAGTTCACACAGAGTACACAGTCACAGACTGGGTCTTCTCCTTTCCGTTGCAGCACATGTCCTGACATACTTGAGTTCGCTTACCTTGTTCACCACTCAGTCCAATTTTAGTGAGTACAGATGCCTAGAAATAGCTAACTAATGAAATAAATAACTCTGTTATATATGAACATATATTCTGCTCACGAAACTATGCCTTTTGATGATAGCTAGATGTGCAGATCAGGTTAGTATGGCATTTAGTTTTGTACAAGATTCAGGAAGGCAGGCATTCTCTGATTAATTATCTTAATAACTGTTAATTCTCTCCTCTATGAATTGTTTTTTTGCAGCTGTAGTGTATTATTTTTATAAGAAAACCAAGAGACAATATTATATTTTCACTGTGGCAAATTCTTGATGTTCAGTTTTAGCAGGCAAAATCTTCCCACTAAGTTGATGAAGTTACTGAAGCACACTTACTCATTGAAAGACATTTCTTAAAAGGGTGGAGTCCAGTAGGATTTTACCTGCTTTTTAGTTCTCAATCCAGAAGTTACTATTCACACCAAAAGTTATACTGCAATATATAGGACTCTCATAATTCATTTTTTTTTCTCTCTGCTACTTTTTGTCTATCCACTACCTTCTTCATTTATATTTTCTAAGTTTTTATATAGATTAATTATTCTTTTGGGAGCAGAGAGTAATAATTCTCCAAACCATGGCCTTTGATTCAGTCTGTGGAGGAGAAATTCTTTCTCTCTGCATGCACTGTAAATAAATTGTATGCTAAGGAGATCAACCTTTTTAAATATCATCGTGTCTTTTTATATTATGCATCTTCATCTTTCCAATCTCAATAAGCAAAATATTATGAGTCAGACTAGAAAAGAGAAAACTCAGAAAAACAGAACTGCAAGATTCCAAATCATTAGATATTTTAAATTAAGATTATGGCATTATAATCTCTCAGATAATATTTAGTTTTCCCTTACCAATTGCCACTGTGATGTGCATTTAATATAGTCCATTTCTGGAGGGAATTTGAGCAAGATGATTTTAGGTCCCTAGTTCTGCAGAAACTTTTGACATCCACATTTACTGTTCCCTAAATCAGCAACTAATCTTCCAGCCAAGTTCTAAATGAATCTTGATCCTTAAATCACTCTTGATTCTTGAATGATCATTTGACAGAAATAATACTGAAATCCCATCCTGGTCCCACGTACAGCCTACGAAAACTGTAGTCCCCAATCCAGACACAGCTCTCAAAATCCCTGTATACAGTGTCTGACAATCCCTCTCCCACCAGCAGCCCTACTTCTCAGTCCCCACATCCTCTTCTTCCCATCCCCTACTTTGAAGCTGCTTCATGAGGTCCTACAGCATCCTCTCCTAAAGCAGCAGTGCATCTCAGACCAAAGGCAGCAGACAAGCCATGGGAGGGCAAAGAGGACACTTTATTGCTCAGGGAAAGGAGAAAAGACAATTAATCCAATTCCAGCTGCTGAAGGATGTCTCACTGAACAGCAGATATTAGGAGAACTTGATGCCTCTTTGCCAGGATGTAAGCCAATGAATGGGGATAGGGACAGATCAGAAGAGCTATACCTGAGACGAAAATGTCTTAGATTGTGGTATTCTGCTCTGGCAAAAAATCCCATCCTTACATCTAGAACTGAGGTGTTCATAACCCTCAGTTAACCCTCAGTTCAATGTTTGTGTAGCACCGAGTATCTTCGAGAAGACCAGCATGCTACAAAAAAAAAGACAGTAACAAATCCTCATGGTAGTTTGCAGGTGAACACCCTGTGAGAGAAGGCCTTTGGCCTTACACCTGCACATGAAAATAAAAGGCTTTGCAAAACGCTGGATAGCATGCCTGTCTCTTGGCTGGCAGGACAGTAATAGATGAAGAGTGAAAGAGCAGCTTCTGAAGGGCTGCTAGTCTCTACTTGCATCTACTTGCAAGTCTCTGCTTCCTGGGGAGTGAAGGATTATGCCATGGCTCTGGTTCTTGGTCAGCAATACCATGTGCTACTCTTGAACTCTCATATGTGACCAAACCATTACACCGGGGTTAAAATAGTGCTGAA